>CM077030.1:7200000-7800000 GCA_039090855.1 Macrothele yani | reverse complement strand
CTAGCTCGAGTTGCCACGAATTTGGAACCAATTCTTCAAGTAACGCCTTTTCTCTACTAGGATCCCGCGTGCAACCAACGTGATGCCTCGTATCTTTAAATGAATATAACGTCGCATCTATTTATTGTCAAGTTCCCGCGTTCAAATTGTTAAGCGTTCTAATTTTCAGTTTGCAGTTTCTGTCTAACTTCCTTGAAAAAGCCATCTGGTTGATGTGCGAAAGCTTGGAAACGCTTATGTGTTTATTTCCTGCGCCAATAAATCGGATCACTAGTACAGCGTTACTATTTACTACCGACGTCATTATTTAAATGCAGTGAAACACTAAACAACGCGTGACTTGTTTCGTTGGTGTACGTTAAAGACGCGTCCCAGTATCTCCATCTCTCCGACTATGGACTTCGCTAGTGACGTCACAATCCGGTGCGCGGGCCTGTAAGCTACAAGGGGGTGATGGCTGTGCTTTCTGCTGCTTAGAGCTACTAGCCTTGCTGAATTTTCAGAACTTTTAGTGTCTTCCTCGAAAACAGGCAAGCTAACCAGCTTAAAAAACCCCTGCTTATAGGTAAGTTAAACAAACGTGGGAAGAGGGCATGGAACGGGATTTATCAAAGCTATTTTATTTCTTTCTCGTGCAATATAAAGGAAAAGGCGCACAACCCTTTCAAGGTGGCAGAAGCAAAGGGTAAACGCAACAGGGTAAACGCAACAGGTTATATAAGGGAAAAGGGACAATAAAAAGAGCAATTATCTTACCTTAGATATGTCCAGGGCTAAGCATAAAAGAATTAATTTCTAACGATAATAGCTACGAATATGTGAAAATGCCTGAAGACAGTTGCATCATGCTTCGTTTTTTTTTTTGTGTGTGTTTTTTTTTCTTTTCCATGTTTGTTATCGAACTCCCATCCTAAGAGTTAGATCATTATTGACTTTGTGAAGCACGACTTGCTCGTGTTTTCCTCGTGCTTCCGATTTTAATTAATTGGCGAACAAGGAAAATGGGATGAGAGTCCGTTCACTCGAAGGTCAGTAGAATGGCCACTGGCAAAAGGATGAGATATGACCTTGTCCCAGATATTTAAAAATTTCTTCCTTTGTACATGACAAATAACGGTTTTCATTGCGCAACGAGTAATACCATGGGTGAAATAATTAGAAGAAGACAAGAGTTTTAAACCGACACAGATCGGCAAGGCTCTAAAACAAGGGCACATAAAAAGCGAGAACGACATTTCATAATTAGTTTTATAAAGTCCAATTTTACTGCACAGAAACAGAGAAAAGGAACGTGGCTAAAATAAAGAAGCAAACATGGCCTGGGGACAGCTAACACAAAGATGTAATTTCCACCTACCAACGCTCGCCGATAAATCTTGTTTTGAAATATCCGTGTATTTAATCTTAATCCCGAGGTTATAACGCTTCACAACTATTTGATTTATAGTCCTGATAAAAATAAAAATATACTCGTATTTTTAAAGCATTCTCACTCAATAAATTTATTTGGAGTTCAAAAAAAAAAAAGGGAATTCAAAATCTTCTCCTTGAATTTCCATTGCTCTAAAATTTTACTTCTAAAGCTGCAAAATTAATTAGTTTTCGCAAACTTCTTTTGATTTTAATGTACAGTGCAAAACATAATGAAAACGGTGTGTTTCTTCTCGATCGGAATCGCTCGCGATTGGCCATAACCGCAATTAGTATTAGTAGCAGATAACAGAAGATTAGCTAATAAAAATTCAAAAGTAAACGGCCTCATAACTGTTTCAATCTTGCTCCGTAAATTATATAGTGATGTCCAAAATTAAAGTCCAGAAGGTAATTGCAGGCAAAAATCAAAAGCACTCAAGGAAATGTTACGATATTCACAGGACGTATGGAAATGGATAAAATAAACAAATGCCCGCAGTGATATTTGCATATCAGTGAAAAAAATGTTGTCCAATATGTAAATTGAGTTGCATATTTACAGCCAACGGGGAACGGCATGGACATTTCTCGTTGACAGAGCGTGTAAGAAGCGTTGCGGTTGTTTCTAACGCCTTTTTTATGTACCATACACGTGTATCCGACACTGTACGGTAGAGAGCGATAGTACGACTAAACGCAGGCCAGTCCCAGCCCCAGGTCGAAAGGTACTTGAATATCCACACCAGAGTGGTTTCGTGGTTACGGTACCAATTCAGCAACAGCGGTAGGGTGTCACGAAGGTCTGGCCAAGGTAGTCCAAGGCGTACGACACCTTGTGAGGACCGTTATGTCGCTTTAACCGCAGGACGTCATAGGTCCTATGCATCTCGAAAATTGTCTTCGTATCTTTCTATTCTCGCTAGGACTACGGTATGAAGCCAAACAATATACCATACTATCAAAAGTATTCGGACAGCACAATATTTTGGAACAAATGGATTTATTATCACAATTAGTAGTTCGTCGGTCCACCTTTTGCTTGTATGACAGCGGCAACACGTCGAGAGATACTATCAACCAATTTCCAGTAGGTCTCGACAGAAATGGCTTGCCATTCGTCTTGCAAAGCTGCTTCCAGAGTGGAGAGCGAAGACGATCGTTGTGGTCGATTTCGTATCCGTCGCTCCAATTTATCCCAGAGGTGTACTATGTTGATTAAGATTCGGACTCTGAGCAGGAGAATCTAGCAATTCTACCTCATTTTCTAGAAACCAGTTCTGCACACGCCGTGCACTGTGACAGGGAGGACGTTCGTGTTGGAAGAGACAACGGTCATTCCCCTGATACTGCCACATTCTTGGTGGGGAAGAATCATCCAAGGCGTCGAGGTGCAATTCAGAGTTCTTGTTTTGTGATATAATACCCAACCGGCCGAGGAAAAAAAAAAAAAAAAAAAAAAAAAAAAAACACCACACTATGATTGATGGAGCCTCCCCGAACTTAACAGTTGGAAAACACAATTCTACGAAACTCGTTCGACAGGCAGTCACCATATCCAAACACGCCCATCAAATTGAAAGACTGAAAAGCGTGACTCATCACTCCAAAGAATAGCTTCCCAGGACGCCCACAGTCCGTGAACGACCGGAGACACACCTCTCGAAACGACGATTAACGATAGTGATGTGTGGCTTGTGTGCCGTTGCTCTACAATAATAACCTACACCGCACAACTTTGTGCGGATAGTTATGGTACTAACCGAGCCATTGCAAGCGTTTCCTACTTCAGCAGCGTTGGAAACGGCAGAGGAAGAACGGGATTTCTTAACATTTCTTACCATGGCACTTTTATCAGGTTCCGACAATTTGTGCGGCCTTCCTAGACGGCTTTTTTTTAGTTGCACCGACTTACTTTCATCTCTTCACAACATTACTTCCAATCGGTTTTGGTACGTTTAGTTTAGGTGCAATGTTCCTTACGGAAACGTTACTCAAATGACATCCTATGACCAGCCCACGCTGGTACTCGGAAAGTTCATTCCTATACGTCATATCCGCTTCAAAGTTACTGATAATATGTTAGCGCGTTTCAGCTTTATACATATATCTCCCCTCACAGCTCGCCTTCCCGTGCAACCGTTTTTTGCACTTATGCAAATTTTTAGTAGTGTCCGAATACTTTTGATAACATAGTGTACAGGGAAGTCTTAATGCCATATGACAGGAAGCCCATGGTTTGTGTCCCGCAAACTGCATCTTACAAGACAGGGAAGGTTTAATACCATATGCCAGGACATGGTTCGTGTCGAACTAACCGCATCTTACAAGACAGGGAAGGTTTAATGCCCTATGCCAGGAAGCCCATGGTTTGTGTCCCGCAAACTGCCACTTACAAGACAGGGAAGTTTTAATGCCATATGACAGGACATGGTTTGTGTCACACTAACCGCATCTTACAAGACAAGGAAGTTTAATGCCCTATGCCAGAATGCCCATGGTTTGTGTCCCGCTAATCGCATCTTACAACACAGGGAAGGTTTAATGCCATATCCCAGAAAGCCCTTGGTCTGTGTCCCGCAAACTGCATCTTACAAGACAGAGAAGGCTTAATACCATATGCCAGGACATGGTTTTTGTCCCACTAACCGCATCTTACAAGACAGGGAAGGTTTAATGCCCTATGCCAGGAAGCCCATGGTTTGTGTCCCACTAACCGCATCTCACAAGACAGGGAAGTTTAATGCCCTATGCCAGAATGCCCATGGTTTGTGTCCCGCTAACCGCATCTTACAACGCTGTTAAAGTTTAATGAAATATGCCAGAAAGCCCATGGTTTGTGTCCCGCTAATCGCATCTTATAACACAGGGAAGGTTTAATGCCATATGCCAGGAAACCCATGGTTTATGTCCCGCTATCCGCATCTTACAACACTGCTAAGGTTTAATGAAATATGCCAGAAAGCCCATGGTTTGTGTTCCGCTAATCGCATCTTACAACACAGGGAAGGTTTAATGCCATATCCCAGAAAGCCCATGGTTTGTGTCCCGCAAACTGCATCTTACAAGACAGGGAAGGTTTAATGTCATATGCCAGGACATGGTTTGTGTCCCACTAACCGCATCTTACAAGACAGGGAAGGTTTAATGCCCTATGCCAGGAAGCTCATGGTTTGTGTCCCACTAACCGCATCTCACAAGACAGGGAAGGTTTAATGCTCTATGCCAGAATGCCCATGGTTTGTGTTCCGCTAACCGCATCTTACAACACTGTTAAGGTTTAATGAAATATGCCAGAAAGCCCATGGTTTGTGTCCCGCTAATCGCATCTTACAACACAGGGAAGGTTTAATGCCATATGCCAGGAAGCCCATGGTTTGTGTCCCGCTATCTGCATCTTACAACACTGTTAAGGTTTAATGAAATATGCCAGAAAGCCCTTGTTTTGTGTCCCGCTAATCGCATCTTACAACACAGGGAAGGTTTAATGCCATATGCCAGGAAGCCCATGGTTTGTGTCCCGCTATCCGCATCTTACGGGACAGGAGAGAGGTTTAATGCCCTATGCCAGAAAGCCCATGGTTTGTGTTCCGCTGGCCGTATCTCACAACACAGGGAAGGTTTAATGCCATATGGCATGACATGATTTGTGTCCTACTGACCGCATCATGGTTTGTGTCCCGCTATCTGCATCTTACAAGACAGGGTAGATTTAATGCCATATGCCAGGAAGCCCATGGTTTGTGTCCCGCTGACCGGATCTTACAACACAGGGAAGGTTTAATGCCATGTTCCAGGAAGCCCATGGTTTGTGTCCTGCTGACCACATTTTACAGCACAGGGAAGGTTTAATGTCATATGACAGAAAGCCCATGATTTGTGTCCCGCTAACCGCATTTTACAAGACAGCTCGCTTCAGCTGGTGTTGGCAACACTGTTCTGGAGTCCAGACGTGTGTTCGGGTGCTCTTTTTGCATACGAGTTGAGATTGATTCAACAAATGGATTCTCGTGGCATTTCGTCTTTTTGAATACGGAAAAAAGGAACTGTACACCAACCATACTTACAATAGCAGAACTATATGAGTAATCCGAATTTATTGGGGTAAATTAGAAATCAAAGTTTCCAAGCTTTCACACATCGACAAGGGGGCTTTTGTAAGGAAAGTAGACAGCAAAATGTAAACCGAATAATCGAACGCTTTAAAAACTCGAATGCGGTGATATGACCGGACAACAAACAAATAGATACGAATGGTATTATTCATTTCAAAACACGAGGCATCATGTTGGTTGGGCACGCTGTATCTTGTAAAGGGGAAAAAAACATTATTTGAAAAGTTGATCCCAAACTCGTGGCAGCTCCAGAGAGAATGCATCATTGCAAGCCTCACTGTAGGTAATGATCTCCAAGCTTTCTGGAATGGCAGTAGATCTAGGGGTAAAGCAGAGTTGGAAACGGGTCAAAACGTTTGGACCCGGACCCGACCCGCACCTGCCGTTACATTATTGATCCCATCCAGACCTAACCCAGACCTGAGCCGAACAAATCTGCTTTGAACTATAAATTCGAATATATCATCATCATCATCATTTTCCGTCATTATCAATCCACTGCTGGATGAAGGTTTTCCCAAAAAACAAATGATGATGGATGAAGGAGGCTGGCTCGTTCCTGTCTCCTCCATCCACCCATCTCCCACGTGGTGTTCTTCTGGATCTTTTCCTGTCCTTTGGAATCCCCAGTCTAGAATTTCAGTTGTCCATCGGTGGTCCGTCCTTCTGGTAATATGTCCAGCTCATTGCCATTTCAGGATTTTACTCTAATCATTGTGCCCCCCACTTTTGTCATTTTCCTTATTCCCGAGTACTTTTTACCTTTCTTGGTTACACCAAGCATGTATCTCTCTATGCTTCTTTCAGTTGTCTGCAGTCTTTGTAGACCTATGTCTTTTTCAGTTAAGGTCCATGTCTCTGCTCCATACGTAAGCACTGGAAGGATGCATTGATTTAACACTTTTCTTTTAAGACATAACGGCATATTGGTCTTAAAGTTTTTACTGTTTCTTCCAAAAGCTCTCCTACCAAGTTTTTTACGCCAATTGCCTTCCTCATCAGTTTGACCCTTGCTTGATATCTGCTGCCCAAGGTAAATGTAGGTATTGGTTATCTCCACCTGTTCCCCGTCAATCGATAAATCTTCATTCCTTGTAAAAGCATTGTACATCTGTTTTGTCTTCTGAAAGTTCATTTTTAAACCCAGTTCCTTACCCTTTTCAGCAAGTTCCTGGATCATACTCTGCAGCTCTGAAGTATTATTTGAAAGACCTCTAAAGGATTCTTTGAAATATTTTTTTGTATTTTCAAAAATAAAACGGCAATAAAACCGGGAAGAAATCGGTTCAGGAACACTTTGACCCGACCCGTTTGACCCCCTAGAAATTATCGATTCGGTGGCCCGTTGACCCGTGGCCCGTTTCCATCTCTGAAGTGAAGTAGGAAGCTTATTTCTCTATGTCATCCCACATAGGAGAAGCGGACTTGAACTTGACTTCTCTGGATAGGACCGTGGTTACTCTACCGTCCTTTTTGTCTGTATTACGCTCGTTGATACTAATTCTAAACAAACGCCTCGTCATTCCGATATAGTGTAGCTTGGATCCGTCTGAATATTGTAGAGGGATGGCATAAACACCCACCTTGTTGAAAAGATGGGTCCTGTAGGTATTTCTCTTAAGCATGTATATAGAGATGCCGGTGACCTTATGGCGACACTGAGCTCATCTTTTTGAGGGCATTCGAGTTAATAAATAAGAAACATTTGGTACGTAGGAAATTGAGCCCAGTAGCATAGCTGCGGCGAAACAGTAACACGACTGGTCTGTTTTTTCCCGTAAAATTATGTATCTAGTTCGAGGTATATCCTGCCTCAGTGGTCAATTCGTTGACGTTTTTTAGTTCGCATTGTGCAGAAGGAACATCGGAGAAGATGGCGAAGGCTCTTCTAATTCAAGAACGGAAAAATATTCTGTCTTGTAATCAGGGGATGAGAACCGACTGTTGAGCTTTTCTGGGATAGACATGGGTTTGTACTAGACTTATACGCAAAGGCGGTTGTCAGGATATTTGCTCAGTAAAACGTCCAGTTAAGACAGTATTGTGTTTAGGATTCGTAATGAAGTTGATAGTAGATCGCATATTACTAATTTTAACAAGGCAAAGCGGGAGGGCTCCGTTTCGTAAAGCCATATGAAAAACTATGTTTCAGATTCACACATCATTCAAGACTCACTCGCAGATTATCAGTGTCATAAGTATTACGTCCTGTATGCTAAAGCAGTCAGTAGTGAAAAGAACGCTGAACTGATTGCGCTTGAGATTTAACTTGTTTTTCTTTCTTTCAATGAACATGTTTTTCTGAAAACAAAAACCAGCGATAGCCGGGCAAAAATACCGAAAAAACAAACAAATAAAAAACAACAGAGAAATAAATTTATGAAGAAAGTAAAGAGAAGGATGCCTCTTGGAGTGGGACAGGATAAAAAGCTTGAAGGGAATATCAAAGTGGTGAAAAAATCCCTTGGCGGCCAGTTCTGTTCATACGGGTAGACTTTGCAGATAAATTGACTACCCGATAACCATCAGCTCTTAAGTTCATGAAATATGTTATTTATAATGCTTGCCGTGCCCTGAAATGCCTACTGTAAAGTTACAACCTTAATGAAATTCTTTCCTGCAAATGCTATTTCTCCGCCTCGAATCGTTTTTGAAATAAGAAAAAGAAATTAAAGTAAGAAGAGAAAGAAAAAAAAAGCTATATTTGGTCAGACTGGGAGAGGGTGGAGGGAGGGTGTGTTCTGTTGTTATGTTCATGCTTTCGGTGTTTGTTCAGCCTTGGCCATCTGGGAAGCCGTGGGCCAGGTTATTATAATGGCGTCCTTGCTAAATAAATCAGGACAGCCTTGGTTTCTCGCAGCAGGACTTATCTTTTTCCAAACTCGGATTTAAGGATAACAAAGAAGATAAAAAAGAAAGCGAGAAAAAGGTGCCGCACAAGAAGTTCGTGATGTAAATTTGATTCAAGTCAGCGCTACGCTCGGAGAGCGAACAAATGACCCCGACGAACTCTTAGCCGGATGTTGTTATAGCGATCAAACTTCGTATCGCCACGAACATTCTGAGCATATGACCTGCTTGCCAAAAACGCAAGAACGAAAAAGAAAAAAGCTGAAAAAAAGGTCGCAAATAAAATGTGTGCAATATTTGTGCTTCTATTGACAAAATGAGTACAATGAGAACAAACGAATCGGAAGGCGGAAGTTGGAATCTAGCGTAAAATCAATTCTTTCAGCAGAATAGAACATCCTAAAGATTTCTTTTAACACACCTATGCTGCCGTTCCTCAAAATAAAAGATGGGATCTGATGAGCTTCAAAAGTTTTTCCTTGGAACAAGGTGAAGACAGAAGGTGAGGTGTCGCAAAATTCAGTTCTTTTAGTAGCAAAAAGCTAAGGTCTACAGCACAGTGATGCGCTTCTCAAGGTTGATCTCAGAATGCAAATGTGGAAGATGTGAATCTGTTTTTTGGTGTAAATATGGGAGGATGGTAAGTCAGATAATATCCAAAAACTTGAAAATTTAGTCGTACTGGAGCGGGAATCGAATCCGCGTCTCCCGGATAGCGCTCTAGTATGATAGCGCCCGTGTAGCATACTCGGGCACTATCCGTGAGACGCGGATTCGACTCCCTCTCCAGTACGACTAAATTTTCAAGTTTTTGGATATTATCTGACTTAACATCCATGTCATATTCACACCAATAAACGGATTCACATCTTCCACATTTGTATTGTACAATGATGTAATCCCGTATTTCATTCACTGATCTCAGAACTTTGACATCTGAAGAAGTTGCCCTCCTCAAAAAACACTGCTCAAAGCAAGTAGGAGATAATACGATGCCGATGTGAAAAGATGTGTAGTTGAGGAAGTCGGATTTACGTCATGATCTTCAGTAGACAAATCATAATAAAAAAGATAAGTTTCTCGAACGTTTATCCAGAAACCAGTTTTTAACACTACGCTTACCGGGACGTTAAAATAAGAAAAATAGGATCTACTAACTAACTAACTAACTAACTAGCTTTTACACTTTTTCTTCATTCTCTCTTTTTTAACTTTTACCAAATCAGCCTGTTCTTAACCATCACACTTCTCTTTTAAAAATATTTCTCTGATGGTTCTGTGTCTGGCGCTCTTTGGCCAAACCTGGCCCTTCCGCCAATAAACTCAACTAATAAACCAATCAACCAACCAACGTCTAAGATTCATTACACTACCCTTTCAATTTTTGGAAGACGGGATGACCTCAAGCATTGGAAGAAACTTTAAAACAGAGGTGGCCAAACGGTCGATCGCGAGCTCTCTCATAAGGTCTATCGTTTGTTTTATCACGCTGGTGTATGTTGTTCCGTATGAACTACTTGAGACTAGATAATAGAATGAATCAGTCAAACTCCCTCCCCAACCCTAACCAACTCGGAGTCAAAATATTTTTAATATATTTATGGAATTCGCCCCAAAAATTAAATCTGCCACTATGGAAGCTTGTTTGTATCACTACCAAGGAGGTTAGAATAGGTGGAGTAAAGATGACGTCACAAACTTGAAGCACTTTGAGCAGACGAATTTAATGCTCAAACGTCTCACCAACATGGCGGCAGAGGCTGTCATTGGCTTGTGACGTCATGATCGTGGCGTTTCGGTGGCTTCACTTTGATTACACAGAGTGAACGGTTGGCCCTTACTCATTCTAACCTCCTTGATCACTACTGACGGGGCACCTTAGCGATGGTAGGCCAAACCAATGGATCCATTGCACGTTGTAGGGGAAAATGACGATTTTCCAGAATTGACCTCCTCTGCATTATCCTCCAAAATGCACTATGCATCAAAGTTTTAAATGTGAAAGACATCGTCATAATTACCAAAATAGCCAATTCTATTCGGGCACGAAGTTTACGTAGGAGGCTTTTTCGAAGCAAAGTACAAGAAAATGAAGCTGAATACGAAGACCTGCTGTTTTTCACGAATGTTAAGTGGCTTCGTAAAGGAAAGTTTCTTGAAAGAATTTTGAATCTTTTGCCAGAAACAATCGAATTCTTAGACGAAATGAGAGAAAATTATGCTGAGCTACAAGACGCTACTTGGCTATACAAAATTTAGCTTTTGTAACTGATCTCATAGGCCACTATAACACGTTCAGCCTTGATCTGCAAGGGAAAGGGAAGAGAGTTATATATTTAGTGAGCTCGCTGAATGCTTTCGAATCAAAACTACGACTGCAAAAATGTTGACTTGGTAAAGGGAATTTGACAAACTTTCCCAATCTGGAAAAACACACAACACGTCAAATTGATTGCAATTTTGACGAATACATTACTGAGATAGAAATTCTGATAACAGAATTTGGCAGACGATTCACAGACTTGAAAATCTTTCAGCACGTTTTGAGCTTCATGTCATACCCTTTTGGTGAATGTGATATTGAGAAAGTTTCTCATCAAACATTTCCTCAACTTTTCTCTTCGATTCTTCAAACTTAGAATCAGAAACTGTGAAACTTCAATTCGACATATTACTGAAGGAAAGAGCGTCAGATAACACATTTTTGACTCCATTGCCACAAGAAAAATATTTCTGATTGAGATATGTTGCTTTGCGGTTGACTGTATTCTTTGGATCTACATATCACTGTGAAGCAGCTTTTTCAGAAATGAAAATAATGAAGTCGAAATACAGAATCTTCCTGACTGATGCTCATTTAGAAGCGTGTCTCCGACTGTGCCTCACTGAAAATGTGCCTGATTTTTCTAAACTTTGTGAGGACATGCAGTATCATGCATCAACAGCTAAGAATTAAATATTGTAAATAAGGAACCTGTAAGGAAAATTATATAATTTGTTTGAAAAATAGTGTTTCAGAAATTAAAAATGATTTATATAATATTATTTTTCTGCATTTGTTTCCAAACTTACAGAACCACACACACTAAAAAATACTCGTGATATAGGCTTATTCCTATTTAAATATGCCTATATCACTGCGATAAACCATGGTAGATCACAGTAGGGAATAATAGCTTAAGGTAGATCTTGATTCCTCAAGGTTTGGACACCCCTCCTTTAGAACATTTTGTTATTCACAAACGGAACGTGCGTCCTTAATACACGATGGACGTAAAGTCCTTCCCTCATTAAAAAAGTTTTTATTTAAAAACTAAGATGGTTAGAAACAATCCGTTTGTGGCATGATGCATGTAAACTAATAGAGCTTTTTTGTAGGTCAATGCCGAGTAATAACTAAGTGGCGCCGCTAGCGCACGAAGGCAAAGTGCTATGTAAGGAAAGCCGCAACGTGCCCTGTGGTATCAAGAGGCAAAATCGCCTATAACTGTTCAGCGTAAATTCAGAAGAGAGTACGGACGTCCACCACCAGATTATAAAAGTATAGCAGCTTGGTATGCAAAGTTTAAGGAGAGAGAATGTGTAAGAAAAGGCGGAATGTGTTCTGCGGTACCAAGAGACAAAATCGCCGAAAACTGCTCAGCGTAAATTCAGAAGAGAGTACGGACGTCCACTACCAGATCATAAAAATTAAAAGCTTGGTATGCAAAGTTTAAAGAGACAGAAAGTGTAAGGAAAGGCAGAATGTGTTCTGTGGTACCACGAGATCAAATCACCGATAACTGCTCAGCGTAATTTCAGAAGAGGGTACGGAAGCCCACCACCAGATCATAAAAGCATAACAGTTTGGTATGCAAAGTTAAGGAAAGACGGAATGTGTTTTGTGGTACCACGTGACCAAATCACTGGTAACTGTTCAGTGTCATTTCAGAAGAGGGTACGGACGTCCATTACGAGATCATCAAAGCATAACAACTTGGTATGCAAAGTTTCAGGAGACAGGAAGCTTAAGGAAAGGCGGAATGTGTTCTGTGATACCACAAGGACAAATCACTGATAACTGTTCAGTGTAATTTTGAAGAGAGTAAGGACATCCACTACGTGATCGTAAAAGCATAACAGCTTGGTATGCAAGGTTTAAGGAGACAGGAAGTGTTGATGACCGAAAACAAACGGGCTGACGCAACGGGGTGTTAGTCAAGAAACTCTTGATGCCGAGCATCAGCTGTCGTACGCAGTTCTTCGTAATCGACTCACCGAGCTTCGCCTGAACTCGAATCCCATGCACTTTCCGAAAGAAAATCTTACGCAAAAGGCTTCATCTGCATGCATACAAATTGCAGATTGTTCAAGCCTTCCAAGTGGAAAATCGCTCACGTCGTGCTGCTTTTGCAACTGAGATTTTACAGCGTATCAATGGCAACAACAACTCCCCGCAGCGTGTGTGTTTTCGTATTAGGCTACCTTCACATCTCTGGTGAAGTAAATAGACACAATGTGTGTATATTGGGGTCGGAAAATGTCCATCTTGTCCTTGAAAAACAGCAAGTAGCCCAAAAGGGAATATTTGGTGTGGAGGACTACTAATTTAGTCTGCGAAAATTATGTACATACTTTAGCATTGACAATAACATTTCTATCTTAGAGAGGTTTAGGGAAACTCTAAGTTTCGTTCGGGCAAACTTACTAATTTTCCGTAACTGTTTAAAAGTATATTCTTTTTTAGGCGATGGATCGTGTTAACCGTCGAAGAAGAACACTGCTTCATAGAATGACATCGCATTTGCACGTAAGGAGCTTCTTATGGATTTTTCTATCATATTCCGAAATTTCAATTTCAATACCATTCAGCATAACACACTTAAGTACCAAAAGTCGTGTAATTCGTACATAGTATTGTGTAGGACATCCTGTAGCTCGGCGAAGTGCAGCAACTCGACGTAGCATCGATTCCACAAGTGGCCGGAAGACTTATGCAGAGATGTTAAGCCATGCCGTCTGACACAGCTCCATGGTATTTGTAGGTGCTGGATCTTGGATGTGAATGGACCTCTCCACCACATCCCATAAGTGGTGTATTAGGTTCACGTCGGGCAACCGTGGTGGCCACACCATCCTTCGGAACTGTCCAGAATGCGCCTCGAACCAATTTCAGAAAACTTGGGCCGATGGCATGGTGCCTTGTCCGCCTGAAAAATCTCATCGTTGTTGGGGAACGTGAAGTTCATGAAGGGCTGCAAATGGTCACCAAGCGGAGCAACAAACCGATTAGAGTTTAACGGCGTGTTTACGAGGATCAGAGGACCCAAATCGTGCCATTAAAAGACACCCCATGCAGTGCCAGTTGTAAACAAGGCACTGTGCAAGCTGATGGATCCACCATCAGCTTGCACAGTACCTTGTTTACAACTGGGGTCCTTGGCTTCATGGGGTCTGCGCCCCACCCGAATCTTACCATCAGCTCGTAACAACTGGTATCATGACTTATCGGACCACGCCACATGTTTCCAGTCTTCCAGGTTCCAATTATCGTGTTCACGAGACCAGGTGAGGCGCTGTGTCTAATGCCGTGGTGTCAACAAAAGTACTCTGGTGGGTCTTTTGCTCCTATACGCCATGGAAGCTAAATTACGTTGCACTGACCTGATGGATATGTCTCTGGTACCCCGTGCATTAAATGTGGATGATATTTGAGCCAGTGTTGCTTATCTTTTAGTATGGACAATCTTGGTCAGACACCGCTGGTCGCGGTCATTCATCACCCGTAGTCCACCACTGCGCTGTCGAATGTTGAATGTTCGCATAACTTCGGAAATTGAATGTCTCACCCTTCTGGCTCCCACTACCATGCCTCGTTCGAACTCCGATAATACTCGGCTTGTCATGACGTTACTGGCGGTTGTTCAACCTTACTCACGAGATTACTCCTTGCAACTGATAAAAATCATGGCATGTGTCGATGCCCTTACAGGACGGCAGCGCCTGTTAAAATTTTGCATACTGCTATGCTATTCCATGATTTTTGTCATTTCAATGTAGATGACATAATTCAAACATACCTGCAATTCGTTAGTTCTGGTACCTCAAGATATCACTAAAAGTTCGAAAGAATGCAGTATCACACGAACACAGTAGAATGCAGTATCGATAAGAACTGTGAGCCGCAAACTAGGTGAGACAGGGTTGCGCTCCCGCTAGGCATTGCGACGATTGCCACACACCGCGGCACATTCATGCGCAAGGTTGCATTAGTGCCGTACCAGAAATGCGTGGTTATGCAGTATTCACCGATGAGTCCTGCATCTGTCTTAGCGCCAGTGGCAGCTCGTGAAAGAGAAACAGGTGAAGTGTTACGGAATGAGAATCTATGAAAAAAATGCATCTGTTTCTTGTAAAGAGGTCAATTCTTCCTCCAAGGAAGAATTCTTTAACCAAAGCATGGATCCAAAACACACGGGAAATAATAAAAAACAGCCCTAAAACTGCAGTTCACACTCATAATTACTGTATAAACGCTGCGGAACCAGAACTGTCTAAACTCAAAATCGCAGTGCGTGGAAGTGTCGGACTTAGATTTTGAGTTTTTTCACCTTGATTATTGACATCTTTGTTACTATAGCAACCCCCTAATTCAGAGATGTCCAGGTTCCTACGTCGGCGCTATTCACGGTCCTGGAGTGAAGTGATTTGGAACCGCGGCTCTTATCTTTCATATGGCTTGCGCCCAGTCACAAGATCGTCTGTTCATCAATTCGTAGTTCCATTTGAAACTGCGTACCCTCAATTTCGGCTTGCTTACAGAAACGGGAGAGATTTCGTTTCAAAGACACAGGTATTATTTATTTCTTGCAAATATATATATATATATATGGATGCTTACGTATGGTGCAGAGACGTGGACCTTAACTAAAAGAGACATACAAAGGCTGCAGACAACTCAAAGAAGCATGGAGAGGTGCATGCTTGGTGTAACCAGGAGAGATAAGAAGAGGAACACGTGGATCCGAAAAATGACAAGAGTGGAAGACATCATGATCAGAGTTAAATCCCTGAAATGGCAATGGGCTGGACATACTGCCAGAAGAACAGACCATCGATGGACAGCCGAAATTTTAGATTGGATTCCAAGGGACAGGAAAAGACCCAGAAGAAGACCACATGGGAGATGGGTGGATGAAATTCGAAAGTATGCAGGGGTGACATGGAGGAGACTGGCACAAGACAGACCGTTGTGGAGGAAACTTAGGGAGACCTTCGTCCAGCAGTGGATTGATAATGGTTGACAATGATGATGATGATGATGATATATATATATATATTTTTTTTTTTAATTTAGATGCAATGGAACCTCACTCACTTCACGCTACGAGCCGCCACTGGTCAGTGGACTGACCTTGTTGTCACCTGGGAGTGTTACACGGCTTCTCAGCCTATTGTCATAGTTTGGAGCGCTTTCAGTTTCAGCAGCCATTTACCACTCGTACGCATAGTGGATACAATGACTTCAAGACGATACGTCGATGAGGTACTGCAACCCGTTTGGTTAAAGTACCTCCGTGGTATCCCTGAGGCCCAGTTACGCAGGGTCAAAGACCTGTCAATACAAGTCAAAGACGCATGGCAGATATTTCATTCCACTTGATGAAATGAAATATCTGTGTTGCTGTGTTGTCAGATGTATAGCCCAACATGGCGCTCATACGACATAATCATTCAGGCCACATTAAATTGTGTCCTTACCCATCGCACTGAAGTAATCCCTCAGAAATTAAATAACTTCTATACCATCTTCTTAGTTGGTCGGTGGATATTTATGGCGCAAGGGCCATGTTGGCCAAAGAGCGACCCATCTACTTGTACATGTGTGGTAAGGTTTCTCTCATTTCGTTCATCCTTTCATAGTGTGGCATTTTTTATATCGAGCAGTGTATTCCAATGATGATGTAAAAAACCTACTGTTCGAAATGGAGACTGATCCTTCTAATGTGTCAAACTTTCGTTCTGTAGTCCTGGCAGCTCTCATTTTTTAGGACCTTCAGTGTCACATCGAGACTGAAAGCTCTAACTTCACCGGTTCGATAAATGGTGTTCAGAGGCAAGCACATGGAGTGAGCGCGCGCGCACACACACACAAAAGCATCACCTTTTATTTTTATATATAGATGACTGATAATAAATTTAGGCACTTGTCATGAGTTTTATCTATTTCTAGTTTTCTTTAGGTGCTGCTTTACGATATTTTATTAAAGAAAATGGATCATTAATTTTTTTTTTTTTTTGATTGGAGGTTTAACGACCACCGTGAGTAACTCAGTGGGTTATAGGCAGTCGCCCATCCCTAATTTAGGGCCACTCGTTCCAGGGAAGGGTGAGAGCCAGCGCCGGAAAACAAACACAACATCCGTGCCTCACCGAGATTCGAAACCGGACCCATCTCGGAAGAGTGTTCAGAAGCCATCGCTTAGATTACTACTCCACCGGGGCGGCGTTATTAACTTAGTGTGATATGAATTGTTTGCTGCATTTTCAAGCTGATGAATACTTTCTTTTACTATCTTTAAGTACATACATTCTTAGCATCATGTTTCTTCATTTTTGCCGATAGTACTACGATACTTTTGTTTCCTCGAAAAGTACTGTGTAATAGCTAATACGTGTGGAAGATAACGGTTGTTGGATTGGAATTTATTCTGCTTATACGCATTTACGTGAACTTTACTGTATTTCTTTATTCTTTATCATTAGAAATACATTTAAATACGTTATGTATCTCTCTGAATTATTTTTCGAAACCCCACGTGCAAGACACTATCGAATGAGGTAAAGATAATTGGAAGCTTCATGCATTCTCAGCAAAAACGCTGAATGAAGCGGAACAGGAGACAGCTATGAATTACGACGACCTACATTTTTAACTAAGAGTCACGCATCATTACTGAACGTGCGTTTTCCGCAGGCATCAGATCCGTCGGCAAACACCAGCAGGGTGAAAGTTATAAGAAACGGCACCATAGCCAAACACCAAGAATGAAGTCTTTAATTTCACTCTCTATAGGGAAAACACGCCTAAGAAAGAAAAACAAGTAAAGAAACCATTGATCAAGCATATTTCCCACACAGAATGGATAATTCAGCTTGTTTCTTGCTCACAAATAACGGCTTATTCCAAAAGAATAGAAATGTTTTTTTGTAGCCACGCTCGATGCATGTGAAGGTCGGTCAGTTTATTCATCTACAACTAAGCAGATCAATCCACATTCGCTTGCCGCTCCGATTTCAACGCAATAAAAAATATGTTTCTGTATTAGCTCTGTTTGTGAGGGAACATGATAACAGCTCTTGTAGAAGCCGTACTACAAAAATGCTTTTCGTAAAGGATAGACGTAAACATGAGAAAGATTGTTCATATATCTTATAATTTCTCAGGCACTTTTTCTCTATGTGGCGTATACTCATGAGCTATAACATTATGACATCTTACCATATAGCGTTTGACCAGCCATTAACTCCGATAACCGCTGGTACACAGTGAGTCATCAATTCCAGTAGACTACAGAAATTGCCCTGAGGTCTCTGTACCGGATGGACTGCATGCTGTATCGTATTTCGGTGATGGAGCAAGGCAATGTCGTGGAACACCGAATGCTGTGTTTTAGCGTATCCCACACAAGCTTGATAGGATGTACGACGGGGAAATCTTGCTTCCAGGGAAGGGCCTGAAATGCTTGCACATGATCCTCGAACCATTCTTGCAAAATGACACATGTCATTGGCTTTCTGAAAGAATCCAGCTCCATCCGGATGCTTAGTTTACATGAAGGGTAACAACTGGACCAAAACAGTGCTTAGATGGAATCTAGCAGTGAGGGCGTGTTCGACGGTCGTGAGGGGACCCATTGATATACATGAAAACAGCCCGCATACCATGACACCACCGACAGCGGCATGTGTCTGTCCAGCCGTGCAGGTTGCTTGAAGCTCTTCATCCAGCTCTGCATCGAATCAGCATATTAGAACAAGTTAGTGAAATCATGCAATGCATTGATTATGATACGCTTTCCAACATACCAGAAATCATTACCCAATTACTCAAATTATGTGGATAATGGCTGTGGAATAAATCTCGCTCCTGTGTACTGACCTTTGACCCCATTTCGATATTCAACAGAACCGGTTCAGTATATGTCCGGAACAACATACTAAAGTTTTGTTGCAATAGAAGCACTTTTACTCAAGTTATGAGGATAATGGCTGTAGAATAAATATCGCTCCTGTGTCCTGACCTTTGACTCCATTTCAAAGACATTCAAGAGGAACGATTCAGTAAACCTCCGGAACAACATGAAAAATGTTTTGTCGCAATCGTAGCATTTTTACGTAAGTTATGACGCATAAGGGCAATGGAATGAATCCCGCTCCTATATCCTCACCTTTCACCCTATTTCACCCATTTTCAATAAGGTTCTTTTCCAGGTGGTCCCCTACCACATACACTGGCGAAAAGTGAAAAAAGAACACCAAGAAGGAGACGTCTGATACCAACAAAATTTATACAGCATAATAACGGAATACAGAGGATAACGTGATCAAAACATTATGGCAAAATACAGCTGTATTTGCTAGTAAATTGAAAAATAACATTTCCATGTAACATGGTTAGTACGAGGTTGAACCGCCATGAACTGCGTCACACTGTGCAATTCTGGCATGGAGTCTGTCGTACAGATGTTGGATGTAAGTTTGGGGTATTGAGTTCCAAGCATCCTCAACCTGGACGCGTAAATCAGGATGGTCGTGGCTGGCCGTGGAGACCGGATAAGTCGTTGTCCCATAAAATCCCACACGGGCTCAATGGGGGACAAATCCGGTGAACGTGCAGGCCATGGAAGTTGTCTCACACCCTGAAGTGCATGTTGCGTTGCACGTGCCGTGTGTGGGCGTGCGCTATCTTGCTGGACAACACCACGATGGACCGACCTTACAAATGGCACAACAACGGGCTGAATGATGTCGTTGATTTAAGAGGTGCTGTTTAACGTACACGGTACAAACACTAGTTGTGTATGGGAGTGATAGCTGATCGCTCCCCACACCAGGAGACTAGGTGTAGGCCCTGTGTGTCGCTGGCGGATGCAAGAAGGGTGGAGACGCTCCCCTGTGCGTCTGCGAACACACATACGGCCATCGGAGGCTCCCAAGCAAAATCTGCTTTCATCGCTGAACACGACAGATCGCCATTGCGTTCTCCAGTGCAGACGTTGGCGACACCACTGCAGCCGTTCTTGACGGTGGGCTGGAGTCAGAGGTACACATGCCAGAGGCACTCGTGCACGTAGTCCTGCATCCAGTAGACGGTTGCGGATTGTTCGCACAGTCACCTCAGGTGCAACGGCAGCTCGGATTAGCGTCGCAGTGGATGTTCTGCTTGACAACGCCGCTCTTCTTATGCGTCGATCGGTCCGCTCATCAGTCCGTCTGTGACTCCCGGTTCCACGTCTTCTCGTGTGGGAATATTCCTCGGACCATCTACACCATCATCGTACCACCACCGATACTTCCCGTCCAATTCGCTCCGCAATACGACGATATGACCACCCGGCCTCGCGGAGTCCGACTAGACGACCTTGCTTAAAGTCCGATAACTTCTGAAATCGTACACGTCTTCCATGTCCAGGCATTGCAGTTTCTTCAGGGTCTTCGCACGTGTCCGTATGCCGACGACTGATTACATTCACTTCGCCGTACTCCTTAAATACCACCGACGATAATTTGACATTATGCCGTGCTGTGGCGTAAGCGCTCACCGGTTGGTCCCAAAATTAACATCACACCTACGTAAACTCGACCCCATTAACAAATGTAAATTTCATGATCGTCCGCCAATTCCTTCTTGGTGTTCTTTTCTCACTTTCCGCCAGTGTATTTCGAAACTTACGATTTGTAGGGATTTCTGGTAAGCTAAAACCACAACCATGTTTTTTTTTTGGTTTTTTTTTTTTGCCGTTGTTGTTGTGTTTTTTTCTATTTCCTATTTTTTTTTTTTTAGGAACCAGTGGCCCTTGTTTAGCACCACTGGTCTCAGGGTGGGAAGGGAGCCTGTGCCGTACGACAAGCACATCATCTGTGTTTTGACATACTACAGAGGTAAAGCACGTGTCAAGACGACAAATCTGCAGCGATACATTCTGTCAGAGTAGCTTAGTTGGGAGAGCAACTTACTCCGGAGTGAGGGGCGCGGACAAATTTGTGTTTTCACAATGGGATCCGAACGTAAAAATGGCTGTACTGTCCGTTGGGTTCTTCGAAAAATGTAAGATGTTTGTTTCACACATTATCTAGAATTAATGAAAGTTCGTTCTTCGCTTACAGAAAAAAAAATAATAAAAGGGAGAGGAAATGTGACGTACTACAGAGGTAAAGCACATGTTAAGACGGCAAATCTGCAGCGATACATTCCGTTCGTGCAGCTTAGTTGGCAGAGCAACTCACTCCGGAGTGAGGAGACGCTGGTTCCATCCTCGTCACGGACAAACTTGTGTTTTCACAGGGCCACAATCGGCATGTGAACAGCTCTTCGTACCACTCAGGCACCTGGGTGGCCTACAGCTTCGTCCTACCACACGTTAACTTTCGTGAGATAGTTTTTTTAGCTAACCTTGTTGTTCTTTAGTTGTAAGAAAACCTCTGGCGATCTCATCCTTTCTCCTTTTCCATGATTCCCGAGTGCATTCGCATTCGAAATATGAATTGCCTTCGCAGGGCCCACGTAAAAATACGAACCAAATACGAAATGTGAATATTTGACAAAAACGAGAAGAGGAAAAGTTTAATTTTTCACAGCTTCCGAGATTTTTCATGTAACGAAAAATTCTGAACAAGAATTGAGTACATTCTTCGCATTGGATTTGCAACACGTGATGATCTGATAAAGTAAGCAATGCACGTCATATTAAATGTAGCTGTTTATCTCCTGAGGAACAGGCTGCTAGAACGCAATCAGATATGTGGGGAATTCTTACGTTGCGTAACATGGTAATTTCAACACCAAGTAGCTAATGAGGGAATCACATAAAATCGCGTACTTTATCAACGGACGTCGTGGGAAATACGTTACTATTACTGGGGGCAGAAATATGAAAAACACCATTCCGTGCGCACAGTTGACGCTTTCGGAAGCTACGTATGATGTACACTGAAGAGCAATTGAATTAGAGGTACCTGTCTAGTAACGTGTAGCACCACCTTTCGCCCTAATGACGGCGGCGATTCGTCTGGGCATGGACTCGAAAAGACACCGGAAGCGTTGGGAAGCCATACGGATCCACGACCCCTGAACAAGCTCCCACAGTTCACGACGATTTGATGGAAGGGGGGGCAGAGCCTAGAACATCTCTCTCGATGGCATCCCAGATGTTCTCAATAGGATTGAGGTCAGGTGACCTAGCTGGCCAAGGAAGCGAGGTCACATCGGTGGAATGTTCATCCAACAATTCGGGAGCTGCATTGTCTTGTTGCAGGATGAGGTCCCTAGTAGGATGTTGAAGACGCACACACGGGAGCAAATGGTCGTCCAGGATATCCCGGTAACGTTGACCTGTGAGGGACGATGTCACACGTACCAGGGGTCCCATTTCAATCCACGTAAACAGTCTTCAGACGATAAAGCCACCTCCACGAGCTTGAAGAGTACCCTGCTGGCAAGAAGGATCCATCGCTTCATGTGGTTTGCGCCGTACTCGTATCCTGACATCCGCATGTACTAACGTGAATCTGGACTCATCAGTCCAGGCAACATTTTTCCACATGTCTAGGGTCAAGTGGCGATTTTCCCGCGCCCATGCTAATCTTTGCACCCTGTGATGTGCGGTCAGCAGCGGTACCCTCGTGGGACGATGGCTTTTGTACCTCATAGTGAGGAGATGGTTCTGGATGGTGTGGCTGCTTACACGTTTTTGTGCACCAGCGTTAAATTGCCGAGTGGTTTCTTGCACTGTGGCCCGTCTATCCGCTGTTACAATGCGAGCAAGCCGACGATGAACCCGCTCATCCATATGCTGTTGTCCACGGTAGTTGGCCCTTGCAGGGATCGTTTTCCCGGATTCGATGTACTAACGGTGCACCCGTGACACAGTGGCTCGTGAAAATCTCAGTGCCTGCACAACTTCCGAGATGGAGTGACCCATTCGTCGAGCCCCGAAAATTTGCCCACGATCAAATGCGCTTAGATCCTTCGTCTTGCACATACTGCGTCCTACTCTTACTGATTCCTGTCGCAGCACTCCTTATATTGTCGAATCGCTGCATACGTCATGTCATTCCCGTATACAGAGCCGCCTACAGCGCCATATTCGCATAACGCCAGCTGTCTCTAATTTAATTGCTCTTTAGTGTATATCCAAGGCGCATCAGCAAAAAATGAAAATGGTCAGAGGTATCTTAGACTTCTTTTCTGATTAAATGCTTCCTTAAATAAATTTGGTCCATTGTTATTGAGATCGTGCTTTTCAAATGACTCAGTTGTCTACTGAGGAAAATAACAAATCTCAGTTAAATTCACTATATGATATTTGACCAATCATATTGAAACTGTTTATTTACAGTGGTGGACAAAAGTATGGGGACCTCGGTATGTTTGAACAAAATAATGAAAAATAGTTAGAAAAAGACAATTTTCCTCAAAACAAAAACCATGTACACATAATTAAGAATAATATAAAGTATATTACAACCATTTAAACAAAGGTTTGAAAAGAATATATTCTTAGAAAGTTGACGAAGTTTTCTACGCATCAAAACAAAGTACAAAAGTATTGGCACAGTGGAACATAAAACAACAAAAATATTACTATTAATATTTTGAAGTGAACCTCTGGTTCGTAATAATAGCGCTTAGTCTCTTTGTTATTGAATGCACTCATTTTTGCGTTGTTTCAGAGGAAATATTATTTTAAATGACACAGAGATACTGACTCAAATGACAGTACGGGTGAAAGATAATTGTACTCTGATAGCCAAGCGGCCTTAAGAGCCATTAGTAAGTTTAGAAATAAGAATCCCCAGGTTAAAGATATCAAAGCTCAGCTAGCGGGAAGCTGTGCTTTGATGTGACGGGACAGTCGCTTAGCTATCATGTCCCAGACATGTTGGATTGGTGACATATCGAAGGAAAATGCAGTCTAGAGAAGAAGTGGTATCTGTCATGCATGAAAAAGGCCTTCGACTACCGGGCCACATGTGGACGAGCATTGTCCTGCTGCAATATAGTGAAGAAGCAACTCTGAAGGAAGAGTATCACTTCACAAATGCCTCAAACCATGACGCTTGGCGTTGGGCCGTTATGACGCTGCAAGATGTCATTCACCACGATGTCTTCGAACACGTATGGAACCATCATGGTGCATCAAGTTGAATCGTGAAGCGTCAGTTAACACGACCTGTTTCCAATCGACGCAGCAATGTCTGTGTTCGAGATCCCATTGCAGCTTGAGGCGTCTTTGTTTGAGGTTCAAAGGAATGCGCCGCGATAGGCTGCTAGCGACCAGTCGTCTGTTTAGCAGACGACGTCGAACTGTTCTGGAGGGCAAAGCCTGACCAGTGCTCCAGACACCGTGGATGTCGCTGTGCGATGAGTCACTGCCATGCGGTAGAGGTACCTATCATTCTGTGCAGTGGTGCGATTTTGCGGTCTGTTTTCCGGATTTCTGTGCGCCCGAGTATCATCTGTCCACTGACGTTACGTTCGCATCACTGTACTGGCGTTTCGTTCCGTACGAGTGGCAATTTCACGGTAAGAAAATCCAGCTTCTCTCATGCTGACAATCCTTCCTCGCTCAAAGTTCATCAGTTGTTCATAATGTGGCCTTCTTCGGCGACGGGGCATAGTGGGACGTAAAAAACACCTTTTCTACCCAGTGTTAACTCTTCACTGATTGCAACATCTCGTTTGAGCCAGTTCGTTACACCCAAGACCGTACAGTTCAGAAGGGCCTGCTCCAAAACCACATGTGGATTTTCACTGACATTTTATTCATTTGCATGTCCCAAACACTGTATCCGGTAAGTTTCAAGATAATGCCCGCATTGTTCTTCGTGGTGTTCCAATTTTCACAAACAGTAGTGCAATTTGCTCATATCGCGTAAAACTTCAATAAATTAACTGATGATAGTACAGTCAAATCTACATATAACTTATTCGCATAATACAAAATTCCTCATAAACCGAAGATTTTACAGATCCTTTGAACTTTGTAATATTCTCCCTTTTTGTTTTAACCGCATATTATGAACGATAATTTTTTCCAGAAAACGCATATATCGAAGTTCAGCTCGGTTATCATGATGTTAACGAAATACGTGGCATTAACCCAGCTTTTATTCCTTCGTCTTTTACAGGAAAACTGGGAATCACAGTATCTGCTATTGACAACTCCTCCCCTTATCAGACTGATCAATTTGCATGAAGAAAAAAATGTTTCAGTTGTTGTTGAATTTCTTTGCTACCTATCACTACCCACCTACCCGCTTGCTAGAAATACGTCTCCTGGCCAAACGCTGTCGTTTCTTTTAGGCGTGTCCTTCGCCACCTTTCAGCAATTTAAATTCTGTATCTTAGAGTTTATTTCGCACCTAGATACATCTCCACCACCGCATTAGAGGAAGTTAAAAAACATTTAAAATCATGGATTGCACAGAACAAGCAACAGTTTACTCATATTTCCGATGTAAGGTGTTAACAGCAAATGAAACTGGCAAAATTAAAAATTTTTGACAGTTCCTTTTATTTCCACAACGATTAAATATCTATAGTTTTGAATTAACAAGTATTATACTTCTTCGATAATGATATAGAGTTTATGATTGACTAGCTTTAAGCTGACATCATGCAATATGTCCAAAACTGTCCTGTTCTTATATGTCAGGTTATAACGAAGTTCGCATATATCGTTTGTTTCTAACTCTCCCTTCAACTTCGTTATAACGAAGTTCGCATATGTCGATTGTGCTTAACTCTCCCTTCAGCTTCGTTATATACAGGTTATGATGGAATTCGCATATATCGAATGCTTTAACTCTCTTTTCAAATTCTTTATACACGGGTTATAACGGTGATCGTATACATCGAATGTTTCTAACTCTCCCTTTAACTTCGTTATATACAGGTTATAACTGAATTCGCATACATCGAATGCTTTTAACTCTCCCTTTAACTTCGTTATGTAGAATTTCTAACGAAGTTCGCATATATCGTTTGTTTCTAACTCTCCCTTCAGCTTCGTTATATACAGGTTATGATGGAATTCGCATATATCGAATGTTTTAACTCTCTCTCTTCAAATTCTTTATACACGGGTTATAACGGTGTTCGTATACATCGAATGTTTCTAACTCTCCCTTTAATTTCGTTATATACAGGTTATAACTGAGTTCGCATACATCGAATGTTTTAACACTCCCTTCAACTTCGTTATGTAGAATTTATAACGGAGTTCGCATATATCGAATGCTTTAACTCTCCCCTCAACTTTGTTATATACAGGTTATGATGGAGTTCGTATATATCGAATGATTTTAACCCACTCTTCAACTCTCTTATATACGGGTTATAACGGAGTTCGTATACATCGAATGTTTTTAACTCTCCTTTCAACTTCGTTAGATACGGGTTATAACAGAGTTCGCATACATAGAATGTTTTTAGCTCTCCCTTGCACTTCGTTATATATGGGTTCGACTGTATTTTAAAATTTAACTTAGTACTTTCTGACTGATATGTTTAAGGAATCTTTCAAGCAGATAAATATGTGAATGATTTTCAGAGACAGCTATTTCTATTTGCAGCAGATATTAAAAAAGGGCTTCATAACATAACTGAGTTCGAGCTAATCTTTGATATCTTCAGGTTTCGAGTACTTAACCTCGATGTTTTACAAAGGAGCTTCATCTGGACTGGCAAGATATTTCCTTCTTCCCTAAAGGTTTGATAAATAAGAAACACTGTATTTGGGAGTTTCAGATGGATTTTACTGAGATATATTATCACGAAAATGCTATTTCGAAACACTAATAAGGATTAAGTGGTCATCCCTAAACATGATGTAAGGGTGCTTCCGTGACACTTTCGAAAAAATTTTATTATAAGAATTACGGAGGATACAAGGCGTAGAACCAGTTTCTGAAACGACAATTATTTTCTAAATTGGTTCAGAGGTGAAACAAGAATACACACTATGTCGGCATATTTGGACGTGAAACTGATGTATCGAGGTCATGACTGTGCTTTTTCTTGGCGGTTTTAAATTTAGAGAAATGACCTTAGATCTTAGTATCTACTTGCTTCCCTGTTTTCAAACTTGAATAACTCTTTTAATAAGGAAGAGATGCTCTGTAACTATAGACATTTAAGTAGATCTCGTTCAGTTTATCCCCCTGCCCGCATGCAAATTTCTTCTTTACGGGAAGTGAAGTGATTTATGGATAGTTTCTGATACGTATAACGGAAGCTTTGAGATGAAACATTGTAGAAAACTTCATGTCGATAAACAATTCAGCATTCCATTATACTGTTTCCTGTAATTACCGATGCGTTAGCTATATTGAATCTTGCAAAGAAGTTTTGCTGCATTTGTATTCGGTATGTTACTGGTATTTATAACCTTCTGCTCTCATTTGTCGATGTCACTATGGAATGAACTTTACGCCTAAAACAAAATATAAAGACATTTGTTTATTTCAGTTACTTTGTGAAAAGCTATCAGAGGTAGGAAATGAAAAACCATCCTCGTTCTCGAGAGGTACGAAGCACTGTTTTTTAAACATTCACCCGATTTGGGTCCGGGTTCGAATCCCGGTGACGCATGGATGTTTTTCCGTCCCGTTGGCGCAGTGGTTTAAGCGATGGCTTCTCATCATTTGTCCGAGATGGGTCCGGGTTCGAATCCCGGTGAGGCATGGGTGTTGTGTTTGTCTTACGGCACTGCCTCTCTCCCTTCCCTGGAACCGGTGGTCCTAAGTTAGGAATAAGAGATTGCTTATAGATCATGCATTTGCTCACGGTGGACGTTAAACCCCCAAACAAACAAATGCGAATTTCAGTTTTTGTTTTTTTTTTACTTTGAACTTTTGCAACGAAATATTCAGGAGTTTTCCAGAAATCTAAAGGCCTTAGGACGCTTATAATTTGCGAAAAAATTATTCTTGCAAATATTATTTAGCAGAATTTCTTGAAACTTTCTTAATTGTCGTTAAGAATTTTTCAGTAAAGGATAATGAATTAACAGTAGATAACAGAATAATAATATTAAAGCTAAGTATTTCAGCAGGTGAAATAAAACTGAGCTAGTAAAAGCTTGCATGATGTCATTATTAGGAACAGGTGGCCCAATTAACGCCATCTATTCTTTAATATAACATTACGAAATATTTTCCCCCAAAGCTAACATTATTTAAATAAAATGCAACAACATCAAATACATTTTGAGTTTTCTAACAAAAATGATAAATATTCACTCATTTTAAAGTTTTTCTTGGTATATAGCTGGAACGGCTGTTGCAATAGGCAAAAATGCGTTATGAACTTACTGGATTATTAAAAAGAATAATATGGAATACAAAAATACAATATTTCACACAATACGAACAATGCATTAGAAAGGTTTGAAGATCTATATAAGAATTTGAAAATTCACAGTGGGAAAGCTATCATTCTGCGCATCAGTATGTGGAAAGATTTGTGTGTGTGTATGTTTTTTTTATTGAAGGTTTAACGACCACCGTGAGCAACTCAATGGGCTATAAGCAGTCGCCCGTCCCTAATTCAGGGTCACTGGTTCCAGGGAAAGGAGAGAGTCAGTTCCGTAAGACAAACACAACATCCATGCTTCACCGGGATTCGAAACCGGACCCCTCTCGGACGAATGGTCATAAGCCATCACTTAGACAACTGCGCCACCGGGGCGGCCGATTTGTGTTCTTTCTGATACCTATACAGAAGGAACACAAATCTTTCCATGTAAATACCTCACACAAAATTTACACAAAGACATGCTCCCTATGCGATCTTCATCACAAATAAAACGCATCCAGCCTTTGCTTTTGCTTGGTTGTTACTCAACATCTTCATTTCTGGATGAGACTGGTTTAGATATTTCCTGGGTTTTTTTCGCCGTATTTTTCGTCAGTGACTTCGCATCTCTAAACATGGAAGTCTTGATTACGCTTTTCTTTCAGTTCAATAATTTGCGTGTGATCCTCTGACAAAATGGAAATGAGTTTAATATGAAGATTTACGTATGTGTCGTGTATACCTAAAGACCTTGTATATACAAATTTAACACCACCATGCCGTTACAGGGCTACAAGTATTCGATATTATTCTACATCCCTTTATGTAACATTTTAAAATTTTAAATAAATCAACTAACTCCTCTTTACAATGGAGCTTCAAACTATCAAGAACATGTATAGTTTTAGAAAGATATTATTTACGGCATCTACAAAATCAATTATTTTTGCTTATCTTCATATGCACAGTCGAGTCACATTATTGTGATCACCTCTTACCTTTGACGTCAACAGCTAGCCAATGAAAGAAGGTACGTGTCGTAAGCTGGCTTGGAGAGTATATAAGGTGTGCTGTAGGAATTCTGAAATCATATCACTCGTTGCTGTCATGGATAAAAGGAGCGATTTTTCAGATTTGCAAAAAGGGATGATTAACAGCGCAGTCCGTGAACTTTTCGCGTGCTGCTGTTGTTAAAGTGACACGTGATTGGAGAAACGGCACCATTGCCAATAAGCGATGTGGAAACTGCCGAGCACCACGTTCCATTGATATGAGAGGCGAACGCCGGCTTCGAAGGTGCGTGAGGGCCGATCGACACGCTGCAGTGGAACAACTCACTGGCCAAATGAACCAGGGGGTTACCGGAAGTTTCTCTAAAGCGACAGTTTAGTGAACTCTGCTGTTTATGGGGCTCCGATGCAGACGGATGGTCACTGCACCTGTGCTAACGAAGATGCATCAGCAGAAAAGGCTGACATTGACAAACAGATTACGATGCAGATGGATGGTCACTGTACCTATGCTAACGAAGATGCATCAGCAGAAAAGGCTTACATTTGCACGACAGTATCGGAATTGGACCTCCGCTGATTGGCAAAGGATTGCCTTCTCCGATGAGTCACTTTTTCTGCTTCATCGAACGGATGGACGTTGACGTATACAATGAGAAACATCGGAGAACTAACACTCTTCAACCAATGCTGGATAAACATAAGCTGTTGGGGGTAGCGTTATGGTCTGGGGAATGTTTTCGTGTCATTCTTTGTGTCCACTCATACCTGTGGAAGTCACTATGGACAGCATTCGTTATGAATCCATCCTTGCAGACAACGTACACCCATACATGCTGATTGTCTTTCCTGGGGCGGATGGGATCTTCCAGAATGGCAATGCGACGTGGAACACAGCCAGAAATGTCCGAGAGTGGTTGGAAAAGCACGATGAAGACTTCAAAGTATATCCCGGGCCCCCTAATTCTCCAGGATTAAACCTAACTGAGCATACCTCGGTGGTATTGTCCGCTCTACGGATCCTCCACCACGCACCCTCCACCTGCTGCCAGATGCACTGCAGTCAGCATGGCTCCACATACATGTGAACTCCTTCCAGCATCTTGCTGAGTCACTCTCAGCCCGTCTAGCTGCTGTCCACGCTGCACACACGGCGGTTACGCTGGATATTAGCTGGTAGTCACAATAATGTGACTCTGCACTGTAGTAGCAGACTTTCAGTTCCGTGACTCAAAAGCAAATGCCGGATATACCGCTCCGTTCGTAAATGATAGCGGACTTCTACTAACAGTTCTTCTCGCTACATGGCCTATGAATGCCGACCCGTACGGTAAACTACCTCAATCTGGTATCGTTACAAGGAATGCTTTCGGTGGCGATAAAGGGATGCTTGGCGTTATTTGGCGTAAGTACCTTACAATATTTTTCTGCGTGTATGAACAAAACACCAATGAAAGCATCAGAAGAAATATGAATACTTTCAAAAATAAAAATCGAATTGCCAAAACGGATTCTTCAAATAAAGAAATGTTATCTGTTTTTGGTACATACATCAAGTCTATTTCAAAAACAAAACATCAGGACTGAAGCCGTGAAACAAAAAATAACATGCTAGGGGATAGTCTCATTCGTCTATAGAAACTTCAATTCCAGTGACTGCAAGCACCTCTAAAATTCAGCTTTGGTAAACATAAAAAGTTACGCCACTGCATTTTGCCTTTTTGAACAGAAAAAACTTTCGTCTTTACTTGCAGTAATCGATTAAAACTGTCCATTTGTTCCTTTTGATCAATAAGTGCCAGCAATTTGACATTAAGACAATATTTAAAGATACTATTCATATTCTAATCGCCGTCGTTAGAAGGAAATAAGGTACGCCGAAAAAGTTTACATTGCAAATTAAATCTTTAAACTTCAATAAAATCGAAACATTGATTATATACACCTTAAGAGTCAACTTATAAGATATAACAGAAAAAAAGAGGGAACAAGGAAGAAATATCTTCACAAAATGCCCAGACAGATCATTGTGAAACGTAGCAGAAGCACTACAGAGACAGAGAGAGAACTTACAAGAAACGGTATATATACACTCACGGACAATGACATTTTCGCACCTAGAAGAAAGAATGCTACAACCGCGAAATTTTGTAAATAGGTAGAGTGCGTGCTGGTATGCAAATGATCCACGTTTGGTGCGATTACGCGCATGACCGCACACCCTATGGTGGCGCTACAAGCACGATCCGGCAGTCTCACAACCGGCGTGTAGTCGATGCCCCATGAAAGAGAAAAAGCCGGCGGACGCAAGCAAGAGTACAGAGTGAAAGAATGCCGGGTAGACACCGGAAACGTCGATTTACGCAACTTACGGACTTTGAGAGAAGCCTGATCATCGGGCTGAAAACCGCAGGGTGGTCAGCGCGCCGTATTGCCCGCCACGCTGATCGTTCTGACCCTACCGTCCGACTGTGTTGGGAGCAGTGGACACGTGAGGGCACTGCCACACGGCGGAGCTGCTCCGAACAGACCAGGAGGACCACCGGTAGAGAATATCGACGGATCATGCGCCAGGCACGAACGGATCCCACGGGGACCCGGTCCACTATACAGGCAGATGTAGTGGCTCCTGTGTGCCGACGAACCATTTTCTGACGCCTCGCGGATGCGAATCTGCGATCTCAAGGCCCCTTATGTGTGTTGCCATTAACACCGGAACATCGCCGGTTCCATATGCTGTGGTGCCATACCAAAGCGACGTGGAACGTCACAGACTAACGACGTGTGGTGTTTAGCGATGAGTGCCGCTTCGATTTGGGGACAGATGATCATCGTGTTCGGGTGTGGAGGTCCTCGGTTCAACGGCACACACCCAACCTCGCAATCAAGTGTCACACCTCCCCCACTGCAGGAATTATGGTCTGGGGAGCCATTACCTACGATAGCCAATTAGCTCTAGTAGTGGTACATGGATCATTGACGGGCCAGCGGTATGTGGATGAGATTCTACTGCCTCATGTGCTCCCATTCGTGGCCGGGATTCCAGATGCGCTATAACAGCTGGATAATGCCCGCCTGCAAACGGATCAGGTTGCCTATGACTGCCTACGTCATGTCCAGACACTTCAATTGCCTGCCCGCTCCCCGAACATGTCCCCTATCTAGCATGTGTGGGAGCAGTTAAAACGCCAGATGCCACCGTGCCGCACTATCAGGGATTTAGAGCACACCGCCCAACACTTGTGGGCCAGTCTGCCGTAGGACAACATCAGGCGTCTGTTTGCCTCCATGCCGGACAGTATTGCAACATGTATCGCCGCACGAGGCGGTGCGACGCGCTATTGAAGATGGCCGGACTGCATACCGCAGATCCCTCTGTAACTGTCCTGCAGCTCTGTTTTTGCCATCATGTGTATCATTCATCTGTATCATTACGTCCATAAAATTTCAGTTCAATCCGATGCTTCCTTCTTAGTGCGCAAATTTCTTCTCAGTATATGTATATTTTTGTCGGGTTGAACGATCACCATCAGCGACTTGATGGACTATAAGCAGTTGCCGGTCCTTAATTTAGAGCCACGTATTCCAGGAAAGAGAGAGAGCCAGTGCCGTAAGTCAAACACAACATCCATGTTTCCCAGGGATTCGAACCCGAACTAATGGTCAGAAGCCAGCTCTTAGACAACTGCGCTATATTTCAGTAATAAAAACTCTGGAAAGCACAGAGGTTCCAAAATGTTGCAATACGTGTTTCATGGGGTAGGTAGGAGACGCCAACGAAGAAGCAGCAGCAGTGTTGAGTAGCGCGGCTCTGAGCAGTTTAGATGAATTTTTATTGCGATTAGCCTTTCCCTTAGTTTGAAATAAAGTTTTGTAGGTATAACCGTCTACAAAATAATAAAATGCTATAGTAAAATAATACAGACACTTGACGAGGACCCGAAGCATCAAATAGAGGTCATCGCTCTTTCCTCGTATATAAGTGAGTCACGGAAAAATTCTCATTGGTCGCCACCGAAAATCGAACCCAGGGTCTTCCAGTTACGCGCCGGATATGCTTCCACTGCACCTCAGCGGCCTCGAATTCCTCCACACGTCTGGAGGAAAAGTTTTGCTCAAACCGCCCTGTGTAAAGGAAAAAAAGGAATTTAGAGTATCAGACATTTCTCTAAGAGGTTAGTATAAAGTCCATTCCGAATCACGCTTTTAAACTTCTGAAGTATGTATTCTGCTTTTTAAGAAGCATCCAAGATTTTCTTCACTTTCGGGGATGTTAGCCTCTACAGTATACTCTCGTATATAAAATTGAGTGTTTGTTTGTTTGTTTGTTTGTTTGTTTGTATGTCCGCTATACAAATCTACAGTTTTCAATTTAGAACCACCAAATTTGGTATACTATCTCGTGGCACTCTAACTTAGACCGTAGACGGTTTTTGGAAGGGATCGAAGCCCGGGGTCAAGGGACCGCACATATTAAATTTCCGTAAAATCTACAGTTTTCAATGTAGAACCACCAAGTTTGGTATACTGTCTCATGGTACCCTAACTAAGACCATAAATGGTTTTCGGAAGGGGTCGGAGCCCGGTGTCAAAAGGCCGACATACAAAAATATCGTAAAAAGTTCCATTTTTTACTTTGAAGAACTGCAACACAATTCAGCACTCCAATATCCAATCTATGGTCTAAGTTTGAGACCGTGGATAACAATAAAAGTGCAAAAATATCTTTTAAAAACGCAAATGAATAAACGTTAGCATTCACCACCAACGGGCGGCTTCATCAAGTAGAAATACAATGTAATGTAAATAGAGAGATCCAGATATTCAAAATTCAAAACGGTAAACAAAAGGATGATTAATGCCAATGTCAAGTCCCATGCACGCGACATGACATAGGTACAATGCATTTCAGTGTCGCGAGATCTCAGAAGCGCAGGCCAAATGTACGGCAGTTCTATAGATGTTTCCTGGAAGGTAAGGATTTCCATTCCTCTACCTCTATTTTTTGCTTCGTAAAAGAAAAAAAAACTGAAACATTTTTTTTTATTTTTAGCATTTGCAGCCATCCCGGCTCCTTTTTTATTTTTTATTTTTATTTTTATTTTTCACATTTGCAGCCATCCCGGCTCCTTTTCCTTTTTTTTTTTTTTTTTTTTTTTTTTTTGCAGTAATACTACTGCATCAGATAGTCATTGGCAGTGGACGGCATTAATTTATAGGAACCCTGCTTTTCACTCGGACAACTCTACGTCGCCTGCTCAAGGGTTGGCAATCCTAAAAATCTCTGCATTTTTGCTCCAAGTGGAAAAACCAAAAAATATTGTTCACCAAAAAGCAATAAGCTAAATGAATTAAAATAAATTTACTGGAAAATTACAGGAATACCTTTTTCATTCATTAAATTTCACCCGCTGAACTTAGTGAATCCACAAACAGTAATAATTACCCGGGAAATACCGGGTACCCCTGCTGATATAGTATGATATCAAAAGTATTCGCCAGCTACCAAATATTTGCATAAGTGCAAAGAACGGTAGCGCAGGAAGGTGTGCTGTGAGGGGAGGGGGGGGGGGGTTACATATATAAAGCTGAGATGTTCTGTCGTTTTATCAGTAACTCTGAAGCGGATATGACGTGAACTTTCCGAGTCCTAGCGTGTGCTGACCTTAGGACGTCGTTTGAGAAACGTTTCCATACGGGGCATTGTAGCTAAACTAAACATATCAAAATCGACTCTAAGTGATGTCGTGAAGAAATGGAAATACAACTGTGCAACTAGAGAAAAAAGAAAAAAAGACGCCCAGGAAGGCCGCACAAACTGACGGAACGTGGCAAAAGAGCCATGGTAAGAAACTTTAAGAAATTTCGTTCTTCCTTTGCCGTTTCCAGGGCTGCTGAAGTAGGAAATGATTGCAATGATTCTATTAGTACCATAACTATCCGCAGAGTGATGCATAGTATAGTTATTTTGGTAGAGCAGCGGTACACAAGTCACACATCACTACCGTGAATGCCAAGCGCCGTTTAGAATGGCGTGTCTCCCGTCATTCCTGGACTTTGGGAGACTCAACAGCCGTTCTTTGGAGTGATGAGTCACGCTTTTTACTCTTTCAATCTGATGGGCGTGATTGGATTTGGGACAGCCCGGCGAACGATTTCCATCGGACAGTGTCCTTCAAACTGTTAATTTCGGCGGGGGCACCATCATGGTATGGAGCTGTTTTTCGTGGATGGGATTCGTCTCGTTAGTTATGATACTACAAAACATGAACTCTAAAGTGCACCTCGACTTGATAATTCTTCCCTACCAACAATGAGGCAACATTATAGAAATGACCGTTGTCTCTCCCAACACAATCGAACTCACTGCCACACTGCACGACATGTGCAGAACTGGTTTCTTGGAAATCAGGTGGAATTGTTAGACCGGCCTGCTCAGAGTTCTAATTTTAATCCCATGCAGCACCTCTAAGATGAACTGGAGCTACGGATACGAAATCGACCTCAGCGACCGTCTTCGCTTTCCATTCTGGCAGCAGCTTTGCAGGACGAATAGCGAGCCATTCCTGTCGAGACCTACAGGAAATTAGTTGATAGCTTGCCTCGACATGTTGCCGCTGTCATACAAGCAAAAGATAGACCGACTAACAACCAACTGCGATAATAAAAACATTTGTCCCAAGCCATTGTGGTGTCCGAATACTTTTGATAATCTTCAAATCAGGTAAACTACGCGAAAACTCGTGAACTGTGTCCAACATCTTCTTCAGCGACTTTTACAATTTTTAAGCTTTTTGGTAGTCATCATAAAACTTTCAGAAATATGCGTAACTGGTACAAAATGTCGGAATCCAAGGAACAAATAACTGATGAACGAGTTTAGAGGTAGGTGGGGAACGCAGAAGTCAAGGTTTGCTTTGGTCTTTTAGAGTAGAAGCCCGAGGGTGATATAAATGGTGTAAACACTTTTTTGCCCGTAACATGTATTTTGTATTGAAACGTGAGGCTGTTCTTACCTTTTCGTCTGTACATTTGGTATTCTTTCCAAACATACGCATACGATTCTTCGTGCTCCTCGGGTGCTTGAAACTATGACTGAATAAGTGATTCATGCTTCAGATAACTCATAAAAGTCATACGGTTGTTAGAAGTACCCTGTACAATCCAATCTCAATGGGTAAAGAAAGGATAAGAAAAACATGATCTGAAAGTGCAAAAGGGAATCGTATAACACTTAATGGTAGTTAATGCTACCTAGGTAATGCCACGCATTCATAGTCACAGCAGGTAAAAATAGAATGTTAAAAGTACGATCGAAAGCCAAAATAACTCAAATATACAGGTATGCTCTCTCTCTCTCTCTTTCCCGCTCTCTCTTTCTCTCTCTGTCCCTCTCTTTCTCTCTCTGTCCCTCTCTTTCTCTCTCTCTCTGCTCTCTCCCCCTCTTTCTTTCTCTCTCTCCCCCTCTCTCTCTCTCTCTCTCTCTCTCTCTCTCTCTCTCTCTCTCTCTCTCTCTCTCTCTCTCTCTCTCTCTCTCTCTCTCTCTCCTTTCTCTCTCTCTCTCTCTCTCTCTCTCCCTCTCTCTCTCTCTCTCTCTCTCTCTCTCTCTGACACACACAACTGGAAATGGATAAGAATGCAAGTAAATATTTTCAGTGAAGAGGGGCCGAACCGTGAAGGAACTGATACACAAAGAAGAAAAGTAACAGTGATTTTTTTCCCACCCGCATTTAAATAAATATATAAAAGAAAAAAGGCACCGAATTCGTAAAGGTAATAAGCACTTCTTTCAAATCCATTCAGACTTTTAAAAAAATCAAACAAATTTTTAGGAAGGCGTAATTTGTACATAAAAAAGAGAAAGGGTATTTACGCCTCTACTAGGGAAGCTGTTCATTATTTAAAATAAATAATGTTTGCATTGTTCTTCATAGTAAATGGAGAGAGTCGCAAAAATTTGCATGTAGAAAGAGCAATATGAGCTCACCAGCGGCAAAACTGCGAAGAGTCACAGATTGCACGCCAAATGTTCCACATAGCAGAAAATATCTGAAGAAAATGGAATTTTTTTTTAATGGAACAATTTGAGGCAGAGATATGGTAAACAAATACAATATAACTCTGTCCTTAGCAGGGCAAATGCATTTTGTGAGGAAGAAACTGACTCTAAATATTGTTCATAGGCAGAACTATCGGACAAAGAATGAGATATTCAGCCCTGCTTTTACAACGGGAGATTTTATTTTTGCTTCTGGGTTTAACTACCACCATGAGTAACTCTAAGGATTGTCCTTAATTTGGGGCCAATGATACCGGGGACAGGAGAGAGCCAGCATCGTAAGACAAGCGTACCTCCCATGCCTCAACCGGAAGTTGAACCCTGGCCTACTCTGGCAAACGAAGCCAGCGCTTAGCCACTGCATCACTGGGGCCGTCGGGTGATGATCTTGCTCATATAAATGTATATTGACGCCCCACTATAAAGTTGCGCATCAGGAAAATGTAGCAATATATGCAAAATATTCTGCGTGCAGAGAGCTATGCGATAAAAACAATTTTTTAAATGCGGCTTTTAAAAACAGATAGCAGAAAGGAAAAGCTTACACGTTACGCGCTTAGTGGAAAAGCTGTGCACTATTGAAAGTGGATAATTTTCGCTAACGTCACGTAGTGAATAGAGTTTAGTAATATTTTTTGAATCGGATATTTAGAAACGGAGATAAAGAAATGCATACTTACGACACCTAAGAGCCGAAATATGCATTATGATATAAAGGGGTTGAAGAGAATAATGTTAACACCTAAGAAAAGAACGTGTTACGTACCTAGTAGGGTGTGGGACCACTTTTGGCATTCAAAACGCCTGAATCCTCCTTGGAATAGACAAATACAAATCCTGAAAGGTGGTTAGTGGGATGTTACACCATTCTTCATGAAGAAAGTGCTTCAGATCCTTGAGAGATGCAGGAGGAGGACGATTGGATCTTACTCTGTTTTCCGACACAGACCACAGTGGCTCGATGATGTTTAAGTCTGGTGATTGGGGAGGCCAAGGAAGGTGCGAACGTTCGTCCTCATGTTCCTCAAACCATGATTGGACATTCCGAGCTCTGTGAATTGGAGCGTTATCATCTTGACAGATGGCATCCCCTGCAGGAAACAATGCCTGAGCCATTGGGATGGGCTTGGTCGGCCAAAATGGTTTAATACGCCCTGCCAGTCATCCGTCCTTTCAAGGTGATCAAAAGACCTGCTAAAAACTACGATATGACCTCCAAGATCACGACAGAACCACCACCATGCTGCACAGTTTGGAGCAGACAGTCTGAGTTGTAAGTTTCTCACGGTGTTCTCCTCACGTAAGCTCGTTCTGCGGTGGGGAATAGTGCGAATATGGATTCATACGACCACATTACACCCTTCCATGCATCGACAGTCCATGTCGTATGCTCCTGGCACCACTGTCCTCGCTGCTGTACATTCATCTGGGTCAACAGAGATTATGCAATATCAGCTCTGCCATGAATATCTTGTTTGTGCACTTTCCTGCCCACTGTTTTCATTGATACTGGGGTCTGGAGATGCAGATTGAGCTCCGCACTAATTTTCGATGCCGAGGCCTTCTTATTACGGGTAACAATTCTTTATAATGCTCTCTAGTCTCTATCAGTCAGGGGCGTTGTCCGGACGCTCTTGTGTTTCGCAGATGAGGTTTTGGCACGAACACGGTATGCTGTCGTGACGCTAGAGACAGTAGCCCTCGATACCCCACTACCCTGGCGACTGTTGTCAAGGAGGCACCAACTAGCCGGCCATCAACAATTAGTCCCTTTTTCGAAGTCAGTTAGGTGGCTCATTTCGTTGTCACCCTGAAAGAAATTATGCAACAAGACAGTTTAAATGTCCTTAACCAGGACCTTGAGGTTCTGAACAAAGCTATTACAACCAAAAAGTGGTGGATACCTGTGCGTATTGCGACGTACGCAGCTGCATTAAAAGCCACGTCTCTGAGCGTGATGTTCATATTATTCTGTCCAACACTTGTAAATATACACACGCCCTTCTTCTGACGTGGCTTGCAGGTCCACATCCAATTATTGCGCATTCAAAATCTTACTTTATGGGGAGGGTGGTTGCTTCTCCCTTCCAAAGATTAACATACTTTACCGAAGGGCTACACCGTGTGCTGGCGCATTGCGAAGACTATTATTATACTGCAAAACATGAACTCTAAAGTGCACCTCGACGTTCTGAATAATTCTTCCCTACCAATAATATGAAACACTTTCTCCTCCTAAAGAAAATTTGCTGCACCAGTGGAGCAGTAGTACAGGGCACTGACTTTAAATCATTTTTTTTATTGAAGGTTTAACGACCACCGTGAGCAACTTAATAGGCTATAAGCAGTCGCCCGTCCCTAGTTTAAGGTCACTGGCTCCAGGGAAGGAAGATTGCCAGTGCCGTACGACAAACACAACATCCATGCCTCACGGGATTCGAACACGGACCCTTCTCGGACGAATGGTCATAAGATAGCGCTGAGACCACTGCGCTACCGGGGCGGCTTTAATCATTTGCCTGAAATGGGTTCGAATAGCGGGTGAGGCATGGACCTGCCTTATGGTACTGGAAGGAAATATTTATTGTTACCTATCTTGATTGCTTCGGGATTTTACGACAACTATGAGCAATTTATAATACCGTGGACAGTCACATCTCCGAAATTTGGGACCACTGTTTCCAGGTAAAAAAGAAATGCATAGCCGAAAGATAGACAGACAACCCGTTCCAGCATAAAGCCCACATCTGATGACAAGTCAAAAACATACGCATCAGACCACTCGGTCACCGGGTCGGAATTTCTTGTCTTGCTGTGACATCTTTTATTTAAGAAAAATAGCACATTCGTCGCACACGAACCCATATCCACACGAGTTAAATTATATATGGCGTATTACACAGCGCAAGCAATGATTCAGATCTAAATCTTTTAAAATTGTTTTTTTTTTTTAGTTTCTTCAAACTGGTTTGTGTTCCGTACCATTCCAGGTTGGACTACCATTCCAGGTTGGACTTAACCAAACATTGCATAGCTTGTGAACCCTTACAAAGAGCCTGAACTGCAGAGCATTTCTTATTTATTAGCCTTACACTTATTTAGCAAGTGCATTGTGTTTCACTTGTCATTTGTTGAGTTAATTTTAAACTGCCGAATATAAGTATTTAGGACTTCCTTACGTCTGAAAGAGTTGCATAACAAACAGCGTTGCAACGCAGAGATTTAATGTTACATATTAATTTAAACGCGAAAGACGCAGCGTGAAAGTATACCGCTGTCACGGTTTCGTTTTTTAAGGCTTCTTACATGTTAATCCGCGTAATCCACGGTCGCGTAGTCGTCCCAAGGCGATTACATTTCGAGTCACTCTCTGTGCAGGAAAGCTGTCTTCCTCGCTGCCCTTTTACCTACATTTTCGTCAAAGTAGGACATTCTGATCAATGAATGCTTCTGAATCCATTTTTACCCTCAGGCTTAACTCGGCGCTCATCGGGGATCGCAGAAGTCATTCAAGTTCAAATTGTTCACAGATATACACGAGTTCGGATAGTATATCACAATGGCCGAGATAAAAACGTAAAATCATCATTCATGGAACCAAGTTGCAGAATTTCGTCATAGGATACAATATTTTTTCAAACAAAATACCGTAAGTGCATGCATCAATTTATATTTTTTTTTATTTTCTGAGTGGCTCTTCATTATGTTGCAGAAATACGGAGAACACAGAAAAGCTTCCATTTGGGGACATTATTTTTCATATTTTGCTATAGTTGGGTTTAAGCAAACTCGGAACTTTATTTGGAAAATCACATCTTGTTTTATGTTTCTAATTATATCGCATCTTTCCGTTAAAATTCATATGTTGTTTTATAAAAATGCTTTAAGCAGTTAACTTTTTAATTCGGTGAAATAGGTTTAAGGTGAAAATTCTATTAAAGACCTTTATCTAAATTTGTTTAGTAGAATATATTTTGCTTTCAATTTCGTGCCCAAGATAATAAATGTATATCTAAATTCATACATAAAACCAAAACATTAAATTATTTATTTAATACCACCTCGGTTCTTTGATTTCGTCACGGAAATTGATTTTTCATCTACAACATATTACTTCTAAAATTTTTCGGAAATTGGATTTTCATAAATTTCTTCATGATTACTTTTCATTACACTCGTAATTATATAACTCACAATTAAATCATTCTCCAAGTTCAGCATGACAGATGTAAGTTAATTAATTCTTCTTCTTTTTCTTCTTCTTCCAATCCTTTTTATAGCCAATTGAAGCTATAGGTCTCTCGCATCTCTTTCCAAATGTTCCTGTCTTAGGCTTGTCTATTCCACAGCTTTCCTACAGTTTTGTTCATATCATCCATGCATCTTTCCTTTGGTCTTCCCACTCTTCTCTTTCCTTTATATGGTCTCCATTGTATTACTATTTTAGTCGATCTATTATTTTCCATTCTTGCTATATGTCCAGCCCATTTCCATTATAAATTCTTTATTTTTTTACCTATGTCTAAATATCTTGTTCTGGATCTTACATCTGTATTCTTTACTTTATCTTAAAGTCGTATATTTAGTAGGAATTTTTTCATTTTACGTTTTGTTTTTTGCCATTTGTCTAAGATGTTTTTCTTATAGGCCAGGTTTCAGCGCCATATGTCATAATGGGTGTTATACATTGATTGAAAAGTTTTGCTCTGTTTTCCGGCTTTATTTTACTACATAGAATCTTCTTTAACTTCCCGCATGCTGTCCAGCTCAATTTTATTCTTCTGTCAATTTCTTCCATAATTCCCTGTTTCTTTGTCGTAATTAGTTTTCCTAGGAATATGCATTCTTCCACATATTCTATTTCTTTATCATTTATTCTAATATTTTCTTGTGCTTCGCTATTATTAAGTTAGTTTGACATGATTTTTGTTTTATCAATTTTGATTTCTAATCCAATTTATTTTGATAAATCAGTTGGTTCTTCTATCATTTCTTTTAATTCTTTTGTATTTTCTGAAATAAGGACTATGTCGTGCAAATCTTAAATTGTTCAACCTTGTTCCATTTATGTTGATCCCCTTTTCTAATTAATTAATTAATATCATCATATTACACCAACTACTTCCTCTAACTGCATCTCTATATTTCATTCATGTTTGTTGAACGGCATCATAATACCAATGATTTTATCCCATAGCTACATCATGATACAGATACCTATTTGTTTCGATTATTTTCTGATATCTAAGAATTAGTTGCTTAACTGCATCGAAATCTGTATGAAAGTTTTTCGTTCACTTTCACCATAACAATCGAGATTTTTCTCCTCAGTTACATCTCAACGTGTATGAACTTATGATGTAACTGCGCAACAAATCGTGTCATGATCATCATCATCATCATCATTGTCAACCATTATCAATCCACTGCTGGACGAAGGTCTCCCCAAATTTCCTCCACAACGGTCTGTCTTGTGCCAGTCTCCTCCATGTCACTCCCGCATATTTACGAATTTCATCCACCCATCTCCCATGTGGTCTTTTTCTGGGTCTTTTCCTGTCCCTTGGAATCCAATCTAAAATTTCGGCTGTCCATCTATGGTCTGTCCTTCTGGCAGTATGTCCAGCCCATTGCCATTTCAGGGATTTAACTCTGATCATGATGTCTTCCACTCTCGTCATTTTTCGGATCCACGAGTTCCTCTTCTTATCTCTCCTGGTTATACCAAGCATGCACCTCTCCATGCTGCTTTGAGTTGTCTGCAGCCTTTGTATGTCTCTTTTAGTTAAGGTCCACGTCTCTGCACCATACGTAAGCACTGGAAGGATGCATTGATCAAACACTTTTCTTTTAAGACATAATGGCATATTGCTCTTGAAAATTATGCTGTTTCTTCCAAAAGCTCTCCAGGCAAGTTTTGTACGCCGATTAATTTCTTCATCAATGTGACCCTCACCTGATATCTGCTGTCCAAGATAAACGTACGTGTCTGTTATCTCCAGTTTTTCTCCATCAATCGATAAATCTTCATTTCTTGTAAAAGCATTGAACATCACTTTTGTCTTCTGAAAGTTCGTGTCATGATAGCATTACATAAATATTTAAATACATATCTTGACCTTGTCGTGAGTCTCAAAAGAAAACGGTAGTCGTTTTAGTAACCATAGCAACCGGCCACACCTGTTTATCACGCGTCGTCGGCGGTGGTGCGAAGTTTAATACGCGTTGTTTCGTTAACCCCTAACAAGTGTTTTCGCCCTGTGGTTTTCCGAAAAATGGATGTGAAAGAGGAGCAGAGATGCGCCGTTAAATTTTGCTGTCGACTTAAGAAGTCTGTCGGAGGGAATTTCCGTCTTATGCCAGAGACTTATAAAGACGAATGCCTAGGAAAATTAACAATTTACGATGGCATTAAGAATTTATGGATAGTCGTGAGTCTGCGTATTTAATCGCGCATGGAAGAAAACCTTCAACGAGTGTTACAGAGATAAACATTAATACAATAGGTGTTATCATCAATACAATAGGTGTTAGTCTGCGTCTTTAATCGTGCATGGAAGAAGACCTACAACGAGTGTTACAGAGGTAAACATCAATACAATAGGTGTTAGTCTGCGTCTTTAATCGTGCATGGAAGAAGACCTTCAACGAGTGTTACAGAGGTAAACATCAATACAATAGGTGTTAGTCTGCGTCTTTAATCGTGCATGGAAGAAGACCTACAACGAGTGTTACAGAGGTAAACATCAATACAATAGGTGTTAGTCTTCGTCTTTAATCGTGCATGGAAGAAGACCTACAACGAGTGTTACAGAGGTAAACATCAATACAATAGGTGTTAGTCTGCGTCTTTAATCGTGCATGGAAGAAGACCTACAACGAGTGTTACAGAGGTAAACATCAATACAATAGGTGTTAGTCTGCGTCTTTAATCGTGCATGGAAGAAGACCTACAACGAGTGTTACAGAGGTAAACATCAATACAATAGGTGTTAGTCTGCGTCTTTAATCGTGCATGGAAGAAGACCTACAACGAGTGTTACAGAGGTAAACATCAATACAATAGGTGTTAGTCTGCGTCTTTAATCGTGCATGGAAGAAGACCTACAACGAGTGTTACAGAGGTAAACATCAATACAATAGGTGTTAGTCTGCGTCTTTAATCGTGCATGGAAGAAGACCTACAACGAGTGTTACAGAGGTAAACATCAATACAATAGGTGTTAGTCTGCGTCTTTAATCGTGCATGGAAGAAGACCTACAACGAGTGTTACAGAGGTAAACATCAATACAATAGGTGTTAGTCTGCGTCTTTAATCGTGCATGGAAGAAGACCTTCAACGAGTGTTACAGAGGTAAACATCAATACAATAGGTGTTAGTCTGCGTCTTTAATCGTGCATGGAAGAAGACCTACAACGAGTGTTACAGAGGTAAACATCAATACAATAGGTGTTAGTCTGCGTCTTTAATCGTGCATGGAAGAAGACCTACAACGAGTGTTACAGAGGTAAACATCAATACAATAGGTGTTAGTCTGCGTCTTTAATCGTGCATGGAAGAAGACCTACAACGAGTGTTACAGAGGTAAACATCAATACAATAGGTGTTAGTCTGCGTCTTTAATCGTGCATGGAAGAAGACCTTCAACGAGTGTTACAGAGGTAAACATCAATACAATAGGTGTTAGTCTGCGTCTTTAATCGTGCATGGAAGAAGACCTTCAACGAGTGTTACAGAGGTAAACATCAATACAATAGGTGTTAGTCTGCGTCTTTAATCGTGCATGGAAGAAGACCTTCAACGAGTGTTACAGAGGTAAACATCAATACAATAGGTGTTAGTCTGCGTCTTTAATCGTGCATGGAAGAAGACCTACAACGAGTGTTACAGAGGTAAACATCAATACAATAGGTGTTAGTCTGCGTCTTTAATCGTGCATGGAAGAAGACCTACAACGAGTGTTACAGAGGTAAACATCAATACAATAGGTGTTAGTCTGCGTCTTTAATCGTGCATGGAAGAAGACCTACAACGAGTGTTACAGAGGTAAACATCAATACAATAGGTGTTAGTCTGCGTCTTTAATCGTGCATGGAAGAAGACCTACAACGAGTGTTACAGAGGTAAACATCAATACAATAGGTGTTAGTCTGCGTCTTTAATCGTGCATGGAAGAAGACCTACAACGAGTGTTACAGAGGTAAACATCAATACAATAGGTGTTAGTCTGCGTCTTTAATCGTGCATGGAAGAAGACCTACAACGAGTGTTACAGAGGTAAACATCAATACAATAAGTGTTAGTCTGCGTCTTTAATCGTGCATGGAAGAAGACCTACAACGAGTGTTACAGAGGTAAACATCAATACAATAGGTGTTAGTCTGCGTCTTTAATCGTGCATGGAAGAAGACCTACAACGAGTGTTACAGAGGTAAACATCAATACAATAGGTGTTAGTCTGCGTCTTTAATCGTGCATGGAAGAAGACCTACAACGAGTGTTACAGAGGTAAACATCAATACAATAGGTGTTAGTCTGCGTCTTTAATCGTGCATGGAAGAAGACCTACAACGAGTGTTACAGAGGTAAACATCAATACAATAGGTGTTAGTCTGCGTCTTTTATCGCGCATGGAAGAAAACCTTCAACGAGTGTTACAGAGGTAAACATCAATACAATAGGTGTTAGTCTGCGTCTTTAATCGTGCATGGAAGAAGACCTTCAACGAGTGTTACAGAGGTAAACATCAATACAATAACATTGAGCATATCATGTACACGTTTACGATACGATTGTACTTAAAAAAACTGAGTAGGTTCAGGTTCTCGTTTTTAAGTAGATTTTTTTAACAATATAGCAGTAGCAAGCAAGTTTTAAAAAGTAGTTTTGCAATCACTGATTTTTAAGGTAAGTCACAATATCTTTCTCATACGCCCTTTGGCTCTTTTTCATTTGAATCACCCTGATATTTTCAAAAACTCGTTTATCAGTTCACCCATAGGGTTACATGATCTTGAAATGTACCTTTGAGAACGCATTCATGTCAATCCATTTCCCCGTGTATGTACACTATCTACCAACAAGTAATTGGACAACCTGCAATCAACGATATCTGCGGTCCTGATACACACGTCACGGCCGCCGCCATTAAATATCGTGTGGGAAACAACAACGCAACCAGTCGCATGCAAGATGCCACGCAGTTCGGAGCTCTCTGATTTCGAGAAAGGTGTAATCGTCGGGTATCACAGAAATGGCCGATCCATACGTGACATATCCAGCAAGTTGAAATACCCAAAATCGACAGTGGCCTACGTGATTGACAAGTGGAAGATGAAAGGCGACTGTCGGAATGTGCCCCGACCCGGCAGACCCACAAAACTGGGAGTTAGAGACCGACGGGTGCTGGCCACAGAAATTTGGAAGAACCGCACCAAATCGATGGGCCACATCCGCGAGGAGTTTCAACAGTCATTCGGGAGTGTTCTTTCGATGAATACCATCCGTAAGGAAGCCCATCTGCTCAGTTATCATGGACGTGCTGCCGCCCACAAGTCTTTGATCACCAAGTCCAATAGCGCTTATCGGCTAACGTGGTGCACAGAACGTCGACAGTGGACCGTTGAACAGTGAAAACAGGTTCTCTGGAGCTACGAATCAAGGTTCACCCTCTACCGTCCGGACGGCAGGGTCTGGGTTTCGCGTCTGCCTGGATAACGCCTCCTGCCGGAATGTATTGTGCCAACTGTGAAGTTCGGTGGCGGTGGAATTATGCTATGGAAGTGTTTCTCCTGGTATGGCACGGGACCCTTGGTCGCAATTCCTGGCAGACTCAACGCCGAGACCTACTGCGCCATTTTGGATGACCATGCACTTTCTACGTTGTGGCAGTTTTACGGGGTGGAACCATGTTACTTTCAGGATGACAATGCCACCTTCCATGCTGCGAGGTCCACCATAGCTTGGTATGGTGACAATGGGGTAAATCGAATGGACTGGCCTGCGCAGAGCCCGGACCTTAACCCTATCGAGCACCTCTGGGACGAGTTGGAGCGTCGACTTAAGGGGTGTCGCCACCGTCCGAAATCGGTGAAGGAACTGACCTGTCTTCTCCAAGCCGAGTGGAAGAAAATACCGCTAGCCATCGTACAACGCCTGGTTGAGAGTATGCCCCAGAGGGTCGCAGCTGTAATCGCTGCTCGTGGAGGCTCCACCAACTATTGAAAGTGAATAAACATCGTTTTCCTTTGCTATCACAGGTGTCTAATTACTTGTTGGTAGATAGTGTATTTATACAGTTTTAATGCCAAAGAAGATGAAAGATAGCATTTTCATGGTGACATAATCACTTTACGTTTTACACATTCGTGTCGTGTTGTTCTAACATTTCTCTAATAAGGTAGATACAGGCATAAGTTGTTAGACATTATTTTCAGTTTTGGGTTTACTGAACTGCACAACGCATTTCGTAATAAATCCTTGCGGCTTTGTTCAACAAAACAAAACTGCTGTGGGAAACAAAAGGATTTCTAAGTGCGCTTGTTTTCCCAGCATTTTTATTTCTCATTTGAAACCCATTATGCGATAGGAAGTTTAACATGGTCACTCTCAATAGCGGAAACCTCCACAAAAGATGCATGAGTGACCATCACAGAGATTTCCAACTGTTTTCGCTCTTTGAAAACTCATATTTCAATTATGTTTGGCGACCGTGACGTACTTCACATTGTACTAAAAAGTTCTTAATCCCATTCATGTTTCCTCTAGAAGAAAGCGAAAGACTAATTCAGAGAACTAACAAGATTCTCTCCTGACTACGCTGTAGGCAAGCTACTTATTGTTAGTTAAGAGGTAGCGCCCTGTGAAAACTTAAACATCCCTTGATGCAAGGCCAGCCCAAAAAGCAAACAATAGATCGTGAGGCTGACTTCGAGCGCTCTGAAATTATGTTGAATAATGAGGACGTGCGTTTACAGGCCTTCCTGTGCAACTGAACTTGCCTAATTTGTCCAAATGTTCTTCTTAAACGAGAAAATTGGGCTGTGTTGCAGGCGACGGATGAAATATGGCAAAACACAGGGAAATGGACCTCATTAACCGTATTCTAGAAATCAAAATTGGGCTTTAGCAAGCTAATAATACAACATTCAGAGATAATAAAAGATGACGTATTCGGACTTATGAGGACACACAAATACGCTTTGTTCAGCCTTTTTATAGTTATTGTGTGAATATAATACAGGGCACACAAATTGCATCATTTACGTTTTGACAACAGGAGATAGTTTTAGAAAAAAAACTGAAACTGGCTTTGGAAGATCTTTCACAGTACTTTCGCCAATTTTATTGAATGACCGCCAACGAAAAAATTGTTTCGCTTCAGACAGTGCGCAAAAAAGAGTGAGGTTACTCACATTTCTACTCATCTAAAATAAACCGAATTCTGGTATTCAATTTGAAGCAAAACAAGTGAAATGGGTTTGGTTATCTCATAAATAACATTAACGTAGGCAAAAATGTCTAAATCAGACACCAAATTGCCGAAGAAAAGATTTAAAAATCAATGGCGACATAGAAAACAGATCTTGTTTTTCGAGAGTCGGTTATGAAAGACAAATTGCATAACAATGTCAATATATTGAAGCCTGTAACTATAAAAATAATTAGTTTGTGTTTGATTTCAATAGCTGAAAGTCATCGAAATGAGTAAGTGAGTGATCGTACTAGTTGATCAATTATAGAAATAAGTGAGTAACAGAAGTCATTTGATCAGAGTCGTCAAAATGAATGAGTGAATAAGGGATCAGATTAGTTGATCAGGGTCATCAAAAAGAGTCAGTGAATTGAAACAGTTGATTGGATTAATCGAAATGAATAAATGAATGAATGCTCGAATTATTAATCAGAGTAATCGAAAAAAATAGTAACTAGAGTAAGTTGATCCGAGTTGCAGAAAAAGTGAGTAACTAGAGTCAGTTGATCAGAGTAATCTAAAATGTGAGTAACTAGAGTTAGTTGATTCGAGTTACAGAAAAAGGGAGTAACTAAAGCTAGTTGATCAGAGCTATTGAAAAAGTAAGTAACTCGAGTTGGTTGATCAGAGCTAGGAAAAAGTGAGAAATAGAGTTAGCTGATCAGAGTTACAGAAAAAGTGAGTAACTAGAGGTAGATGATTAGAGTTATCGAAAAAGGGAGTAAGTAGAGTTAATTAATCAGAGTTATCGAAGAAGTGACTAACTAGAGCCAGTTGATCAGTGTCATTGAAAAAGTGAGTAAATATACGCTGCTGGCCACCCAAAATGCAACACCAAGAAGGAAGCATCCGATTGGCCTGAAATTCACAGCATGCGTCCCCCGCGAGAGGACATGCAAAGGATTAGCACTGCAGGGCATATACAAATCATGTGCGCCCGGCACGCCACCGAGAAGCACTATAAGAAGGGTGCACAGAAGGGGAGGTGTAAGTAGTGGAAGTGTGTTGTGCTGCCGGACCCGTGCGTGGGAAGCTTCCTGATGCCTCGTCGCAGAATTCGGCAGTCATTCCAGCACTTTTCGGAGTTCGACAGAGGACGAATAGTGGCTTATCGCGACAGCGGTTTATCGTGCAGAGACATAGGCGCCCGTGTGGGACGACATCCAGCCACAGTGAGGCGAGAATGGATTCGGTGGGTGCAGGAGGAACGGACGGACCGACGTGAGCAACTGCCGCAGCCGCGACACACCACCGAACGAGAGGACCGGCATGTTGTGCGGCGGGCATTGACGTCTCGCACCGCCACATCATGAACGTTAGCGTAGGAATTAGAGTATGTTGCGCAACAACCTGTGTCAGCACGTACCGTTCGACGTCGTCTGCAGGAGCGGGGACTTGTCACACGGCGCTCATTTCTTCGATTACCATTGGCATTACACCACCGGCGAGTGCGGCGGCAATGGGCCGTTAAACGCCACACCTGGACTACAGAATGGCATGACATTGTCTTCTCCGATGAATCCCGCTTCTGCCTGCAACAGCACGATGGTCGGATCCGCGTGTGGCGGCACCGCGGCGAGAGACTGTATGACGCCTGCACTATGCATCGCCATACCGGTCCGTCGCCTGGCGTTATGGTTTGGGGCGCAATTGGATATGACACCCGCACCATCTGGTACGCATCGCCGATACACTCAACAGCCACCGCACCATCTCCGACGTTTTGGAGGTTGTAGTCCTCCCTTACCTGCAGGATCTGCCAGTGGCCACGTTTCAATAGGACAATGCGCGCCCGCAGGTGGCACGCATCGTGCAACAATTCTTCACGGCTCACCAGGTGTCACTCGTGCCGTGGCACGCCTTTTCTTCCGATATGTCGCCCATCGAACACGTCTGGTCGCTGATCGGCAACTGAGTGGCCCGGCAAGCACGACCCGCGGCTACGCCTGATGAACTGTGGCAACGTGTGGAAGCAGCCTGGACCGACATACCCCAAGCCCACATCCAAAGCCTCTTTTCGTTCGATGCCACAGCGTGTAGCGGCCGTTATTGCCAGCCATGGGGGCCACACGAACTATTGATGTCTGCGTGTTCCGCAAGTCGCACAGGCCTGTAAGCTCAATCGTTTCATCTTTGCATCTGTTGTTATGTGTCCAGTAAATCTGGCTTTGCTATCTCGTGTACTTCTTGGTGTTGCATTTTGGGTGGCCAGCAGTGTAGGTAGTTGATCAGAGTTATCGAAGTAGTAAGTAACCAGAGTCAGTTGATCAGTCACCGAAAAATTGAGCAATTAGAGTTAGTTAATCAGAGTTACCGAAAGAGTAAGTAATTAGAGTTAGTTGATCAGAGTTATCGAAAGGAGTGACTGGACTCATAACATGCTGTTGGCTATAGCTGTGAAATCAAAATGTTGCCCGCTGTAATCACTGGTGAATCACTCTCTGTATAAAGTAATATGAGAATCTCTGAAGCGCCAGAAACGAATCACTGAACATTGTAAGGACTATAAATCACTGACCTGATTATATCAGTTGAGATGGTGAGATCTATCACCACAAAAAAGAAAAGCAGTTTTTTGTGAATCACGAAACATTCACTGATTTTCTGAGGGGAGAGCTGCAATGTTTATTAACTTGGAAAATGACTCAAGTAATTTCGGAGAACTCAAAAACATGATCCGAATCGTCTAGCAAACTACTTTTTAATCTTTGATTGTGACACTTAAGGAAAGTTTACATGACATAGAAATTTAAAGCAACTTTTGGTTTAGAGAGTTAAAAAAGTTAGAAAAAGGACCCAGTATGGCTTGCGGATTAATTACTTCGTCTATTAGATGAAATTTCGCATGCCGCTCCAATGGCCGAGTGGACAGACGCACGGGCTTCTGGCGACTCATTCGATTTAAGCCTGGGTTTAAACTCCGGATGAAGCATGCGCGCTGCTTTTGTTAATTCCTTTATTCAATAGTGCTAAATCAGGGATGGCCGATGTTTAATAACATTAGTCGCTCATGTGGTCTCATAAACACAGAATTTAACACAGAATAAAAATCTCTAACTGAAGCTGTGCTCTCGGAAACAAGTTTTCTTTTATTTACAAAGAAATAGGTCTAAGGATTGTGGAAAACGTTGTCAACGGACATCGCGTGAAAAGATGAAATGAAGTCTATCGCCGTACGTGAGTGAGCGCAAGTGCACAAGAAATGAGCATATTTCCGCACACACTGAATTTGTAAGAACGAATTACTTCCTATGTCGTGCCGATGACAATAATCTATGGAAATGTTTATCATCCATGAAACTCAAAATGGTGCTTGAACCGCAATAACGGATGGAAAACGGCTTTCTTGAAACGATGTATCGCGCTGCGTTCTGTTTCCATAGGATAGGAGAGCCTCAATCTGTGGAAGCTTGGACAAAGCTACGAAAGGACAGCAACGTCCCAACTGGATGATGAAGATATGATGATGGGGGTGTTTTTAATGGTATGTCGTTGGTTGGGTCTGACTTCTCCTATAGATACCGCGATAAACGAAGAGGTTCGACGTTCTACATAATTCTGCACCTCCAACTTTTCCAGGATTCTATGGTGAAAGGTTATTCCTGTATTCAGTATATAACGAAGTAAATTTCTCCGTCATTTCTGTCCACGCCAGGATTCGAACCCGGATCCCCTCATTCCGGAACAAGTCACTCTACCAATTGAGCTACGCGGACGTTTTATTCTGATTCCTATCTGCCTTTATGTCGTGTGCGTCCTTCTGGCAGGTACGTCACATCTCCTGGTTCGTTACATCATCTCCCCCTTATTACTTTTTTTTTTTTTTTTTTTTTTTCGAAGTGCTGGAGAAGGGATTCTCTTATTTTTCCTATCTCGCGGTGTGGAAAGAACATCACACCAATGCGAGATTTTGAACGGTCGGGTCATCCGGATAGTTCGGGCGCCATTATAACGAAGTAAATTTCTCCGTCATTTCTGTCCACGCCAGGATTCGAACCCGGATCCCCTCATTCCGGAACAAGTCACTCTACCAATTGAGCTACGCGGACGTTTTATTCTGATTCCTATCTGCCTTTATGTCGCGTGCGTCCTTCTGGCAGGTACGTCACATCTCCTGGTACGTTACAAGTAAGATAATGCTCCTGGATATAAAGTAAAGTCCAATGTCGTTTTATTTAAGGATAACAATGTTCTTCTCGCGAACTGGTCATCTCAGAACCTCGGTCTAAACACGAGGGAACTTTTGTGGAGTGAAATGGAAAACATGATACTTTCTATTTATTTATTTTTTTTTGATTGGAGGTTTAACGACCACCGTGAGCAACTCAATGGGCTATAAGCAGTCACCCGTCCCTAATTTAGGGTCACTGGTTCCAGGGAAGGGAGAGAGCCAGTGCCGTAAGACAACCACAACATCCATGCCTGACCGGGATTCGAACCCAGACCCCTTACGGACGAATGATCACAGGCCAGCGCCTTAGACCACTGCGCCACCGGGGACGGCACTCATGATACTTTCCTGGAGACACCATCACAGGCAGTCGTACCTGAAAATATAAAACTTTCCATGTACTTCCGGCCTATTTGCTGGCCAGAAGCACATGGAACATTTAGCACGTGGACTAGATTCCATCCTTAAGAACCAGAATAGGTTTACCACTTAAAAATTCTTTTTAGTCTGAATTTCTCTGATGTTCTAATGGTTTTAGTAAGGTACTGCGCAAAAGAAAACCGCGTTAGACGAAATCCTGCTGTTAAGTATCTAGAGTGTTCCTATTTGTTAATTACCCTGTGTGACATTTACAGGCATCAACAGTTTAGTATTAGCATTTTCTTCTTTTTTTTTTATTAAATGCTTTCGAAAGGACTCACTTCGTGATGACTGAAAAATATTTCTTAACCAGTGCTCTGTCTAATGCTGATCATACTGCCTTAAATGACACAGGGTAGCCACAATTTCCTTGTATGAAAATGTTGGAGAGGTATTAGTGAAAAATTAATTCTCAAATATCCTGTTCTTTCCTACACTGAATTAAAAAGCAAATGTGATTTCAATACATTACTTCAAATGCGAAAATATTTCTTCTGGTTTCGGTGTGTTTGTAATTTATACAGAGTAAGCAATTATAGAGAGTAAACATCTTGAGGAAGTTTTCATAAGCCACTATGTAAGCAAAGAATATATCATAGACCTAAAGGAAATTTAGACTTTTTGAAGCCATTTTGTTGTCAACTCCCTACAAAGCACTGCTTATGCTATACATTGAGTGAAATCGCCCGGCTACAGGGTCTACGTTACCAATCCCTGTGGCCGAGTGATCAGGGACACGGTCCCTCGGCTAATTGCTCGGCTCGGGGGTCTACGTTGCCATCCCCTGTACCCGAGTGATAGAGAACACGAGCTCTTGTCCAATCATATGGCTCCAGTGTCTAAGTTGCCAACCCCTCTGGCTGAGTGATAGAGAATACGGGCCTATTGGCCAATCATATGGCTCCAGTGCCTAAGTTGCCAACCCCTCTGGCCGAGTAATAGAGAACACGGGCCCTTGGCCAATCACATGGTTCCAGGGTCTAAGTTGCCAACTCCTGTGGCCGAGTAATAGAGAACACGGGCCCTTGGCCAATCATATGGCTTCAGAGTCTACGTTGCCAACCCCTGTGGCCGAGTGATCAAGGGCACGGTCATTTGGCTAATCGCCCGGCACGAAGGTCTAAGTTTTCAACCCCTGTGCCCGAATGATAGGGAGCACGGGTCTTTGTCCAATCATATGGCTCCAGGGTCTAAGTTGCCAACACCTGTGGCCGAGTGATAGAGGACAAGAGCCCATATCATATGGCTTCAAGGGCCTAAGTTACCAAACCCTGTGCCGAGTGATCAAGGACAAGAGTTCTTGGCTGATTCCTCGATTCAAGAGTCTAAGTTGTCAACCGCTGTGGCCGAGTGGGGATACGGGCTCTTAGCCAATCGTCCGGTTCTTGCATCTAACTGGCCAATACCTGTGGCCTAGTGATCAGGGACACGAGACCTTGACTGATCGCCGCATCGGTTCCGGGCCCCGGATATTACATAGGAGGGGTGCTTCCCCTTCCTGAAACTAGTGGCTCGAAATAACAGATGAACAAGTTATAACCCATAGAGTTTCTCACTATGATTGTTTAACGTCGTAAAAGAAAGTCCTAAGAGATGGGAGAAATGGCTTTCATAACGGGGAGCTGGCTTTTCATAACTCTGGGCAAACGTCTTAACGGTATTCCGAATTACGGCGGTTGTTAGCGGCAACGAGATACCTATCTTGGGATTTACAGTTCAAAAACGTTACCGCCAACCACTATGTTACTTGTAAGTGCCCCTATTTGAAGTAGGTTTTGCTTTGAAAACAATGTGAGATGATCATGAAGTTTGGGATGAAATGCTGAGACTATGGTATTTTTTGTCAAAGTTTGAACAGACACGATGACAAGCATAAAAATTTAATCTCTTTTGGCAAAACTAAAGACACAGTTTTCAAAAATTAAACTAAACAAGGTTATGCTAAAGAAACAAGACACACGCTTCCTCGTACCTTTCTTTTCAAATTTCCGTGTAGTCGTCCCAACTTGATTAACTGTTTGAAGTCAATGTATGGCAGCTTTTGCTGCATCATTTGAACAGATTAACGGTGGATTTTCTCAGAATTGAAGTCACTGCTTTGACTAGCAACCTAATTTGTATTCCATACCGAAGTTTTACGACAATCGATCATTTCACGGGAGTCGTCGTGCATAAGAATCGGTCATCCCACAAGAAAAATGAAAACCATACTGGTTCTCTGGCCCGAACAAAAAGCCTTTGTTCGAGGCAAGAAAAAATAACGAAAACCTAACAATTATTTGTCGTTGTCCGAAGTGTAATTACAGAAAGATGAGAGATGAGTTATAAAAGAGGAGACATTGTTTGACTGGGACATTAAAGCTTATCACAAAACACTGAGAAATTCCACCGCATTTGCAAAAGAACCAGGTCAATGTCGTGATGCACGCATACTTAGACAAACACGTCTTCTGCGAAACATCGTAGCTTTGAACACTGTCAGCATGAATTATGCCAACGATTTGAGGATTAAAGGTGCCAGAGTGTATAAATAGGAGATTATGCAGCAGTCGAGTTGGAATGTCTTTTAAACACTCGATCATTTGTCTTAAACACGCTACACAATCCATATTTTGAATGACCACGCTTTATTCCAGGAAAACAGATAGACGTGTTTTTTTAAAAACTGGGCCACATTACAACATCAAATAAGCTATAACGAATTGAATTTCTCCGTCATTTTTATCCGCGCCGGGGTTCGAACCCGGGTCCACTCATTCCGGAATAAGTTGCTCTACCAATTAAGCTACGCGGACATGTATTCTGATTCCTATCTGCCTTTATGTCATGTGCGTCCTGCTAGCAGGTACGTCACATCTCCTGGTACGTTACATCATCTCCCCCTTATTTTTCTTTTCTTTCGAAGTGCTGCGCATATTTTTCCTATCTCGCGGTGTGGAAATAACATCACACCAATGCGAGATTTTGAACGGTCGGGTCATCCAGATAGTTCGGGCGCCATTATAACGAAGTGAATTTCTCCGTCATTTTTGGTCTACGCCGGGATTCGAACCCGAGGCCGCTTATTCCGGAACAAGTCGCTCTACCAACTGAGCTACGCAGACGCTTTATTCTGATTCCTATCTGCCTTTATGTCGTGTGCGTCCTTCTGGCAGGTACGTCACATCTCCTGGTACGTTACATCATCTCCCCCTTATTTTATTTATTTTTATTTTTTTTTCTTTTTTTCGAAGTGCTGCTCTTATTTTTCCTATCTCGCGGTGTGGAAATAACATCACACCATTGCGAGATTTTCAACGGTCGGGTCATCCGGATAGTTCGGGCGCCACTATAACGAAGTGAATTTCTCCGTCATTTTTATCCGCGCCAGGATTCGAACCCGGGTCCCCTCATTCCGGAATAAGTTGCTCTACCAGTTGAGCTACGCGGACATTTTATTCTGATTCCTATCTGCCTTTATGTCGTGTGCGTCCTTCTGGCAGGTACGTCACATCTCCTAGTACGTTACAAAGCAACATGCACTTTTCTCTTTTTTAAATGTAAAGTCAATCATCAGAAGTGTCTTAAAATACGCTTTTTCTGAAATGAGTAAAAATATTAGATGCAATCCATTAGGCTCATGTTTACTAATCAAATTTTTCGTATGCAGTAGAAAATCCCGCATGAGGGATAAATCTTATTTTCTCGTTAATTTGTAATTTATTTTACCATTAAACACAAACAACATCGCATGGTAATTCCTGATAGTTATTAAGAGTGAAGTTCACATGATAGGACCCCATATTAAAATTCAACCGGTGTTTAAGGCGCATCCGAATTTCTTATAAGTTTTGTATAAGGCCCTATCCCAAAGTAAATAGTCTGATTCATTATAACAATCAATTGATCATTGCGAACTTTTTAAATGTGGATATAAAGCAAAACTAAATATTTAAGATAGTTATGTTTAAAAAAAGAATAAAGAATAGGAACAAGAAAAGTACTATCTTAAAGAAAAACTTAAAAAAAACTGATTGGCCATCAGAAAAAATCTAAGCATTATTAGTAAGATATTAAATTTTTATAACACGTGCGGTTCGAAACTGTCTTAAAATAAGGCAAAACTTATTTCTTTCATCTTTGTTTTAGACGGCACACCAGCTATACGTCAAAAATATCACTGCATACTTCAATCAGATGTGACAGAAGACATCAGAAATAACATTTAGCAAACTTGTTTATAACTCATCACCAGAAGCGTCAACTTCGCTTTTAACATTTATTACCTTCGGTTTCTTTGACAGATCTCAACGTAAACTCTGGGAAGACGTTAAATTATGTACTACACGTAGCTCATCAGTCAATCACTTGTGTGTTCTTAACTTCACATCTAGATTATTAAGAACAGCAAAGAACATAATGACGTTGTCGGTAGTCGGTGGGCTGTTTGCTGCACTATCGATTTGCAGAAAAGTATTTTCTCAACTACACTGAACCAACAAATAATATAAAATTGTAGAAAGTTAGTTTTGCTAAAAATTGTAGAAGCACTGAAAGAAAAAGAGAAAAATTGTTTTAGAAATCTGCTAGGAATTCGGCTCTTAAGAAAAGCATAGAAACAAATGACGTAAAAAAAAACAATAAATAAGTTTTCATCTCGCAGAGCTGGTGTTTTTAAACAGCACGCAAGAGATGCAGCTGACAATTATCTACAACTCAGCTAGTGGTTTAACAGATTGCTCCAGAACATAGTATTATGTAACATTTAGATGAATTCAGATTTTCAAATACAGAGACATAGCGACTGTCAAAAACATTGAAATTCTGTCGAAAATAGTGCTAGCTAAGATGATGACGAAGCTGCAAATGCAAAAATAGATGCCTAAAGTGTAAAATATGCGCTTTAAAGATGGTATCGAGACTACAAAACATGAAGAAATAATTAACGGATATTGCAAAACCGTGTTGATTACAAAGTCAAATTTAAACTCTTGTATTATTCTTCAGAACAAAAGCAAAATAAAATTACGAAATTTCTTGCAGTCCCATAGATAACAAGATGTTTGATACCATGCTTGTTATCGATTCAGTAAATTAGTAAAACTGTATTTCCCGTTTTTCAAAACGATATGTCACTGTTGTATCACTTTATACACGGTCGAGTCACATTTTTGTGCCCACCAGTTAATATCCAGAGGTCTAAGTAGCCAATCCCTTTGGCCGAGTGATAAAGGACAAGGGTCGTTGGCTGATCACCCGGCTCGAGGGTCTAAGTTGCCAGTCCCTGTAGCCGAGTGACAAAGGACACGGATTCTTGGATAATCGCCTGGCTCGATGGTCCAAGTTGCCAACCCGTGTGGCCGAGTGACCGAGTGATAAGTTTCCATCTCGCAGAGCTTGTGTTTTTAAACAGCACGCAAGAAACGCAGCTGTCTTTGTCCAATCGCCCGGCTCGTGGGTCTAAGTGCCAACCCCTGAGGCCGAGTGGTAAAGGACACGGGCCCTTGACTAATCGCCAGCATTTGTTCCAGGCCCCGGATGTGACACAGGAGGTGTGCTCCTCCTTCCTCGAACCAGTGGCCCGAAATAAGGGATGAACAAGTTGAATCCCTGAAATCTTGTTAATCAGTGCATTCTTCTAGTTCTCACTTATAGGTCCGACACATTGACCTAAACTGTAAATGACATGAAGACTTTGTGGACAGCTCAAAGAAGCACACAGAGATACATGTTTCGGGTCACCAAGAAAGATTGGAAAGCGAACACGTGGATAACGAAAATGACAAGACTGGAGGATATCATGATCCCAGTAAGAACCATGAAACTGCAAAGGGACATTTTGGGCATATTATACTAGACATATAGTGTAAAACCTCTGACATATAAACTGGACATACCCTGTTGAAAAAATGACAAGAAGATATACTGGACATACCCTGTTGAAAAAATGACAAGAAGATATACTGGACATACCCTGTTGAAAAATTGACAAGAAGATATACTGGACATAATGCTAGAACAACTGACCATCGTTGGACAACTGAAACACATATTATATAGATTGGATACCAAAGAACAGGAAAATACACAGATGACAACGTGGGAGGTAAATGGAGCAATTTCGAACGTATGTTGCAGTGACATGGAAGACAGAGGCTCAAGACAAAGAGCTGTATTAGAAACTCAGGTTAATCTTCATCCAGCAGTGGATTGACAATCGTTGATGATCTGAAAACCGTAACAAATAATTTAAAAAAAATATGAAAGATCATTGTTACATAATAGGAAAGAAAAAATGAAGATAATGGACTTACTTAGCAAATTTAATGTGACTGATTGATGAAAGATGATTGATTGTCGGTGCAATATTTCCCAATAAAGTGTTTGTATCGGGTTCTACATATAATTGTAATTCAATCCGTCCGTGTGTCTATTCTTCAATGTGTTTAGAATAAGTTATTTTTCGTTGACCGTCAGCATTCTCTTTCAAAAGCAATGAGCATAAAATTAGCTTCCGACTAATTTTTACTTCTTTACCTTTTGGAACAATAAAACAGATTTTAAAAATAGAATCTCTTAATTACATTGATTTTTCTAAAAGTTAAGGTGAAGGATGTATGTTCAGCACACCAGAACTACCAGGCTGGACCGTTGCTACTACTGTGTATATAGTGCCTTCAAGGTTTAGACTACTGAATCTTCGCCTCGAATGCACTATATACACTATGTGAACATTTATTAAAGTCACCTATTTAATAGTGTGTTGGACTACTATTTCAGAACAAGAACCATTCACTCCGGCATTCACTTCACTTAGTTACGCGACGTTGTAAATAAATTTTGGCTCACGCATGTCGAATAAGGTCTTCCGATTTATGCATATTAGATGGCAGTGGGTTGGTAGGTCTGATGCACCGTTCGACTTCACTGCACAAATGCTACAAGGATTGAACTCTGGGGATTGAGTTCGCCAATAAAGTAGGAAAAAAGTTTCCATCATGTTCCTGAAATCACTTGGGGACAATGCGGACATTGTGGTATAGTACATTGTCTTCCTGGACGTATCTTTTACTAGGGGAGTACAGAGTGAGCACCGTTGAACACACTTGATCAATAGCAACGTTTAAATATTTTAGGCTTTCAGGATTTGGTCCATTCGAATCAAGCAGATGAAAGTCTCTCATGAAAACATGGTCCAAGCCAATATATTGGATTCGCCAGCCTGGTGGGCCGTGTCCATACGCGATAAATACATGTTGTTGTGTCCAAAATTTCACCCACTTATCTGCATGGCGTAGTTCTAAATGCGATTCGTCAGACTACGACACCCTTTTCGCAATCATGTAAGGTTTATGGAGAAGTTTTGTCTTCTCCGCTGCCGATAGCAGTGGCAAACAGAGAGATCTGCTATTGTAACGCAAGCGATGAAATGTAGTGCGCATTGTGCACTGAGATGCCTTTCGTCATTGTCCCTCATTCAAATCCTTCACTATTTGATTCAGTGTTACTCGTCTGCTTGCCTGTACAATCCCCGCACCTCGGCATCAACTAACTGTTTTCGAGAAAAGGTCATAAGATCACTACGGGTTTTTAGCTGCCTTAACCACTCTCTGAGTATGGGTACGATTATTATATCACCGATATCGGAACAACTTAGCTTACATTGGTTTTAATAAAATCCTTGCAAACCTAACAATTTCGCAGTCCTCTGCGCTGCTACATGCTGAAATAGTATTTCAGAAAGCAAGACATAAACGAAATAAAGTGACAATATCTTGATTTATACACCCGTGAGCTATTACATTATGATCACCTACTTAGCAGCGCGTTGGACAGCTTTTAAGCAGCCCACCATCTAAAAGGAAACTTCCATAAAGGGACCTGAAATAAAGTTGGAAAGAGCAAATTGACATCCACTAGTGTCTGACAAAAGGCCAGTGTAGCCTCTAAAGTTAATGATCCCATTTGAATAATTAAAAATCTGGATACACTGGAGATGTTACTAATATTCGAGATGTTTACTATATCTTCATCCAACATAATTAAGGAGAGGCAGTTGCTAAAGTTGATGGTCCTAAGGTTATGTCAAAAAGGTATTTTTATAACTTCAGCTTTTTCCCTATCTGTAAAATGAGAGGCCTTCCTACTGTCCGAGCTGGCTATGTGATTAATCTTTATGTTTGACTATTATACTATAAAGATATACTGTGCAAATGGGAATTGCAATTTACTTCATCGCTACAAAATTCTTACCGGACAGCTCCTAACTGAACTGAAGAAAACCTTGTTTGAAGCACGCACAAATTATTGAGATATCAGATATGTGAGGAGTATCAGTGAAGCTTGAGTTGTGTGTCAAAAAAGCTGGAGTTGGAGATGTTTCATATATCAACAGTAAGTAAAATCATCACTAACTTTGATTTGGATGATGATCTTGATCTCGCTTTCTGGAGCTAACCTCTGAATCTCAGGGAACAGCTCCTTGATAGGTATACATATTTATGTAGGAAACTGACCTGCTGAACGTGCAATCATAGCCCAATATTTTTCTAAATCGTCTTCATTCTTTTAAAAGGAAACATACGAACCTATGGATTCTTCTTCCAAGCTGCCATCATCTGGTTGCGTACTCAATGATGCGCCATTTCCAGCGTCATTGTACGCAAATGAAAAGTGCAGCGCATGCACCAAAGAATTGGTCCGAAATTTCTAAATGGGCATTTTGGTTTGGTGTCATCACCAAAAAGTACAGTGCTCATGTTTTCGTGTTTGAGTAGAATATGTATTTTGGCAGCCTATGAAAGTAAAGTCATTGGTTCAGTATTGCAGACGAATATTTCCATCCAGAAGTCCTGGGAATGCTTGTTGGTTTTGTATGACAATGTGTCTCATCTGTTAACTACCCAAATTAAGAAGTGCAGATCAGGTGCGTTGGAACTACGGTTGTGTGTTTTGCTTATCCGCTTAGATCATGTTACTAAAGTTTTGATCAAGAGTTCCTTCATTTTTGGGGGGTTTAACAACCGCCACGAGCAAATATAAGAACTACAATCAGTGGCTCATCTCTAATTTAGAGTCACTGGTTCTATGGAAGGGAGAAGTCGGCGTCATAAGAAAAGCACACCACCCATAACATTACGAGACTCCAATCCGGCCCATCTGAAAATCCAGCGGTTCCGACCTCTCGGTCACTGGGGTGGCGAAGTTCCTTCACCCTTAGCACTTGTTATAAAGCGAGGACCCGACATCTCCAGAGCTTTGGCTTTTATCTTCTCATATTGGCAAGGATTGGAATTGAACACGGGTAAGAACAGAATATTGTTTTTTACAGCTACGAGGGGATGCTGAAAGTTTTCGGCCAAACCCACTTTCTCTAATTGTAACATTATTTTGTCACTTCAGCTCGAAAGAGTGTTCTTTTGTATTGTAAAGTGACAATTTTCAGTCTAATAGCTCTTTTTCTTTTTGCAGATGTTTGACGTCCTAAACTGAATCATGTCAATGCAAAGTCTTGAATTTTCGAATGTGGAACAACGGGCTGTCAAGAAATTTCTGTTCCTGCAGAAGAAAATTGCAAAGGAAATGTATGAGTGTATGACGCAAACATTAAATGACAAGTGCCCTTCATATTCCACTGTGAAGAAATGGTGTACCAACTTTCAGCGTGGAGACTTTGAGATCGAAGGTGCAGCAAGAACTAGGTGGCCTTCAATAGTGACAACACCCGAAATTGTTCATCGTGTTGATGAATTGATTTTGTCAGATTAGCGAATCTCGGCTAAAACAATATCTGAGACACTGGAGATATCCAAGGAACGTGTTGGGTTCATAATTCATGAGCACTTGGATATGCAGAAGATGTCAGCGAAGTGGGTGCCCAAATGTTTGAACGCCGATGAGAAACGAAAACGAGTGGACACTTCTAAATCGGTTTTGTAGCATTTTGAGCGATCTGGTGATAATTTTTTGCAGCGACTTGTCACTGTTGATGAAACGTGCTTACATTACAATGATTCAGAGACAAAACAACAGTCCTTGCAGTGGCGGTACTTGGGTTCTCCACGGACAAAGAACTTCAAGATTCAAAGGTCTGCAGGAAAGGTCATGGAAACGATTTTTGGGATTCAGAAGACGTTTTACTGACTGACTTTCTCCCGAAGGGCCAAACAATAAATGCTGAATACTATTCCAACTTTCTGTGCCGATTAAAGGAGACGTTGAAAGATAAAAAGGAGAGTAAAACTGCGGAAAGGTGTTCTCCTTTTGCAGGACAATGCGCGGCTCACAAAGCTGGCAAGACAATGGATATTTTGAAGGATGTGGGGTTTAAGTTCATAGACTATCCACCCTACTCAACAGACCTTGCTCCGTCGGACTATTGTCTGTTCTAAAACCTTAAAAATAAGTTTGAAAGGAAAGCATTTTTTGAATTATTTGGAGGTGATATCAACAGCAGGGCAGTATTTGAGTGATCACACTTCAGAATGTTTTTTCGAAGGGTTGAAGAAACTCCAGATACGCTGTGTTGAACTTCGGAGTCAGTATGTGGAATAGTCTGTAAGTTTCATGGATCTAGCCCATTTCCTCTTGGTGAGGTAGAGAACTTATCAGCATCCCCTTGGAGATTTTTCACTTCTCTAGAAACAGTGTTGATGAATAAGGGCAATTACTAATAGCCTTAACTGCTCATGAGTTAAATAACCTCTTTCCGGTATAATCATATAAAATTATAACAAAACTAACCTCTTTCCAGTATATATATTTCTTTTCATTTTTAAGAAGCTAGTCGCTTAGTCCAATAAACACTGAAACCCTTGCATCGGTTTGTGTTAGAGAATCCGTTTTAACGAAGAATGTTATCTACGTTGGTCGTTCATAAAACTACGAAATTGACGTCATAGCGCAAAAAAATAAAAAAATCCACGTAGAAAAATGCAGCTGCCTGTGTCGGAACTCCTGCAAGGTCACTCACGTGACGACGCGTCGTTACAGCGCTCCGATGGTTCATTCTTGTAGTGGACGGTGTAACCCAGTATGGATTTAATACTCGAGCAAAAAACAGATACAAAAGTTTGCGTGCGTTTAAATAAAACCGCCATAAAAACGAACAAAGTGATTAAAGCAGCCTATAAGCAAAGTTGTTTGTCCCGTATTAGAGTTCTTGAGTGGCACAAGAAATTTGTGAATGGCGAAGAGTGTCTGGAAGATGCGTCACACTCTAGTAGGCCTTCGACATAGACTACGGAGGTTAATGTCAATACTATCGAGGCACTCCTGCGCGAAGACCACTGAATGACTATTGAGGACGTTGCTAATGTCATGCAGATGTCCAGTGGTTCCGTTAATGGCATTGTGAGAAACCGGTTGGTATACTGAAAAGTCGCCGCAAAATGAATTCCCCACTCGCTCACGGCCCTTGCATATCGTGCTTTGCTTACCCAGCAGGTTATCCATAGCTAGACATCAAAAGGATGGCATATTCGCCGGACCTGGCGTCGTGTGACAAGGTCTCTCCGGAAAGTAATGAGGCTCATTCAATAACAGATGTTTAATTAAAGTTATACTTACATAACATTAAAATTCCTCGAAATAACATCCTTGAACATCAATACACCGCTGCCAGCAGGTCCACCACGCCGCGTAGCTTGCCTGGAAGTCGGGAACAGGGATCGCTTTCAAAGCACTCGTCGCGGCAGTTTGCACCTTTGTAGCAGTCCCAAAATGGTGTCCTTTCAGGCTGGATTTGAACTGGGGAATCAAAAAGATGTCAGCCAGGACCAAGTCCGGGCTGTAGGGAGGTTGGGGAAGCGTTGCCACGTTGTGTTTTGCCGGAAACTCTCTCACTCTCAGCGACGCATGGCTCGGCGCATTATTGTGGTGAAGAACCCAAGTGTTGGTGATCTCCGGGCGGACGCGAGCAACTCTGTTCTTCAGCCGTTGAAGCACTCCCACGTAAAATGCAGCGTTGACCGTTTGTCCGGGTGGTACGAACTCCTCATGGACAACACCTTTACAGTCAAAGAAGACAATCTGCATCTATTTCACCTTCGATTTTGCACATTCGAGCCTTCTTTGGTCAAGGTGACTCGAGAGTGCGCTACTCTGAGCTCTGTCTTTTCGTCTCCGGATCGTACTCAAAGGCCGACGTTTTATCACCTGTTATCACTTTATCCAAAAAACCAGGTTCATTAATCACACGGTCCACAAGCTCACGAGAAATCGACACACGTTTGTTCCTCTGTTCATCGGTCAAAACTATAGGAACCGATTTGGCGCAAACTTTCCGCATCTGCAATTCTTGCGTGATGATTTCATGCACAATGGATTTCGCGAATCCCACGTGCTCTGCTACCAATCTAACACTCAGAGGTTGGTCGGAGTCTAAAACCGCTTTCACCTTTTCCACATTGTCCGAAGTGTGAGACGTTGAAGGGCGCCCTGGGCGTGGCTCATCCTCGACGCTCTCTCTTCCCTCTGTGAACGTTTTGTGCCACCGAAACACTTGTGCTTTCGATAAAGCATCCTTCCCGTAGGCTTTCTGTATCATTGCAAGCGTCTCGATTGCGGATTTTTCAAGCTTAACACAAAATTTTACCGCGTATCGCTGTTCGACAGTCTTCTGCATTTTGACCGTTACGTGACGTACACACAGATGTCCACTTCGCAAGCGATCCTCACTCTGTAAAAGCTCAGAGCCAACTGTCGAGACATCGATCGTTTACGTAACATGTTCCGCCACCCGTCACGCCCGGAGACTCCGCCCTCCAGCCCTTCTGATCGGCCTAGGAAAAGTGGTCTCATTACTTTCCGGTCAAACCTTGTACATCAGTTCTTTGAAGTGAAAAGGCAACTTCGTGAGCGTTGGTTTGCATCAAATACTGAACAATGCTGTGATGGGTATCCTGAACCACATGTCGAGGAAGTTCTTCGATAACACCTTCCGGAAGTGGATAGAAAGGTAGAACCGGTGCATTCAAGTAGAGGGAGAATATTTCGAAAGAATGTTAAGTTTAAGTACACAGTCGAGTCACATTATTGTAACCACCTCCTACTTTCGAAGTCAACAGCACGTAGCCAATGAAAGAAGACACGTGCCTTGAGCTGGCTTGGAGGGTATATAAGGTGTACTGTAAGCATTCTGAAAACATATCACTCGTTGCTGTCATGTATAAAAGGAGCGATTTTTCAGATTTGCAAAAAGGGATGATTATCAGCTTTCGGGTCAAGCGTGACAATATTTCTGAAACAGCGCAGTTTGTGAACTGTTCGCGCGCTGCTGTGATTAAAGTGTATCGTGATTGGAGAAATGGCACCATTGCGAATAAGCGACGTGAAAACTGCGGAGCACAACGTGCCATTGATGTGAGAGATGAACGTCGGCTTCGACGGTGCGTAAGGGCCGATCCATACGCTACAGTGGAGCAACTCAAAGGCCGAATGAAAAATGGGGCTACCGAAAGTGTGTCTAAATCGACAGTTCTGCTAACCCTGCTGCGGTATGGGGCTCCGATGCAGACGGATTGTCACTTTACCTATGCTAACGAAGGTGCATCGGCAGAAAAGGCTCACATTTGCACTGCCGTATCGGAACTGGACCTACGCTGATTGGCAAAGTATTGCCTTCTCCGATGAGTCACGTTTTCTGATTCATCGAACGAATGGACGTTGGCGTATAAGGTGGGAAACATCAGACAACAAACACTCTTCAACTTGCTGGAAGAGCACAAGCTGATGGAGGCAGCGTTATGGTCTGGGTAATGTTTTCATAATATTCTCTGGGCCCACTCATACCTGTGGAAGGCCCCATGGACCGAATTCGTTATAAATCCATCCTTGCAGACCACGTACTCCCAAACATACTGATTGTCTTCCCTGGGGCGGATGGTAACTTCCAGAACGACAAAGCGACGTGTTACACAGCTAGAAATGTCCGAGAGTCTGGAAGAGTGCGATGACGACTTCAAAGTACTTCCCTCGCACCCTAATTCCCCAGACTTAAACCCAATTGAGCATCTGTGGGACCACCTCGATCGTGTTGTTCGCTCTATGGGTCCTCCACCACGCACCCTCCAGCAACTGTCAGATACACTGTAGTCAGCATGGCTCCACATGGCTCCAGATTTGTTTTATAGAGCATATCGTAATAACGACATTCAAAAGAATTGAATCTACAGTGGAGGAATCAAGACTTCCTGCCCCAATGCCGAGCTTGTACCTACGTGAAAGGATTGGAATAAAGTGAGTGAAACGGGCAAGTGAAATTCCGATCGCAACCCTATTACTGTTGCCCAAATTGTCTGAGAGCTCCTCTCAAATGGTCTCGTCCGAGATGGGGCATGGATGGCGCAGGATCTGTCCCTTTACCAAAAACAACGGCCCTAAATTAGGGAGAGGTAACTTCTTGTAGCCTTTTAAGTTGCACGTCCTGGTCGTTGAACCCCACGCGAAAACCTAAAACAAGTGGGTTTCTGTACTGCTAATAGCTACAGCTGTAAAATACGGTTTGCTTTTGGATGTGGTTTTGTGGAACGCGCCTCAAGAAACAATTATGCACCTAATTTAACTGCCATGTAGCACAAGTTGATGGAATGCGATAAAAATAATTCAAAAAACAAAGACTTCTTTTTGTAAACTCAGAAATACATCATAGATAATTTCATTTTCTGCCTGATTTTACGCATATCATTAGCATAAGAGGAGAAAGTTCGTATAATGAGGAATATTAGGCGCTTATCTTTAGAGTACCTTGACTTCAAATAAAAATTTTAGCGAGGGAAATGATTCAAAACTTTAATAAAGCCGGGTCAAAGCCCGAAGTATGTAGTTATCAATATCCAAAATATTCAAGCGTTACGCACGTTGTTGGATACTTTCAACACATACACCCAGGACACTAATTTCTCAGAATCTACCGCAGTTCTGGAAATTTAAATTACATGCCTCAGTCGCGTGTTTTGAGATAAAACTCAAGATTGCACTCGCTTTTCTTACTTTGCCGCTTTTCTACCGCTCACCTTCTTAATGTGAATAAATATTAGATCCTGAGAGATAGGCTGCAACGGAACAGCAATTTCGGCTCACTTTGACAATAAGTCAGTTTTCCGGCCGAAAGGGCTGCTTATTAAGACCGCTGCCACCGCCGCAAAGCAGCGAACTAGTTTCCGCAGGTCAAGCGTTTTATCCGGACAGCGAGCGAGTAGAGAGAAAAGAAGCAGAAGCGTTGAGTGCGTTCGTGTGCCCTGGGTCATTCAGTCTCACGCCCCAGCGCAGTTATAAAAACCTTGAATGTGCAGTGCCGCTGGTTTATCCTTCGCACAGCGCACTTACCGTTAGTTACTATTTTCTCTCAGAGCCAGCCAGGTTCGCGTTGGACGCCAAAAACTACAAAAGCGCTTGTCTCCGATTTGGACCACGGAGATTCACACGTGCGCGCGATTTTTGGATAAAGGAACTAAACAGTGATTTGCATTTCCATAACTTGCTTTTCTCCTCCACACGACCGTTGGATACCAGTAGTGAATAATTTAGCTGAAAGCGCCTGGCATTTGGTAAGTCTTCAAAGTGTCTTATTTTCTAGGAAAGCCATTTTTTTTATATTTTCCTTTTACGTATAACTTTTACATTATCTGATAAACATACACTGTAAAAAAAATTCTGAAATTTACGGGCAACTTTCCGTCATTTCTTTCGTGAATTAACGAAGCATATTTCTGATACAACCTTTTCCGCGAAATTAAGGAAAGAAACCTGAATTTCACGGATTTTTCGTACCACGGGAAAATTCTGAATTTTCAAAAACCTTTTTCGCAGTTTCTTTCTTATATTGACGGTAAATTACCGTTTTAGAGATGTGTTAAAGGAAAATTCTGAATTTTCAGAAACATTTTTGCAGTTTCTTTCTTATATTCACGGTAAATTACCGTTTTAGAGATGTGTTAACGGATAATTCTGAATTTTCAGAAACATTTTCGCAGTTTCTTTCTTATATTGACGGTAAATTACCGTTTTAGAGATGTGTTAAAGGAAAATCCTGAATTTTCAGAAACCTATTCCTCTCGCATGTTAACGGGAAAACTCCGTTCTCACTTTTTCCGTATCCGTACGACGAGAATTAATTACCGGTAATAGGAGCGATTCGTGAGAATACTTGAGGTTTGAGTAACTTTTAAATTTCAATCGTCTGTCGAATTATGAAGTTCCGTAGCGAGATCGGATATTGTGGATAGCATATCGCATGAATTTTGTTTATTGTGGCACACGATATTTCTTCTCCTCTCCCCTATGTTGTGCACCAACCATTTATTATATATATTGTGCTACTGTAAGAAACCGGGTATACTTACCTTATCATTGTACAGATGGAGTCGTTGGACAACTTAAGACAAAAGCTATTATAGCTATCAAGAGTAAATTTTATATCTAGGACCTGTTTTTATTAAATAATACTATAAAAAAAGTACATTTCCCTTTTTTAAAGATAACTTAAATTAAAAAATTTCACCTTTTTTAAAGATAACTTTAAAAAATCAAATCGCAAAGCATTTCGTTGCTTCAAAACATCAGGATGAAAAATGTTTAACTTGTGAAAAATCCTACTACAGGAAAATAAAATATTACAAACCTATTCAGGAAAATAATAGGCTCCAACAGAAAATAAAATGACTAAATCACTCATATTAATGACAAATAAAAAATTCATTGTCGCGCAATTTGTTTTACGATGTACGTGACTCGAATTTCCGAGTGTCTATGGCTCAGTGGTTAAAGGCCTGCGTTGCCAGTTCAACTAATCCAAGCGGCGCGAGTTCGATCCTGATTGGAGCGGAAGGATTATCTGGGGAAAGGGCTGAAAAATGCAGTATCATCGGTTTTGCGGAATTTCATTTTGAATACGGAAAAACCTGAAATGGATTTTTCTGAAATAAATGGAATTTCTGACTAAGGAAAATCTGTGAAAATATGGAAATTAAAATAAACGGGCACTTTTAAAAACGGAAATTTCTGAAAAACACGGACATCTACCGGCAACTTTGCTCCACGTTATTTTCAGAAATGTTCCGTGAATTCACACCACTTATTTTTTACAGTGTAGTTGTTCATTTATAATAACAAAATACTTTCTACCAATTTGGTAAAAGTTCATAAAAAATTTCTGGAATCAGAATCTGCCATTTACAATGTTTTTAAATGATATATATTTGTACTTACGCTATGGGCTTGACAGTCTGTACCTTATGGTGCATCTGTGATACTTATAACATTGGATCTTCTTAATGTTACATTCCGGATATCTAGCACAATATCTTTAATTACACAATGAATAGTATTAAGCGATTTCTAACGGACAAAAGAGAGTAGTTTTATTAACAGAAATAGAGTTTATTGTTTTCTAAGGCATATTACTTGGATAGCACTGTAATAATCGGTAACGAACGGGTTACTTTAAAACAGTTAATACCATTACACTTCAAACGAATTCAACAAACTGAACCTATGCGACGTAAGGCCCAAAGTACCTCACTAACAATGTAATTTCATGAAATATGCATATACATATAGCTAGTTAAATAACAAGGAACTGTACACCAATTGTACTTAAATAGTATAACTATACGAGTGATCCGAAATCCTAAACGAGCATAACGCCTGCTAAACAAGCATAACGCCGTTATTCTCGTTTAGCATAAACAAGCATAGCGTTTAGCATAACAAGCATAACGTTTAGCATAACGCCTCGTGTCTTTTAATACCTGATTACGTTCGCATCTCTTCGTTATTATCAAGTCAAGTCACCGCGTTCAAATAGTTGAAGCGTTCTATTATTCACCAAACTATGAACATGCCGTTTTATACACGATAAAAATGACGAAAATGGCATTTAAAAAAACTTTAATGATAAGTTAAAACCAATTTCCTCAGTACTTTCAATCCTACTTTCAGGACCATCCTCAGCTGAAAATGAGGAGGACCTAGAGATCACACAGGTTAATATAACATGCACATTGCCAGGTTACCGTATACGCATGATTAAAGTTCAACACACTATTGACGTAAGCAATTAATGTCCTATGAAATAGAGTCAGTATTCACGGTGAAGGATGTGGTTGTGACGTTCAGACTGTATGAGGTTCTTCCACACTCCCGATACAGATACCGGTACCTCATCAATGCAGCACCGGTACATATTCTTAAGAATTAACAAACTCTCTGCAAATAACAAAGACGACTTACTTGATATAGTCACCACCACAGCTGCCCTGTTCCGTCAATAATGTGTTGAACCTTAATGATGCATATACGGTAATATGGCAATGTGCATGTTATATTAACCTGTGTGATCTCTAGGTCATGTTCATTTTCATCTGAGGATGGTCCTAAAGTAGTATTGAAAGTACTAATGAAATTGTTTTTTTAACTTATCATCAAAGGTTTTTAAATGTCATTTACGTCATTTTTATCGTGTATAAAACGGCATGTTCATTGTTTGGTGATATCAGCATGATTGGTTTTTGGTGATGTTCTATTACTCAGTTTGCAGTTTGCTGTCTACTTTCCTTGAAAAAGCCATCTGGTTGATGTGCGAAAGCTTGAAAACTTTGATTTCTATTCTACAGTAAGAAATTTATTACTCGTATAGTTATACTATTTTAGTACATATAGATTGTGTTGACGAAGGTGTTTCATACAACGCAAGGCTGCACTAATCTACCAGTTTTAACACTACTCGCTCTACACATTATACACATCGTTCTTATCTTGTCAAAACCTATGCTCATCATTCAGACCTGACCTCAAGACTGTTGTCCAATAATATTCAGTTAGTGAGAAAATAAAATGTTAAGGGTGAAACTCCTAAATAGAATAATTTCAAAGTTTATATAGGAAAAGAAACTAAAAATGAACGTTGAATTAGAATATACATCGTATATTTAAAAATTATGTTTTCGTGAAACAATCGATACTTCATTTCCATCTTCGTCAACTATATTCGATGTTCTCCGGGTGCAGACCTACCTGTTCTTTTTCAGAATGTTCTCTTTTGAGCATTCCAATGATTATTTAGGTCTTTGCTATAGTTAATGTTCTGAAATATCTTCGTTGACATATATTCAACTCTTTAAATAACTAATTAAGTATTCACGGCCAAAGAACAGAATCAGCATGAGGAAATACACTTACGTTGTTCCAACACTTTATTTCTTCATTCACTGAAAGATAACATCCACTTATATACTTTGACTCTCAGGTCTTCACGTAGAATTCGTCCCAATGATAGTAGTTGCTCTCATAACAACGTTTAGCAATGAACTCTCCAACAACTGTCGCACATAAATTTCGTCACGTAAATAGCAGTATTTCTACCGTATATAAGTCTCTCGACAACTCCATATTAATTACGCCTCTCAGCTCCCTCTCTCTCTCTCTCTCTCTCTCTCTCATACATTCAGTGTTCACATTAGTCAATTCATGTTGCTCTGATTCACTGCCAGTATTGCCAAATTGTAAAACCTATTCGGAGAAGTAATCTGTCGTTCAGTAAGAAAATGTTTAAACAAGAGGTAACTAAATTTACACAAGAAAACAGAAACTTAGAATGAAGGTTAAACGTCACACACTGTTACAACTAACCTCGAAGATCATGCGTGGGCATTTAACTTTTCAAGCTGTTAGACTTTGATAATACACCCAAAGAAATACTTGGGTACTGTATTTGCTCTTATAATCTATATATCTCTCTCACATTCAATATTCACATTCTTATGTTGCTACCACTCACTGTCAGTGTTGTCAAATTGTAAAAGCTGTACGGGGAAGTAATGTGTCGCTCAGCGAGAAAATGTTTAACGAGAACTAACTAAATTTACATAAGAACACAGAAACTCAAAAGGAACGTTAAATAGGGGAATACGTCACAAGATACTTTTTAATATTTCCTTCCTGCCACCGTTATGCGTTCTTTCCGGCTTCTTGTATCCAAAAAAGCATTTCTGTCGATCAGTTTTGGAGAATTACTTCAACAATACGTTTGTACTTTTGCCACTGACAGTCTTCGTATTGTTAACGATATTTAAGTTCGGTGTTTCCCCATTCTATATTTTTCTTCCCTTAACTTTTCTGATCTTCCCAGTTATGCACCTCCTCATTTTTTCCTGAGTTAGTTTTTCAAACTGTTTTGATTAAAGTTTCTGTCTCTAATGCAAAAAAGGCACAACTTGGAATACGCATTGATTAAATACTTTTCTTTTAACAAAACACAATGATTTGCCGTTCAAAATTATATTGGTTCTGCTTGAAATAACCCATTCAAGTTTTAGGCACTATTTCTTCCCTAAGTAGTCCACTAAACTTTAATATATCAGTTCAGTTCTTCTTTGATGCTAACGTGTATAATATAATTAATATAATATAATATGATATAATATGGCTAAAGCTGATATCAATCTATTTCATTTTCACTCCATTGGGGTGCGGTTGTTCCTTTCTTCTTAAAGTGTTTGCTATGAAGTACATTCTCTGGTGATTCGTCTTTAATCCTAATTTTCTCTTTCCTTCAGCAAGTAAAATAAATAAAAAAACAACCTGCGTAACGTATATCTTTAGATTAGTGTTCCTTTTTGAGTTTTTTACATATGCAAATTGTTATTCCTCCGTAAATTTTTTTTTTTTTTGGCATGTCAGCTCCTGCGAATTTCCATACTCCCTTTGGCAACGACTGACAGTGAGTCAGAGGTAAATAAAAAGCAATGTGTCTAGTGTAAGAGGGCGTGTGTGAATGTAAAGCAATATACTACAGTATGTTACTCTGGCGAATTACGCCCGCGGATGGCCTAGTGGTCAACATTCGTGACTACTACGGAAAAGTCTGAGGATCGATCCCAGGCAGGTACGAACGCTCCAACCACTAAATATCCGCTGCGCGTTGGATGGGCACATTAAGCCGTCAGACCCCTGGTCCTGGTTTCCCCCCCCCGGTTATAATAAAGCCCTTCCTCCTCCTTTCTACCTTGCTTCTTTGTGACTTTCCTGTCGGGCATTCTAGCACAAATTTCTTAGCTTCTTACTTCTAAGAATTATTTAAGACTTGGGGTCAGACACTCCCTTCCTAAAATCCTCTACATAACTATCTAAAAAATATCTACTCCTCTGATCTATATGCAGAGCAAGGGTTAAAGTGTTATCTGCGATGGTGATAATGTGATTCAGTTTACCAGGTAGTTTCAGTTGTTTAAAAAGAAAACTACTATATGTTACTCTGGCGAATTACAGTATGTTACTCTGGCGAATACTACAGTATGTTACTCTGGCGAATTACGCCCGCGGATGGCCTAGTGGTCAACATTCGTGACTACTACGGAAAAGTCTGAGGATCGATCCCAGGCAGGTACGAACGCTCCAACCACTAAATATCCGCTGCGCGTTGGATGGGCACATTAAGCCGTCAGACCCCTGGTCCTAGTTTCCCCCCCCCGGTTATAATAAAGCCCTTCCTCCTCCTTTCTACCTTGCTTCTTTGTGACTTTCCTGTCGGGCATTCTAGCACAAATTTCTTAGCTTCTTACTTCTAAGAATTATTTAAGACTTGGGGTCAGACACTCCCTTCCTAAAATCCTCTACATAACTATCTAAAAAATATCTACTCCTCTGATCTATATGCAGAGCAAGGGTTAAAGTGTTATCTGCGATGGTGATAATGTGATTCAGTTTACCAGGTAGTTTCAGTTGTTTAAAAATAAATTGCACTTGTGTCTAAACTACGTTGATATTCCGTAAATTCGAGTTTTTAGTCGACAACCAAAATACTGAAAAAACCCATTCTTCGGATGTTTTAAGTTTTAATTCTTGCTATATCGATCCCTGTGACAGTTAGTGTTCGTTTAAAGGTCAGTGCTGTACTTAAGTGATTGTTGTTTCAAGAAGTAACCTTTAAAAACACAGACCTTAAAACATCATACCTGCTGGGATTTTATCTATATAGAAAGATCATAGAAACTCGTTTTTAAAGAAATCAGAAGACATGCGAAATTTTAAAGGAGCACACTTGCAAGAAAAGAAAAGCAGTTTTTATAAAACACTTTCCGCTCTATCTCATAATGGAAGAATTTAATCAGCGCATTCTGGAGAAAGCAATGTATGGATTTCTAATCACTGTATATTCGATTTTTTCATTATGTTTTCTATCGTTCATTTCTTAACTTTTTTCGTAAAATAAACAATTGCACGGACGGAATAATCATAAGAGATAGGAAATAAAAAATTAGCAAGAGTTTCCGCCTAGCAGGTGTCAATATTTTGGATGTATTAATTATATAACAAATCAGTATAAATGCAAACCATAAATATATCAAGAGTTTCCGCCCAGCAAGTGCTAATATCTTGGATGTATTAATTATATAACAAATTAGTATAAATGCCAACCAGAAATATATCAAGAGTTTCCGCCTAGCAAGTGCTAATATTTTGGATGTATTAATTATATAACAAATCAGTATAAATGCAAACCAGAAATATATCAAGAGTTTCCGCCTAGCAAGTGCTAATATTTTGGATGTATTAATTATATAACAAATCAGTATAAATGCAAACCAGAAATATATCAAGAGTTTCCGCCTAGCAAGTGCTAATATTTTGGATGTATTAATTATATAACAAATCAGTATAAATGCAAACCAGAAATATATCAAGAGTTTCCGCCTAGCAAGTGCTAATATTTTGGATGTATTAATTATATAACAAATCAGTATAAATGCAAACCAGAAATATATCAAGAGTTTCCGCCTAGCAAGTGCTAATATTTTGGATGTATTAATTATATAACAAATCAGTATGAATGCAAACCAGAAATATATCAAGAGTTTCCGCCTAGCAAGTGCTAATATTTTGGATGTATTAATTATATAACAAATCAGTATAAATGCAAACCATAAATATATCAAGAGTTTCCGCCCAGCAAGTGCTAATATCTTGGATGTATTAATTATATAACAAATTAGTATAAATGCCAACCAGAAATATATCAAGAGTTTCCGCCTAGCAAGTGCTAATATTTTGGATGTATTAATTATATAACAAATCAGTATAAATGCAAACCAGAAATATATCAAGAGTTTCCGCCTAGCAAGTGCTAATATTTTGGATGTATTAATTATATAACAAATCAGTATAAATGCAAACCAGAAATATATCAAGAGTTTCCGCCTAGCAAGTGCTAATATTTTGGATGTATTAATTATATAACAAATCAGTATAAATGCAAACCAGAAATATATCAAGAGTTTCCGCCTAGCAAGTGCTAATATTTTGGATGTATTAATTATATAACAAATCAGTATAAATGCAAACCAGAAATATATCAAGAGTTTCCGCCTAGCAAGTGCTAATATTTTGGATGTATTAATTATATAACAAATCAGTATAAATGCAAACCAGAAATATATCAAGAGTTTCCGCCTAGCAAGTGCTAATATTTTGGATGTATTAATTATATAACAAATCAGTATAAATGCAAACCATAAATATATCAAGAGTTTCCGCCCAGCAAGTGCTAATATCTTGGATGTATTAATTATATAACAAATTAGTATAAATGCCAACCAGAAATATATCAAGAGTTTCCGCCTAGCAAGTGCTAATATTTTGGATGTATTAATTATATAACAAATCAGTATAAATGCAAACCAGAAATATATCAAGAGTTTCCGCCTAGCAAGTGCTAATATTTTGGATGTATTAATTATATAACAAATCAGTATGAATGCAAACCAGAAACGGAAGTGGTGAGACAAAATTAGATTGCATGTTGGAAAGGTATGGAAAAGCACTACTCGAAAAGAATGAGGAATAAATTAAGAAAATAGTTTGATTTACTCAGCATTACGTTTAGTGCACTTATTTCAGCAACGTTCAAGGAAACTAATCGGTTTTCCTCAAGAATTAGATCCCTCAATCCTATATTTGTAGGCATCAACTTTCGTAGAGCAGTGTATCAGGGAAAAAAACTTCATTGAAAAAAATGTCTCCATATTGTAAGAAAAGGTTTTCTCCATCTACCGTATATCTCAGGCACATGTAAGATAAATTTAGGATATTTAGTAGCTTTCTTTAATGTAGTTCTTTTCTTATATTAATGTTATACCAAAAGACACTACGATTTAAACATGTTTGAGGAAAATTAGTCAAACGTAGGAAAATAAAAATGGTTCACATATTTTGTCTTTCCTTTTTCAAGCTCCAAATAATCAGCTGTTGAAGAACAAATTTAGTTATGAAGATGTACAAGTTGTTTTCAGTTACATACGAAACATCATGTTCTGAAAAAAAGGATCTCGCATCGTAGATTCTTGCCCTTCCTTTTTCAGGCATCATTAAATCTCTGAAACGGGAAGGAATGATTTTGAACCTTGGGGCTGCAGAATAACCACATTGTGATCTGCATCATTTCGTCAGCAATTTTCCCCACAATTTTTTTTTTATGAATTTTTAAAGATCCTGGTAAGTTCTTACATAACTCGGACATAAGACATGCTTCGTTCAAACAGCAAAGGAAGTTTTAAGTGAAGAGAAGTAGCCGTGAAAATGAATATGGAATTATACCAAATAAGGGTCATCTTCTTGTACAGAGCATAGCACGCCAACATCGCATTACATGCTCCTTTTATTTCGGGCCACACGCGCCGCTTGGGACTTACTTTCCTTAAATGTGGGCGTAAGGGCAAACAATCACACTAAATTTAGATATTTAAATCTAATGTGAGCACCTTTTGCGTGGCTATAAGTGTGTCAAATTTAGTTTTGTCCTGACGTGCAGCAAAAGCTGAGATACATTTTCATGAATTATAATAATACATTACAATGAATATGGCTTTTAACTAAGCTAATTATAGTGAATATAGCTTTCACTAATATTATAATGAATTCAATGCTTGTACAAATGGTTGTTGTTTGTTAATTAAATCATGAATAAACTTTCCTGCTAGTAGTGTAGTAACAATAATGAACAAGCTTATAACTGGTAGTAATGTTGTAGTAGTAATTAAGATGAATAAAGTCTTATTCTGGTTGTTACTAATAACACTAAATGAAATAAACCTAACAGCCAGACAGAGATCTGACAAAACTATGAACTGAGAAAGACGTACTTACGAAAGCAATCTTTTATTTGGTCAACTTTTCGCTCTCACATAAACGAAGATCTCTTTACACATAAACCACAGTTCACTTCGTACAACAACAAACGCTCTCTTTCACATAAACCAACGCTCTCTGACACATAAACAACAGCTCACCCTACGCACATCAACAAAAAGCTCTCTTCATAAACAAACCCTCTCTTGGTATCGTTGAACGTGCCTATTTATACTGGCTACCACCACGTCATGACTTACACTCATTGCCAGATCTCATTCAGCGGGTGAAATAACATCTCGTTCAGTAAGAAGATAATTTACATAGGAAAATAAAATAACCAGAGATAGTAAAAATCAAAAGGAAAGTGAATCGAGAGTATACGTTACAACATCTTCTTCCGAAACAAATGCGTTTAAAATATTTGGAAATGATTAGTGATCACTCACAAACACCAAATATTCTGAAGATGAGAGATTTTGATATGCTGCTGTTCTATATTATTCGAAGGATGCCTACTTAATAAATTACAGGCCTTTAGCATTCAGAGAAATGCTTGTAAGCACAGTATATAATTAAGCTAAATGAAAAAGAGCATGTTTAAAAGTAAATATTAATCTTTCGATGCAGACGCTTTTGTTTGAAATAAAGCTGTTAATGATACTTCATGTTTTGTCATCAGCAGATGAACCAGAGGTCTCTTCAACCTTTTCTAAATCACAGGCTACAGGAGAAAATGAAATCGGACTCGCGGACCATGTGACAAAATGGAATAGGACTGGCAGGCCACATGACAAAGAAGGGCAAAACTGTATGTGATAATTACACGTATTGATTATTTCAGTGATGAACTGAATCCTAAAGCTTAAGTTTCAGAAAATCAAGCTATGTAGTTAACATGATGCCTATGTTACAAAGAAGTCCGAAGTAGTGACCTGATGTGCCTAGTTTGAGCACTCCTTAAAGCTTTATGATACAACCCACGTCCGAAAAGTTCGAGGACTGACGCAACAAAGAAAATAAAAAAAGTACCGTACTCACAATTAATGCTAATCACCTTCAAAATACCGCCGTTCAGAATCAACACATAATTTTCAGCGTTTCTGAAGATCCTGAAAACAGTTCCGGAAGGCACTTTCCGGAATGTCTGTAAGTTGTTTTGTCACTGCTAATGATACTGTGAGTGGGTACCTCTCAATTCAGCTTTTTGTCGCTTGATTTGTGGGTCATACTGCAGGTACCCTGTTTCATCTCCTGCAATAATTCTAGAGCAAAAACCAGAATCTTCAGCTGCAGTGCCCAACAGATCGGAATAGATCGATGAACGAACCTCCTTTTGGTCATCATTTAGGTACCAATCTGGCATTAAGTTTTCGTTTTTGCAGATCCTTCCGTAGAATCTCCTGACAGATAGACTCATTGATACCCACCGAGTTCAGCCGCAAGTCTCACTGTAATTCGGCGACCTTTTTTGACTGAGTCTGCACCTCTTCAATTTTTTTCACTGTCCGCACACTGGAGCGCTCCCGGATCTCGAATCATCATCAAAGGACTCCCGCCTGTCACGAAACCAAGTATACCATTCGAAACCTCTGCTGCGGGATAATGTTGTCTCCATACGCTTCTATTAACATTCTGGAAGCTTCAGTAGCTGATTTATCAAGTTTCCAGCAAAAACGGATGTTTACTCCCTGCACTTTGATAGCTAAAATGAAATGGGACGATAACGCTTGCTATGACTCCCTTAATGCAGTCTGCCGCCTGTCGGTGCCGATATAAACAGTTTTCCAGCAGTTCGCTGATTGGCCAAGGACTGCTGTCTTCTGGCATGCACATGATTTTTTATCTCACTACTTTTACGTCAGTTATGTGGTCAGTCCTGGAAATTATTGGACGTTGGTCGTACGTAATTTATACCGATAAAGATCATTGTAGATTTCGGAGTTTAGAATCCATCCGTTTCAGGTTCATACTAAAATAATCATCTTTTAAAGCTGAACAGGTATATAAAATAGATACCTTTAAATCTGGGGCATGCAGGTGAATGATATAAAAATATATGATTCATTAATCGAAGTGTAATCAAAATTATTGTAAAACGGAAAACTACTAGAAAAAGAAATGAATGGAAAAGTAACTTTCGTTTTCGTTAATTTTTTTGTATTTTTTCGATTTGAGAATTCTTTTGGAGAAATATTCTCGCAGGCCACTTAAACGAGATCAAGGAGCCACTAAAGGCCCGCGGCACACGAGGCGAAGTCTTCTGAGCTATATAATAAAGGTATAGGCCCGTTTCCTCCCTGCTCACGTAGGTCGTAATGCCTAAAACATAAAGACGTAACGTTGTTTCATTATACCGAGAATGCCAGAGTAAGAAACTTGCACTTCTCTTTGATTACCAGCCTTGACACTTCAAGACGATGGCAACATGGAACATGATCCTGGCATTAGGAATGACGCACCTAAATTAACCTTACAAATTCTTGACAACGTATGGAAAAAAACGAGTCTATTTCATAAACAACTCTACACTCAGTGATTTCCTTGCTACCCGTTCCTACAGGCAGGTCCATGTTTAATGTTTTATCATCGGAACTTATTGTTCTCAAATCGCGGAACACTTTAACTTGTCATGATGCTTTCTAGAAACACCATATAAAACTGATAGGTTTGCATGTATAAATCCACACTGACTAACTCACTTATAAAGTTTTTAAACACTCTTAGCTGTAATTTTAATGGTTAGCTGATTGGTTGACTAATGTTCTTAAATAATCTCGTTGCACATAAATCGCATTTATAAACAAATAATGAAATGACCAGGGAGAAAGGATCAGTTATTCGCTTACGTCATTCCACCAATTTATTCTGTACACACTTATACTTCATTACATCAAGATAATTCCAGAATATAATCCCTCTGGCTCCTGCATAGGCATCATTCTTATAACAATGACATTTTTCCGTCGATCACATATATCACATCAGCCCCCCCCCAATTTTTTCAGCTCCTTCCTCTCAACTCTCTCCACATGCTGTGACGTGCCTGCCCAGCAGGACGCACACGATATAGAGGTAGATAGCAGCAAGAACGAACGTCCTCGTAGCTCAATTGGTAGAGCGACTTATTCCGGAATGAGGGGACCCGGGTTCAAACCCCAGCGTGGACAAAAATGACGGCGAAATTTACTTCGTTATGATGCATTCAATCTAATCAATTCATGTTGCTCTGATTCACTGCCAGTATTGCTAATTTGTAAAACCTATTCGGAGAAGTAATGTGTCGTTCAGTAAGAAAATGTTTAAACAAGAAGTAACTAAACTTACACAAGAAAACAGAAACTTAGAAGAAAGGTTATTTAGAGACATACGTCACACACTGTTACAACTAACCTGGAAGATCATGCGTGGGCATTTAGCTTCTCAAGATGTTAGACTTTGGTAATACACCCAAAGAAATACTTGGGTACTTTATTTGCTCTTATAATAATGGTGTCTGTAGATTAAGTATACAACTTCAGTATGCTATTAAAAAAATACGATATAACGTGTTTTCCTAATCAAGCTACACCGACGAAGTTGCAGCGAAACACTTTGCCGGTTTAGCTTAATTGGGAAAGCATTCCTCTCCAGACAGAAGAATGCAGGTTTGATTACCGCCACAGAAGAATGACTTTTATGTTGTAAGCTGACGTTCGATAGAAATGTCTTTTTAATGCATTTAAGTTCAATTTACATACAGTTGTTTTGACGTATATTATATTTTAACTTTCATTTTTAGTTCCTTTTCCTGTATCAATTTGAGTTTGTTCTCTTTTGAACTTTCCAAACTTAACGTGATACCTTCTCTCTCACATAAATGGAGGTTTGACAACACCCTGAGGTCAGTACGTAAGTGACGTATGCATGTGATAAGAACAAGACGAGAGATATATAATGAATACGCAGTAGTTGTGAGAGGGAGATTTTGATGGTGAACGTTAATGCTCCTTTTGGATACGAGACTGCTTAATTGCCGTTTAAGTATTTTGAAGGCTACGCGTTCTACTTTAATGACAGTGTTGTATTTCGTAGACAAGTGTTATTGTGGATATTACCTCAAGTTCCAGTGTTGTGTTAGTTAAGTGTTATTGCGGATATTAACCAAAGTTTCGTTGATCTCACCTTGTTGAAGTGCAAATAATCAAGTGCCTATTGACAGCAATAAAGAATTAGCTGTAACAACTTGAACTTCATTTGAGTGACTCGTATTTCACTGTAGGTGAAGTTTTTGATCTATGTAGTGTTTAAGTAAGTCAGCTACAAACAAATGCTACAATGTACACACATTATTACGCTGCACAAAACTACCCTTAAATAAAATCCATCACACACGCAATACATTTGGGCTACAGCTGAACACCAAACTAGAATGTTATTTAGAAATATTACGGGGGGCAGTATCTGGTCTACGTCTTCTGGTAGTTTCCAAACCATCAAGCCCATTTGACACAATTATTTCTGATATCCTAAGTGCCCGCTGATTGTCCCCAGGACACTCTGATAGCAATATAAATGATGAGCGATCTCCCGGAAGATTATGTTTCTTTCGGCGCGAATCAAGTCAGACGTCGATCTCCCGGAAAATTATGTTTCTTTCGGCGCGAATCAAGTCAGACGTCGATCTCCCGGAAGATTACGTTTCTGTCGCCGCGAATCAAGTCAGGCGTCGATCTCCCGGAAGATTACGTTTCTGTCGGCGCGGATCAAGTCAGACGTCGATTTCCCGGAAGTTTACATTTCTGTCGGTGCGAATCAAGTCAGACGTCGATCTCCCGGAAGATTATGTTTCTGTCGGCGCGAATCAAGTCAAACGTCGATCTCCCGGAAGATTATGTTTCTGTCGGCGCGATTCAAGTCAGACGTCGATTTCCCGAAAGATTATGTTTCTGTCGGCGCGAATCAAATCAGACGTCCATTTTAGATTATCGTTTTGGTTTTGTTGTCGGTGGTTGTTTCTGCTTTGGTAAACCTTTTTCATTCACCTTTACTCATTGCTGAGGCCTATTCTCTAATCATAATAGTCCACCGTGGTTAGTCTGACAGGAATGTCTAAAGTGCTACAGTCCTCTTTTGTCCGGAACTGAATGAGAGCTCTTTCTTTTAGCTTCGTATTCATAATTAATCAGCACTTATCTTTGATAAAGATGTTACATAAGAAAGCACAATTTACGTGCCTTACGAAGTATATTAACTAGCAGATATCTTACTGTGTATACAACTCTACAGGTAATATTTTCGGAACGATCCCCGTATTCCAGAGTTGTTAAATCACACTTAGCGAATTCGAAGGTAATTACCAAATATTATTTGTATTTGGTGATTACTTTCGGGATTAAATAAAAAATTACAGTGGGATTAAATCATAAATACAGCCAGCCATGACACCAGGCTGTATTTATGATTAATCCCACTGCCTCAGTCATTCTCCATGCGGTTTTGATCTTAGACGGCTTCTATCGCGCACCACAATTAAACCATTTCGGACTATATACGGCAATTCATTTTTCGTGAAATTTTACAAGAAATCGCGGAATGAAATTTGAAATACTCCGTTAGTGTCAAGTGAACTGCATCATTATTCCGAAATGTTCTTTTCAGTGAGAAAGTTTTTTCAGAGAATAAGCAGATAAAAATCAAATGGTGCGAGCACTGGTGAATATGGGTGTGTGATTAAACTTTCCATCACAATGCAGTGAGTTTTTACTTTGTCCAGTGGGATTAAATCCTAAATACAGCCAGCTATGACGCCAGGCTGTATGCATGATTAATCCCACTGCCTCAGTCATTCTCCACGCGCTTTTGATGTCAGACGGTTTTTATCACGCACCACAATTTAACCATGTCGGACTTTACACGGCAACTCATTTACCGTGAATTTTTATAAGAAATAGCGGAATGGAATTTGAAATACTCCGATAGTGTCATGTACTCTGCATCATCAATCCGAAAGGTTTTTTCTCAGCGAGAAAGTTTTTCAGAGAATTAAGCAACTAAAAATCGAATGGTGCAAGTACCAGTTAATATGGGGTGTGTGATAAAAATTTACATCGCGATGCAGTGAGCTTTTACTGTGTCCTCAAAGACACATGTGGCCTGGCGTTATCGTGCAACAATACTATACCCTACAAATTTTGAAGATGACAATCCGATTTTTGGCGTAAATGTGACAAGGATGGTAAGTCAGATAATATCCGAAAACTTGAAAATTTTCATCGTCCTGGAGCGGGACTCGAACCCTCGTCTCCCAGAAAACTCCCGGGTATACTAACCACTACACCACCCAGAACGACCAAATTTCAAGTTTCCGATCAATTTGAATATAACCATCACAGGATTCGCTAGTCGAAGCAACCGGCATTCATGTTTAGCGAATCTGGAGGTTAAGAATGTCACATTTACGCCAAAAATCGGATTGTCATCTTCAAAATTTGTATTATATGGCGTAATCCCGTATTTCTTTCATGATTACTTTACCCTTTCTGTAGGCCAACACACGACGCTTTCTGCAGATTGTTGCCTAGAGCTGTTCAGAGTTGCTTATTGCAGGGATCGTTTCCCCAGACGGAAAGACCTCATACTAGATGGGGCTTTTCCTGTCACACCAGATGCACAAGACGGGATGCAGCTGCGACTATGAACATCCCCGTCACCACTCCAACGGTGAACCGAAGATTGGAGAAGGCAGGTATCGCTCCCGGAAGGCATCGTGCCGACTACCATTGACCGTAGGGCATCGCGGAGTTCGGTTCGAGTTGTGTCCAAGCAGAGCTGCAGAGCTACAGGAATGGCATAATGTCGTGTTCACCGATGAGTCTAGGTTTTGCCTCAGTGCTGACGATCGTAGAGTCTGCGTCTGGCGAAGACGTGCATCCAGCTGTTGTCCGAGAACAGCAACCTGCTCGTCAACCAGGTGTCTTCGTATGGGGTGCCATTAATTATGATAACTAGTAACCTCTGATGCGCTTAGCGGCACAGTGACAGTCTGAAGGTGCATGGCTTATGTTTTACAGCTTATGTTTTCGCTATTTCTGAGGAGTATCTTGGAAGCTGTTTTTCGACACGATAACGCTCGGCCGCACAGCGCAAACATCCTCCGAACGTGCCTGCAAGGGGTCCATATACTTCCATAATAAGCGAGATCTCCGGAGCTATGCTCCATCCAGAATATATGGTATTTCGTTCGACGATGCTTAAAAGCCTCTACTCGGGGGGCTCTGAATTGAAATGCCACTGAACATAGGTCCATGGAAATATTGAACAAGGTTGTATCACTTCTTGTCGTGCCGTGTGTCTGATTGCATTGTACAAGAGGGTGAAGGTATTGACTACGGTCACGTGATCCTGTCTCGTAGCTTGCCAAATATACTGCCTTGAAAATTAAATCATGTATTATGCATCTCGTATTCTACACTGGTTTCCATAAATTAAGCACCAAACCGAAAAATCGCGATAATAGGGCGAAATATAGTTCAAATAGCACGAAATTTGCATATGTTACGGGCGAAGGCATACAGCATCGACTTACGGAAGGCAAATGAGTGGCGCAGGCAGCGCTTTATGCAAATGCGCAAGAGGTTAAAACCAGCTCTTTCGGAGGGAGTCGCCAATTCATGTGCGGCGGTGAAGGAAAGGATTTCGAGATAGATATTTTGTCAACATAGCTTCGAGACGTCATTTACCAGTGGAGTTACGCTACAGAGCGATAGGCTGACTCAAAGCAGAGCAACGGCAGGCGGACGTCGCAAGGTGGTTCAACGTGGATCGTTCTGTGGTCAGCAGGATATGACTGCAGTTCCAAGCCACAGGTGCTGTTTCCCGAAGTTACAGCGAAGGTAGGCAAAGGGCGACGACCTCCACGGATGACCGGTATTTGCGGCTTTCGGCACGGCGGAGTAGGATGCCTATACTGTCTCATGTCAGATCTGTGCTTGCGGCAGCCACCGGACGGACGTATCAGCTTCGATGGTACGTATAAGGTTACATGAAGGATGACTGTATGCTCGGCAACCAGTATTATGCGTGCCCCTCACTCCCGCCACCGAAGAGAATGTTTTAGTTGGGCACGAATGCATGGGAACTGGACACAAAATCAGTGGAGGTCCGTTCTGTGAACTGACGAGTCGCGATACTGTTTACAGAGCGATTCCCTCCGAGTTTACATCTAGAGAGAGAGGCCGGTACCCGCTATCATCCCTCTAATACCCAGGAAAGTGGGCACCTATGCTGGTGGTAGTGTTCTGGTCTGAGCAGGCATGTCGTTAGGCGGCCGTTACGACCTCTATATGTTACCACATAGAAACTTCAATGCTCAGAGGTATAGAGACGATATCCGGGACCCTATTGTTCGTCCGTATGTGGTCGCAATTGACGGTACATTTGTATTGCAGGCGAATAACGCCCGCCCACACACAGCTCGCCTCGTGCACCAGTACCTGGAACAGGAGATTATAATCCGTATAGAATGACCAGCACGCTCTCCCGATCTGAATCCCATTGAGCATGTCTGGTATGCTCCCGGGAGACGTGTTGCTGGCCTCCAACCCCTTCCCGAACCCTGCAGGAACTCCGCACTGCTTTTCTTGAGCAACGAACACAACTACACTGGCGGAAACTGAAAAAAGAACACCAAGAATGAGACGTCTGATACCAACGAAATTTATACAGCATAATAACGGAATACAGAGGATAACGTGATCAAAACATTATGGCAAAATACAGCTGTATTTGCTGGTAAACTGAAAAATAACATTTCCATGTAAGATGGTTAGTACGAGGTTGAACCGCCATGAACTGCGTCACACTGTGCAATTCTGGCATGGAGTCTGTCGTACAGATGTTGGATGTAAGTTTGGGATATTGAGTTCCAAGCATCCTCAACCTGGACGCGTAAATCGGGGATGGTCGTGGCTGGCCGTGGAGACCGGATAAGTCGTTGTCCCATAAAATCCCACACATGCTCAATGGGGGACAAATCCGGTGAACGTGCAGCCCATGGTAGTTGTCTCACACCCTGAAGTGCATATTGCATTGCACGTGCCGTGTGTGGGCGTCCGTTATCTTGCTGAAAAACACCACGATGGACCGACCTTACAAATGGCACAACAACGGGCTGAATGATGTTGTTGATGTAGGAGGTGCAGTTTAACGTACCCGGTACAAACACTAGTTGCGTACGGGAGTGATAGCTGATCACTCCCCACACCAGGAGACCAGGTGTAGGCCCTGTGTGTCGCTGGCGGATCTGCGAACACGCATACGGCCATCGGAGGCTCCCAAGCAGAATCTGCTTTCATCGATGAACACGACATATCGCTATTGCGTTCTCCAGTGTAGACGTTGGCGACACCACTGCAGCCGTTCCTGACGGTGGGCTGTAGTCAGAGGTACACATGCCAGAGGCACACGTGCACGTAGTCCTGCATCCAGTAGACGGTTGCGGATTGTTCGCACAGTCACCTCAGGTGCAACGGCAGCTCGGATTTGCGTCGCAGTGGATGTTCTGCTTGACAACGCCGCTCTTCTTATGCGTCGATCGGTCCGCTCATCAGTCCGTCTATGACTCCCTGTTCCACGTCTTCTCGTGTGGGAATGTTCCTCGGACCATCTACGCCACCATCGTACCACCACCGATACTTCCCGTCCAATTCGCTCCGCAATACGACGATACGACCACCTGGCCACGCGGAGTCCGACTAGACGACCTCGCTCAAAGTCCGATAACTGCTGAAATCGTACCGTCTTCCATGTCCAGGCATTGCAGCTTCTTCAGGGTCTTTGCACGTGTCCGTACGCCGACGACTGATTACATTCACTTTGCCGTACTCCTTAAATACCACAGACAATAAATTTGCATATTATGCCGTGCTGTGGCGTAAGCGCTCACCGGTCGGTCCCGAAATTAGCATCACATCTACGTAAACTCGACCCCATTAACATATGTAAATTTCATGATCGTCCGCCAATTCCTTCTTGGTGTTCTTTTTTCACTTTCCGCCAGTGTATATACCCACGGAACTGCTCGACACCATAATTAACAGAATGGAACATCGCTGTCTGGCCTTGGGGGTAACCACACTCTGTATTGAAGTACCTTTTCCTATTTCATCTTGATACCTATATTTCTGTATTTTCATTTTGCATCACTCATACAAAATGTAAATGTTTTGTATCACACGTTCGTACGCTTTCTTGTTGCATTTGATCTGATAAAGCTTACCACCAAATTTCATCCAAATAATTTGCACACTTTTTGAGTTATCCCGATATTTCCATTTCTTTCTTAATTTATGGAAACATCTCTGGTGAATTTCGGAGCATTTGGCTCAGTCTTTCTGGGTAGACACTTTCAGTGTCGAGCGGTGTATAACAGAAATGTCCGTTTTTATTGATGTAGTAATCGATATGCACCAAATTTGCGTACTCCGATTGATGGCTTTCTCAAGAAAAACACTTAAAACAAAACACCTGCGCGATACAACAGCATACGAAAAACGTCGCTTTTGAATTTGAAAACAAAATAATTCAGATAACTTTGGTAAAGCACGCAATTTTGAATTTTGCACCGAAAAAAAGCAAGAGGGGATGAAAAACACTAATAAAAATAAAAGCTGTTGGTAGCGCAAGACTTTATGGCACCCGTCCAGATACAGTGAAGTTCCAGTGAAACGAAATCGTTGTTTGTATTCTTCCTTGTAAATATTTCCACTGTCTCTTTGAAGGACGTCCAGTTTTGGTAGTGTACGAGAAGTTATGCATCTAGATGTTGCCTGCTGAGGCATCAAGTCTTTTAATCTTCTTTCGAGAAAGCAGATGTCAGAGCTCCATTTCTTGTTTCCTTTGCATTTCGGGCACCAACTGGCTTCTTAGTCATTCCAATGTACAACTTAAGTGCGATATACGATCACCCCTAAGGCTGATTTACGTGGTACCCTGAAATCTCCAAAAGGTCTGTTGTTAAATGGAAAGACAAAAGATCTCCTGAAAGAATATCTCACGAAAATTTATGCAGATATTTCACAATCTTCTCATTAGGAATTTAATTCAACTAAAGAATAAAGCCTCACCATACAGTTTTGACCTAGAAAGGGTGAAAACTGGATGGTGAAGCTCTTGATATGGCCCTGTCTCACTGGGAAGAACTCTTGACCTTAGAACGGCCGTATCAGAATAATATGACCACCCCCGGAATCACAGTGTACCCGTCCAGGCGCGTCACAGAGGGCACGTGACAAGATCGACCACACGGAGATATAAGGCGCCGGTCAGGACAGATGAGCCATAGTGCGTTACGTCAGCACAATTGACAGAAGTAAAGATTTGACGGAATTTGAAAAAGGAATGATCATCGGCTACCACGCCAAGAGTGGAAGCATCTTAGACGCAGCTGACTTCTTGGGCTGTTAGCTAGGTGCTATAGGAAGTGTGTACCAAAAATAGACCGCTGGCACACTGATTACCTCTCGATGTCATAACTGTGGAGCCCCAAAGACCATCGGACCCCAGAGGAGAACGTCGCTTCCGTCGACTGGTAAAGGCAACCGACGCGCAACAGTACAGCGATGGATCACGCAAATGAACGCTGGGGAATCCAGGTACGTGTCCCCGATAACAGTAGAGCGAACCTTGTTACGCATGGGTCTCTGGAGTCGACGCTGCGTCAAGACCCCCATGTTAACCCAGGTCCATCGGTAACGACGCCTGCAGTTCCCATGGGACTACCGTCATTGGACAGTGGAAGAGTGGGAAAAGGTTGACTTCCTACTCCACAGAAGTGACGAGTGGTGTCTAGGTTTAGTTCTCGTGTGTCTGACACGGCGTCAGTCACACGAGAACCAAAACCTAGACACGCTTGTCGGTCAAGCACAGGCCAGTGTGCATGTCTGGGGGATGTTTTCCTGCTATGACCTGGAGCCTCTGGATAAGTCCCTCAACGATAATGGCGACCTGTCCATCCTCGCTGACCCCATGCATTCCTTCATGTTGGACGTTTACTCTGCTGGTGACGGTGTCTACCAAAAGACAACGTGCAGTTCCACGTCGCTAAGGGGGTGCGTGACTGGTTCCAGGAACACAATGTGTCCGTTCTACCTCGGCCGGCGAAATCGCCCGACCTCAATCCCATAGAGCACTTGTGGGACTATTTGGATCGACAGATTCGACGTGCTGACCGATAGCCACGTCATCTCTGGAACCTCCGTGCTCTGCTGCAGTCCGAATGGGCACGTGTGCCTCGGGCATCCTTCCAGGGCCTCATTGCGCCCATGCCACGTCGTTTCGCCGCTGTTATTCGGGCCAAGGGTGGTTATCCCCATTATTAGGTACAAAGGTGGTCATGTTATTCTGATACGACTGTGTATTTGTTCCTTTCTCCGATAACGACATTGCAACAGATATACACATACGTTTACACAGTATATGGGGAGAACTTGTGCTCCATGAAAACCGGAAAACCAAGGGCAATACAAGGAAATCTTTGCTATTCTAAGCTCTACTGGACTTCTAAAATAAAAAAAAATGATCGATTACATTCGTTATGTAGGCTGGTTGGTTGAATTTTACTAACACGAGGGCCTCAATGGACCAAAGAGCGCTAAGAAAACAGAACAAGTTAGTAAAATCATGCAATTCATTGATTATGATACGCTTTCCAACATACCAGAAATCATTACTCAAGTTCTTACTTAAGTTATGAGGATAATTACTGTGGAATAAATCTCGCTCTTGTGCTTTGACATTTGACCCCATTTCGATGCTACTCAACAGGACCAGTTAAGTATCCCTCCGGAACAACATGATAAAGTTTTGTCTCACTCGAAGCATTTTTACATAAGTTATGACGCATAGGTACAATGGAATAGATCCCGCTCCTATGTACTAACCTTTGACCCCATTTCGCCCGTTTTCAATAGGGTTCGTCCCCAGGTGATCCCCTACCACATACTAAAATTTCATCGAAATCGAACCATTTTTACGCAAGTTATCGTGCGAACGGACAGACAGGCAGACGGACAAAGCTGGAGCATATACGCTTCTTCAACCTACGGTTGGAAAGCGTAACAAAGGAACAAACTAGCTAACAGAGGATGTTAAAGTTTAAATTCATCGGGGTTTCGTTTTTTTTTTTTTTTTCGGTTTCCGTTTCCTCTGTTTTGTGGGAAGTACTTTTGATATTAGATGCAGATGCTTCCTACGAGGATGGAACGGATGTAATATCTCTAACCCTATTTTTTGACCTAAGATTATATCGTAGGGGTGGAATTGGATTTTCAGCGCGTCTTTTGAAAAATAATGTTTACTGGTTTGGTCGTCAGTTCGTTTGTGGAAACCATATCACTGAAACTATTAGTCCGATTTGAAAAATTATTTTTGCGTTGGAAAGCTTGAAATGTGAGAATGGTGATCCAGCATTCCGCTTCTTTTTTTTACGATGCACAATTTTGCCGCTAGAGGGCGTAAACGCACATGATATCGAATTCAAAAAACCTTTTATTTCATATATTTGCTCCTGAATATCCGATTGAATTTTTTCCCCTTTCGATTCCATTTATATTGAAAACTATTTTAGGTACTGTCACTCTTTCAAGTTAAGCACAGATTTTCCGCCAGGGGACGTAAAATTAAATTATGTTTACCCCAATAACTCTGTTCTTAAAATTCCCATTTGAAAAATTCTTCCTGCACTCCTCATGTGAAATTTATTTTATATAATTCCTAATTTTTAGTAAAGAATAGTTTGGCCACCAGGCGGCGTACGTGTCAATTTCTGTTTTGATGTATTTACACCAAAATCTGAGCTTCTAAACGCTCAATTGAGAAAATTCTTTCGCGGACCGATACCGCTCATGTCGATAAAACCTTTGAGTATATTTTCTTCTTAAAATGATACATGGTTTCTCCGCCAGGGGCGTAGAGGTTTTTCTTATTTTTGTCAGTATCTCTGTTTCTAAGAGTCCAATTTGAAAAATTCTTCTTTGTTGGATACTGTTTCCGGTACGAAATGTTTCTCATATAATATCAAATTTTTCAAGTAATGAATAGACTTTCCGCTAGGGGGCGAAAAGGTAAATTGCGTTTTCCCCGATATCTCTGCTTCTAAAACCCTCATTTGAAAAATTCCTCCTGTATTGGATACAGCTCCTGATGGGAAATGTTTTGTACATAATTTCTAATCTTTGGTAAAGAAAGGTTTGGCCACCAGAGGGCGTAAGGGTTATTTCTGCTTTAGATGTATTTGCAGCAAAATCTGAGCATCTGAAAACTTGACTGAAAAAATTATTTCGTGGACTGATACCGCTCGCCTCGGGACACATTTTGAGAATACTTTCTTGTTAAAATAATGCATAGTTTTACCGACAGGCGGCGTAGATGTGTATCTTATTTTTGTCGCTATATCTGCTTCTAAGAGTCTGATTTGAAAAAATCTTTCTTTGTTGGACAGAGTTTCTGGTGCGAAATGTTTCTCATATAATTTCAAATTTTTCTTTACGCAGATGTCTGCCGCCAGAGGACATAAGTTCACATTTCCGTTTACAACAATATCTGTGGGACTAAAAACCCGATTGAAAATCTTCTTCGTTGGCTAGATACAGCTAGCTATGCAAACTCTGTGTGTGTATTTTCCTCCCAAAATAAAACACAATTTCGCTGCTAGGCGGCGCAAATTTTTAATCTGTTTTTTGTTTTTAAATCTCTGCTTCTACATGTGCGATTTGAAAAAATCTTTAAACACCGGATGTCATTTACCATTTAGAACACTTTAGACTGGTATATGGGAAGTTTTATAGTTCACAGTTCTGTCGCTAGGTTGTGTTTGTGTACTTGAGTTTGCAGCTGCATCTCCGCTTCTAAAAACCCTATTGAGAAATTTCTTCTTTAGTATATTGCCATTCGTTACAATAGAGATGTGGAGCATTATCCTTTTTAAAAAATGCACAGATTTCCTGCTAGAGGGCGTTAAGGTCGAAACCTTTTTCTTGCTATCTCTTTTATCGACAGACGTATTTGAAAAATTCTTTTTCCTCAGCATGGCCTTTTCCATGAAAAATAATTTTCACCTATTTTCAACTTTTTCATTATGCAAAATTCTTCCGCTAGAATGCGTAAAGTTATATCATGTTTCCTTCGACATGCATATTTCTTCTTTTAACTGTTCGATTTGAAAATCTCTTTGTCTCTGATACTCCTTCTGCTGAGAAGCTTTTTGTGCGCTATTTGTTAATTTTCGTAACATATTTTTAGCCGCTAGTGGAAGTAAGTGACTGTCTCTATTTCTGAAGTTTTATCGATTGTAGAAACCCGGTTGATTGTCTTCTTGTCCGGTTCCATTGAATTTTAATAACTTTGATAAATTTAATTCACGTCAGAAAAGATTCAAAAGACGTGCTTATTACAACCGAAAATTCGTTGTCAACTTTCTTGTTTTTATCATGCTATCTCAATAGTCACATTTTAAATCTGAAAACTTTGAAAAATACGTTGCACGCTCTATTAACAAAATATCCGTTCCTGAATTTAAGAAAAACAGTAGTTCTTAAAGTCTGACATCTTTCCGATGTATGTAAACATTAAATACTCAAAAATGAACATCGTGTTTTTGGAAGGAGGCACCCGGCACTCAACAAATAAATCGTATACACTGACCGGCATGCAAAGAAAGTATAACACAAACGGGTGTTTTTGGCGCATTCCGCAACGGTCAATAAGTTCCTAGCAATTCTTGAATTATAACTCCCCTTTTCTTCGAAAAGAGTCTCTTTTTTCGGATGCGTAGGTGTTTTTTATTGAATCAGAAGCAACGGCTTATGAACATTGTTGTTGCTGTGAAGCGGGTTTGGAACCAATACTTAAACATTCCCATTTTTTTCTTAATTTTTAGGCAATCTATTGGTGATTTCGAATATGTAGCAAATTGCACATACGTGTTGCAATAATGGAAGATGAAAACCGAGGACAATGACTTTTGCCATCTATCGGAATGTGGACAAAAGCCTGCCGATGCATGTGCTTGCATATCAGGTATTTCCCCAAAAGATGAAAACAGCTGAAACTGTCCAAGAATTATCCAACTTACAGAGCTATTTTTTTTTTTGTGATGGACAATGAAAAGATCAGAGGCAATGGACTGTTGACGAAAAGATCCCATTATCTTCCATCTTTCTGAAAAATTAGTTTTTCTACTTCTTTCCTGCGAGCAAATTTTCCAGATGTTTTATCGAGATGTTTGAAGTTATATTCTTTTTTTATTTTTTAGTCGAATGCTATATACTCCTGAGTGTATCTGTTGGCTGAAGACCTATTGTGCTATCCACGTGAGAACACGTTACGCTTCGTCAGAGATATTCCACTTAAATTTTTTTTGTCGGATACCAAATAAAATTCGTTCGTTTGTAACTTTTTATGTGTATGTGAAAATAGTTTATCCATGTCTTTCGTATTCGCTTCATTAACACGATATTTTAGATGAAAGCAAATATTTCCTCATAATTTTTACTGTACTGATTGTCCTCTGACTGAAGTAAATCCATCTGTCCCATTTAATTCCATCCGTTGGAAGGACTCACTTGGTTGGGTGTCTTTTATTTTTCCCATGGGGGAAGAAAATACAGGGGTGACAAAGTGTAACAGGAAAAAATAAAGAAATCGAGTATGTCATCAAGAGGGGAAGAAGAGAAAAACAGACAGAAACTAATAGATATGAGAAATAGAGAGCAAGAAAGGCAGAATAAATAAGAAACAGATAGTTAAAGATAGTTATAATTGCAGATAGTAACAAAGTTATGGTGCGAAAAATTGTGTGGGAAAGAAAGTAGAATAATAAAGGAAGAATTAATGAAAGAAAGTCTCTGTTTTCGAGGGAGTGGTGAGAAGAACGAGAGAAAGAATGTAACACAGAGTGTATGAGCTAAAGTGAGAAGAGAAGGCAAGCAAACACAGACACGTCGAAAAAGAAAAAAAATGAAAAAAGATGAAGAAAAAAGAACGTGACAGGAGAGTAACTGCGTGAAACATGATGCCAGAAAGCTCTCAAGAAAACAAAAAGATTAGAGACAGAAATTGAAGAAGTACAAGAAAAAATGCGCGTGCGTGCGTGCGTGCGTGTGTTTAACAACAAGGAGAGAAAAACTGTCTTTTTTTTTTTTAATTGAGAAAGAAATCTACGAGTGAGTTTAAATAGATGGAGAGGAACACTATGAATTTGCATAAAAGGAAAAACTCGGAAAGTGACAAAGTGAAAAAGTGTTAGTCAGTTCAAAAAGGGAGATACAATCTCAATCTATTAAGGAATTCGGTATTAGAAAGACTTTAAGTGAGTTTAAAAAGCGAGAGATACGAGAGCTGATCAAAGCTGTTATGTTTGCCGTATAAAAAAGGCTGGAATAATAGGTTTCACCATAAAAACATAGATTTTGTTTCATTTAGTCTGTAGCAAATTGCTTCAAAAATCAGTTTCCAATTTGAACTAGAAAACATCACACAACATTAAGCCACCTGTGGTACTCACAAATGATAGGGTGCTCTTTTATAATGTACAGCAATCACCAAGCTAACAGACTGAATGAACTCTTGCGAATGATCAGGCCAGTTTTACCTAATGCTGAATTATTCCATCAAGGAACGTTTCTATAAAAAATAAAATCTCCTCCACTGCAGAAATTTCGCTTTCAAAGAGAAATATTGAAAACTTCTTTATGTAGATACTAATTGCATCATTTCAACTGATTACCAATCTAATTTGATTTCTCTTTTTATCAGTTTCTCTTTTTTGCATTTTATTTAAATAAATAAAAAAAAATATTCTTTTGCCAGAAGTCCAGAGTATTTCAATTTTTTTTAATTTTTTATGGGAACGCTAGGGAAATATTTTTTATAAAACGCTCTTCAACATATGCTCCAATAGATAAAACGAATTTTTAATCCTAGTTTCCTTTGATAGATAGATAAACTTTTTGCTTCTACGATTAAGATAAATCTAGAAATTACATGTATATGGAAAAGGGAGGATGAAATCCAGGTAGTAAGGTATAAGAGAGCAAAGGAAAAACGTAAATGCATATTTGGTACATTTTTCGCATGAAAATGGAAACGGAGCTCTTGAAAATGTCAGAGAACTACAATACTTTTAAAACTTATAATTATGCATTTAAGAGAAATTGCTTGACCTTTCATCAGAATCTGCAGCTGTATTTCTTAAAACTTCTTCAGTTACAACCGGAAGCTAAGTAGTCCAATGCTTAAATTTCATTATAAATAAAGAAATTAAATGTAAACCCTACGAGATTTTTTTAAGGTTTAACGACCACCGTGAGCAATGCAATGGGCTACAAATAGTCGCCCGTCTCTAATTTACGGCCACTGGTTCCAGGGTAGAGAAAGACCCAGCACCGTAAGAGAAACACAACTTCCATGCCTCACCGGGATTCGAACCTAGACACTTCTCGCACGAATGTTCATAAGCCAGCGCTTAGACCATGGAGCCACCGAGGCGGCCAAGTGTTGTCAATCAAACGTTAAGTCTACCACCTAACACTTTTTAACAATTACTAAATGTACTAGCGGAGGTACCCGGAGTTGCCCGGGATAGACATAAAGTTTGTTTTCAAGTAACAATGTATCATCATCATCATCATTGTCAACCATTATCAATCCACTGCTGGACGAAGGTCTCCCCAAGTTTCCTCCACAACGGTCTGTCTTGTGCCAGTCTCCTCCATGTCACCCCTGCATACTTTCGAATTTCATCCACCCATCTCCTATGTGGTCTTCTTCTGGGTCTTTTCCTGTCCCTTGGAATCCAATCTAAAATTTCGGCTGTCCATCGATGATCTGTCCTTCTGGCAGTATGTCCAGCCCATTGCCATTTCAGGGATTTAACTTTGATCATGATGTCTTCCACTCTTGTCATTTTTCGGATCCACGAGTTCCTCTTCTTATCTCTCCTGGTTACACCAAGCATGCACCTCTCCATGCTTCTTTGAGTTGTCTGCAGCCTTTGTATGTCTCTTTTAGTTAAGGTCCACGTCTCTGCACCATACGTAAGCACTGGAAGGATGCATTGATCAAACACTTTTCTTTTAAGACATAATGGCATATTGCTCTTGAAAATTATGCTGTTTCTTCCAAAAGCTCTCCAGGCAAGTTTTGTACGCCGATTAATTTCTTCATCAATGTGACCCTCACTTGATATCTGCTGTCCAAGATAAACGTACGTGTCTGTTATCTCCAGCTTTTCTCCATCAATCGATAAATCTTCATTTCTTGTAAAAGCATTGAACATCACTTTTGTCTTCTGAAAGTTCATTTTTAATCCCACTTCTTTACTCTTGTCAGCAAGTTCCTGGATCATACTCTGCAGCTCTGATGAGGTAGTTGCAAAAATGACTACGTCATCAGCAAAACGAAGGTGGGTTAGATAATCTCCATTAATCTTTATCCCCTTGTTTTCCCAGCTCAGCGACTGAAAAACACCCTCCAATGTGGCATTAAAGAGCTTCGGAGATATGGTGTCACCTTGTCTCACTCCCTTTCCAATTTTTACGTGTGTTGTATTTTCAAACAGCCTAATCTTTGCACTTGCATTTTCATAGATGTTATTAATAATATTAATGTATGCATCTTCAATATCGCAGGTTTTCAGAGCCATTGTAACTGCTGATGGTTTCACCGAATCAAAGGCTTTTTCATAATCGATAAAAGCCATGCACAATGGAAGTTCATATTCCCTCGCTCTTTCAATTAGTTCTCTCAGCACGTGGATATGATCTATTGTGCTGTAGCCACTCCTGAATCCAGCTTGTTCTCTCGGTTGAGCCATGTCCAGTGCTACCTTCAAAATCCTACCATGATGAACAACGCTCAAGTGGGGCCTCACACTGTTCTAAGGTTTCTGCCGCGCTAGATACACTGGCTCTTTCCCGATGATCCATAAGTCTTCGATCACGTTGTTCGGTTGTCTCACTCTCTCGAAGTAATTTTACTTTCTTTGCTTTGGGCTGAACTTGTCCGATGGTTCGCGGTGTTTTTTTTTTTTTTTTTTTTGGAGGCATTTCACCACACTTGCTGAATATTTATAAAAATTACAATTTATAATGGCCGTTCTGAGCCCTAAAAACTCGAAAGAGCAAAAGAGCAAACATGCACAATAATTCCCTTCCTGCACTCCGCATTCAGCTTTCTAGAGTGTAGATATACAACCTGATCACACCCAACGTGAAAGAAAGTAGTTCACGATAATATACGGAATTTCTTTATTAATCTCGAAAACTAAACCGATTCGGATAATTCTTTCACCGTCGGGAAGCTTTTCGTTTATTTATTATTATTTTTTATTATTTTTTTATTATTTTTTATTATTTTTATATTATTTCTTATTATTTTTGCCTGTGCTGCCGAATAACATCGCTTTCAAGTAGTTTCCAATTTCCCATGTATCGTTCCGCTTTGTTTACATACAACCTGATCACATCGAACGTGAAAGAAAGTAGTTCTCGACAATATACGGAATTTTTTTTACTAATCTCGAAAACTAATCCCATTCGGATAATTCTTTCTCCGTTGGGAAGCTTACTTTTTCCGGTGGATATAGGCTATTTCTTTTATCTATACTAATACCAATACTAATCTTGTATTTAAATTTTATGTATGAAGAAGACCGTCTGTTTTAACTTCAACTTAACCTTGATGCTATTTGAGAGGACCACGCCTATTGGTGGGAATCTGTAGCTCCACCCCTATTTGAGACTCCTACGCCAATTGTTGGGAGTTTAATGAAAACCTAATCCTTACAAAGAAAATGCCATGGTAACGTAAACAAAAAATACTTATGACAGTATGTTCCGCCGGTGCGTTGTGTTTTCAAAAATCGGACTCTTCCCCGTATGCCTGAACTGCGGAAGCTTGAGAGGAATGAGGCGTTACCTGACGACCGTTGCTTTGACACGCGGAGTAATACCGCAGCAGCCGACTTGCAACCAGTCTATAGAGAGTCCCGTAAAAACGCATTTGACCCCCTTAGGGATGGAATTTCTAAAAATCGTACCGCCTGTATTTTAATCTGGGTGATGAAGAGAATGTATGCCAGTTTTGGTGCAAATTCATCAAACAACCGTTTAGGAACGTATGCGGAACAAACATACAAGCTTTCACTTTTATATAGAGAGAGATTTTGTATGAGGCATGAACAATGCTAACCACGATTTTCTATTTCATGTAAAGAATTCCGTAGAATTTGATCAAACATTTTCCTATTTTCTTGCTTAACAACATCTGCTGGAAAATAAACTACATGATCACAGCAAGATAAAGAAAAATAGCTCTTTCTTGTGAAAAAAATTCCTTATTATTTTTAAGAAGAAAAGGAAATCTCTAAACAATACGCAAGAAAGATGACATCTAATTCTCGGAAGTAATGAACATGTATTTTGAATCCTTTCCAAAATTAAAAAAAATTGAAAACTGCCTTTCAGAAAAGGAGAAAACTGCAAAAAAACGAGGGCAATTTCTCCCAACGAGGGCAATTTCTCCCACTAGCAAAAGTGCTGTACGTTTTTTTTTTGTTTAAATGAGCAGTGTCCTTTATAGTGAACGGCACAAAGTTACAAACAAGAAAGATGACACCGAATTTTCGGGTGTAATGAGCACGTTTTTTGAATCCGTCCTGACGCAAATTAAATTTATCAATGCTATTCAAAGTCAATGGAACCGGTATGGAAAACAATAGTACCTGACCGAAAAAGGAAGTTTTTCAATCGGGCTTTTAATTCCGCAGATATTGCTGTAAACGGAATCGCGAGCTTACGCCCTCTGGTTGCAGACTTGTGCGTTAAGAAAATGTTTAAATTATATGAGAAACATTTCGCTGCAGAAACGCTCTCCAACAAAGAAAGAATTTTTGTGATCGGACTCTTAGAAGCAGAGATATCAACAAATATAAGATATGCATCTAATCCCCCTGACGAGAAAAACATGTATTATTTTAAGTAGAAAGTAATCTCAAAAGATTTTTTGTTGTGATCGGTATCGGTCCGGGAAAGAACTTTTTCAGTCGAGTCTGCATGACCTCAGATTTTGCTGCATCATTGCTGCATCAGAAGCAGTACGTTAGCGGAAAGGTAAATTATTAGCGGAAAGGCGATTCCATTTATAAATGGAATCGAAAGATAAAGGAATTTTTTCAATCGGATGTTTAGAAGCAAATATATGGAATAAAATGTATATTGAATTCTATATCATCTGCATTTACGCCCTCTAGCGGCGAAATTAATACATCGTAAAAAAAAATGAAAGATCATCATTCGCATATTTCAAGCTTCTCAATGCAAAAAGAATTTTTCAAATCGGACTAATAGTTGCAGAGATATGGTGTCCACAGGCGGACGGGCAAACCGATAACATAATAACGGCCCTTTTTTACAAAAGACGTGCTAAAAACGAATTGCTTTAACCGAGTTTATATAATCTCCAAAGCGTTTCCGATTAAAAATAAGTAATTACGCCCACCAAAGGCTGAAATGTTAGTTAAAAAAGTTACAAAGTATAAGCAAATTCTTCTTCATGGAGGAAAATATCCGAGCAAATGAGATTTTTCAAAACAAACAATTAGAAGCACAGATAAGGAGGAAAATAATGTAACTTTGAGCCTCCTAGCAGGAAAACTGTACATTATTTGAGAGGTAAAACGGGCATAGAATGTTTCTTACGGTCAAAAATATCAGACATTAAAAAAAGATCTATTCAAACTGAGATCTAGAAAAGAAAATATTTCTTCCAATAAAATTATACACTGACCTTCCTAGAGGCAGAATTGAGCATTTTAAAAAACAGAAAACAAAGACAAATATTTTTACAGCAGTAGCTATGCCATGGAAAAAGAATTTTAAAATGCGACTTGAGATATGAAGAAAAACAATTGATACACGTACGTCCCCTGCCGAGCAAATTGTGAACTATTTAAAGTAGATAATCTCTGCAAACTTTACCATAGCGAATGATGTGCATACAATTTTTTTTTCAATTGGTGCTTTTGAAGTTTGGACAAAGTTGCAAACATAAATATAAAATTACACCACCTAGGTGAGAACTGTTCATTATGAAGTATTTGAAAGCATGTGCAAGTTGTTCCACGAAGAGAACAGTCTGCGATTCAAGAAATATTTTTCGAAAGCAGATTTCTACAAGAAGAGATATCGTGAGAAATAAAATATACATTTTCGCCTGACAGAGGGAAAACTATATGTTAATTTGAGCAGACTCTAATCATAGCATGTTTTCCATAGTGAAACTATCTGACGAAAAAATAATTTTTAATAAGGTCCTCAAATATGTAGATACGGCTGAAAAATAAGTTGTAATCGGTGCGTTTACGCCCCCGTAATGCAAAAATTGTAAGTGTAAAAAATTAGAAATTATGTGCAGAATATTCTTCATAATAAATTATACAAGAAGCAAAGCAATTTTTCAAATCGGACTTTTAAAAGCAGAAATATCGAGAAAAATATTACATACACCCCCCAGCGAAACAAGAAATGTCTTTATTTTGAGCGGGATATGTACACAAAATGTTTTCAGTGGCAAGTAGTACCTGAACGCAATAAGCAGTTTTCCAATCGGATTTTTAGTAGCGTAGGATAGAAACAAAAATATCTATGATAAAGGGTGATTCATATAAAACTAACATATTTCATTATCAATTTATGTAAACAAGAATAAAGCTAACAGCAAGTTATGCCATCTGAAATGTAGCATATCTATGGGAGTTTACATTACATAGCATTTACCTTTACATCAAATGCTGAAAATGTCCGTCCCCCCCCTTACTGAAGGCACATCTGGACACGTCGTTCCATGTTCCTGGCTGTTTGCGGGAGCATCGTCTTGTCAATAGCATTGATTACGTTGTAATGTTATCCTTGAAGTCGTCTAATGTCCAAGGGCGTGTAGAGTACACTCTTTCCTTAAGAACCTCCCACAGAAAGAAATCTGGTGTTGTCAAATCTGGTGATCTCGGTGGCCACAAGTTACGGGAAATTATGCGGTCCTCAAAGAAACTGTGGATCAGCGCCATGGACTCATTTGATGTATGGCACGTGGCTCCATCCTGTTGAAAATAGCCTTGACGTAGGCTCTATGTCATCCAATTTCTCAACAAAGTCCATGAAAATTCGTTGGTACTCTGCAGTGTTGACAGTTCCTTTGAAAAAAATGTAACACACTATTCTTTCAGAGGATATTGCGCACCAAACTCCGACTTTTTGTGGGTTCATAGGCGCTTTCTGAAGGGCGTGCGGATGTTCTGCGGCCCAAATGAGTGTGTTCTGTGAATTGACATAGTCACATAAGTGGAACCACACTTCGTCCGTGAACCACTTGGTGGATAATATGCCAAAATCTTGAGCAATGAAGTTCTGAAACCAGAGTCAATAGTGCACTCGTTTTCCATTATGTGGCTCCAGCAACTCATGAGCAGCCATCAACCTATACGGCTTTAGCCTCGCTTTCTTTGCAGCTCTCTGACACGAGGAGTGCGAGTACCTAGTCTCCTGTGACAGACGCCGTAATGACTTCAGGGATGACCGCTGCAGTCGTGCTTCAACGTCCACGGCAACCACCGGCAGTGCAAATGAACGATGCTTGCCGGTTTCACTCACAAGAGATCCTGTTGTTTACAATTTGCGTACAAGCACTAGTATAGAGTTACTTTGGAGAGTTTTGCTAACATCAAATTCCCTCGCGTATGCCCTTTGCGTAGCTGTGATCGAGTTTGTAATCCAGTACGTTTTCACAAGTACTACCCGTTGCTGTAGCGTGTACTGTATCTTCACAGTGACTGAGACAATCTGGCGGCGACAGCTACCACATCCTGCACACCAACGTCCTCTCGTGAGAAAAGAGGAATCTCACAGATGCCCCGTGTCGTTTGACTCTAACACGGACCATAACGATTTATTCCTGCTGAAATAAAACGAACATGAAATGTGTTAGTTTACTGTGAATCACCCTGTATATTGGAAACTGAAATATTTACTTATGCCCCTAGCAGCGAAGTTATGCGTTACGAAAAAAAAAATAGAAATTCATGCAATTCTTTATCCTAAACGCTATTCGACACAAAAGGAATTTTTCGAATAAGATTTTTAGAAGCTGACATATCGCGATTTTACATATATTTAAGCTCTTTGATAGGAAACACTGCGCATTAGTCAAAAAGGAAATGTCCTTGTGGTAAAAGGTATCGAAGGGTAAAACTATTTTTTTCAATAGGAGTTTTAGAAGCAATGAGATGGAATAAAATATAATATGGAATCGATAGTATCAATCTTTACGCTCCTTAGCGTCGAAGTTGTGCATCGGAATCGTTCTCACAGTTTTGGTTTTTCAACGCAGAAAAAATTTATTTTTTAAATCGGTCTCAGAGGATAATAAAAATGAGATCCAAATAAAATCATTGTTTAAACTACCGATGAAAGTGATGTGAATAAAACAATCACTGTTAACCATTCTTAAACCTGTTTGTGAAAGTAGGGATAAACAGACCAAAGGAAAAAGTCGCTAAAACCGTTCACAAAAACAAAATTAATTTGACAAAACATGTTCTAATGCGATACAGATGTATAAGTCCTAAACTTATTCATTAAAACAATGTGAATGAATGAAACCCTCCAAATATAATTTTAGGGAGGGGATATAACCACCCCTTTCCCATGAGCTTCTCAGTATGGAAGGAACGTCTCATTCTTAATGTAGGGCCACCGGATCCACGGAAGAGCCGGAACCAGCTTAACATGGAAAATCGAAACGAAGTTCAGCGAGGTGCGGAGCCGGACGACCCGCTACATACGACATGGAAACATTTCTTGAATCTAAGCATGAAAACAATGTGATGACTGAGACATTGGAAATCATGGTTAAAACTGTTCATAAAAATATACATGAATAAACCAACGAGCTTTTCTTTTAAATCTATACCTGAGACTAATGTGGATGAATGCGCCAAAAATCCTATTCCATTCATTCGCATGAAAGTAATGTGGTTAACTCAAACAATGAGTAATAGAACTGTCATTATCTATTTGAAATTTCAATTTTCGTTTAATATAAATAATATTTTTAAAGGACTTAAGTATCGTAAAGAGGAACAGAAATGTTCTTAAATGAATTTCTCTGTGATAATTCTTTTTGAAAGTAAACCGCACATTTCGAATCATATAAAACATGCAGTTCTCTTTGAAACAAACATGTGTATTTAATCTGTTTCCTGAGTTACCGAACTCCTTTTTTTTTTTCTTCATTTCTACGAATAAGTTTCTAAGACAAATTTCTAATTTGAATTCCCTTCCTTCTAACTCTTTTCAATTTGATGTTATCAATGTTTCGAGGTCATAATATTTTCGTCTTTATATGTTTAACCTTGCTTTCTATGCGTAATATTATCATTTCGTTTTAATTCCATGAGAATTTCGAATTCGATTCAACACTTGATATGTTCTTTTCGTTCTAAGAATATTTTTAACTCAATTCAAGACACGAAGTTTCCCAGTAAAAGCTGATTTTAATGCTATGTTTTAGCGATAGAATCAAGTCAAAACTCACCTTGAAAATGGTCTATTGTTTTGGACTTGAAAATTTTAATTCTGGCGGTTATTCCTAGAAAAGGAAACAAAAATCTGCTATCACTTTTTTTTATTCTTTTTTTTCATTCAACACCCTAGGAATTCGTTTGTAAGAGTCTGATTAAGAATAAATCCGATCAATTTTAATTTTTTACTGGCACTACTCATTTCTCCGTATTATTTCAAATACCGGTTCTGATTTCCTGACCTTATGTTATTTATCATGTGATTTTGTATGGATCACAGCACAAAAGAAATGAAAAACATAATATTTTTTCCTTTAAGTCGTACTCATATTTTCTGAATAGCAAAGCCAAAAAACGAAATCAATCAAAACAATGAAAACGAATAAGTCTGTAGGATATTCCAACTGATAAAGTAAATCTAAATCTCAAAATGAGGGAAAATCGGATTGAAATGCGGTGAATAGCAACAGAGGTAGGCAAAAAAAATAAAGTTCTGTATCTTACGCGAATGCAAGATATCTTTTTCCATTTTCCTCATTCTGAAAACATGGGATTGGCTTGAAATCAAATACTAAGAAAACCTGCTTTTTTTGGTTAGCATTTTATGCCGTACGGTGAGGAGTTTTACACACTGCAGGAACACAATAATGAGCGGTTAACCAAAAAAAGAAGAAAGTGAGGCCTAAAATAAGAATTCTGATTAATAATCTTCTCAGACAGTGTTGGTGACATTTTTTATATATTTTATATTAGCACTGAGTTCTTGATTCTTTTCCGAGAGGATTTATATCAGGCCATGTAAAAAGTCCCTGCCCTTTGTGAAGTCCAATCAGATTGCAGCACTATGAGCACTGAAACAGATTTTCTAGGGGCGAATCTTTCACGTGTCATTTTCTGTCTGACAGTATAGGTTGCTCTTCAAATGGTGTTAAAAAGTTGATGCATTCGCGGTGAGTTTGCAGATCAAAATCTGGGTAGCATTACTGTACGAGTTTAAACTTTGGAATACTGCAGTCCGGGCAGCACATAAAATACAAACTGAATGGTGAGGATAGTGTGGTTTCATATGGCATAGACGTAGTTCAAATGGCTTCGTCAAGGCGATGAGATCTTGGAGGATTATTTAGTATCCGGACGACCATTGAGATAATAAAGACAGCGAGATTTTATGTATTGCACATTGAGATATTATAGACAGCGCTCGGTACCAGAGATTCAAAGTACGAAATACAGAATCACTGAGTTTCCAACTGATATCCACGTCCACCAGGCGCATACAGTGTTAACAACTCTTGAAATGAATCTATATCTAAAAAGTAAAGAACAAGTTACGAACTGAATTACACGCTCCTAAAACAAGAGTGGATTTCTGACGCCTCCTTCAAGAGCATAGAATGGCATGATGACCAAATATCAAATTGGTATTGACTTTTTTTGTCTTTTTCTTTATTTCTGATGATTTACAATGGATTTAAAATAATAATAGTAATATTTCGTTAGTAATAATAATATTTAATAGTTAGTAAAGGTTTGGAAATTTATCACTTAAACGAAAAACCTTTTAGGAGATTATGACGAGGAGGGGGGCTTCAGATATGATTCGGTAGATTTTTGTCCCACCTGAAATGATCAAGCCACACAACTGTCTGTAACTCAATTGCTAAACTCGGATGGAAGGTTATGCTCCATCGACTATATTCCTTGATATTTCACCAAATATATTTCCTGTAAGACAGTTCTGTAACTGAGATGCCTTAGAGAGAAAGTTGCAGGACTTCATCCCCAAAAATGCTCAATTCCTTTGGTTTCGAGCAACTTGAATTAAGATCGTTTAGGGCGCTGGTGATTATTTTGACAATTGAAGAAGGTGTTTTTCTGTAAACACCTGGTGTGTTACGTTAATTTATGACGATGCGAAAATTCTGGAACTATTTTGCATAACTCGATGACTCAGAAAGAAAAAAGTAACTTTGGCTTTTTGAAGGATCAAGAACAATATTTAATAATGACATTTCTGTAATTTAACACTGATATTTTCGCGCAAGCAAAGATAAAATAAACCTGTATAACCCAATAAGATATTTGTTTTAATAAATAGAACATGAAGGAGACAGGGAAATATTATTAGCGGAGGTCATCTTGTGTTCGGATGAACAAATGAATAGCTGAAAGACAGATAAAAATATTTTTTTAACTCAAACGGTTCCTAAATTCATTGGTACCTACAATGTAAATGACATTTTATCATTTTTTCTGAATTTATCAGTAGCGCCTGTATGACAATAAATCAGAAAATCGTTGCCAAAAACTATTTGTCATATTAAATGTTTACGAACATTTGGACCGTGGAATTGGGAGATGCATCTCTAAAATATTTCAGCACGGTTCAAAGCACGTGGTAACTGCGTTTGCTGTTACGTCATTCAAAACAGAACGCCTCTCTTATTTTTATCCACCAAATTTTATGCGAATTTTATGATGGCGTTATTTGCAGCCGTTAATTTTTGACCAACAATCAAGATTCAATATAACTTTTTTATACAAAACAGGTAGATCTTAAGAAGTTATTTAAAGATAGGACCTAGACAAGAGGTGGATAACCTTTTCATGTTGGTAGGACCTAAACCAGAGGTGGAAGGACATAAAACCAGAGGTTTGAAGGACAAAGTGTGAAGTGACATAAACCAGAGGTGGAGACCCTTTTCATGTTGGAAGGAACTAAACCAGATGTGGAAAGACATAAAACCAGAGGTGTGAAGTGACATAAATCAGAGGTGTGAAGGAAAAGGTGTGAAGTGACATAAACCAGAGGTGTGAAGGAAAAAGTGGAAGGACCTAAACGATAGGACCTAGACCAGAGGTGGAAAACATTTTCATGTTGGAAGGTAGCATTAAGGTAGCTGTAATCTAACAAGGCCGCATTCAAGAAATTTTAACTAGATATACTTAGTACGTCAAAATGTACATTATTTTGTAAAAATCTTACTATGTACCAACTTCAAAAAATGAAAAATAAAATTTTTAATTCTAAAGTTACCTAACCTTTTAAGGACTTTATTGTGACTGCTTTTTGTTGGAAAGCATTTGAATATGTTGTTGCAACATGGAGGTCCTTAGTTTTAGCTGATCTCCTAAATGAGTGTCCGTCATTTGTGACCTTAAGGTCGTCTTGATTTGGGTTATGTACGAGAATGTAGATTCGTAGTAATAACTGGATGAAAAGCAAGAAAGCATTTTTCGTGCACATTGCCGAAGGTGTGGGTATTCTATTGCATTTTTCCATATTTTTATTCGATCTTCCTTAGCGTCAAATAAAGACTTTAAATGCTATCTTCTGAGAGTTCGATCAGTTCCATCTGTAGTTCTTTGGGAGCCGCAGAACGAAATCGTAAGCGTAGCAGGTGTCAAAATAGCCCTTGTTGCTTACTAATGTTTTAATTATGGCCTTCAGTCTGGGAGCATTATTTCGTTGAATCTTCTTTTACACCTTGGTATTTTAAATATAATAATTTTAAGATTAAAACAAAAATAATAAAAGACGAACAGAAGCACATTAATAAAAATAAAAGAATTTGTTCTACAAAATTTTGGTTTACTTAAAAGGCCGCATTTAATGCCTAGAAGGCCGCAGGTTCTCCACCCCTGATCTAAACCTAAGTCTGTCCATTTGGTCACATTTTTTGACAAACGAAGAATGCCGAAATATTTCTCGTGCCACTGGCATTGATACATCCGTTCGTCCACCTTTGGTCACCATACAAATGTACCGATTTCTGCAATTTGAAAAATATTATTATATTTCTATTGGGTAGACTGAACTTCCAAAACGTATCTTCTATCAATTTTCCTATGCATAATGTTGACCCTACGAGATAAAAATTCATATCGATATTCACCTTGATACTGATTTTATTCCATGTCGCTGTTTCTAAATGAAAATTTCTTAGTGCAAGACAGAGAATGCACTGATAGAAGTCGAGTAGTTTAAATATTTAAGCTGAACCTTACAAAAAGGACGGCTGTCCTGAGAAAGAGGCGAGGGACCCATTCAAAACAGACTGGAGTAAATGAAGAGTTTTAGAAGCGGAAATATCGGGGAACACGCAATTTACCTTAATCACCCCAAGCGGAAAGTCTATAAGATACTTGAAATTTTAGAAATTATATGAAAAAACATTTCGCACCGGGAACGTTATCCAACAAAGAAGAAATTTTTCAAATCGGACTTTTAGAAGTAGAGGTATTGATAAAAAAAAAAAAAAGATTTACTTCTTCTCCCCCTGGCGGAGAAACTATGCATTATTTTAAGAAGAAAATATTCTGAAAAGGTTTATCGACGTGAGTAGTATCGGTCCACAAACGAATTTTTCAATCGTTGCTTTAGAAGCTCAGATTTTGCTGCAAACACATCAAAAGGAGAAATTGGCGAACCTATGAACGCGTGTTACTTGGTGGCACACGAGCACGATTTGGGTGCCACGACGGTATGAAAGCATTAACATTAAATAAAAATGTAGGTTTTTGAAAACAGTAAAACAGTAATTTTTTAACAGCATGTCTGTAGTGTGTTCTTGCAGATAACCGAACTCTGACAACAAAATTAATCTAGCCAAGAAATGTCTTCCGAAGAGGTAGCAAATCAACCTCACTTTATTTAATCGCCTTATACATTAATTCCTAAAAGCAAGATGCACTTAAGTCTGAACCGTCTTGTTTCATACTTAAGTGCATCTTGCGTGATGTAGCAGACAACAGGTTATGAACCCAACATAAATGCCTTAGCTAGCAGCATTCAGCAAGAAATTTCACACTAATGTAATTATATAAGTATTGTTTTTCAACTATCTTCTTACGAATTAAATGTTTCAAAATGTAATTGTCTTTGTCTTAAAACTTACTTACTCACCTATTCTGCTAATGGCATTTTTATGGTATTAGAAAATTTAAATTCGTGCAGAGATAGTCAAAATTAATCAAGGTATTTGCCTTAGATGCACGATCTTGATAAGAAGAATGACATCACAATACAAATTCAAATTCATGGGCTGAATTTAAAGATTTTATTCTATATATATGTATTAGAACTTTCAGGTTTCCCTAGAATCCATCTGACGATGGGTTCTAGGGAAATCTGAAAGTTCATATACATGTATATACTATAAGATCTTTAAATTCAGCCCATGAATTTGAATTTGTATTGTAATGTACACTGAAGAGCAATTGAATTAGAGATACCTGTCTAGTAACATGTAGCACCACCTTTCGCCCTGATGACGGCGGCGATTCGTCTCGGCATGGACTCGACAAGACACCGGAAGCGTTGGGAAGCTATACGGATCCACGAACCCTGAACAAGCTCCCACAGTTCACGAAGATTTGATGGAGAGGGTCAGAGTCTCGAACATCTTTCTCGATGGCATCCCAGATGTGCTCGATAGGATTGAGGTCATGTGACCTAGTTGGCCAAGGAAGCGAGGTGACGGCGGTGGAGTGTTCATCCAACCATTCGGATACAATTCGGGAGCGATGGCACGGTGCATTGTCTTGTTCCAGGATGAGGTCCCCAGTGGGATGTTGAAGGCGCACAAACGGGAGCAAATGGTCGTCCAGGATATCCCGCTAACGTTGACCTGTGAGGTACGATGTCACACGTACCAGGGATCCCATTTCAGTCCACGTAAACCACCCTCAACGGCTTGAAGAGTACCCTGCTCGCAAGAAGGATACATCGCTTCATGTGGTTTGCGCCGTACTCGTATCCTGCCATCCGCATATCATCATCATCATCATCATTGTCAACCATTATCAATCCACTGCTGGATGAAGGTCTCCCCAAGTTTCCTCCACAACGGTCTGTCTTGTGCCAGTCTCCTCCATGTCACTCCCGCATATTTACGAATTTCATCCACCCATCTTCCATGTGGTCTTTTTCTGGGTCTTTTCCTGTCCCTTGGAATCCAATCTAAAATTTCGGCTGTCCATCTATGGTCTGTCCTTCTGGCAGTATGTCCAGCCCATTGCCATTTCAGGGATTTAACTCTGATCATGATGTCTTCCACTCTCGTCATTTTTCGGATCCACGAGTTCCTCTTCTTATCTCTCTTGGTTATACCAAGCATGCACCTCTCCATGCTTCTTTGAGTTGTCTGCAGCCTTTGTATGTCTCTTTTAGTTAAGGTCCACGTCTCTGCACCATACGTAAGCACTGGAAGGATGCATTGATCAAACACTTTTCTTTTAAGACATAATGGCATATTGCTCTTGAAAATTATGCTGTTTCTTCCAAAAGCTCTCCAGGCAAGTTTTGTACGCCGATTAATTTCTTCATCAATGTGGCTCTCACTTGATATCTGCTGTCCAAGATAAACGTACGTATCTGTTATCTCCAGTTTTTCTCCATCAATCGATAAATCTTCATTTCTTGTAAAAGCATGGAACATCACTTTTGTCTTCTGAAAGTTCATTTTTAATCCCACTTCTTTACTCTTGTCAGCAAGTTCCTGGATCATACTCTGCAGCTCTGATGGGGTAGTTGCAAAAATGACTACGTCATCAGCAAAACGAAGGTGGGTTAGATAATCTCCATTAATCTTTATCCCTTTGTTTTCCCAGTTCAGTGATTGAAAGACATTTTCCAATGTGGCATTAAAGAGCTTCGGAGATATGGTGTCACCTTGTCTCACTCCCTTTCCAATTTTTATGTGTGTTGTATTTTCAAACAGCCGAATCTTTGCACTTGCATTTTCATAGATGTTATTAATAATATTAATGTATGCATCTTCAATACCGCAGGATTTCAGAGCCGTGGTAACTGCTGATGGTTTCACCGAATCAAAGGCTTTTTCATAATCGATAAAAGCCATGCACAATGGAAGTTCATATTCCCTCTCTCTTTCAATTAGTTCTCTCAGTACGTGGATATGATCTATTGTGCTGTAGCCACTCCTGAATCCAGCTTGTTCTCTCGGTTGAGCCATGTCCAGTGTTACCTTCAAGCGGTGTGAAAGAACTTTAGTGAAGATTTTATAAACCACTGATAGGAGGCTGATAGGTCTGTAGTTCCTGAGATCCTCAATGTCACCATTTTTATGTAGCAGGATCATTGTAGCATTGTTCCAATCCTCAGGAATCTTCCCTTCATTAAGGCATCGAGTGAAAATTTGGGCGAGTACTGTTTCAATTTCTCCACTTGCTTCTTGTATGATGTCTATAGTAATTTCATCTTCTCCTGGAGCTTTCCCCCGCTTCATGTTCTTGATTGCATGAGCAACTTCTGCTGGGAGGACTGGAAGAACTCTGGTACCTTTCATGATGTCTGGAGTACATGTATCATCCCTTTCATATAATTTGGAGTAGAAATCTTTCACTCTTGTCAAAATTTCGCCTCTATTTCTTGTTATAGAACCATCTTCTTTTCTCAGAGCCATAATCTGTTTTCTTCCCTTACTGAGATGTCCCTTTGCTATCTTAAGGCTTTGGTTGTTTTCAATTGCTTTCCACACTAGCTCACAGTTGAATTTCCTTACGTCTTCAGTGATACTTTTTCGTGTTGTCTTGCATAGCTCTATATATTCCACTTTGGAAGTCACATCTTCTTTAGTTGTCCTCATCTCTCTTCTTTTTTGCATCAACATTTTGGTTTTTCCTGATAATTTGTTCACATGCAACTTGTTCTTAGACCCAGCTAATTTTGTTGCTGTTTCCATAAGAGCTTTGGTTACTTTTCTGTTAACTTCAGAGATGTCCACTTCTTCCGATGTTAGGCCTTCTAAAGCAGAGAATCTGTTCTTCAGTTCCAACTTGAAAGTATTATGGTGTTTTTTAAGGTTTGGTTATGTCAATACATTTTGTTTGTCTTATGAGCTTGCCACGTTCCAGTTTAGTGTTGAGGTGCATCTTACATCTCACCACTCTATGGTCACTACCTGTGTTGAACTTGTTCAGCACACTGCAGTCTTCGATGACGAATTTTTTGTTACACATAATAAAATCAATTTCACTTGTCGTCCCAATTGGATGTCTCCATGTCCATTTCCTATGTGGCTTTTTCTTGAAAAAGGAGTTCAAGATGAAAAATCCTTCTGCCTCTGCAAACTCAACGAGAGTATTTCCACGCTGGTTTCTGTTGCCGTGTCCGAATTTACCTACTGAAGTTTCATTCTGTTGTCGTTGCCCTATTTTTGCATTGAAATCTCCCATAATTATCTTCAAGTGCTGCTTACCTTTATTATTTAGATGACGAATTTCCTAATAAAATTCTTCAATTTCTTCTTCAGGATGACTTGTGGTGGGTGCATAAGATTGAATAATCTGAGCCTGGTATCTTCTCGATACTTGGATAACGAGTCGTGCAGCTCTGTCAGAGGAACTTTCAACTTCTATCACTTTATCCTTTAGTTTCTTGTTTATTATAAATCCAACACCACTAGTTCTGCCAGTATCTGTCCCACGATAATAGAAGAGATGTCCACTTTTCAGTTCAATGAGATCTTCTCCTTTTCTCCTTACCTTACTTAGCCCAACAATGTCCCACTTGATCCTTTGAAGTTCCTCTTCCAATTCAAGAAGCCTTGAATCAGAAGATAGGGAGCGTCCGTTGTACGTAGCCAAGGTCAGCATCAGATGGCAGCCTAGTCCGGTCCTCCGGGGATTCTTAGCACCCTCTGCCTTCATGTCGCACTGGCCGCTGCCTTGGCCAGGTACATTCCAGCTGCCGGAGACTGAGGGCCAAGATTTAAGTTGTGGAATCATTTTGGAGGGTTTGGCCATAACTCACCACGCTGGCCAAGCGGGTTGGTGAGTGTGGGATAGAATTTCCTCTGATCCCGATGGTATAGTTATACCGCTATTGGCGGTCGTCAGAGCCCCTTTAGTGGGAACAGGATGCACCACGAGAAGGCGGGGTTGACATTTGTCAAGGAGAGGCTGTGATGTTACGCATCACCTGACCTTACATCACCTGACCTTACATCACCTGACCTTACATCCATCCGCATATACCAACGTGAATCTCGACTCATCAGTCCAGGCAACATTTTTCCACATGTCTAGGGTCCAGTGGCGATGATCCCGCGCCCATGCTAATCTTTGCACCCTGTGATGTGCGGTGAGCAGCGGTACCCTCGTGGGACGATGGCTTCTGTACCCCATAGCGAGGAGATGGTTCTGGATGGTGTGGCTGCTTACACGTTTTTGTGCACCAGCGTTAAATTTCCGAGTGATTTCTAGCACTGTGGCCCGTCTATCCGCTGTTACAATGCGAGCTAGCCGACGATGACCCTGTTCATCCACACGCTGTTGTCCACGGCAGTTGGCCCTTGCAGGGATGGTTTTACCGGATTCGATGTACTCACGGTGCACCCGTGACACAGTGGCTCATGAAAATCCCAGTGCCTGCACGACTTCCGAAATGGAGTGACCCATTCGTCGGTCCCCGACAATTTGCCCACGATCAAATGCGCTTAGATCCTTCGTCTTACCCATACTGCATCCGACACTTACTAATTCCCGTCGCATCACTCCTTATATTGTCGGATCGCTGCATACGTCACGTCGTTTCCGTTTACAGGGCCGCCCACAGCGGCACATTTGCATAACGCCAGCTGTCTCTAATTTAATTGCTCTTCAGTGTAATTCTTCTTATTAAGGCAACTACCTCGATTACTTTTGACATTTTTATGGTGTTCGCAAAAATAGTTTCGTGACAAAATGTTTATTGAAAAAAAACAAAAAAAAAACAAGAGGTGGCACACTAGACACTTAAAAGCAGTAAAGCTAACCTTAAGTGGCGCACTAGACACTTGAAAGCAGTATAGCAAACTTTAAGTGGCACACTAGTGGGGAAAGGTTCGCCATCCCTGATCTAGAACATCAATTTTCCATAGAAATATTCAGAACTTGCTCGTTAAGAGTTAAGCTCACATAGAAATCTTGCTGAAAAGCAAAGAGGAAAGAAAGAGATAGAAAAAAGGGAAAAAGAATAAAGGCACACACTTTATGTACACAAACACATGGAGCATTTTCTAGAGACCGTGTATGCTGGCACGACGTGAAATACCATCCTTCAACTCCAGTTGCCTTCAGGTACCATCTTTGACTCCTACCCACCAATTTGTTTGATGGTAACTTCGGAAAATTGGGGAAATGACATGGCTGAGAATACGCGTAACTGGTATCTAGAATGGGGTTTATTTTTAATTTTGAGGAAATAAAACCATCTTTGCAAAGATTTTTTTTTTAATATTCAGCGAAGCATGGATTCTGAGGATGATATCGAGGAACTGAAAATAACAAGAAATTAGATGGAAACATTGCATCTGCTCTGTAAGTTTCCGACGCAGTGAACTATGTCCAATCTGTTACCTTTTAGAATGAAGGGAACAACTAAAAGCTGTAACAAAGATTAAAATTTCATGTTACAGAACGCACAGCCTGAGGGAGTTTTTCTGTCTAATTTGAATTTATGTTTCTTTTTTTAAAGATAGCTTCAGCAACTTTAAGTAGTTTTACGAACCCCAGAAAGCTTTTCTGAGGATATGTTAAGAATCACGCTTTACAAGAACAATGCAGTTTAAAAATGTAAAGAAAGCTTATTCATCAACTTTGCGATGTTTTATTTATTTATTTGTATGTGTGTGTGTGTGTGAATAAATGCTGATTAGTTTTGAAAATTGTTAAAGAAGAAGAATTTTTTTTACCAGTCTATCTTTTCGCTTTTTTACATTTTACGAAACAGACAACGGCATACATTTTTCATGAAGATACAAACTTCGGAAACTAATGTTTAAAAATATTTTTCTCCATCAAGTCCTGTTAAATGATCAGTTTTAGTAACTTCTAGCTTTTCTCTTGTAACAGCTCACAGGGAAAATCACATAACATATTTCAATTATTTTTAAATATTCTTCACGTCAATGGATTTTTTTCTGTGTGTGCTATGTATCGTTTGCCAACTTAAGACTGTACGATTTGTTCTGAGGGCCTAAAATACAAACTGAACTGTTTCTTCGTTGTAGATTATTCCTTTTCCAACTGCTATTATCCCATGAATTAGAATTAAGAAAACATTTATTTAATTTATATACAGTATACCTTCCGCTAACCTTGTACTAAAGCACTCTTCCGATGAAGCCTCTTCTTGGTTTTTATTACATGTTTGTATCTGAAATACACTATCTACCAACAAGTAATTGGACACCCCTGCAATCGACGATATCTGCGGTCCTCATGCACGTCACGGCCGCCGCCGTTAAATATCGTGTGGGAAACAACAACGCAACCAGTCGCATGCAAGATGCCACGCAGTTCGGAACTCTCTGATTTCGAGAAAGGTGTAATCGTCGGGTATCACAGAAATGTCCGATCCATACGTGACATATCCAGCGAGTTGAAGTACCCAAAATTGACAGTGGCATACGTGATTGGCAAGTGAAAGATGAGAGGTGACTGTCGGAATGTGCCCCGACCCGGCAGACCCACAAAACTGGGAGTTAGAGACCGACGGGTGCTGGCCAAAGAAATTCGGAAGAACCGCACCAAATCGATGGGCCACATCCGCGAGGAGTTTCATCCGGGAGTGTTCTTTCGATGAATATCATCTTTAAGGAAGCCCATCTGGTCGGTTATCCTGGACGTGCTGCCGCCCACAAGCGTTTGATCCCCAAGTCCAATAGCGCTGCTCGGCTAACGTGGTGCAAAGAACGTCGACAGTGCACCGTTGAACAGTAAAAACAGATTCTCTGGAGCGACGTATCAAGGTTCACCCTCTACCGTTTGGATGGCAGGGTCTGGGTTTAGCGTCTGCCTGGAGAACGCCTCCTGCCGGAATGTATTGTGCCAACTGTGAAGTTCGGCGGCGGTGGAATTATGCTATGGGGGTGTTTCTCCTGGTATGGCACGGGACCCTTGATCGCAATTCCTGGTAGACTCAACGCCGAGACCTACTGCACCATTTTGGATGACCATGCGCTTCCTACGTTGTGGCAGTTTTACGGGATAGACCCATGTTACTTTCAGGATGACAATGCCACCTGTCATGTTGCGAAGTCCACCATGGTTTGGTATGGTGACAATGGGGTTAATCGAATGGACTGGTCCCGGACCTTAACCCTATCGAGCACCTCGGGGACGATTTGGAGCGTCGACGTAAGGGGTGCCCCCACCGTCCGAAATCGGTGAAGGAACTGACCTGTCTTCTCCAAGCCCAGTGGCGTTGTACGACGCTATAGCCGTCGTACAACGCCTATTTGAGAGTATGCCCCGGAGGGTCGCAGCTGTAATCGCCGCTCGTGGAGGCTCCACCAACTATTGAAGGTGAATAAACTTCGTTTTCCTTTGCTATCACAGGTGTCCAATTACTTGTTGGTAGATAGTGTACTTTCATGGCAATTGTTTCCTTTTTTTATAATCTACTTACTAGCATTTTGCTTCTTTTTTTATTGGAGGTATAACGACCACCGTGAGCGACTCAATGGGCTATAAGCAGTCACCCGTCCCTAATTTAGGGTCACTGGTTCCAGGGAAGGGAGAGAGCCAGCGCTGTAAGACAAACACAACATCCATTCCTCACCGGGATTCAAACGCGGACCCAACTCGGACGAGTGATCAGAAGCCATGGCTTAGACCACTGCGCCACCGGGGCGGAACCCTAGTTTTATACCAATACAAAGTATTATAAAACACTTACAACACAGTTAATCATATCATGCAAATTTTATTCTTTTAGAGAACTAAGGCCAGCCTCTTTGAAATGACTCATTATCATACAGAAATCACGCAACGGCCGTGTGACAGTTTCTAACGACCTTCAGGGATTTATACGAAAATACAGCCCATAAGTGCAACAGTAATAATCAAAAATTGTGGCACAAAAAGAGTAAAATTATTAAAATTATATACTTTTGAAGACAAAAAAACACTTAACATAACGTTATAATCTTTTGCAAATAATAAAAGTCTTCTTTTGACTCTGTTTTTAAAAAAATGACACAGGTCTCTGCATTTTTCGTTCCCAAGAACACCTTTTAGCTCTTTATATTCTGAAGGATGCACAGTGATGTGCAAACAAGTGTAATATATAAGTCCTTTTCCTCACTGATATGAAAATTTCATTCATTCATCTTATATTCCTGTAACACTCTCTTTTTAATACACATGTATAGGGACTATTTCTATGGCTGTGAAAAGGGGCCTCAAGTCATCCGAAATAGCGGCTTTCTCGTCGCCCAGTTTTTAAAAACTAAAGAGAAAATTATTTCTTGAAGATTTTACTTATTTATTGAAAAAAGAAGATACCAAAAATGTCTTCTCTGTTTAATACTTCAATCAAAGCTGCCGTCAAAAATTCCTGTCTTTTTCTTTAGCCAGTTTCATATGAAGTTTCCGCAGAAATTTTGAAAAATCCTCCTGTTCAGGCTAGAGGGCCCCTTAGCCGTGAGTCTCCCTCCTGCAGTAATGGGGTTTCGGGGGCTATCAGTACGCCCATGTTTCTGGCATTTCTCTTACCCTTACTTACATACAGCCGCTGTAAGTAAAGGTAAGGAAAATACAAGAAATCCTTCTACTGAGTAATACCCCCCCCATCAAACTTTGTCGGTGTAGTTTTCCCAATTAGGCTACACCGACAAAGTTTTGTTGCGTGACGCCTAATGTAGGAACGTCACATATATACCCCTCCCCTTGAGAAAGCGGTTGGACAGAATCGTAGGTTTCCGGGTCAGCGGGCAAACCACGCCTGAATGAGAGCTGTAGAAGAAGGAATTCTGAATAATTCCAGACGATGTGTGGAGGGAACATAGCACATTGCTATTTAGGGGCGATCCGGAGAGTCGAACAGATAATCTCCTACGAAGTAGCACTTTTTCTTATCGTTATCATCAACGCAATCCTTGTAAAAATCAAACTCCTTTTTTCTCTCTACCTTCTTTTCAAGACCTCCTCCCCTATTATTCAGAATTCACCGTCTGGAATTCTGAATAATTCCAGACGATGTATGGAATGAACATACCCCCCCCCATTGAGAAAGGGCAGGGACGGAATCGTTGGTTTCCTGGTCAGCTTGCAAACCACGCCTGAAAGAGAGCTCACTGTAGAAGAAGGAATTCTGACTAATTCCAGACAATGTGTGGAACGAACAGTATACACCCCCCCCCCTTGAGAAAAGGCTGGGACCGTATCGTAGGTTTCCGGATCAGGCAGCTAACCACGCTTGAAGAGGTCACTGGAGAAGAAGGAATTCTCATTAATTCCAGATAATGTGTGAAAAAAAACATTACACATTTTTCGAAGAACCCAATGGCCAGGAGATTCATTTTCCGTTCGGACGCCGATAAAGCGAAACACAATTTGCCGGTGATGGGGCTCGAAACCGCATCCTACTGCTCCGGAGCCGAATGATTTCCCAATTAAGCTTCACCGACGTATTTTTGCAACTGCAACCTTGCTATTTTGACATGTGTCACCCCTGAGATAGGTGCGTCAAAAATCACACACACTGTTACACTCATCTTTTAGATTTGGCTGTGGTTCACGTTATAATGAATAAAGTCCTCCGCTGGACGTGTAGTGCAGGGAAGCTTACGTTAAGTCACGTTAGGGTTACTGTAAGGTTACTTGACTTAACTAAAGTGTACCTAATTTTCAAAGTGCTAGAGTTTGTTTAGGTAAGACTCGCACGTGCAATAAATTCATTGAATATGGAACTTCTTTTACTCAGCGTTCCTCATTATCTTGAATATCAGTACTATAACTTCGGTTTTAGTACATTAGTATCTTGAAGGCTCCTTATTAGAGCGGTAAACACAATATACCCTGGACTTAATGGAGACACTTAATGAAAGAGACTTAACGGCCAGACAGAGGTCTGACAATAATATGAACTGAGAAAACGTACTCACTTTAAACCTTTTATTGGAGAACTCCTGGTATTATCAAACACACTCTCAACTAATCACACTACTACTGAATATCCGAACTTTCGTAGAATCGCATAAATTACATGAAACGAAGCTTCTTTGGTATAGTTGAACGCGCCTATATATACTGCATACCACTCATGACTTACACTCGTTGCCACATATCATTCAGCGGGAGAAATAACATCTCGTTAAGTGAGAAGATACTTTGCATAGGAAAATAAAATAACAAAAGATAGTAAAATCAAAAGGAAACTGAATCTAGAGTATACGTTACAACGTTTGTGAGGAAGAGCGGACTTTATTTTCTGAAAACTTAGCATCTTGTGGAAAATACGACGGACTATTCATCATTGTTCGTTATGAGCAGTGTAACGGAAAAAGTTTGTTATGCAATTAGAATATCCAAATTTTGTGATATTCATGAATAAACTGTTTCCAAGAATTGCCAGCCTTTCCCCAAGGAAAACCTCACTTTAAAATTATTCGAGGTTCCCCTCGCCCGAATGAAAGCATTAGTTTACATTTATTCGTGACCCCCAAATTTGTTGTCACGCTATCTCCAAGATAAGCACTTACTTCTTTTTTTAAAAGACGCGCCAAAAAATGGGTTAATGCACCAAATGAAACCACTCTACGAAACTGTAACTCCTGGTGGGATGGGCAGAAAGAAAGGTTCAGAGTCCACTGCCCAAAGCGATAGGCAGTGCAAAGCGAATAACCTCAAAATGCCATGCAGTGTACATTGCATTTACGTGTTAAATTTAAATTTACCGTGAGCGACATGCCTATTGTTCCTCTGGCAGGAAGAACAGCTCAGGACTTATAGGAAAAGATTATATCGTCTAGCATCTCACAAGCATTCAATGCATTTTTATTAAAATTTCTATGGGTTGGAGTAAATTAGTATGCAAATATATGCATCTGTTCCTTTAGATAATCTCATCCGTGTCCCATAAAACCAGTAGTTGGTGGGAGTATTCCTTAAGAAAAAAAGAGATTAACAAAGTTTGCGGAAATAATTAACTTGGGTTTGATGGCTGCTCTGATAAAAGAAGCGTTAACACGAGAACAATCCGCGCATCTTTGATTCTAAGGAGGTTAACATTTTAATAGCTATTAATTTTTATTCTGTAAAAATGTGTTGCCGCACCTGTTTCCTGAGATCAGGATATGCTTTGTGCACACCTGAGCAAGTAAAGCACGGATTTTGAACAAAGAAGTGAGAAAACAATAATTAATATCAAAACACACGGTTAGAAGGAATCAGGGCATATCGCCATGTAAAGCCACTGCTTTGGTCGAAAACTCATTAGCTGCTGAAACTCTTGGGTTTCAGTTTCCACTAAATGCGTAGGAAAACCAATAAAGTGTTTTCCAATTTTTATAAGTTTGACTAATTCCGGAATTTCATAGATTCTGAAATTCCGGAATTAGTCAAACTTATAAATACCATTGATCCTCACATTAAATTTAGGTATGAAACTGAAGGTAACGGATGCCTACCATTCCTTGACGTCCTGGTTACTCGCTCAAATGGATCTCTCGCAACCACAATTTATCGGAAGCCTTTCGCTGTTTTCTCACATCCACATGCCAAGTCCACTCTTGGCAACAAAAACTCAGCGCCTTTTACAGTTGCGTAAATCGAGCGATACATATACACTGAAGAACAATTGAATTAGAGATACCTGTCTAGTAACGTGTAGCACCACCTTTCGCCCTGAGGACGGCGGCGATTCGTCTCGGCATGGACTCGACAAGACACAGGAAGCGTTGGGAAGTCATACGGATCCGCAACCCTTGAACAAGGTCCCACAGTTCACGAAGATTTGATGGAGGGGGTAAGAGCCTCAAACATCTCTCTCAATGGCATCCCAGATGTGCTCGATGGGATTGATGTCAGGTGGCCTAGCTGACCAGGGAAGCGAGGTCACGTCGGTGGAGTGTTCATCCAACCATTCGGATACAATTCGGGAGCGATGGCGGTGCATTGTCTAGTTGCAGCATGAGGTCCCCAGTGGGATGTTGAAGACGCACAAACGGGAGCAAATGGTCGTATCCCGGTAACGTTGACCTGTGAGGGACGATGTCACACGTACCAGGGGTCCCATTTCAGTCCACGTAAACAGTCCCCAGGCGAGAATGCCACCCCCAACAGCTTGAAGAGTACCCTGCTAGCAAGAAGGATCCATCGCTTCATGTGGTTTGCGCAGTACTCGTATCCTGCCATCCGCTTGTACCAACGTGAATCTCGACTCATCAGTCCAGGCAACATTTTCCCACATGTCTGGGGTCCAGTGGCGATGTTCCCGAGCCTATGCTAATCTTTGCACCCTGTGGTGTTCGGTCAGCAGCGGTACCCTCGTGGGACGATGGCTTCTGTACCCCATAGCGAGGAGATGGTTTTGGATGGTGTGGCTGCTTACACGTTTTTGTGCCCCAGCGTTAAATTGCCGAGTGATTTCTTGCACTGTGGCTCGTCTATCCGCTGTTACAATGCGAGCTAGCCGACGATAACCCCGCTCATCCACACGCTGTTATCCACGGCAGTTGGCCCTTGCAGTGATGGTTTTACCGGATTCGATGTACTCACGATGCACCCGTGATATAGTGGCTCGTGAAAATTCCAGTGCCTGCACGACTTCCGAGATGGAGTGACCCATTCGTCCGGCCCGACAATTTGCCCACGAACAAATGCGCTTAGATCCTTCGTCTTACCCATACTGCGCCCAACTGTTACTGATTCCCGTCGCATCACTCCTTATATTGTCGGATCGCTGCATACGTCATGTCATTTCCGTTTACTGGGCCGCCCACAGCGCCACATTTGCATAACGCCCGATGTCTCTAATTCAATTGCTCTTCAGTGTATGTTCAGATAAAGACAGTTTGGAAAAAAATTTATTTTCTTAAACGTGTTGCAGTAGAGCGAGGATACAACCCTTCCATTATAGACAAGGCTCTAACAAAATTCCAGAAACGGAAGCCTATCTCCACGTTAACTCTTGTGATGCGCCCATTGCGAGAGAATTTTGTCATTATTCCATTTTCCCATGACATTGCTTTCCAAATTTCAACAATTCTCAAAACCTTTAATTTTTAACTAAGTTTTAAACCCATAAAGAAAATGAACTTTTTAGGATCAAAGGACTATGTTGAAGACAAAAACTTGTGTGGAATTTATCAATTTCCATGTGAATGTAGCGCTTCGTTTATAGGACAGATTCGTAGAGCCTTGCGTTTTCGATTGAAGGAGCACACGACCTGCATTCGGAACTGTGACCAAAAGAAGCCATCAACTGTTACGAAAAGGACCATAAATTTATCATTGAAGAAGCAAAACTAATTGACAAGCCAGATTCAACCACCAAACTTGATATTTTGAAAACTTTCCGTATATATCAGAAGTCTTTGCAACTTGTTAATGATATGGCACCCACCCCATTTCTATCAAGCGCGTGTAAGCAACTAACCAAAACTCGCGACTGTAAACACCATTTATGATAGCATATACAATTTGAATATTTACGTGCCATTCGTCCTGATGAAGCTATGTCAATACCCAGCGAAACCATGGTTGACTTGAAAAAAGAAATATTTGTGATAAACCACGTTACATTCTCTTAATATATATAATCGTCACAAGACGGTAGTCTTTGAAATCCAGACTCTACCTTTAGTTTGTTTGGTTTGCTGGGAATCGAGCGTCACGTTTAGAATGCCGTTATATCAAGTTTAGTTTGCAGTCTACCAGAATAAGTTGTTAAAAAAGCTTATTAAAAATTAATTTTTCATCTGCATACTCTAAATTAATATGATAGTGCCGGATAAATAATGGTGGCAAACAACTTTTATTCTTGCCAAAAAGGAAAGTCCAAGTTCTTAGACAATGATTCATACAACTCTTCAAAGCACTCACAATTTATTTGAGGTGCAGCAGATGGTGCATAAGTAGCTGCAATGCGACAGAAATAATTTTTTATACATGAATTTATGCACTTTGCAATCGCTGGAAGATTTGTATTGCACAAAATGGAGATTACATTGAAAACTGATAGAGGTTTGTACGACAGTTGTTCAATAAATTGTGAGAAAACATTTGTTTTAGCTTTTCATTTGATTATCCCTTGCAGTATTTCATTTCTTTGCAGCACCAATCTTTACTTACCCTGAATGAAAGATTAGTGCGATAGCTGAACTCATTGTGTTTTCAGTCTAAGCTTCATAGGATACTTCGAAGATATATGATATAAAACATTAGACTTATACTTTTTGATTCAATTTGTTTTTGGTTGTTTACTCAGTGTTCCACAATAACCCGATTCCGGCATATGAAATTTTGTTACATTGTATAAATTTGTCGTCAGCATCTGAAGCTACAAGCAATCGCTCATCTCTAACATAAAGACACGGGTTCTTGCTGTTTCGAGAGGGGAAGGAGGTGAGAGGTTTAACGACCACCATGATTAACTTTCAAGAGCTATTAGCAGTCGGAAACGTAAAAAAGAAAAATTGATAGCCTCTTACCACTCGTCAGCCGGGACAGAAGAGTCACTGGCTCCAAGAAATTGAGAAAATCGAAGCAGTCGGAAGACTACACCATTTATGCTTCCTTTTGGACTTGAACCCAAGCCCAAATTTTCCGTGTTTTGGGGGAGAAAATTTAACGACCACCGTAAGCAACTCGATAAGCTATATATAAGCAGTCGCCCGTACCTAATTTAGTACCATTGGTTGCAGGGTACGGAGAGAGCCAGTGCTGTAACACAAACACAGCATCCATGCCTTAACGGAATTCGAACCTGGATTCATCTTGGACGAACGACCAGAAGCCAGAGCTTAGACAACTGCGCCACCGGGACAGCTAAGCCCAACCTGGACGATCAACTGGAAGCTGGAGCTTCTAACCATTCACTGTGCTTGTAATTTCCTTTGTTGCAGTGTTCCACGGTAACTTTATTGCCAATTTATCTTTCACTTGCACTTGTATCCGCAAGTTGTGTAAGTACGATTTAAGTAACATGCAAACGTTTATCTTTTGCAAATTGCTGGTGTAGCGACAGTCCAAACATTTACATAGTCTGTAGATACTGATTTTCAGCATGTTGACATTTTAATGTTTCCAATCACGGTTTAATGCATCTACTCTCGGTTTAAGGCACCCATTCTCGGTTTGATGCATCCATTCTCGGCAGCTCTCGGTTTTAATCCAGAGAGCGTTAAAGAAGTGTAATATTCCAAATCTTTGGGCTTCTGTCAAAGAAAAAAAACGAGTTTTTTTTTACTGAATCAACTTAGCTTTTTGAAAGCACGTGAACTTTTATTTATCCATGGCACTCCAGAAGGAATCTTCAACAAAGGGTTTAATACAATCAAAAGTGCTTCGTGTTATTTCATCGTACCACAGTTCGAACGAGTCACTCCAACTCTTCATGAGTACATATACATACACGTGAAAGTGAATCCGTCCACGTTGTCACCCTACAAACTCTTTTTTCGAGAGAACCTATTTTTTTCAAGCATTTTAAATGATCTTAGATTAACGACACCCATGATCGTCGAAAGCCACTTCGGAAACGAGCTGCTATTGGCTGGCGAAATGACGTCGCGCCGGGAGCAAAGCAGCGAGAGGCAAAGAGGCGAGCCCAAGAGCCTTCGCTGCTACGGGTTACACTTTAGCAAGGAATGTAAATAAACGCGATGGAAAAGGTTTTCAAATACTAATAATTTCTAACTTCAAAGATTAACATATTTATCAGTGATCTGTTATTTCCTCTTTCATGAATTAATTAATTTTGAAAAAAAAAATAGCTTTTGTATAAAAAAATATGAGGGCATTGCAGTAAACAAACATATTGCTGAACTTCGTAGTTCCGTGTTCGCAGGAAGTTATATTTACAAAAAGTTATTGTCAGTGCGAAAGTAAATTCTTAGAAATCCGAACTTTTTAAAGTCTAGTCTTTCGATTATGATTATCAGCGCATCAGGTAGTAACGTTAACAGGCTAAACAAACAAGAAGTAAATATGTTATTCATCATTTCATTTTTCCAAAATAAATCTTGTTGTTTACAGAATTCCACTTAGTAGCCTTCAAATACAAACAAAAATTCGCAAGAAATGTTCGTTTTTAAATTTATTTTAATAGGTGCCACAAAAAGCTATCAAAAATTACATAATACTATTGCAATGGCGGGCAGAATTTAAATGAAAACAAAAATAAAACTTATCATAGTGTGCCACGGTCCATCCCTGCCTAAAACTTCCTCCCAAACTAGGCTAGCTCAAATGCACAGAAAGGGACTGCCTTATGTTAAGTTGACATGAAATTAAGTTACTGACAGCACACAAAAAACAACATAATTTTTTTAACTGAATTGTTTAACTTAAATTTAGTATCTCAAATTTAATAGAAGATAGCGTTTGACTATAGGTACAGCTACTTCTTTCAATTTCTTTCTGCCAGGTGATCCAAGTAATTCTGATTTTAAGTCACGAACATAACTGTCAACAGTAAAATGTTCCGAGCAAATTCTTGCATTTTTAACTTTAAAATTATCCTTTCGTTTACATTTCAGTACCCAGAGTTTTTCCAAATCAGAATTTGCAGGAAAAGAATGTAAATAATATCCGAACCTTGAGTCTTCCTACTGTAGGATAAACATCCTGCTATTGCATATCCAGGCATACTGTGCTACACTGATATAAGACAATAATATGCACAACTGATGTTGAGAAATAGCTACTAGTTTTGAAGTATATTTACCAATTTCTAAGAACGAGTTTGAGTTTGCACTCCCAAGCCAAAGATGCCGTGCGGCGTCGTTCTGGTGTCTGTGTTTTCGCTGCGTTTGCTCCCGGTGTGACGTCATGCGCAAATCCGAGGAAACGGAGACTGCAACTGCACATTGTAATGGCGCCCCCTGGTTGCTGTGAACAAGCATTGCATGTCATCGTTCTGTCTGTGGCTGGGACCCCTAAAAGATGAATAGCCACAACCGGGAGAATTGTTGCTTTACGAGTATGAACTCGGACATAATGCTGCTCAAGAAACACGAAACATTTGTCATGCGAAAAGGGAAGGTCCCGTGGACCACAGCTCCGCAACCACATGGTTCAAGAAATTTTGTTCAGGTGACAGAAACCTCGACGATCAGCCAAGATCAGGTAGGCCGCGAACCGTGGATTCGGAGGCCGTGCACTAGGCCGTAGAGGCAAATCCGACAATCAGCACTCGCAGATTATCAGGTGAGCTGGGCATATCACAGACCACCGTGGTTTGTTACCTTCAGGCCCACGGCTATGTCTACAGGAGCTGCCGCATTGTCCCTCACGAACTGACGTCGGCTGAAGCAAACCGCCGAATGGCAGTGTGCACGAAACTCCTAGAAACCCGCTCGATGTACGTTTCTTCAAGATAATTGTTATGTGCGATGAAAAGTGGATATATTTCCGTAATCTTAACACACAACGGCAGTGGTTGAGCCCAGGCCATCTTCTAAACCTGTTCCGATACTTGGGCGCTTCGAGCACAAGGTGATGCTCTGCGTCTGCTGGAATTTCGAGGGGATAATTCCATTACGAATTTGTTCCAGACGGTCGGACCATCAACGCCAACCTCTACTCTGAACAGCTGGAGCGGGTGTATGCCTTTTTGGAGGAGAAGTACCCGGCACTGATGAACAGAAATTGCTCTCTCCTGCAGCAGGGCAATACTCGACCTCCTACCGCGCGAACGACCCGGGCAACACAACACTCCAGGAACTTGAAGGTATTAAACTGATGCCAAATCCAGCATATAGTCCGGATCTTGGCCCGTCGGATTATTACCTGTTCTGGTCCATATCCCACTTCCTTCGCGGGCAGCATTTCAAAAACCAGAAGCTGGCAGCTGGGGTGAAGGCGTTTTTCACCTCGAAGGACAAGAACTGGTACCTCCGCGGAATCGATGAACTGGCAAACAGATGGCTAAAGACGGTGCAACCCGATGGCCTATACTTTGAATGCTAGTGAGATTTCGTCGTAAAGGTACGTATGAAGAAATAAAGTTATCCAAATATTGCAAAACTTTCGATTCACCTTCTGTAATTTAGAGACACTGGTTTACTGAAAGAGGAAGAACCCGTTACGAAAGGATTAACGCGCTCATCTATGTTTTGCCCTTGGGATTCGAAGCCAGTCCTAGTAGTACGAGAATTCCGAAACTCTCGCCCTAGATCATCGGGTACGGCCCCTTTCGAAATACTTTTTTTCACTCCTGATGAAATCATAACAAAATTGCTCGAAGTGCATAGGAATAAATATGATTAAATTTGATAATTTTTATGTTTATAAATCGTTTATATAAATTAAAAAGAAAATAAGTTCATTTATCATAGAGCCTCAAGATTTCCGCAATTTCCTCGTTTCTTTAAAAAGGCGCATTCTAAACTGAAGCGCCAGAAAAACTGGTACACCAGTCTAATACTTGGTAGGTCCCCACGGGAGCGCAGGACTGCAGAAATACGACGGGGCATGGACTCCACTAGCTTCTGCAAATATGCTGTAGGCAATGCACACCATACTTCCTGTAGAGCGTTCCACAATTCGGGTGTATTCCAAGGTCTCGGATTCCTGTGTTCGATAGCACGTTGCATGGCATCCCAAATGTGTTCTATCACGTTCAGATCTGGGGACTTGGGTAGGATGGCAACAATCCAAACTCAGATGAATGCTCCTCTAACCATAACGTGGCGTCCCGACACTTGAGTGGAGGTGCATTGTTCTTTTGTAACAGGCCCAACCCATCAGCATAACATGAACGGGTGTACCTCGTCAGAAAGAATGCGCACATAGCGTTGGCCGGTCACAGACTTTTGCACACGTACCAGGGGCCCCAGTGAAGTCCAGCTAAACACACCCCACTCACCAGCCGGTACAGTTCCCTGTTGACAGGCGGGATCCATGGCTTCCTGGGGTTTGCGCCACACACGAATCCTTCCATCTGCTCGATACAGTTGGAAACGCGACTTGTCAGACCAGACTACTTGTTTCCAATCATCAAGTGTCCAATAGTGGTGTTGCCATGCCCAAGCGAGTCGCATAGCTCTGTGTCGTGCACCCATCAAGGGGACTCGAATTGGGCGTCGGCTCCCAAAGCCCATATGTGCAGGGTACGTTGCATAGTCCGGACGATGATGCTTGTTGAGGCTCCAGCATTGAATTCTGATTATACATGCAAGAGTGTTACACGCCTATCACGTGAAACGATTCTCGACAGCCGACGATGGTCATGTTCACCCAATGTCTTTTTACGGCCACACTGGTATCTTAGGTTGGAGGTTTTGTCGGAATTCTTGTAGTCACGGTACACCCTTGCTATGGTCGTCCGTGAAACTCCGAACTTCGTTTCTTCCTCCAAAATACTATGGCCCATCTCACGAGCGCTAACTATGACACTGCGTTGAAAATCGCTTAAATCGTTATTATTTGTCATTCTCATGCAGAAAACAAGTCTGACAGCTGTCAAGGGTGTCTATCGCTTTATATACGCACTGGCGGACGCAACCGAGTACGCGCATAGGTGACGTTGCTATGTATTTTACATAAGCTTGTCTGTACCAGTTTTTCTGGCACTTCAGTGTACTTCCTTAGTAATTATACCATTATTACTTCAAGATTTACACATCTAGAAAGGCAGTTGTTTTACTACACTGCTCAACCAAACTCAGAGATATTGGGGCAGAGATTGTGCGCCAACAGACACATGAGAGATTGGAATCGAAAACATGAATGTGAGACAGTCGGAGCTTAAAACATGAACGAAACAGACAGCACAAAGGCAATTTGAGCAAACTGATGACAATACTTTTGCAAAACACAACATGCGATGATGAAGTTACACATGCACAAATGGACAACTGCGGTGTGTACTGACCTCTGGCAGAGTGTATGGTTACCAGACACTGCTAAAACAATTTCACATCGGTAAGACATCAAAAGTATGAGATTATCGAGCAGTTTTTGAGAGATTCTTCAGCACTTCTCGTTGAGGGAATGCGCCAGCTTCTAACGCGCTATGAGAGGAGACAAGAGGGGTGAAATATGTTTGTCCAGTGCATCCCAGGGGTGCTCATTGGGGTTGATATTTGGAGAGGGCTAATGCCAGTACAAACTATCGATGATGCCCTCTTCCTGGAGTATGTTTTCCACTATCTGGGTTCGATGAGGGTGGGAGTAATCATCCGCGAAGAGGAACGCGTCGGGCATGTCGACGATCTCATCTCGATATTTAATCGCCGTCAGAGGTACATATCGGTTGACGCAGAAGTCTGTACGACTGCAAATGCTGATTCCTCCACACATGAGGATTCCTACAGCATCGAGGACTACTCTCTCCTGTATGATGGCTAGATTGTTCCATGTTCTTCGTTAATTCTAGAAAAAGACTCGACGATAATCGGACTGTAAGCTGAACCATGACTCATCTGTGAAAAGAACGGGGCGTCACTGTTCTCTGTCCCAACTACGATAGTTTTCAGCCCATTTCGTGAGGGTTCTCCGGTAATAGCTGAAAGAGGCACGCATAGCATCGCTCGCAGGGAATACCGTTCTCTTTGGTGGAGCCGATTGCGTAGGGTTTATGTGGATACGCGTCGTCCTGTGGCCGCAATAATAGGGCGTTTCAGTTAAACTGCACGTCGTCTTAGGTTTCCACTGCCCGGTAAACTGAAATACCGGTTGTCTTGTGCTGTTGATGGTGGTGACTGACCCTACATGGGTGTTTTTCATTCTGTTCCTTTCTCCGGGAGACACCTCCACAGTTTACTGTTGACGCTTTGAGGCACTCTAACCGCTTCTAGCGCTATATCCTGTGTCCAGTTAGTTTGTTTTCATCTTTCTATCGCTATATCCTGTGTCCAGTTAGTTTGTTTTCATCTTTCTATCGCTATATCCTGTATCCAGTTAGTTTGTTTTCATCTTTCTATCGCTATATCCTGTGTCCAGTTAGTTTGTTCTCAGCTTTCTGATTGTTCCGCAAGCTGTTGGTTCTGGCAAATCGTTGCTGAGACGTCTTTTAGCTGAAACACACATGCTCCTACTGAATGAGAAGGACTCAGCGAGCGCGATACTTATAGCGGGTTTGCTTTTACGTTCCGGTAAAGTGCGTAAAACCGTCAGTGCTACTCATTTTCAAGAGTTGATCGCCTTCTTGTTGTTGACATGTGCAGCTCAGCGTACCACAGACTTGCAGCTCAGCGTATCACAGACTTGCAGCTCATCGAATGCTCCGTCATTTCATGCTGGTTTAACAATATCCCTTAGTTTTTGGGGATTGCTTTTGAATGGAGTATACGTACATAAGTGTATATTGTATTTGCATATATATATTAAATATATAATGATTAAAGTGCTTGAAGTTAAAAAGGAAATGAATAATGAAATCATCATACTAGTAGAGCCAACTAAGGCATCAAGCTTATAGCTAATATATAATTGCACTTATTTGTACTTCAAAAAATCTAGTACTGGTAGAGTCTGAATAACTACAAAAGGGTCAATGATGGATCTGATCTGGATCCAAACGTTTTGACCCGATTCCAGCTATGTTTAGGCGCAGGGCCAGATTGTGCGGTTGCGTCCTTACGAGATTTCATCACGAACGCAAGGCATTTTGGATTCGGCAGTACATGACCGTACGTGATTCGGCACTATTCAGCTTCACTCACTAGCGTGCCTTCGCCAAGTTGAAGGAAGAGATTTTCATAAAACATTCAACTATTCCGACTTCTTTAGTTTCTTAATTTCTCTCTAAAATGCGTTTGAGACAAAGACAGGGGAAGGTAATTTAAAAAAAACTTTCGTACTACACTGAAAGACTATAACGCTTACTAACAATGCTTTTGCCGACCGTCTACAACTTACAAACAATTAACTTGTACTGCACAGCACGGGATCGCTTAAAAACATATTTATTGCAGTATTTTTGATAAATATCACTTGCTCTTTTCTATCAATATTTCCTCTGACAAGTTGTTCAATATCTTAACAACCTCCCACCGATAGGTTCTGGGAATTTGTACAGCTTTCTGCAGATATAATTCAACATTTTAAAAACTTTAAGCTTCAGTCTTGTTTATCATAATGGAGACGGATATTTTATGGTTTTAGCAGAGAATGGTTTGCGTTTTCACAAAAAAAAAAAAAAAGGCAATGTATGAGTTAAAACAACTCCAACCTTACTTAATTGTTTACTTTCGTAAAGCGTTGTTCGATTGTCGATCTCAAAATGCAAAACAGAACCATTCCAGTAAACGAATTCTGTCCAAATGTACAAAAAAATTATCAAGTTGAATTTTTGTCAGATGTTTCCTTACAAACACAAATCAAGGGCAATGTAGTTTTGCAACCATTAAAAACACATGCAAAAACCTCGAACTCGATTAACGTTATTACCTCTGCTCATTTAGTTATTTACGTTACAGAAATCACCCAACGGTAAATTTTTGAGACATATGGATTAAGAATCCTATAACACATGCGACTAAATCGTAGCCATTTTCTTCCTATCTTTCCTTCCCTCCTTCTATATGTCGTTGAAAGACAAGTTACCTAAGATCAGCGGTATGAAAACATTTTACCTTCCATTTTCGGCATCGTAGCACCTTTCAATCTCCGATAAATCCTGTATTTTCAATTAAAACCCCAAAATTAAAATTATAACCGAACATTTTAAATTTATATTTCCACCTCTTTCCAGTTGAATGATCCATGTTAGTTATTCTTTGCATCCCAAACACCTTTTAATGTAGCCTTTCTGTTTCCATGACACCACTTCATTCTTTTTACAATAATCGTAAATCTCATTTGGTAAAGTTTGTTGTAAATACTTGGTAGGTAGGTGATTGCTCGATAATTCTACGATCTTTGTTATTATTATTATTATTATTATTATGTTTCATGGTCCTCTTGTAGGTGTGGACATAAAACCAAGCAAAGACATAGTCACTCATGGTTTAAAAATGGTCGTACGATGTGGCACGAATCGAGAATTACTGCTTCTTGGATTTTGGGCCTTAGGTGTTGTGAACCTAAAGCATCAAGCTGAGTTAGGAGAGTCTGAGGAATTATAGCAGTTGCAGAGATAATCAATGGGCGTATGCGAACTGTTTTCGGCTTCCACATCTGTTTTATCTCCGCAGCCAGTTCCACATACTTGTTGATTTTTGTTGCATAGGTATTCTGAATATTACGGTCCAACGGCACCGATATATCGATAATGTCTGCTTCCTTCTGCCTTTTGTCACATAGCACTATGTCTGGACAATTGGCAGAGATGGTTATCTCACGGTATCAATATAATTTGTATTGTTTATTATCTAGTACCTCAGTGGGTTGATATTTGTAGTATCGTACTTCTGAAACTGATAGTTCTGCATCATGCGCTAATTGTTGATGTATCATCTTAGCAAAATTATTGTCTATGCAATCAACGTTTGCTAGCGTGATGCATCCTCTTCAGATGTGTTCAATGGTCTCACTGCACATATCACATCTTCTACATTAGTCACTTTGCAGATCCTCCTTTAAAATGTATTTTCTATAATTTTTGGATGCAATGACTTTGCCTTGAACAGCCATCGTAAACCCAATAGTCTCTCCACATAATTTTCCTCACTTCAACTACTAATTTTAGAATTTCTTGTCAACTTCTGGCCTGTCTAACTGGTTTGGATGAGCCCCATGAAGTTCCTTTTGCTTACAGTTTTGAATATGGTCTTCCGTAGATGATTCTTTTATTTTAGCATCTGGTTTACTTAACATTAGTGGAGTGCTCTCTTTTAGTAATAATAATATTATTATTATTATTGAAGTGGTTGATTCCGTATGGTAGATCTTTGTCTTAAACATTCTGAAGATCACTTCACTTCGTCTAGCTTCTTTCATGTTTCAACAGATTTGTGGAAAAGAAATCCCTCCGCAAAGAAAGGTTATATAATATTTTTAAATTCGTACAGATATTGATGCATTTTGAAAATTCGTCTAAGCTTCTATTTCCTCAGTATGCGACTTGTTAGAATTTCACTCCAAATTATATCTTGGATTTGATTTACTAAAAAAGGTGTCTTGCACAAGCAAAATTCGAACTGCAAAAAGCTCTGTTCCGCAGCTGGTTTAAATCGAATGCGGCCGTGTTACTTCCTTAAATTGCTGTCAGCGCGGACGACCGAAAATGACCGTCACGGCCTCGTTTTCAGTTGAAAAATGGGCGTCAGAGTCTGCTCATATTCATAAACCGTAAAACATTTTTTTCTTGTTCATCTTGACATTCTCATCAAGCGATGACGTTATCGGAACGGAATTCATTCTTATGACCTTGAAAAAATATACTTTTTGAGACTGCATGCATAAAGGGAGATTAGATGCTGTCATGGAATCTGATATTAAGGATTCGGAGCTATCATCATGGTATCCTTTTATGTTCATAAATCCCAAACCACTTGTTGTAAGTTAGCTGTTTGCTGAGAAATTACAAAACGAATTGGTCTTTACTAAGATGAAAAATCCATTCCATCGCTACACTAAAATTAAAAATTAATTCCATTACTACTCTAAACCGTAGCACCAACCTAGCACTACACAACACTATTCCGACCCCCACCTCCCACCCCCGACCCCCCGCGAAGAGCGCAACAAGTGTCTGGAAATACACAGGCTAGTCTACTACGAAACAAATCCGCGAAACCAAATCTGCTGGAAAGTGATAATGGCAATTTTCATTGATCATAAAGGTGTAGTCTACCAGCATGCCGTTCCTCCACAAATTACTGTCAATGCTGAGCATCACATTTAAGTCTTGAAGCGTCTGCAACGACACATCTCGATTAAGCGACAGGAACTGGTGGGCAAGTGGATCCTACACCGTGATAGAGCCCGCCTACATGTGGCTGCTTGTGTTGAACAGTTTCTTACGAAATGCAGTATTGAAGTCATGCCAAAGCCTGCCTATAGCCTGCCTACAGTCCTGACCTCGCCCCGTGCGATTTCTGGTTGTTTCCAATAATGAAGGAGAAGTTCCGTGGCTCAACATTCAACACAGATGCTGACGTTATTCAAGTTGTACAGGGGTCACTATAGCAGCTACCACAAAACGCCTTCGCCACATGCTTTGAAAAGTGGTCTGAACGACGGCACCGTTGCATATCATCCGAGGAAAGATACTTTGAGAAAGAATAACATATGTTTTGCTGTACCTAGATTTCTTCATTTTCTGTGATTTTACTCTCAGTTTTTACGGAACGGCCGTTGTATCTTAGTTAGAGTAAGGTGGTTTCCTTTCAAATATTTATATGAAGTTTTTACCACCCTCTGCAGGATTTGTACAGCAACAGATGGTTCTCAGCTAATGGTGCACTCAGCGAAAACAGGAGCTTAAGTGGGCTTACGGTATTTTAATTACACCAAGTGTATTTAAGCGCTGGCACCAAGGAAACTGTAGTTTCTTTTTCGTGTTTTTTAAAGCAGTGAAAAAACTGAATAAAGTGACAATGTGGTTTCGTAGACGTAGAAAAAAAAAAAAAAAAAAAAAAGGTACTATGACGTTGAAGTCTTTTCGTACTTCTACGCTATTTCAAAAACATAACCATAAGATGAAATAGTTCCTAAATTAAACCTTAACGGCCAGACGAAACATGTAAACAACAGAAGTCAAACTTACGGGAAAAAATGCTTTATTCAGGATGTAGCCAACACATCGTAACATAGCATAGCATATTGCATTAAACTCTCCACACACCACACAGCTCTTAACACAACGCTCTACAACACAACGTTCAACTTGCAACACTTCTCCAAGCAACGCTCTCTTTAACAACGCTCGCCAAGCAACAGTTTAGTCGTCGTTTTTATCTCTCGTTCTTATCTTAACTCAGGCATACGTCACGTTCATTCAACCTCAATTATGTTGTCAACAGCATTCGTTTGAGAGAAAAGATATCATGTTAAGAGTGAAGAATGACTGAGAATAAACTCAAGATTTACATAGGGAAAGAAACTAAAAAGGAAAGTTAATTTAGAATATACGTCACAGTACTTTTAGCCAGTTTTCTGCGTCGTGGTGGCCAACTTATGTAATCTAAACGCAATTGATGATGTGTGTGTGTTTGTGAAGATATTTGCTTTACTATTACACTTAGTACAAACTGAGATGTTAAAGCTGAACAAGAAGATACTGTCATGATGACATCTGTATTTCATTGTTATTTTTTTCCTTCCTTTCTAGATGTTCTGCAGACTCCATGAAGTTTTGCAAAAATGACACAAAATTATTGGTTAGCGACATCACTGTGGATAGCTCTCGCCGTAACCCTCCTGCAACTGCAAAACTGTAAGCCTCAGTTTTCTGTTAACAATAATAAGATTTAAAATAATGTACTTGCAGGTAAATGATAGCAAACCATGATTCGTCAGTAGATTACATGAAAACATGTTTTCAGAAAAACATGAAAACTCCTGCAAATGCTTTGCATCACTGTTATTAATATTTAAATAGAGGTAACCAATAATCCACAAATAACCTATAAACACAACTCTGGTAAAAGCAACCAGGAATATTAGACTATGGCACAATCAGACCCTATGTCCGAGTAATGAGTGGAAAGTCTGTTATGTTTGTTCTTCGGTTCTAGTACCTTTTCCTTCCGGTAAATCTAAATTTAGAGCACTTATTTACTTCGACGCTCAGGTGTGAGCATTATTTATTACAAAAGTATGCAACGGGTGATCAGTAGTTTTACAGCGTAGAAATGAAGATGAGAAAATGTGATACATACTTCTCTGTTTTTCTGTCACACCTTTGGATTTCACAGTTGAATATTTTTCGTTACTTTCCAATTCCAAGGAATTTTGTATCCATATTCTTGCTGAACTCTCTCTGAGATATCACCACTTTTTCGTCCTTCAAAAATTACAAAGCACTTTCTTATTGTACACTATATTGACAAAAGTCACCGGACACCTACAAGAGAAACACAACATAGCATTTATTGACATACATTAGTACTGTATCGGTCCACCTTTGGCCTTAATGCATGCACTGACCCTTCGAAACAGGCTTTCGACAAGATTTTGGAACACAGCGATAGGTATGCGCTTCCATTCAGTACATAATGTTGCCGCTAACTGTTGCTTAGTAGTAGGCCTTGGTTCCAAACTTCTTATGCGGCGCTCTAATTCATCCCATAGGTGCTCTATGGGATTAAGATCAGGGCTCTGTGCTGGCCACACCACGCACGATACAGAATTATCGTCAATTCACGCCGTAAGAGTCCTTGCTTTATGGCTCGGTGCATTCTCCTGCTGGTACCAACAAGGCTCAGTTCCGTAGTATTGGCACAGAGCTGCTAGGGCATAATTGCCCAGAATATCGAGGTAGACGTGATGGTTGACAGGTTTGTCCACGATAACCAGTGGGCCGGGACCATACCACGAAAAACGCCTCCACACGAGTACACTGCCAGCTCCATACTTGACCCGGACTGTAGGAACAGTACATTGTGGTAAATAGTCTTCCCCCGGCTGCCGCCACAACCACACAGAGCCATCAGACTGATGGATCGTGTATCTGGATTCATCAGTCCATAGGACCCGTTTTTATTTATCTACGGTCCACGATAAATGTTCTTTACATAAGGCTAAACGACAAGTAGTATTCCTAGTGAAGATGAAAGGCTTATGAGCAGCCGCACGACCACGTAACCAATGAAATGAAGTTCTCTGCGAATGGTACTTGTACATACCGAGTTTCCAGCAGTTTTACTCGCCTGTACCCTGAGGTCTTATACAATACTCCGTCAATTAGCTGTAACGACTCTCCTGAGGCTTTGATGTCCTTTATCACTGATTTTCTTTGGTCTGCCGATACGTTTTGCTGCTTCAGGCAAGCCATGTGTCTTCCACTTATTCAGTACATCCAAAAAAGTTGATTTAGGTATGTTTCAACGTCTCTCGGTTTCTCTTATGGAGAACTCACTAATATAACACCTAACAATGTTTCATTTCTTAAAGTTAGTTCTCTCCCTCCGCGACTTTTTCTCTCAACCTCACAGTGCGATATGATCGCGGTCAGCTGCAGGCTTGTTTTTATACCGTTTGCAGCTGTGCCGCGCATCTTAACAACGCAGTGGATCTATTCATTTGTTTTTGAAGGGGTGTCCGGTGACTTTTGTCAATATAATGTATCTTTTATACTAAACTGTTTGGTAAGCCTCTCCTTGAAATATTTTATCAGTGTGACTATTCATCACTTACCAGAGTCAGGAAAAAGGAGGCCCGAGATCAGTATAACATATGCGTAAAAAGTTTTTTCATAAATATAACAGAGAAACGTCGCTCTTTGATGTGTTCCCGTGATTTGATACATAGTATTTACAATAACATATTTTTGCGACACGATTTAGCCGGGGAACAATATAAAAGTTAATGATTGGGTCATTCTAACCCATGTGACTTCTCCCGTTAGAAGTTTACAGGGTATTTTTCTTCTAGGAAACTGCAATGTACAAGGAGGAAAGAACAACTATTTTGTAATGTCTATATCTTTCAATGTGTATTTACACATTGGAAGATATAGACAAAAGTAGACAGTATTTATTTTTGTTGTTTTGGGTTTTGCCGACCACCTTAAGCAGCTGTGAGGGTTATGAGCAGTCGCCCATTCCTAATTTTCGGACAGTGGCTCCAGGGACGCGAGAGAGCCAGAGTCGTAAGACCAGCACATCACCCATGCTTCATCCTGAACTCGAACCCAATCCCAGCTTGGAGAAGTAGCCATGAATCTACACCTATAAGAACTCGGTCACAGAGGCTAAGTAGGCAGCATTCATGTAAAATATGTGCAGTGAGTGCAGTTTTTCTTATGCGTGTTTTGCAGCGTGACGCGGAAGATAACGAACATAGTTCTGACAGTGATCGACATTAACACCTCACGAACTTCACAGATGTACGTTGAATTACGGTATTACAATATTCACCACTATACGTGACAACAATAATTCATGAGTCACTTTACGTGACTTGGCTGGGATTAATGGGAACCCGTATTACAGGTAAAATAAATCTGTACGTGACTTTCTTTCGCTTTAAATCTTCGATAACAGGATATTATTTAAGTAGAGTTTTGAAGCGCGGAAAAAGCTAAATGCAGCAGGTGAAATGTGCCCTTCAGAGCAGTGCGTTGAAAAATTACGCAGTATAAGCTGATATCTGTAAAAAAATTATCAACTATTTATATTACCATGCATATCAGTTGTTAACAGAAAATTAACTGATGAAACAAAATTAATTATTAAGGCAACTCATAGATACTGTATGTCATTAATATGTCAGCGATTAATATGCAAACGGTGTGGATAACTAACAAGTAAATAATTTAGATATTAACAAGTTATCAATAAACCAATTTAATATAACGAAACTAATAGGTCATTTAGCAATTATTTGTTAATGAATAAAGTAACCGAAAATCAGTTATCCAAATTCTAGCAATTAATAAATTACTGATAATTAATAAATTATTGATAATTAACTGTAATGTGTTAAATCCTGAACCAGTAATACATGAGTTACTAAACTATTCATAGACAAACGGTTAACGCGTAATTTTAAAGTGAAGTTATAAACTCAAATTACATGCATGCATATCCCTACGCTGTTCTCTGAGATTCGGAGGTTAACTTCACGAAAAAAGCTCTGTGATGTACTGTAGAGGAAAAGCACGTGTCAAGACAGCAAATCTGCAGCGATACATTCCGTCAGTGTAGCTTAGTTGGGAGAGCAACTTACTCCAGAGTGAGAAGGCGCAGTCCGATCCCCGAGACGGACAAATTTGTGCTTTCGTATTGGCTCCCGAACTTAAAAATTGATGTACTGGCCGTTGGGTTCTTCGAAAAATGTGTGATGTTTGTTCCACACATCGTCTGGAATTAATGTAAAACTTCCTACTTCGCTTCAAATACAAAAAATTAAGAGGGAGATGATGTTACGTACTACAGAGGCAAAACACGTGTCAAGATGATAAATCTGCAAATATACATTCCGTCCGTGTAGCTTAGTTGAGAGAGCAACTTACTTCAGAGTGAGGGGACACCGGTTCGATCCTCGGCACCGACAAATTTGTGTTTTCACAGCTCATCTGGTAAATTTAAGTTTAAAGCTGATGTAAGAAGATTTTACCTACTGTTGATGTATCGAACGTTTCCATTTACAGCGATCTTCCCACGCAACTCGAGCTTCACCTTTTGTACTTCATACTTTGTGACAAAACACGTTCTTATCATGTGAGGAATGAAGATGTGTTACAGGTGTGTCATGTGCAGCGAAATTGTATTACTAAGATAGGGACAAATATTCTTACGTGGTTTTGCTTTGTTGAATGAATAAGAAATAAGATGCTTACTTTATTCAGCCTAAGTGGCAGGAAAGAAAAGTAGGGGAATGCTCAGAGACCCATGAGAGGACCAAATTCAAGAATATCTCCATGATAAAACAAGAAAGATGACACTGAATTTTCGGTTGTAATAAGCATGCCTTTTGAATCCTTTCCGACACGAGTAAAATTTATCAAAATTATTTAAAGCCAATGGAACCGGTTAGAAAATAAATCAACCAGATTTCTACAACCAATAAAAAATCCAAAAAATAGGAGCAGCTATTAAAACGTATGCAAACGTTTCCGTTTCCGCCGTGTTAAGGAGAAAGGAGACAGGAACAATCAGTAAACCAGTGCACATTTATTCAACGAAACATTGGCCTTTAGCATCAATGACCTTTTCCCATTTTTTCAGGCAACAAATGAAAGCCCCTGATAGAAGGACTCTGGTTTTGAGCTGAAGAACGCATTGACGAAATTTTCCACCTCTGGAACCGTGGTGAACCGCTGTTGGGCTAGGGAATGTTGCATAGAGCAAAACAGATGAAAGTCTCAGGGTGCAATGTTCGGGGAGTAAGCTGGGTGTGGTAAAACCTCCCAGTGTAACTGTTCAAGGGTTGATTTCGTGGTGGCACCGAAATGTGGTCTGGAATTATCCTGTAACAGGATGAATGGGGGGGGGGGGAGGGCGTCCGTTACCTGTCCATGGGCGGTTTTGCTCGATTGCGCGTTCAGTTTCATCAACTGATCGCTATATCGTTGTGCAGTGATTGTTTCGTCAGGTTTCAACAGTTCGAAATACAGCACTCCATGCATATATCACCACATACACAGCCTCACTTTTTCCCCATGGATATCCTGTTTTGCAGAGGATGTTGATGGTCAGCCTGGGTCGACCTAGGATCGCTTGCGTACGAGGGTGTCGCAATAGACTCATTCTTCATTCCCGGTAACAACCTTCCACAAGAAATTATTCCCTTGAAACCTCTTCAGCAACGACAAGCAAATGCCCAGTTGTTGACCAATATTACGCTCCGTTAAAATATGCGGAACCCACTTACCAATCTTCTGGATCTTCCCCAATTCCTGTAGACAGCGTACCGCCGTCGACTGAGCCACTTTCAACGTTTCGCCAGCTGCGTGGCCGATTGTGTGGCATCCTATTTCAACAGCGATTCCATCTCCCCGTCTGCGAGTTCCTGTGGTCTATCTGCATGTGGCTTGTCTTCGAAGCTTAGATCACCTTTCTTAAACCTAGCAAACCATTCTCAACACGTCCGGTCACCTATAACCGTTTCGCCATACGCATGAAATATTTTTTTTTGATTGGAGGTTACACGACCACCATGAGCAACTCAATGGGCTATAAGCAGTCGCCCGTCCCTAATTTAGGGTCACTGGTTCCAGGGAAGGGAGAGAGCCAGTGCCGTAAGACAAGCACAACATCCATGCCTCACTGAGATTCGAACCCGGACCCATTTCGGACGAATGGTCATAAGCCATCGCTTAGACCACTGCGCCACCGGGGCGGCGCCTGACATATTAAACCGTATGCTCCAATCGCACTTTTTCCAAAGTAAAACATGAATAACAAACAGTGCCGCAAATGAACTTTATCGACTGCCATGCTTGGCTTCATGTAAGAACTGACAGCGTGGGTCGCCGACCGGTTAGACTCCTACAGCGCCCGCTAGAGGGGGCGGCGAAAACTTTTGCATACCCCTAATACTTATTTCCACCAGCGGCTAAAAAGTTTGTTACGGGAATTAACAAATGGCGCTCAAAACGTTTCTCATACCACAAGGATATCAGAAACAAAGAGATTTTCAAATCGAACAGTTAAAAGATGAAATATAAAAGGAAACATTATATAACTCTACGCCTTCTAACGGAAGAAGTTTGTATAATGGAAAAGTTCAAAATAGGCGAAAAGTGCTCTTCATGGAAAAAGCTTGCTAAGGAAAAATAACTTTTCAAATACGTTTACCGGAAGCAGAGATATTGAGAAAAAGATTTTGACCTTTATAGCCTTTAGCAGGAAAGCTGTGCATTATTTAAAGAGGATAATGCTCCGCATCTTTATAATAACGAATTGCACACAGTAAAAAAAGGAATTTCTCATCAGGATTTTTAGAAACGGAGATACAACTGTAAACGGAAGTACACACACACACCACCGAGCGACAGAACTAAGCCGAACATCTATGCATTACTTGAAAAACGAGACTACCTAAAAGATCTTCGATATAAATTGCATCGAAAGGAAAAATAACTTTTTCAGTCTAATATTCAGAAGCAAATATATGGAAAAAATGAATTTTGAATTCTATACCATCTGCAGTTACGAGCGGTGAAGTTGTGCATTGAAAAAAAACGGAATGCAAGGATCATCATTCTCATTTTTCATGCTTACCAATGCATAAAATTTTTTCTAATAGGTCTAATAGTTGTAGAGATATGGTATCTACTGAGAGACGGACGGACAAAGACCACTGCACGATCTTTTTTTACAAAAGACGTGCTAAAAGGTTATGAAATTGATAATTAATAATTAATGAACGATTCAAATAATTTAGATATAGTTCATAGGGATGCTACTTACAAGTATAAAATGTAAGGAATTCAATAAAATGTTCAATTATTAATAAATCGGAATAAATAAATATCAGATAGTGTACTGATATATCGGTTATTAATAAATTATTAACTAAAAAGTATGATTTTAATATGATTATGAGATCAAATATAGCGACATTAAAATGTCATCAATGACACCCGAATATTATTGCCAAGGTAATTATTATGATATTAGTAGTCTTTAAGATGTTAATGGCTGACCGGAGAAATAAAATGCGAAAACAACTTTAGAGTTATGCAAGAATTATATTTCGTAAGAAATACATTAAGAACCAGATCAATGAAGAGTGAAAGCGAGAAAAGAGCCGTGAGACTATCTTGACTTATAATAATGATTTCCCGCTTTATTATCAGCGGTAGGTAATCGGGAAGGACAGTTTGGATCGTTGCCCACGAGTTATGCTGTTCTCGACGAAAACTGCCGTGAACGTTACAGTTTTTTGTTTCTTTATTTCTTTCGCATTTACACTTTTCTGAAACATGTATTAAGTTTGATAACGTCAAAGACGGAAAAAAAGTGGGTCGAAAACCCATTGACACCTGCCAAGGAGTGTTTAGCACCTCGGTCACGTGTCAAGGAAACCTGATCGGCATCGCACGCGGTTACAGGGTGCAACGAAGTTAGGCTCCAAACCATGCCATCACGCAAACTGTTTCACTGATGGAGGGCAGCAATTATAAGGAAGACATGTTCAACATCTGTCTCCAGCTGTAAAAGCTTCCTTCCGCAAGGTCTCCTCTTGTCATACTGCCGCCAGCGACCAGAATGTCTTTCACTGGACTTGAACGACCCGCGGCTACTTCTAAAACTGAACCACAGACACCAGGATATCCTCGACATATGTAATTCTTGTATCTATGTCTTCAGCATCATTTTTTTATCTGTTAGGAATGAATTAATATATTATTTCCATATTAGCACGTTTTTTTCCCTACCTTAAAATATGTTTTTCTTTAGAAAATCAAATTTTAACCAAACTGTACAGATGGAGATTCTATTCTACATATAGAGAACTACCCAGCATTGAACCAAATGTAAGGTTTAAGTGAATGCCTCTACATTAAACTTTCTTGAAATCTAGCAGAAGGGTCCAAGAAATGAAACAGTAATGAACAGTTACTCAAAATAGCACAGCTATACAAGTAATCCGAATTTATTGGCATAAAACAGAAATCAAAGTTTCAAAGCTTTTGCACATCCACCCAAGACCGTAACAAGCTTTTCTTATCTGAGAGGGCGAGAATTGAAATTTATCCCCTTCGAGTTCAAAATTACGCCCTTTCGAGATGAAAATTACGCCCGTTCGAGATGAAAATTACGTCCATTCGAGATCAAAATTACGCCCATTCGAGATCAAAATTACGCCCCATCGAGTTCAAAGTTACGCCCCATCGAGATCAAATTTACATCCATTCGAGTTCAAAATCCCGTCCCTTCGAGCTCAAAATTACGCCCCAGTTAGTTCAAAGTTACGCCCCTTCGAAATCAAAATTACACCCTATTGAGTTCAAAGTTACGCACCTTCGAAATCAAAATTACACCCTATTGAGTTTAAAGTTACGCCCCTTCGAAATCAAAATTACGCCCGTCGAGTTCAAATTTACACCCATTCGAGTTCAAAATTACGCCCCTTCGAGTTCAAATTTACGTCCGTTCGGGCTCAAATTCACACCCCTTCGAGATTAAAATTACGCCTCCTCTTCGAGATCAAAATTACGCCTCATCTAGTTCAAAATTACGCCCCTTCGAGTTCCACTCAATTAATACGTGGTTTTTACTTTCTCACACACTGACATTATAGGAAAGTTTTATAATCGTTCGAAAATCGCACTTCAGGGTTTTTTTACATTATTTTATTAAAAATGTAAAAACTAGGTAAATACCCAAGAACTACAGGTTGCAAATTCCAAGTAAAGCGTAAAGGTTATGTGAACGCCCACAACACGACACTCCACAGAAATGCAAAACGAGAAACAAACCACAGCAGAACTAATGAATGTCGGATAGTGAACGTAACAATAGGAAAGAGCTTTAGAGGTAGGGCTTGGAAAAATTCAGTTCAAGGTTAAACGCACAGAGAACTTTCTGCGACAGAGCACAAATTATTAATTAGCTCTTCATCCCAACGGCGTCTTCAGAAAGGTCATGGAGGTTACCCACAACAGCATATTGTTTCTAATGCCTCCATTCGCTGTTTGGGAAAATTCCCTTCATGAATATGAGATGATCACATCTCATAGTGTGTGTTATCCTGTACCCTGGTTAACAGCATGGAATACTGTATGAGATTAACCAAAGTATTTAAAAAGAAAATACTGAAGGGTATAACGTTTCTTTTTAGTTACGATTTCCATTTTTTACATCCCACAGAGAGGGCAGGTAGAGCAACCGCCCTTCCGGCCTCACCGGCAGCTACGGCCCTTCATCAACCAGATGGTTTTTTTCAAAGAAGGTAGGCAGCAAACTGAATAAAAGAATACTTCAATAATTTAAACTCGTTGACTTGACTAGACAATAAATGAATACATGCGAATTAGTTATTCCTTCAAAGAAACGAGGCGCCGTGTTGGTTGGGCACGCGGTACCGTGGAAGGAAAAACAGCACTATTTGAATAACTGGTTCCAAATTCGTGGCAATTTCTAGAGCGACGAAAACCTGACTGTTGGTAATGACCTCCAAAGTTTCGCGAATGGCAGTAGATTTCGGGGGGATTAGGAAGCAAATTTCTTTATATCATCCCACATAGGATCAGCGGACTTGAACTTGAATTCTCTGAAAGGAGAAGTGGTTGCGTTTCCGTCTTTGTTCTCTTTGATGTTCGTTGATTTCAATTCTAAACATACGTTTGGTCATTCCGATGTAACATCTCTTGGAGCCGTCCGGATGTTGTAGAGGTATTGCATAAACAATTTCGATTCGGATCACTAGTATAGTTATACTGTTTCAAGTATAGCTGGTGTACAGTTCCTCGCTATTAATGAACAGTTACGTTTATTCTTCGCAGCTCCCCACACAAACTAACACTGAAGACACACCTGTTAAACTAGAAAGCTGTTTAGTCGAATATTACGTCCACAACAATAAAACAGACGAGCAATAAAGATAAATGGTAACAATACTCGTAAACTGTAGCTCGCAAAATTACCCAATACACTACACCATCTATACACAGTACTATAACACAAGACTTATACAAGTCTCAAATTTTCCTTGAATGGCTTAAACACAAACACTCAATATCGCCGAGCTCGTGCACTCCAGGAACCTCGTGTGGGCTTATTTTTCAGAGCTAAGAATGTTGAGAGACAACGCTAAAACCATTCATTTTCTAAAACAAATCGTTTCAGCGTTGTCTGTTACTGTTCTAAGCCCTATAAAATAAGCTCAAGCAAAGCCTACAAGCGGAGGGCGAAAGCTCAGCGAATACTGAATGTTTCTGTTTTTGCCATTGAAGAAAAACAGAAAAACTAGACGAAATCCGTCGGAATCAACGGTTAGTTGTTTTTTTGTTTTTTTTTTTGAGAAGAATAAATTCATATGAAACAACAAATGTTAACTTTAATTAAGACAACAGTCCAGGTTCGTGATCCTTTTTTTTTTTTTTTTTTTTTTGGCGGAAGGTTTAACGACCACCGTGAGCGAGCAGCTCAATGGGCTACAAGCAGTCTCCCGTCCCTAATTTACGGTCACTGGTTCCAGGGAAGGGAGAGAACTAGGGCTGCAAGACAAACACAATATCCATGCCTCATCGGGATTCGAACCCTTCACGAACGAATCACCATAAGCCAGCGTTCAGACCATTGCGCCACCGGGGCGGTCAGGTTTGTGATGAGCATCACGACTGCACCCTTTTTCAGTCGTAAAATGTGAGGCGGAATTCCACTCATCTTGATCGTGTGCAAAAATTCAACTGGATAGCGCACTCTTTCACTCTCTTCTTCAGTCACAACTGTGTTTGTAAATTTTGTTGGAATGAGATTCGCGTGGCGAATGCTCTTCACCCGTCGGAATCGACTGTTAGTTTTTTGGGGTTTTTTTTAAGCATAAACTCATATGAAACAACAAATGCAAACTTTATTTGATTGACAAATTCATTCAACCACTCCAGTGAAGACAATAGTCCAGGTTCGTGATTTTTTTGACTGAAGGTTTAACGACCACCGTGAACAACTCAATGGATTATAAGCAGTCGCCCGTAATATTTTCACTAACAATGGTCAATGGAATGATTATTTACATCATTACATAATGGGAAACGTCTTGCCTACGTGAATAAACAGGATCGAATAAATATTAAATAGTAACACTGAATGTGCACTATAATGTGATCACCTGACAGTTTTAAGCAAATGAGCTATTGCTGCACGCTGTTGCCGCCAAAGGGCGAGGCTAGTATAAAAAGGGAAAGCTTAGTGCTTGCGTCAGTTCAACGGGGTAACGCAATAAGGTCTCCGAGAGTGTTCGCTATTCCGATGAGAAGAACTTTTATACGAATGTCTGCTAGCGTTGCTTTGCGCAACGGTTCGCTCAGAAAAGATACTTCGGACTTTGGACTATCTCAGTCTCTCCATGCTTCCGCTTTCAACAGCTCGTGAGTCAACACCAGGCGATCGAATGTCAACCGCACGCTTCTCCCATAGACTTTACATAAGAACTTTGCGGCCCCCACCACGCCCGAACCGTTCCCCCAATCTCATTTATCTCTTCAACTGGCACATCTAAATGGTAAGACTTTTATTTTGATACCTCAATCATGTCTTTACGTTCAGCCGTTCTCTCAAAATAGGACTCACAGTAAAAAACCTTATAGAATTAATGTATAGATTTTAGACTAATGCTATAACATATACACCGATGGACCATTACATTATGACCGCCTAATATTAACTTGGCATAAATATGGCCACTTATTTTTTCAGTAATGACTGGCCCAGTTGGTTGCTAGGATATTTCTGTGCAAAATTCTCAGATAAATAAATGTAAAACACTGAAAGCAAATCTTCACCAGTCCCGCTGTGCTACTTTTTCATCGTTATTTGTCTAAGAACATTTTCAAAAAAGTAAACAGATTCTTCTATATCTTTCACTAAAAAGGCCAAGAAACTGACTCAAAACTAGAAGAGGGTGTTACCATGACGTTTTTCTCCAAGATCAAGATAACTGTTCCCTATAGCTGTCCGCATCCACCTTATGATCCAGGGTTCTCATCACTGACCAAAAGGTGGACATGGTGAGTCTGATTTTTGGGAATTAACAATCTTTGAGATCTGTAAGTCAAAGAAAAAACAACAAACTCTTCATGCAGGGTTGTATAAAAATAAAATGTATCTGCGCACACAACCTTTGAAACACAAAACTTCCTGCAAATCCGCGAACCACAATAACCATAGAATAAGGTAATTTAAAGAAAAATTAATAAAACAATAAATTATTAGAACATTACAGATTCCAATAAGGACAAAATAAGTACATTACAATTGAATGTGCAGCATTCTGTGTGAAATGGCAAAAATTTACAATATTGGACTATGCACCACATAAAAACAAGAGACTAAAGAAAATCTTAATATCCAGAAAAACAGTTCGATTAATGAACCTTGAAAAATTATAAATAGCGTTTTCAACAACTTCATTCAGAAATGTAGCCTTATGAAATACATAAGCAAAAGATTTTAATTTAATAATTGGCAATTGCAAGAGGAACCTCACAATAAAATTTAAAATCTTTCGGTGCAAACGAAACTTTTGATACAGTTTCTATGTATTTTGTACAGGCCTTGAGAAGATCGAGAAGCGAGAAACGTCGGTAAAAAAATACCTCAGAAAATGTGAAAAATAATTGAGCTTTCTTTATGTTAAAATAGAATTAAGTATATTAATCTGAGTAAAGCCTCGAGTAAGCACTTTAACTGCTGTAAATGACAATTTCATTTTTTTTAACCTACAAGAAAAAAATATCTGCAAAATCTGTTAATAATTTGGAAACTATCCACGCACAGCGTACGCGCGTACATTGTATTACTCTGTCTCCATGTTGACAAAAAACAGATTCGATGAACCTCCTAAATGTAAAGCATAATATCTGATGCAGTTTGCCGAGACTGAGTGGCAAAAAAAAAAAAAAAATTTTAGTTTCAGGGATTTGACTATTAACGTTGATTGAATTTTTCCATTTTGTAATGTTGTGGATTGCATTTGTTTTGTGTTACCAATTTAATTACCAATCTCATATCGTGAACCGATTTTCTGCAGCGGAACTCCACTCAACTGTGTTGCTTTATTATGTCCACTCGAAAAATATGGTGTTGGAGGTTTTCAAGTGTACCCGTATTTTAATGAAAGCCAGAGTAGGAAGAAAACCAGGAATAGATTCCGCCATTATTATTTATATGACAAATTGTGTTGAGTATCGGGTAAATGCAAATTAAACACTGATCTCTTATCCATATTTTGGAAGTGCTAATCCGGTGTTCTCAATTGCCTCATTTAATTAGCAACAACGAGAAATAAAAGATAGCGTCTCACATCTTTGAAGTCACTCTACAGAAACAAAATATTGCATTTCATCCATTACACTTTTCATTCTTCGTGTGCCTAAAGATACCATTGCCACTTTTAGATGTTTCTCTCTTTTTTTTTTTTCGCTGGAAAAATGCCACCATTCAAAACAGTGGACGTGTAAAGGTCAAAAACCCTCCTGATGACTTTGAACACGACAGATTTCTGTTAAGAAGACATTGATAAGGTTGCATTTTGAATTATGCAACAGAGGCGGCTCTGGTGGCGCAGTGGTCTAAGCTCTGACTTCTGACCATTCGTCCCAGATGGGTCCGGGTTCGAATCCCGGCAAGGCATGGCTGTTGTGTTTGTCTTAAGACACTGGCTCTCTCCCTTCGCTGGAGCCAATGGCCCTAAATTAGGGACGAGCGATCGCTGACAGCCCGTCGAATTGCTCACGGTGATCGCTAAACCCCAAACAAACAAAAAGTGTAGTGTTGCCACTCACGAGAAAAATCTCTCAAAATGTGATAGATATCCATCTTTCATTTGTGTATTTTATGTTCATGGCACTGAAATGCGTAATGTAAAATCTGTTAGCAAAGTCTCTTCCCTTTCGTCTAGGAAATATTCCATAACGATTATATCAGGTGTAGTCCAGAAGAAATAGCTTTTTGTGTCAGTTAGTCGGATTTTGTCATCAGCTTTTTGTACAGGAAATAGACCAACGTTCCAAGGTTCTCAGAACCTGTATTTTTCTACCACCCTGAAAGGCCACTCCTTAGCTGAGTAGTGATTGCGCACAAGGCACAACAGAGTAAATTAAAAAGTGGAAAAATGTGAAACCAAATGCAGTTCTGTGTTGTAACGACAAGTACTTGGAAACCCTGTTGTTCTCAGAAAAGGGGCGGCAAAGTCGGATAGCCAAAAACAGAGACCAGAGGTCAATAATCAGGTCAGTTAGTGCCGTAGGGACACCACTATCAAAATTAAAGTCCTAACACCCTGTGAAAGTTTTATATGAACGAAACACTGAAAGCAGAGGTCATTTGCGGACTTGAGGCCAGAAATTAATAGCTTTTGTGTGTGGATATTATGCATATAATGTATTTTTAACATATGGTATTACTCTATTAAAGCAGCTGTCTAGGTCAGCCGACTTTCAACCCTTTTTTCTTTTTCTTCTCCTATTTTTTTATACTCTGTAGTGCCCGGTAGCTTGATTTTAAATAATTGTTCAGGTGTGCCTTTTTTGAAGAAACTCAGAAAGCCATTTCCTTAGAGGAATTCAACTCCTGCTGATATACCTAATGGCTGAAAAATATGCTGAAAATTACAAGTTATCGTAAACAGATTTAAAGGTTGGTTTTCACTTGTGAAGATTTATTTGCTCACGTGCATTTTCAAAAAATATAATCAGTTGGGGAGGTTTTTTTTACTTGGAAACCCTGTTGTTCTCAGAAAATGGGCGGCACATCGTAACAAAAAAAAAAAAAAAAAAAAAAAGGTTCATTCGGCTTTTATTTACAACATGATGTCTTTGGTTTCACTTAAAAGTGGTGCAAATGATTTTTCTTGAAAAACAACCAGCTTAGCTTTATTTAAAAACTTATCAATTTCATTTTGTTTAAAAAAAGGACTATTTGGTTCTTATTCATAAAACTTTACCAGGCCATGCTGAATTTGCACGAAATATATTCGATTGTAGAGCGCTTGAAACAGCAAAAAAGAAAGTTCCAAATTTTCAAGATGTGAATCCGTTTTTTGGTTTAAATATGTATAACGAAGTAAATTTCTCTGTCATTTTTATCCACGCCGGGACTCGAACCCGGATCCCCTCATTCCGTAATAAGTCACTCTACCAACTGAGCTACGCGGACGTTCGTTCTGCGTCACATCCCCCCGAAAGAGGTCCGGGGGCATGTATCACGGGTCAGCCGTGACCATGAATCGTCGCAGGCAGCCATCCGCTGTAGAACGTGCACTTGAGAATACGAGATTACCTCATATACAATTTTGAAGATGTGAATCCGTTTTTTGGTGTAAATATTACACACCAAAAAACGGATTCACATTTTCAAAATTTGTATATGAGGTAATCCCGTATTCCATTCAAGGAAAGTTCCATTTTTAACGGAAGATTCAACACTTGTTACCACAAACAACTATGTAGAATGCCATCTGGATGTACGTAAGAGTTAAAAAAAAAAAGAGCACGAAAGAAAAAAATATATAAATAAAGCGCTTTTGTCATCGTTTTTCCTGTTTGTCCGTCTATAAAAAGACAGCGTACTGTATATCCCCTTCTAGACTGGAAACATGGAGATTTTTTTATCTCTGTTGTACGTATTTATATTTTGGGTGTTTCGTAATGCACAAGTTCTCTGATCAGTAGAGCAAAACCTATTTTCCTTGGTTATAACATTTCTCCTTCTAGAAGTCTAACTGATTCTTTCCATTCACGTTGAATACACACAATACTGAAAAAAAAAATATCGACAGAGATTTTTAGTTGATTTAAAGACAGTTTTTTACTAGATGGGGGAAAGACGCATTGGTGTTTATTCCACAACTTGTGAATACAGGAATTTGTCCGTGACGGTGATTGAAACCGCGCCACCTCACTACGGAGTAAGTTGCTCTCCTAAGTAAGCTACACGGACAGAGTGTGTCGATACAGATTTGTCGTCTCGACACGTGCTGTTTACCTCTATAGTACGTCATATCATCTCCCTCTATTATCACTTTTTTATTTGAAGCGAAGCAGGAATTTTTTCATTAATTCCAGGCGATGTGTGGAACAAACATCACACATTTTTCGAAGAATCCAACGGCCTGTGCATCCGATTTTACGTTCGGGCACCAATGTGAAAACAGGAATTTATCTGTGACGAGTTCGAACTCGCGCCCCCTCACTCCGTAGTAAGTTGCTCTCCCAACTAACAGACAGAATGTATCGCTGCAGAGTTGTCGTCTTGACACGTGCTTTTTACCTCTATATAACGTCACAAACTTTACCTTTAGAAATCAAACTGTTTCTCATTTTGCTTCAACTTTTAACGACTCCCTACCATGAGCATCTAAGGCTATAAGGAATCATCCATCCCTAAATTAGGGCGAGAGGTTACAGGGAAGGAAGAGGCGCCTAGAACAGGAAACAAAACACGATATCTATGTCTTGATGTGGGATTCGATACCAGACTCTGCTGCTCGAAAGCTCAAAAGCAGTTCTTCTTCTCAGCCGTACGTAGCCCTAAGCTGAAGCCTCTGGTAAAGTTGTGTCCGCTAAAGCAGTTACATATTTGACGCAGTTCTATGAATTATTTACGGAATGGAAACGAAGAGTGCAATCACAATTTTGTTCCTGCAAAAACTCTTCATGTTTATACCATTACATTACCCTCCTGTACTTCTGATATCCTCAAGTAAAGGAACTTTATTTCATAATATATGTAATGGCGAATAAAATAACAGCAATGAAATAATGGCCCGGAACACACATACCACTAACTATAAATTAAACAACCGCACAAAGAGGTAAATCAAAGTGGTTTGAATGGAGCGCATGCACAATGTTTACGAGATCTACTAAACAAACAGAGATGAATAAAGATTTGTCTTATCACCTAGGAAGATCGTATCTCCATACTCGGCAAGTTCTCCACAACACGAGAGGTAGCCAGCTGTAACTTCTCTTCTAACCGCACATACTTCTAGCGAGAACGTTCATATGAACAAATACAGGTAGTCAAAATTGAAAGATAATTTATAAATTCGTATACAATTCTAAGTATTTATGAGAAAATTCAATAAAATTTAGTAAATATGTTTACCATTATTTTGCTTACGAGCACGTAATGAAAGCAGAAGAAAATCATAATCCTATCATTTGCATGTGCTAATATCATAGCCTTGTGATTTACATGAAAGAGCAGTCCATGGAACAATATTTAAAATCTTCCGCACGTGATATTTTAACATGGAGTATGACCGCCCTTGACAGCCATGCAGCTCAAACAAAGACTCTTCAGACTGTTTTTGAAGTTTAGAGGGTTTAATGACTGGTCCTCATGAGGTTTAGAGGGGTTAATGACTGGTCCTCATGAGGTTTAGAGGGGTTAATGACTGGTCCTCACCAGTCATTAACCCCTCTCGTTTTTGAATTCACGAAGTGTTCTGGCAGGAGGCTTGAAGACTCCAACGCGTCTCCTTGGAGCATCCCACTCATGATAGATCAGATTTAGGTCAGAGAATCTGGGCAGCCACTCCATTCGGCCAATATCTTTCTCTTCGAGAAAATCGTCCGGCAAATGAGCTTGACAAAGTTGGACATTACCGCTCATAAACTGGACCGATGGCTTTCCTAAATGGCCTGACATGTGTTAAGGATCTCGGCTGTGTACTTCAGTGTAGTAACAAAGAAACTGTGAAAGATCTGTAGGCCTGTGGGCCGGTTTGTTATGTGATTCCTGACCAGAGCATCCCTTTGTCTGATGTTAGAGAACCTGTTCCTGCTCCCACGTTCTCTCCAAATGGGAATTCGTCACGAATCAGTACTTAAACTGAATCGTGATTCATCTGTAAAAAGAAAATTCACTCACTGGTCTGGACTCTACATTGAACGAGTTCACTAGGTGGCGGAAATAAGAGGGACACAAATAACTGATCTTGCATAACGACACTCCTCGCGAAGTCTTCTACAACCTTATGCCTTAAAATCGTCGTTCCTGTACCTGCTGCAAGCTCCAGAAAGCTGCCTTGAGGACATATATCTGTTCCGTCTGTAAGTAGGATTCATACAGCGATCGTCTGCAGCAGCTGTGGCTCTGAAACGGCCTTTCCTGGTGGACAACAAACATCTCCTGTCTGTTGAAACTGTCTCCAAAACTTGATAGGACATTTTGTGGAACGTTCAATGCTCTGGAAACTCCCGCCTACTCCACGGCTGAAAATCATCCACACAATATCGTCGTGACATAATCAGCTCGACTTGCCACGGAACTGACATAATCAGATCGATGTACCACTGAACTGACATAATCAGCTCAACGTGCCACTGAACCGACGAAATCAGCTCCACGTTCCTCTGAACTGACATAATCAGCTCGACGTTCCACTGAACAGACAAAATCAGCTCCACGTTCCCCTGAACTGACATAATCAGCTCCAGTGCCACTGAGAAAAAAGGAAGATTTGCCTACAACAGCTACAACATGCGAGTAGACTCACGCGTATTTTTAACGCTGTCCCAATTTGCGTATCGCGGCATACTTATGGCAAAATTAATTGCGGAATAATCTACCGAGTAGCGAAATGTGCATATACAACAATTTTCAGCGATTTATTTTACATACTTTCAGGTACTGAACTCGGAAAACAAAGGGATAAAAATTAATGTAGATTATTTAACTCACATTAGTTTCGCTGATTACGTCTTTTTTGCAACTGCCCCTTCAGAACTGCAGAGTATGATTCCGGAACTTGCAGACAAGAGTAAAGAAGTGAGATTAAAAATGAACTTTCATAAGATACAATGCTTTTACAAAACATGAAGATTTATCGATTGATGGGGAAAAGCTGGAGATAACCAAATTCTACATTACCTTGGACAGCAGAAATCAAGCAAAGGTCAGATTGATGAAGAAATAAATCGACGTATAAAATTTGGGTAGAGAGCTTTTGGAAGAAACAATACAATTTTCAAGAGCAATATGCCATTACGTCCAGTGCTTACGTACGGAGTAGAGACGTGGATTTTATCTAAAAAAGGCATAGAAAGTATGCAGACAACTGAAAGTGGCATGGAGAGATGCATGCTTGGTGTAACCAGGAAAGATAGGAAGAGGAACTCGTGGACAAGGAAAATGAATGACAAGAGTGGAGGACAACGGGATCAGTGTAAAATCCCTGAAATGGCAATGGGCTGTACATACTGTAATGGTAGGAGAACGAAACACCGATGGACAACTGAAATTTCAGACTGAATTACAAAACACAGGAAAAGATCAGAAGACTACATGGGCGGTGGGTGGATGCAATTCGAAAGCACGCAGAAGTAACATGGGTACACTGGCGCAAGGCAGACCGTTGTGAAAGAAATTTGGAGAGACCTTCATCCCGCAGTGGATGAATAATGGATGACAATGATGATGACCATGATGATTTTACACACCTCGGTAGTTATACACCTTTTTGTAGATTATTCTCTCATTTGGTACAGCATTGCAGTGGCGTAACTTCCACCCCTCAGCCCCAGCAGCTGCGGGGGCGCAGGTAACCAAGGGACGTACCGCAGCTTCCACTTATAGTTTTTGAAAAAATTCGAACATGAACAAAGACAAAAAAACAAGTAATTAATCTAAAGGTTAATATTTTCTCTTAAGGTACGTTTAACTTTGCCTAAATAAATGTCTAGTTTCACTTTCAAAGAAGTAGATGTTCAGCTATTCTGCCCTTTGGCTCCAAGTTGTAATACGATCGTACTCCAATCGCCCTCTCTCTGCGCTGCTGAGGAAAAGCGCGATTCCACATGGGGATTCCTAATAGAGGATGTGGAGAAACAGTCAGTCAGTCACCTAGGATTCGTACATGACAGGCGCCAACGTTTATTCACAGCAGCCGCAGATTTGTTATGTACAAGAGGGTGATTTCTTCAAGTGATTCATTTTAGTTTTGTACAAAACATTTGTATTTTTAAATATATTACTTAAAAAGTTTAAACTACAGAGCTCAAGGTACCAGCATTACTTTTCCAGACACTCTCCCTGACTTCCTGAAACTCCCTCCCATCCACCTGCCCACGCATCCTCCCTCGTGCATGAAATCATGGAAAAATTACTGCGCTTAGGGGCGCCCACATTGTGCTAGTTACGCCACTGCACCAGTGTGGTTGAAAATGTTGAATATTGAAGTTACCGACCCGGGTACTGGCCCCCGGTAATAAATAAAGGCGTCTTCCTCCCCCTTTCTACTTCGCTTCCGTGTCACTTTCCAATCGGGCGCTCTAGCCCAAATCTCCTAGCTTCCTATTTCTAAGGGTTGTTTAAGACCTGGGGTCAGACACTCCCTTCCTAAAATCCTCTACATATGATCATTGAAGTTACCGAGGAGGGGTTGATTTGTATGAAGTCTCACACGAAAGTGACATAACTTTTGTCTCGCTCAGAGCTTTTTACAATTGATGGAATGCATTATGAGAATTCTGATATCAACTGTTACCAGAGAAAACCGTCGAAAAATAATTGTACAACATTCTAGGATTTTAATCACAGGCCAGTTACGCTTAGGACATAGTGAACACTGCTAGCATATAAGCTATTACCGTGATTTTCTTAATTAATTAATAAAATTTCCAAAAACCTTTGCTACCGAAGAAAAAAGCATCCATTTTTTCGGGGTTACTATCAAAATAAAGACGAGTCATGCAAGATTGTGCCCACAAATTTATCCAGATTTAGCAGAGGAAGATACAAACTAAACAAAATCATTGGCAGTGTAACCGCAAACATCACTCCTTTTTAAGTTTCAAGTCTGGAAACTGGTTAGCCCCTGGAAAAAAGTAGACGACAATTCGTAGGATGTTCCACAAATACCGTTCCCATTTCGTCGAGATAACATGAAGTTTTTACAAAGAAGAAATTTTGCCCAGGCAATGAGCTATTTGTTATTACAAAAGAGCAGTAAATAAAGGACATTAAAACTTAGCAAGAGTGAGTGTTGAGAAACAGCAGCTGAAAATTAAAGTACTCGTAACATTCTTTATCTTCGAGTCAATAATTCACCCGACCTTGTGATGTCTGAATTGTACGTAGACTGAAAGCGCATTCATTTACGTGACTTAACTACTAAATTCACGCATGAAGTACACAGCTTTTTATGGATGGATTTCTTCAGGCGTGGTTCTTCGGCAAAATAGTTGTATGCAAATCACGCCGTTCTGTTACGAGACACGCTGTGTCAGAAGCCAGACATTGCTTCCTACGTACAGTATCTACTAATATTATGAACTGTACTCTAAGAATAACTACTTTACTTTCACATCCCTTCTTGGGAAGACAAAATGTATTACATTCATTTCATAAACCACATTATTCCGTCGGATTTTTATGCTACAATGCAAAAAATCATAAACGACACGAAGCAAAGTTCTATCAATTTATATGATCAACTCAAACTCACAGAAAAAGGAAGAATTTCTGCTAACAGCCCAAAGTTATAGATTTTTTTTTTCTGTTCCTTTATTTTGTAATTGTACAGCTCCCTATAATGGCTTGTTCTTATTCAATTCTTTCCAGAAATTTAGGCTTTTGCATTTATTTTCATTTGCGGCAGCTTAAATACACAGTCCAGTCACATTATTGTGACCACCTTCTACTTTTGAAGTCAAAAGCGCGTACCCAATGAAAGAAGACACGTGTCGTGAACTGGCTTTTAGGGTACATAAGGTGTGCTGTAGCCATTTTGAAAACATATCACTCGTTGCTGTCATGGATAAAAGGAGCGATTTATCAGATTTGCAAAAAGGGATGATTACCAGTTTTCGGGCCAAGGGTGGCAGTATTTCTGAAACAGCCCAGTTTGTGAACTGTTCGCGTGCTGCCATGGTTAAAGTGTATCCTGATTGGAGAAATGGCACCGTTGCGAATACGCGACGTGGAAACTGGGGAGCACTACACGTGCCATTGATGTGAGAGGTGAACGTCGGCTACGAAGGTGCGTGAGGGCCGATCGACACGCTACAGTGGAGCAAACTCGCCGGCCGAATGAACAAGGGGGCTACTGGAAATGTACCTAAAACAACAGTTCAGCGAACCCTGCTGCGTATGGGGTTCCGATTCAGACGGATGGTCACTGCACCTTTGCTAACGAAGGTGCATCGGCAGGAAATGCTTACATTTGCACGTCAGTATCCGAATTAGACCTCCGCTGATTGGCAAAGGATTGCCTTCTCCGATGAGTCTCGTTTTCTGCTTCATCGAATGGATGGACGTTGGCGTACAAGGCAAGAAACATCGGAGAACAAACACTCTTCAACCATTGCTGGAAGAACACAAGCTGGTGGTGGCAACGTTATGGTATGGGGAATGTTTTCATGGTATTCTCTGGGTCCACTTATATCTGTGGAAGGCACTATGAACCGAATTCGTTATGAATCCATTCTTGCAGACCACGTACACCTATACATGCTGATTGTCTTCCCTGGGGCTGATGGGAACTTCCAGCAAGACAGTGCGACGTGTCACACAGCTAAAAATGTCCGAGACTGGTTGGAAGAGCAGGATGGCGACTTCAAAGTACTTCCCTACCCCCCCCCCCCCCCAATACCGCAGACTTAAACCCAGTTGAGCATTTGTGGGAACACCTCGATCGTGTTGTTCGCTTTATGGATCCTCCACCACGCACCCTCCAGCAGCTGAAAGATGCACTGCAGTCAGCATGGCTCTACATACCTGTGAATACCTTCCAGCACCTTATTGAGTCACTCCCGGCCCGTCTAGCTGCTGTACGCGCTGCACACGGCTGTTACGCTGGATATTAGCTGGTGGTCACAATAATGTGACTCGACCGTGTATACTCTAATGCACCTATGATTCGTTTTCATATGCTGTAATCCATGAAAAACATTGGCAAACTCACAGAATTTCCCCCTTCTTCATTCTGGGTTTGGATAGGTATAGCACATTAAAAGAACGGAATTTCTCTTTCTTTAAATCTCAGTAATTTACAGTTCATACAATAAAATTCAACAAATACTGGAGATCAAAATGCTGATATTGCTGCCCAGAAAAAAATACAGTTTGAGCTTTTGGAATTAAATTTTCATTGCGAAAACTTTCAGAGTAAATTAGACTTGAATAAATTTAGTTTACATTATTTAGATTTAACATCGGTTGTTTATATAATAAAAGCAAGAATTTTCGTACGGAATGTTACAATACATTTCCAAAAGGCTGTCTGCGTACGATAATTTAATAAACTATACCCTTTTGGACTGCAAATTAAAATCACTTTATTTACACTCTAAAAATTCTGGTTAAAACATGCGAGATCTTTCAGGGCCGCGAGACCCCATCCTCAGGCTAAGTGACAACAAACACCGAGAGGCAACCACTATATACATCATGCGTCACCCACAATACACTCTCTCATTCGCCCAATTGATGCCATTATAATAAGTTCGAAGAAAATAAGTAACAAAATATTATGTAAATTCCTCGTCTTCAGGAAGTTGAGTGTTAGGTGTAACTAGCTGCCTCCATTGTCGAGGAACGAATGTTGGAAGTTCCGTGTTACAACAGGTTGGCCCATACTTGATAATAAACAGACTTTCTGAGAGGAAGACGGTACGTTTATCAACGTTAAAATAAATAACTTTAGAGTTAATCCAGTCTGGTGAGAACCCCTCCTGGTTAACGGCATTAGTTAGAGCCGTCCGTAGTAGTTAATCCTGAGCGAAGATGAGAGTATTTATGTTCAGACAACCGTATGCTAAACGTCCTAAGTGTAGACCCAATGTAATAACGAACATCAACGCCGGGGTCCTCATGGACAAGAGGAATGCAATATACACCAGGTTTATTCAGGGTTGTGACTTTATCTCCGTCGTTTCATACCAGAGAAAAAAATTTCTGGTAGACACTCTAAAAGTTTAATTATGTTTGTGACAAGCTTTTTAAGGATAGAAACAAGAGCAGGAAAAATTCTACTTTGCCAACATATTTGGTTAAAGAAGTCTCAGCCAGCAGAGTCGTAGGCCTCGACCGCTGGAATCTCAACAATATTCCCCGAAAGAAATGGTCATAAAAGCCAAAAGCTCGGGCTATATTTAAAACTCTGTTTAATTCCTCTTGTCGAGCCCTGTAAGAAGAGGAATGCGTAAATGCACGTTGAAGTAGAAAACGGAAGGCAGAGGCTTTGTGATCAGACGCGCTGGAAGAGGAAAACGGAATAAGACAGAAAACAAAAGTAGGTTTACAATAGACCGAGTATTTAATTTGATGGGAGACTAAGTCCCGAGTTAGAAGAATATCCAGAAAACGTAACCTCCCCTCACTCTCTAGTTCCTTCGTGAACTTGATGGATGGGAACTGGGAGGATAAACATTCCGTAAATTCGTCTAGTAGAGACAGAGAATGGGGCAAAAATACAAAAAAAGTCATCTACATACCTGATCATGACAGATGGTTTGTAGGGGAATTCCAACAAAACACTTTCCTCAAGGGACTGAAGGAGGATTTCAGCCAGAATAGGGGAGATATGGTGGAAAGAATACAAAAACAAAATCTGCAGGTGTTCTTCCATCTTTTTTTTTTTTTTTAATTAAGCCCCTAAATGTGACTAAAGTAAAAACAGAGGTTAAACTCTCCAGATCAGTGTTCGATTTCTCGTGCGTAGCAACCACTTATTTGCTCTTAAGGTTTTCATTCTCGATTTATTTTCATAACTGAACTTCTACCAACTTTAATTAGGGATAAACTCGTCCATAATGATTTCTTCACTTGAGAAATCTAAAGACAAACATGGATAGCTTTAACTTTAGTTGGCTCTTTCCCAAAGATGAAGACATACAACCTCAACTCCAATCATCCTACACGTGAGAATAAGTTTTTAACTTTAAGTTTTACTTAATTCTAAGCCTAAATATTAGCAATTTTTGACATGTTTTGTAGAGGTCTGCACGGGCCGGTCTGGCACGCCAAGCCCAAGCCCAAGCCCGACCGGTCAGAGGGGCAGAATCGGGCTTTTTTTAGTTTAGAAAACAAAGCAAGGGGTCGGCTCGGGCTGTATTCCAGACACTTACGACCGGGCCGGGACGGGCCAGGCCAAGTTGACTCATTCTTTTTATCTCAATGGCAAAGAAACAAAAATGTCATGTTCCCCGATTTCCTGGTCTGTTTAACTGTTTTGCTGGCTTTACTTACTTCCATGACATAGCCCAGGACGTAATCACAAAGGCAAGGAGAGGCTCTCACAGTGTTTTTACCATCTGTAGGTATTAAGATGGTAAAACCACTTTGGGGCGTGTTGACAACAAATAGATTCGACCCCGAGCGAGGGCGTGTGTTGTGTAGAGTGAGGGACGGAGGTTCCTGCAGTGATGTGGGGTGTCCGTGTATGTGTTAGTATGAGAAAGTGGGACGACATCGATGTTTTCTCCTATCTCTAATCTGTATATGGATTGACTTTTGTAGTGTTGCACTTGCTAGTTTAGAGAAAATGAGATTTTGAACGCGCTTAGTCTTCTTTTTTGTCTCTCTTTAAAGGTTATATTCTTCGACAATTGTTAAAGTTTAGTTCAAATTTTTAGTCTTACATTCAACTAAATATTTGCAATAATATTTCATTATTCAATTTCCGCAATTTAGTAAAATACAACAGAAAGACAAAGTAATACCAAATGGCACATAACGGGCTGGACCGGGCCTAAATAAGAGCTGCAATTGACGGGCCTGTGCCAGATCGGGCCTAGTGTCTAATATTTGAAGCGGGCCGGACCGGGCTGGACCAAAACGCACGGGCTTGGGCCGAGCCGGGCAAGGCTAACCAAATAAGGCCCATGCAGACCTCTAATGTTTTACTTCAAGCGTGAAGATGAGATACTCGAAATTTATTCAGGCATACGACGGAAAGTAAAGTAACAGTATGTAGCTTTGTGTTACTTAGCTATTTTAAATTACTTAACTATACGTCCATGTCTGAAGACAAGTAACTTTAAGTTCATTTATAGAAACGACCCCGTTGTTTGAGTCTGTTAGAGATGACACTAGACATCGCCACGTCCGCATCATAGGACAGCGCTGCATAAAAACATGATTATGTTAGTTTTCAGTGTTGAAATGGCTGTTAAAAAGACATTTTCGTGTTGGGGAAGCAAAAGAACTGTTTCTTCTGAAGAAAAACCTAAATTTTATTTCTTACAAACGCGACATAACCTTTCTGGTGCGTACATTAGTGATGGCATAAATTATTCCTTACTGTGTGAGTTCATTCATTACTCATCATTAACGCAAAAGTCATTCACGAATGATCATTCAATTTCCAGGTTTTTACTACTTTGACTTCGTTGCGTGGGTACCGTGTTTACGACCAGAGCGCTTTCAATGCCACAACTCTTTTGGCAAACTGCCCATAAGAGCGTGAGATATTCATTGTGAATGATTCGCCGAACGATTCGGGCACACCATTCGAACGAATAGCATTCACACATTATTCCCATTCTTAAGTTCCTCCATTCCGACTGCTGATTGCTCCCTCACGTAACATTTGACAGTCATTAATTCTCGACATTACTTTTCTTAACGGGCTTACGAACTCATGCGGGTGGAAAGAAGTTAAGCGTACTGCGCTGCAATAGTGGATTGATTGATCATTAACAAGCAGTGAGAGCGAACAATTCACGGAGAAATCATTCGCTGTGAACGAATCATTCATGAAAGGTCCATCTCTAGTAAGTATACATTTAAAATTACAACTGCCTCACACGATTAAAAACATCTCCATTATGCACAATTGAGTCATTAGCAGTAAGTTTAATACAGTCAAGTCACAAAGTACAAGTACAAGATGATAAGTTAAAAAGGCAAGATCTTTCCAGCTCATTCTCAAGCCATAATGCCGTGTGCACCCTCAGAGACATGCACTTATACACTGAGTGGCCACTTTATTATGACCACCCCTTCAGTACTTCGTTGGGCCACCTTTTGCCTTTAATACTGCGTCGATTCTTCGTGGCATGGACTCCACGAGATGTTGATAGGTGGTTTGTGGAATCAGACCATGCTTGATGAATAGCACTTTCCAGGAGTGTGAGATTGCAGGGTTGTGGATCCAGCTGTCTGATGGCTCGTTCAACTTCATCCCACAAATTCTCAATGGGGTTGAGATCGGGATATTGTGGGGGGCCACCTAAGCAAAGTAAACTCGCCGACATGTTCCTGAAACCAATCCTGTACAATACGACCACTATGGTAGGACGCATTATCTTGTTGAAAGTAGCCATCGCCATTGGGATAAACCATCCACATGACAGGATGCACTTGGTCCGCAACGATGTTTAGATATGATGTGTCAGTCAGACGTTGATCAACACGAATTAAAGAGCCCAAAGCATGCCAGGAAAACATTCCTCAAACCATAACGTAGCCTCCACGAGCTTGAAGGGTTATAGCAATGCATTTGGGGTCCATGCTTTCCTGCTGTTTCCGCCAAATTCTCACTCGGCCATCGGCATGGTGCAGCTAAAACCGTGATTCGTCGGACCACATAATTTGTTTCCAATTATCGACTGTACAATCCTTGTGCTCCTGTGCGAACTGGAGACGTTTTCTCTTGTTAACTGCAGACAGCAAAGGTGTTCGAACAGGCCTTCGGCTGCCATATCCCATCCGATGCAGTGTACGGCAAACAGTGCGTGCAGAGATCATTTGAGGGGATCCTTGATTAAGATGGTCTGTAATTTGCTGCACTGTTGTACTTCTGTTGTCTGTTACCAGTCTGGGCACTCTCCGTTCCGTCCGAGCAATCACTAGTCGATGACAACCACACGTTGCACGTAGAGACCCAGTTTTTTTTTGGCTGACAGTCCAGTCTTTAAACACTTTAACAACAGCTGCTCTGGAACATTTCACGAATGCGGCGGTTTCTGTGATACTCGCTCCATGGCTCCGAGCTTGAAAGTCCATCAAACCGCATTTTTTACCCATCTCTTCACCAAAAATTCCCTTTTACTACTGTCGCAAGCACTAAGCTTTCCCTTTTATACTAGCCTCGCTCTCTGGTGGGAACAGCGTGCAGCCATAGCTCATTTGCTTAAAACTGTCAGGTGGTCATAATAAAGTGGCCACTCAGTGTATAAAAAGTTCACGTCACGCTGTTCTGACAACCTCACATCAGGATTATGTTGTCAGGACAACGTGACGTGAACTTTTGTATATAAAAAGTGCATGTCTCTGAGGGTGCACATGGCATTATGGCTTGAGAATGAGCTCCAGTGGGAGCTCGAAAGATCTTGCCTTTTTAACTTATCATCTTTTACTTGTACTTTGTGACTTGACTGTATTAAACTTACTGCCAATGACTCAATTGTGCATAATGGAGATATTTTTAATCGTCTGAGACAGTTGTAATTTTAAATGTATATCGTTTTAAAGCACGGAAAGAAGAAAATTTTATCTAGTAAGTATAATGGAGAAGGTAAAGGTTTATTTTAAAAGTCCTTAATAATTTGACGGGATATTTCCGCGAAAAGGTACATAAATATTTTATATCATGTCGATTTATTTAAAATGGAATGAAAATTACAGCAATAAAATGATTTTTAAAGGTTTGTACCCCAAAGTCTACCAGCAAGCTCAACGATTGCAGCCTTCCTATCATTTACTGCACGGTGATCATGTAGCTGATCCGCCAGAATGATATCCATTGGTCTCCGTAGGCGTAACTCTTATAGCTGATATGCCAGAATGATATCCATTGGTCTCCGTAGGCGTAACTCTTATAGCTGATATGCCAGAATGATATCCATTGGTCTCCGTAGGCGTAACTCTTATAGCTGATATGCCAGAATGATACCCATTGGTCTCCGTAGGCGTAACTTTTATAGCTGATATGCCAGAATGATAGCCATTGGTCTTCGTAGGCGTAAATCTTATAGCTGATATGCCAGAATGACAGCCGTCGGTCTTCGTAGGCGTATATCGTGTAGCTAATCCGGCCAGAATATTAGCCATCGGTCTTTGTCGGCGTAACTCTGTGCCAAAGATCAGTAGCCTTCCCGCACAGTACGAATAGTTGCAATCGCAACTCCAGACAAATGACGTAACCCCAGTCAAACGTAGGGTTTCTAAGTTCACGACAGCCATCGTCCTTCGTAGGCGTAACTCGTGTAGCTGATCCGCTAGAATGACAGCGATCGAAAATGAGTGAACTAGCTGTTGTTACATGTATCGTCGTTCACCCCACTCTGTAGAAAGCTGTGGCTAGCCAGAACGCACAATGAAGCCTATTTTTTTAGCATTATTTCATTTGAGACAAAGAATAATTGATAACAATTAGCATAATTATTGCACCTCCGTGAAACTACGCAAGAAAGGCTGAAGGTTCTTGCAGAAGACGAAGAGCTCAGAAGACCATGATCTTCTTGGGCACACTTCCACACGAAAGTTATCCGTATCTCTTTTGCACAAGTCTGCAAACCAGGAGCATTGTGATGGATGAAGCCATGATATTTGCAATTCGTTAGCCAATGATTCCCTTCATCACGTACCAGAGAAGGTTATAGTGTTGGGTTCGTAAAAAACAAATTCAGCTTTTCTTACGAAGAAATATTTTCTGTTGATCCAAAGCATAAAATGTCTTTTTAACAGCAATTTCGAAAACAGAAAACTTAAAATATATATATATATATATATATATCTGTGTCTCAGGCTAAGCTATCGCATGATACAAACGAGCGGATGCGGCAAAATCTGGTGCCGTCTCTGACAGGTTTAAGTAACGGGATTGTTTTCACAAATGAACCAATCTTTAATTTAGTTAGCTGTTTGTCCATGCTAAAAGATAAATGCTTTTAGTATGCAATTAATCCAGCAGCAAAGGTAAATAACATTTATCTAATGCAAACAATACGTCGTGCTCAACGATGGAGAACTACAATTAGGAAACAATTCAAACAACATGACTTAGAAAAACATAACGATAAGCAAATATTTTTTAGCCACGGGTTTAAGGAAAATATAAATAAAATTAATTTTGGTTAGCTATTTGTCAAAACATGGAAATAAGTAATTTTAACTTTTCGAAGTAGCTACGTAGACTGTCAAGGTTTTGAGGTTAAACGCTAAGTTAGTTTATTTAGCAGTGTTTAGCAATTGGCCAAAGCCTAAGGTTAATTAGGTAAGAGTCTAGTGTGAAGCTTAATGCATTTCGTTAGCTACTGATCCACACGGAAAGATGAATAACTTGAACTTTGGTTAGCATTGGTCCAAGAGTAAAACCGAGCTAAAGTACCTTCAGCTGCCCATTTGTCTCATCGTAAAAATGAGCACATTAAACTTAGGTTGGCAATGAGTCAAAGTATAAGAGCAGGCAGCTTTTATTATTTTAACTACACATTGATTCAAGCATAAAAGATATGTTACTTAATTTTTTTCAACCAAATCGGTTCATTAACTCCGCTTAGCTACTAACGCGAGTGTAAGGATACCTTTTACTAATTCAGGAGCAAAGGTTACTTATGTAAACAGCAATTGGTTCTTAGCCAGTAAATAATATTATCTGAAGATGGTGTGTTAGTAGTTAACAGGGGCGTCGACTTCACCAAATTATTGGGGTAGGCAGGCGTGAGAGAGATCTCACGTCGGAGCGGAACATCCCTTCCATTGTCAGGAGGAAAATAAAAACAAAGGGGAATCAAAAGATTAAACTACGAGATTCGACGTATATTTTAAAACACAATTGTATCTTCTCATCGGCAAATGAACAAGAAAACAGAAATATTATTTTGCTGAATATTAATATTTTCAAAAATAAAATTTAACGTGTGAGTTTATAAAAATGTCCACAGAGATTTTATTTCCAAACGTTTATAAAAAAAATATGAGAAATTAGCTGGGCTATTCAAACAAAGAACAAGAAGTATAAAAAATACATCAATGCAGACAGATAAACGCACCAGAGATCATACGTTTCTGCATTTTTATTTATTTTTATTTTTGATATATATATAGTCAGTTTATGGCTTCTGACGTCGCCTTCCGATCTCCAAGAGTTTTTTCCATCTTTCTCTATCTAAGCACCATTCTTCCATCAGGCCATTTTGACTAAGTGCTTTCTTTATTCCATTAGACCATGTTCTTCTAGGTCGGCCTTTGTTTTCCCGTTTGTTTGATTTAAATTCCATGGAAATTTTGGGCACTCTTTCATTGGTCATTCTTTTTACATGACCAAATTAACGCCATTGTCTACTCTGTATTTCTTCTAAAATTGTTTCTTTCACTTGCATCAATTCTTTAATTCTTTATTTTCTGTCTTCTTGACACTCTACATAATCTTTTTAAAGCATCCACCTCTACAGCTGATCTCTATCCGCGTCTATTAATCGCCTGGCCTCGGCCCCATAAAGTAAGATGTTCTTAAAAATACCATAATAAATACCCCACCCATTTCCTTTTTCTGGTTATTTCTTCTCTTCTCCAGACTCCATTCAGGCGTTTAACAGCTATTCTTCCCTATGCAATTCCATTTCTTAATTCCATTGCACCTCCAGGTTGGGGGTTGGGACAATAGGCTTGCACCCTATATCTTGTAAAAATTGATTTCCGCACTAGAAAACTCCAAGAGAAAAAAACCAGATGAATTTAACAGGAAACGACTAATGCTACGGAAACGGATTATTTTTTATAATGGTTTTAAACATTTGCAACATATCACGAGAACATGTCAAACACAATACGTGGCTGGAAATCCAGTTTCTTATCTATTGAGCAATGCTGAATATGGGTTAAAGGATTTTATTTATTTTGCTATTTATTAATTTTTGAAAATAAATCGCTTTGGCATCGTAAGGTGGAGCTTAGTCCAATTTATGAGACTAAAGAGATTATTTAATTAAACAGGGCGAAAATTATTGGGTGGGCACTGCCTCCCACCCCAGTAAAATTATTGGAGGGACAAGATTCATCTTGCCTCCACCCCAGACCTGTCGGTGACTGTGGCAGTTAGTAATTTCCTTTAGTAGTTTGAACAAGGGTAAAGATAAGTGACTGAGAGGAATCAATAGTTCAAGCATAAATCCAGTACTTGTAGTTAAAGATTGAAACAAGGTTAAATTACTTTAATTTTAGTAATATTTGCGAACAAAAGTGCTACGGAGATTTAATACAAGAATTTTAGGGGGAAATATTAAATCTCATTCGCAACATTTCTTTCGCCTTGTGTTTGCTTAGTTCTACAAGTCTAGGAAAGTTTCACCTTTTTCACGTTGTAAGGAAGAAGGGATTTTCAGAGAGCGCAAAGCTGTAGCGTCTTTAGCCTTTGTTTTACAAAGATATCACAATGAAGAAGGCCATTTGAAAATTTGACTTAGTGTTTCGTAGCCGCATTGGTATTGTCAAATGCAATTAGCACTTTTCGGCATGTGTGCCCAAAAGTAACCGAAGGGAACGCGGGAAGCTTTTAATCTCAGCTTTATGTTTTATGCCGCCTTTATTCCTCGGGAGAGATCGCAGGTTTGGTGAAAGCGAAGGGGTGAATTTGTCTGGGAACAAAAGGGTAACGGGACAGTAAACGCAAGGGGTTAGGAGCAAGCGGTCATGAGATAGCCAGCTGGCTTGGTTTTGTGGGCACGACGTTAAGGTAGCGGGAGGATTTAAGATTTTTCCGGTGAAGCAGGAGGAAGACGTGATAATCGTCGGAAGTAGAGATTATAAGGAATAGAAATATATTGTTTGGGGGAAAGGGATAGGAATTTAAATAAAAACCGATGGACAAATATCCTCGAAATCAAGGGGCCGCAGGTGGCCTAGTGGGCAACGTTCGTGACTGCCACGGAAAGGACCTCAGGTTCGATCCCAGGCAGGTACGAAAGCTCGATCCACTAAATATCCGCCGTGCGTCGGATGGGCACGTTAAGCCGTCGGACCCCGGGTACTGGCCCCTCGGTAATAAATAAGGGCGTCTTCCTCCTCCTTTCTACGTCGCTTCCATGTCACTTTCCTATCGGGCACTCTATCCCAAATCTCCTAGCTTCCTATTTCTAAGGGTTGTTTAAGACCTGGGGTCAGACACTCCCTTCCTAAAATCCTCTACATATGATCATGATCCTCAAAATCAAAGAGAGAAATAAATAGTTTTAAAAGGTACTGAAGCATTCCTTGAATATTTAAGCTTCCTACTTATTATTATCAACTACGTAGCACTGTGATCGTTATTTACAACGTTAACCTAGAAGAAATAAACCAAGTTAACAAAAGTAAAGATAACTTAAATTGACTGGTGACCAGCCAGAAAGATGAGGCTGTGTCAGTGGAGAGAACTATCTTCCTTATTCACATTAGTTCACGAAGCGAACCAGATAGAATAACAAACAAAGAATTAAAACCCATGTTCACACACTTTCGCCAGCTAAGCTGAGCCTTCTCAAGACAGTGAATCCAATTGGGAAAAAAACACACAAGAAGTAAACACACTTCACCTCTCTACAGGATTTAATTTTAGAACAAATAAGAAATGGTGCTACAAGATCAACATAATGATTTTCTCTCTCATACTTCAAATTCACTTTTCCTATTCTGAGATGTTTATATGGGTGTCTTGTATATGTCAACTGAAGACCCCTTGGCTTTGTTTACCTTCGCAAGAAGAAAGAATGTGACCTCAGGAAAAAAAAAGCGCTTGTAAACAAGCAGGAATAGGGTCATTTATCCTGCGCACGTATTTTACTTCGAAATGCACATTATCTGTAGCCCATCTGCACTCAGGTGATGACAGTTTAGTACGCAAGCGTGCCGTCTTCCGGCCACCACAGGTGTTAAGACGAATTCAGAAGAATTCTGCTTTGCAAAAAAAACCTGTGTTTTGTATAACCTCTTAGAAGTTAGTGACTCTTTATCAGAAGAGAAGCGTACTTCATTTTAATTACCCTAAGGATAGTCCATGAACATTTTAAAAAAATGTACGCATCACGAAAAATTCAACCTGATTTGACTTCATAACGTTTTTACCTAAGAAAAAAATTTCAACTTTGGACAATGCTAGTCTTCATTCAGATTCGTCATATGTTCTTCTAAAAGCAGAAGGAAAAAAATTTGTGACTTGCAATTTAATCTCATTTTATTCAAAGTGAAACGACAAACTCGAAAGATTGTCATATTTTTTTTTTTTTTTGCCTTTTCTTCATATTACATCTTTATTCTGGACAGATTACTTAATTAACTAATCGTACGGAATGCTGTTTAACGTTATCGAAAGAGATAAAGCAAATCATGCGGTATATATTCATTACACGCATTTCATCTAAAAAAAAAAAAAATACATAAGCTGGTTCATATTGTATTTCCTTGTTACTCATTTAGAAAACTGAAAACCTGAAAAAAATAATGAATGCTTCAAATACGTGCGATGATTAGGATTAGTTTTATTGTAATTTAACATTAATTAAAAATACTCTCTCCATTTCTTCTTAAAAATTCAGATTTCTGTTAATTAAATGATGAACAGGTAAATATTTTTTTCAAATAACGGAATCAGTTTTCTTTTAATTATAAAAGCCATCTAATCAAGAATTTTTGAAACTTCCAATACTAACGTTTCCAGAATGATGCATAAAGAAGATTGTTCGAAACTCCAACGACTTCACGAATCCTATCTTAGAAAAGGGCAGGAATTTAAACAAAAAGGAGGCGTTCAGATTTGCAGTTTGCATATATACATCCACAATATTGTTCAAAAGGCAACCATTTTATCAATTCCCGATAAGCGCTCTCATAAACCGCAATAGGAATGTGAGCTAGCACAGGTTTGTGATAAATATTTAATTTGCATCCTCGAAAACCTATATATCTGGAAGTGGATAACTTTGATCAGATGTGTTTTGGGAATAGTGGTCGATTAAAACCGCGACCTGTTTGGGTTACAATTTCGATGTACCCTACTTTCCACAGACATGTCACAAAAATTAACTCTTTCAAAAACTTTTCTTACCCATTATCCGTTTCAAAAAGCAGTTAGAAAGACCTCAATTTAACATGCCGGACGAATGTCAATCTTTCAAACGCAGTTTTTCTCCAAAGCGGCTATGTTTTCAACTACAAAAAAGAAAAAGAACAAAAAGAGAGCAAAGTGAGAAAATTAAAATGCTTAAAAAAATATCAAAGTAAATAGTAACACTATACTAGTGATCCGATTTACTTGCGTAAGAAATGCACATAAGCGTTTCCAAGCTTTCGCACATCAACCAGATGACTTTTTCAAGGAAGTTAGACATTAGATAGGGGATCGCATAACTTCTTTTTCAAGGAAGTTATGCGATTCCCCTACAGTATCCGGCCTGCTCTAAACGATACGTGACAGGGTCTTTCTTTGTCAGACCCTGTCAAGTATAAGGAACTTTAAAAGATAGGACGTCATGTCATTGGAGACCAAGGGCTGCCTGCACCCTGTATATGAAATTGCACGGATTGTGCGACCCGATCACCATCAACATCTTGACTCTCCGTGTAGATCTGTTAGTTGAAAAAATCCAGCCTTCGTTATCCTCCACACACAACCAAAAACTGGGTTACTTGAGATCTTCCCAGACTCCAGAAGCTGAAGATTTCGCCATTCTATTCGTCAATATTTCCAGCCGGACGGTTTCCCAAGATGAAAAGATCGAACCCAAAAAGCGTCGTTTCCGAATTCGAAAGCGTAATAACATGAGTTAAAGATGAACTACGCCAGCTCTGTTCTTATAAATTACGATCTTGGTACGATCCTATAAAAATGCCTAATAAATTTATAATTCTGAGGCCAGTTTCGATCCTTAGAAACGACCCGTCCATAGTGTTGACTCTAACGGACAAATCCGGCCAGATAGCAATCATGGACGCAGCAGACAACAATAAGAAACTTGAAGATTTTATCACTGACTGGTTCTATAGTCCTTCAAAGGAACCCTCTAAATTCTTGGATTGCGCAGGTACAAAGAGCGGCCCGGTTACCTGCTATTCCAAACGGTCTCAGGAAAGTGGTCAGTCTACCACCAGAACCTCAGATCCCAAAGCTCTTCGGAAGATGTAAGCACCATAAGCCCGGAAACCTATTGAGACCCATCGTATCCAGGAAGTCAGCACCTACTAATATCTGGACGGCTCGAAACGATACTACATTGGAATGACCAAGCGTTCGTTTGGAATCAGAGTCAACGAACATAAAAGGGACACAAAATACGGTAAAGTAGCCACGGCACTATCCAGAGAAGTGAAATTCAAGTCCGCTACTCCTATGTGGAACGATATAAAGAAATTAGCTACCTACTCTACCCCTGAAGGTACAGCCATTCGGGAAACCTTGGAGATCATTACCAACAGCGATACTTGCAATAATGGTGTCTAGCTCGAGTTGCCACGAATTTGGAACCAATTAACGTGATACCTTGTATCTTTAAATGAATATAATGTGGTATCTATTTATTGTCAAGTCAAGTTCCCGCGTTCAAATTGTTAAGCGTTCTATTTTTCAGTTGGTAATTTCTGCCTAACTTCCTTGAAAAAGCCATCTGGTTGATGTGCGAAAGCTTGGAACCGCTTATGTGTATTTCCTACGCAAATAAATCGGATGACTAGTATAGTGTTACTATTTACTATTTAATTGGTGTAATTGGTGTATTGTTCCTCGTTATAAAAGTATCAAAGTGTCTACCAAGAGAATTCCAACGTTGTTTATTTGGCATATTGCACTGTTATGAATGTTTCAAATACATAAATGAAAGATAAATTATTGCTACTTTGATAATTTCCACTATAATGACAAATCTTCACTTGTGATATTGACAGTCTCAAATTTCAATTTCAATATTGCTTTGGCGTGAACTTTTACAGAAGATAGTATCTGCCTGTGAAAATATATGAAAAATAAAATATATATAAAAATATAAAAGTATCTGCCGTATACCTCAATACGTTTTAAATACTATTTTCTCATGTATCTGCCTGGGAAAATAGTATTTAAAACGTATTGGGTATCATCATTCACCATTCCCATATCCCGAAATATTCAAAATACTAGAATTCTATACCTGGTGATATTGTATCTAAAAATTACAGAAATACAGCCTTGAAATCGACTACTGACGAACTACTTTTGAACAATAAGCCATTTTAAAATGAGCAAACATACCTGTTTATATTGACAGGCAGTGAAGTTTTAGCAGTGCTCAATTTTCCATAATAAATATGGTTGGTTGGTTGGTTGGTGTATTTTAATGGCGCAAGGGCCAGGTCTGGCCAAAGAGCGCCTAATAATAAATATGTCAAAACGAAAAAATATGGCAGAGATGTTTTTGCGTTTACCCCTCGTGCACTAAAACATTTTCTGAAATTCACGAGCCCCTTTCCGCGATTTCTTTCGTGAATTAACGAAGCATATTTCTGATACAACTTTTTCCGAGAAATGACCGAAAAAACTCTGAATTTCACGGAGTTTTCGTATGCCAGAAAAATTATGAATTTTCAGAAACTTTTCCGCAATTCCTTCCTTATGAGTAAATTTTCCTTCCAATGAGTAAATTCTTCCTTATGAGTAAATGTAAGGCTAACGCGCTCGGCTAGCTATCGAGAGATTCGGGATTCGATTCCCCGACGGCGGCCGAATAACAAATTTTCGGTTGCTGTGCATTGCTTAACGTGGAAAGAGCGATGGATTTATTTACTCAACCGACGTCACGTATTTAGATGATTTTCACCTTTTCTTCCTTCCTTATAACAACGAAAAAAGTCCGTTCTCACTTTTTCCGTATCCAAACGACGAAAATTTCCAGGTAATAGGAGAGATTCACGAAATACTTTGGGGTTTGGTTAACTGTTAAATTTCCATAGTCTATCGAAGTACTTGATTTTGAAGTTATGTTGCGAGATCGGATATTGAATCTTTGTTACTCTGTCACAAGATATTTTTTCTCCTTTCTCCCATATTGTGCACCAGCTAGTATATATTGTGTTACCGTAAGAAACAGGGTACTTAAATTATTAAACAGGTTATTGTACGATATCTATATATCAGTCCATGGAGTCCTTAAGGCAAAAGCTAAACAGCTATCAAAAGTAAAGTTCATATTTAGAAGTTTTGTAAAATAATATTTTAAAACAGTACATTGCACCTTCTCCTAAAGATAATTGAAAAAAAGACTCCAAATCATTCTGCTGCTTCTAACCACAACCATGACAAAAACGCGTAATTTGTAACAAGAAATTAATATGCAGGAACTATACACGAGTATACTCATAATAGTATAACTAAACTAATGATCCGAATTTTTTGGTGTAGAATAGAAATAAAACTTTCCAAGCTTTTGCACATCAACCACATGGCTTTTTTCAACGAATGTAGACAGCTAACAAGATCTATTACAGAAAAAGTAAAATTATTGCAAATGTATTCAAAATAATAATAAGCTCCAATAGTAAATAAAATGACTAACATTAATGAAAAAAAATTCACCACCGCCCAATTAGTTTTACCTTGAATGAGAATCTGATTGCTGTGACTTTCTAGCTTGGTGGTTAAGACGCACTGTTTCAACCCCAAACGACTTGGGCTCCATCCCCACCACAGGCCTGAAAAATTCTCTGGCGTAAGGGCTGAAATATTCAGAGTGTTGGATTTTGCGAAATTTCTGTCGAAATGCGGAAAAACTTGAAACGGACTTTTCTGAAGCAAACGGAATTACTGACTACGGAAAATCTGTGAAAATACTGAAGTTATAAAAACGGGAACTTTTAAAAACGGAAATTCCGTAAAAAGACGGACACTTACCTGCAACTTTGCTGCACGTTATTTTCAGAAATTTTCCTGAATTCACACCACTTATTTTTTACAGTGTAGGAAACAAAAGTTCATGTCACGTGAGTTTGGAGGCCAGGGCATTAACAGAAAGTCATCACCATGTTCATCGAACTACTCCTTGACTATTCTGGTAGTGTGGCATGGCACAATATCCTACTGGTAATGGACATCACCAGCAGGGAATAAAGTTGGCATGAATGGGTTAACTTTGTCCGCAACGATGTTTAGATACCTGACAGATGTCAGGGATTGTGCTATTGAGATAATGGGGCCTAAAGTGTCCCAAGAAAACATCGCCCACAGCATAACACCGCCGCCACCAGCCTGTTTCAGCCCAACAATGCATTCAGGTGCCATTGCCGCCGTTGGTAGTCGACGTAGCCGAACTCCGCCATCTACGTGATGCACCAGGAATCTTGATTCGCCAGACCAGGCCACTTTCTTCCAATCATCCACAGTCCAATCTCGGTGATCTTGGGCGCATTTCATGCGTTGTTTGCGATAACGTGCAGTGAGCATGGGGACCCGGCTGAGCCTTCGGCTATGTAGGCCCATGCGCAGAAGACTGCGATGAAATATCTGCTGTGACGCATTGTCCTGATCACCACTGTTGTAGCTGCGGGTGATTTGTCGCACTGTGGTCCTGCGGTCGCTGTGAAAAATGCGCGACAACCTTCGCTCCCCTTTGGCATCAATGAGCTGCGGACGACACGCGGCTGGTCGACGGCTCGCCGTTTGGCCATCTGTGCACCACTTTTGATACGTACTCACTACAGCGGCACGTGAAGAACCCACAAGCCGCGCCTTTTCCGAGATCGTAGTTCGTTGGCGCCGTGCCATCGCAATTTGTCTTTCATCAAACTCCGATAAATCGGCAGCTTTTCCCATTCTGACTCCGAACACTCTTCTAACCGAAAGTCGGTCCTCGGGTTGTATGTATACTGCTCTGTGAACTTCACCTGCGCCACCGTATGGTCTCCAGGCGCGCTCACTTCTCTAGGCAGGGGATGGTCATAATGAATTACTCATCGGTGTATGCCTATATCCTGCGTCATTCTTAACACTATCCCATCCAATAGAATTTCTTAATCGAAAAAAACTTCCTCAAGTGCGTAAATTGGAGTGGAAATGGAGAATCACGCTGGCAGCCGATCGAAAGTGACAAGATAAATACGATTTCATGTGCATGAATATCTCGTGTTTTTTAAGTTTTAAATACAGTTGTTTAATTAATTACGTAATGTCTTTACCAGACTATGAAGAGTTTGAACATACACTGTTGTCTGTTTAAAATGCAACACCAAGAAAGACCTGACCTGAGACACTGAAGTGAGATTTATAGAGCACATTACTTATGATACAAGACGTAAGTGATCATAAGTACAGACCTGTAAGTGATTTGAAACACACCACACTCAGTATCTTGTGTGTCCACCACGTGTGACGATAATGGCTCGTACACTGCATGACATCAACTGGAAAAGGTTCTGCATGTCGCACTGTGGATGGTCATTCCATGCTCTCGCGATACGCATCCAAAGTTCATCTAGGGCAGTGTTTCCCGAATGACGGTCCACGGACTGGACTGGTCCGCAAGTTTTTTCCTGACGGTCCACGGACTGGACTGGTCCGCAAGTTTTTTCCTGCCGGTCCGCGAGAAACGAAGGAATTCATTTTTTTCTTTTGAATCGAAATAGACTCAAAGTAAGAGGAAATCTAGATCAAACTTTTTTGAACACCTGTCGGAGAAGATTAAAGGAAGCTTCGATCGGTAAGCTTTTCACAGAAGATCTGAACTTCTGCAGGCTAACTCTCCAAGAAAAGGAAAGCTTTTCACAGAAGATCTGAACTCCTGCAGGCTAACTCTCCAAGAAAAGGAAAGCTTTTCACAGAAGATCTGAACTCCTGCAGGCTAACTCTCCAAGAAAAGGAAAGCTTTTCACAGAAGATCTGAACTCCTCCAGGCTAACTCTCCAGGAAAAGGAAAGCTTTGTTGAACTTCCTTCTGATGCCAGTCTGGTAGATATTCAAATCCAAATATCTGAATCAGTTTTGCGGTATTATGGGGAAAGAATATGCATGTCTCAGCTACAAAGCTCTAAAATTATTGGTAACTTTGTCGACCACGCATTTATTAAGAGAAAACATTTTCAGACGTTTAGGCAATTGAAACAAAGTACAGAAACATAATGGGCATTAATGCTGCTCTGCGCCTTGTAGAAACAACGCTCGAACTACGTCTCGAGAAGATTATCGCAAAGCAGCAGCAACAGACGTCACATTGACCATAGAAAAAATAATATTAACAGTAAGGAGAGTATTGTGAAATACTGATCATGAACTGCACTTATTAATCATTAAAGAATATTAGCAGATTTAATGATATTAGCTATAAGTAGGAGACATGGAATAATCTGGTATATAAATTCTAGATTGTACGCAATGATCATTGTAATATAGAATATTACGAGATTAAATGCTCGAAAATAGCCTAAAGGTTTTGTTTCGGCATCGCCAGTTCGCGAAAGTTTTCCCAAAACTTTACCCGTCCGCGAATACAAAAAAGTTGGGAATCACTGTTCTAGGGTAACTGGCGGCGGAGCTTGACGTGCCAGGCGTCCATCGGCCATACCCCATACTTATTCAATGAGCGACAAATCAGACGAACGCGCTGACCAAGCAATACGTAGTGCGTATCGGACCTCCAGGAGCTGTAAGACATTCCTCGCCACATGTGGTCGGACATTCGCCTATTAAAAGGTGGCATCAGGTATAGTCTGCAGATATGGAAGCACTTGGCTTCCACAATTTCAGCGGTGTACTGTTGGTTGGTCATGGTACCTGCAATGCATAGGAGACATAAGCGTGAATGAAACCCAACAACATCCCGCACTAGGGCGCACGGTGTCAGGCCAGTATGACGCTGTATGATGCATGCCTCCAGCAGCCATTCATCACAGTGTCGCTGTACAAGGATACGGGTCATTAGGTTGAACCGCAACTAGTCGGCAATCTCTATGCGCTGCCATTCATAACCAAGTGTCTGTGTTCTTGGCCCCATTGCAGCCGCTGACGTCTGAGGTTTAAAGTCAAGGAAGGTCAAAATAACAGACGGCGGGCATCGAGGCCTCTCTGAAGCAAATGACGTTGGACAGAGCTTGCATACAACTCTTGATATGGTATATATCTCCACTCACAGAGCAGGAGATTAGGTGGTTAATCTTCCATAGAGACTCATGGCAACATTTTGGCTCCAAAGATCTCAATAGAACAGCGCGCCAGTGGACGGACATGGAACTAAACCGTTGAACTGTAACCGTCTGCCTATTATTTCTCAAAAGTTTACAACTCTCTGCTACTTATATATAGCCACTGGAACCGTATCACGTGGCAGATGCTATTGTAGTTTCATGTCCGACTTAAACACGAGAGTTGGACCTCTTGTGTTTAAGTTGGGTCAACTGGTCGACAATTTCTTGCGGGTCCAACGGGTCGGGTCAAGGTGTTCCTGACCCGATTTTGACCCGGTTTTATTCCCGTTTTATTTTTGAAAAGAGAAAAATATATTCCAAAGAAAAATGCGCGTTGTGGAGTTCTGTAGTCGATACTGGTGCCCACGGAGTGAATAATGATTTGCCATGCAAAAATACTGTCGTCTCTTTCTTAAAACAACGAAGATTTTCATCGAACAACGTCAAACAACACACCGACTCCATATCGTACAAATATCCTTCCTTTGCGTTCTTTTACAGTGAGATTGTCCAGGGGAAGGTACAGGCAAACGCCACTAGTCTGTTTCTCAGCTGATTCACTCTCTCCGTGCGAAGTTCACAGTATGATTAAGAGATACTTTTCACATCACATCTTTTGCATTGAGCATTCAGAGATTTTCGATTGATGTGCTAACATCGTGTTCCCATGACATGTCATGTCGAAATTAACTCCTTATTTGTTAATATGGATGGATTTAATATTAAGGAGGTTCAGAAAGCCGTCGAGGCCAACAAATACGTGCTTGTTGAAAACCACAAGGGGAAGAATGAATGCTGGAAATTGTTTCGTCTCATTAAGGAACCGGTGAATAATCATGTATTGTTTGGTCTTGCTTGTTGTTCAAAATGTGGAAAGTGTATAATTACAAAGAAAGATGTCAACGGTGTAATAAAAGATTATGGAACCAAAAATCTAACGGGCCATATATGAAAGTATGCGCCCCTCCATCAAAGCGTGGAAAGAGCGAACAATCTAAATACATTTTTAAAAATGCATTTGTGTAATCGTAAATAATGATTCCCATTTGTAATATGCTCCATGGTCAAGGTCATAGACAGCCATTACTTCTGGATTATGCAAAATAATGACAGTAAAATTTAGAAAGCAACCACATTTTGAACAACAAGCAAGACCAAACAACACAGAATTACCACATTTTATTATTAAAAAAGGACTTCAGTTATTAAATATCAAGCGATTTGTTTGTGGGTTTTTTTCCACCAGTATTGACGCCAGGCAAAAAATTGACACCAAAACTACCAACAAGGCAAATCGCCGATGGACACAAACCGTACAAACATAACACCGACAGGACAAAGGACGAAAAGAAAAATCAACGACATACACAATCTGAACAACAAAAAACACCGAAGAAGATACAAAAGATAAATCACGACAGACGCAATTAGGACAACCAAAATACAGACGGCACAGAACTACGAAAAGGCAGACACAGTCTGGACAGCCAACCTGTCGGTATGTTGTTTTGTTGGCATTTTGCTTGCGGTGCTTTGACAACGACACCAGCACTATATGGTCTTCCATATCAAAAACATCTTTCAAATTAATTATCCTACGACTGCTCTTTACGGTGTCGAATAATTTACTATTTAACATACATTTTTAGTTAACGAGCTAACAAACGTTTCTTCACAATTTAATACCCATATTTTATCATGTTTTTCGTTTAATCGTTTCTACTTCACTACTTAAACATTATATATCCTACTATCAGTCAGTTGAAATCGCAGCACTGTAACTTCGAAGTCTTAAACACCAGATAGCTAACACACAAAAATCTTTAATTATACACTGAGCTAAATTAGACGAACTACGGCTAGAAGAAAGAAGGCCTCAGTTATTCACATAAATGGTCTTCATTGGTTGTTCCAGGAAAAGCATAAACATGCTACACGGTACTACACATTAATCAAAGACGATCACATCCACATCAATTACAATACTGAACCTTTATCAACTTAGGTTCGACTGTTTACATCAACAACAACAACAGTTTGCAGCAGTACTCTACATATCATATATCACGACTACGCAAACCACACCGCCATCCTTTTTCGCTGCTTGCTTCAACATTATATATCTCTCGTTCTTATCTGTCAAAACGCACACGTCACGCACTCTGACCTCAAGAATGTTGCCAACACTATTCAGCGAGTGAGAAAATACAACGTTGACGTAGAAAACGCATAAAAAGAATGAACGCAAATTTACATAGAGAAAGTAACTAAAAATGAAAGTTAATTTAGAGTATACGTCACACGCTAAAAGAGAATGAACTCAAATTTATGTAGAAAAAGCAACTAAAAAATGAAAGTTAAATTATAGTATACATCATAATTTCCGTTACACGGAATGGAAAACACTAATGTGAATTTCATGTTTTTGCAGCAAACCGCTGAAGCAGGTAATTAAACTAATTATGCCTGCTGGAATGAAAACCACGAGCGTGTTAATGTGTCTTTGTGTCAACCTCTGAGTTACCATTGACGCTTCTTTTCTACAGTGTCATTGACGTGTCTTTTGCGTGCTTTAAGAATATTTTTTCTAGGCCGGAAAACGTCGTTTACCTAAAGAGAAGCAGTGACAGTCTGAGGATATCTTTAAAAAATAGAGGAAAACATTTTCCAGCGCAGTGTTTTATCTTGGGAAAGTCTTTGCTGCTTAATTTCTTTGAATTTCATTTCTACCGCAGACAGTTTTGTCAAGATATCTCTAAACATAGAATCGGCAAATAGCAGACGGTGGAAACCCTTTTGCATTGAATGGCTCTGAAGACAATAGCCAATCAACTGCGACCAAACAGTCATCCAGTGAAGCGTGTCCTTCTGACATTTTCATTAGTTGTCATTCAGCCGCAGCTCCGAAACAGGGCTGCCACCAATATTCGGTGAAGTGTCGATAATACCCTCTATTTTTCTCTAATCAGTGCGAAAGCACTTTCCACCGTACGGACCGGTGTGTATGTGGGTGTGCTTGGTAGCATCTTTATCGTTTCAGAAACAACAGCAGAAAAAAAAAATTTAAAGGAAAAAACATTTTCTATGGAGCACTACTATATTTGGCCAGCCGTGAAATTCAAGACAAAAGGGAGCATCAGAATAAAGAGCGAACTTGAAGAAGATGTGATGAACGTGTAATTGCCCTCTTTAAGAGCAAAGTAAAGACAAGGCTTGAAAGTAAAACAAAGACAAATTGTTTACCCTGGAAGATAAAAAGCAATTTCTCGCATGAATTTCCTCATCGTTGCCAACAGAATTAAGAGAAGAAGGCTTTTTCTTTATTTCTGTATCCACTGAAGCTTAAATTCTCATTTCTATCGATGTTTATCACTCAATTTTTCTCCTAATAAAAAATGCCTTTCCTCAATTCTAACAACATTAATTCCAATCAATCCACGCTGCTAAATGAAAGTCACTCTTTCTGAAAAACATTTTGTTACATTAGAACTCCTTTTATTTTGCAAGGCCCTTACCAAATAATTTTCTACTTTTAACACATATGCAAAAGACTCACTGGCAACTAAATTAGACCAATTGGGTTGAGCGATGGTGCTATAATTTAAGGTGTAGGCACCTAATTCCTTAAACTCCTGGTCTTGGGTTGGAATCTTGTAATGCATGGATGCTGTGTTTGCCCATGGTGTACCTTCTCTTTTCTAGAACCAATGACCTTACAAAAGACCGACTCTCCTCTTCCCCTAACCTTCAATACTAAAGAGCGCCCCGGTGGCGCAGTGGTCTAAGCAATGGCTTCTGATCATTCGTCCGGAAGGGGTCCGGGTTCGAATCCCGGTGAGGCTTGGATGTTGTGTTTGTCTTACGGCACTGGCTCTCTCTCCCTTCCCTGGAACCAGTGGCCCTAAATTAGGGACGAGCGACTGCTTATAGCCCATTGAGTTGCTCATGGTGATCGTTAAACCTCCAATCGAAATAAATAAATAAAGAGTGCCTCAGATTTGTTTTGATTAAAGAGTGCCGCAGAATTAGTATTATATAGGCCAACAAAAAGAAAAACAATTTCTAATACTTTGGAAGTTAGACCTATTTTGGGGTATGTATGAGGCGCTGATTCCAAAAACGGCATTCGTTTGACCGTATCAACTCCGCTGTGAGAGATACGGCATACCCACCTTAGAGGCCGGTGCACAGAAATATAATAATGTGGGGTTTTTTTTTTTAGTAGTGATTGTTCAGGGCAATAAAGGAACATTATGGTTCCTTGGCGTGTATAGGTATGCCAACTTAGGTGACTATGCTGTGAAGCGAAGCTCACCAAGAACAGAAATAGGCAGAGAGCGAGTGAAATCGAATAAATGTGGACAGTCTGTGTCGTGTAAAATCTAATAAATGTTGACAGTCTGTGACTTTCCGATACCCTAAGTCTTCCACCATCTTCTGTATGGTATGGTGACCACAGTCCAGTTGTGTAACAGCTCAAAGATTGTGACTCGTCTCTCTGCGCGAATCAATTCATCCATTCGCTGACTGTTCGTGCCAGTGGTCGCAGATGTAGGTCTCCCACTGCGTGGTTTATCTTCAATGCTGGTTTCCTCTTCTTTAAGCTTTTTCATCCATCTGTGCACATTGCTCTTGCTAATGGTGTCATCTAAATAAACATTCTGTAGCCTTCTCTGGATATCGGACAGTCTGCACTCTTCCTTCGTCAAGAACTCAATGACGGCCTATTGCTTATGCTTGGAAACCATTATTTCCTTGCAAAGAAGAAAGGTTACTTAGAGGAAGAGTTACTCTACCAACATGTGCAATTTTAACTATCTCTGTCAGTTAATAAAAAAGTTATGCCCACTTTTGCATTGCTTTCGGTACAACCTACGTATATTATTATAACGCTTTGAACAGAATTTAAAAAGCAACACGTTGTTCTTACCAATACATGGTGGCAGCACTCTTTGCCATGCGTATGGATATTTGTACATTTAAAATTAGTTTTGGCACCCCTTGCTCTTAAAAGACAACATGCGCATATACAGTACATCTCTTGTCATAAGAGATTCATTCTAAAGTGTGAAGTTACGTTGCGAAATTGTTTATTCACCTGTTTCAGTATTGCATCTGTTTTCGCATTCTCGAGGTTTAAAACGAAGGAAGAAGTCTTCACAAGAGGAAAGATTTCCTTCCTTCATTGATTAGAGGCCAGATGAAAAGACAAAAGAAAAAGATTTTTTAATCAAAAGCGGAAAGGCAAATCACAGGTAAATAAAATCACGTACATGTTACGTTGTAGCTACATATTTCCATATCTCAATTTTTTTTATGTCAGTGTACTGTGAAATGTGAAAGTTAATAGTGGAACTTATAAACAGAAAATTTACTTTTCTTTACAAACGAAGAAGGAATGCAATTTTTCGCCTCTTTCGCTTCTAACTTTTCATGAAATCAAATCTGCATGGCACATTTCGAAAGAAATCAATTTTTAGCAAAGGCGAGAGTTCTTTTTTAAATTCAAAAGACACCTGGTATTGGTAAATAAAAAACATGTGATGTTTATATCCTAAGGACGAATTCTTCGTGGCTAAGCCATTTTTAGTGTTGCCTCAGATATTGGCAGCATGAGTTATATCGGTGCATATTTTTCGCTGTTAATCTGAAGATGGCCGGCAGTCTGAAATCCCATCATGAAGTAGGTCGAAGGGGTGACACACATTTACTCCTATTTGGAGTGAAGGAAACAGACTACATTTGAATTACAAATTAATCTTGACCAGAATAATTTTAGCAGCATGTAATTTATTTTAAGGACGTGTTACTGAAGAAAGTTCAAAGTTGCTTCGGCAACAGAATTTTTAAGGTAGTGAAAAAGAATTTATGGACGTCGAACACAACTTTTTCTTGTCTCCTCATCACATACACGTTTTTATTTCTTCACCTTTCTGAAACATCATTCAACACATATCCAGTAGTGCCATTGGATTTTTAGAACTACCTTGAGCAAAGCTTCTCCCTTCGAACCCAAGCCAAACTATGAAATAAAAATTTCCATGAGCTCTGCGGTTTTAATTTCCTTCTTTCTCTGAAAGTAATCTTAAACTGCTTATGTCTGATTATTCTATTTTTTTAAGTTAAGTCTTCTTTCTTAATTTAGCGTCACTCTGCAAAATTGGGAAAGAATTACAACTGAAGTACCAAAAAGGCAGTTTTAATATCACCCAAAACTTGAACATAGACACCTGTGAGGAAAATCTAGCATCCTAACCACTTAGCCACCTACATCAACAGCGAAACAGGACTGGAGTAGTTAGAAATATCCTGGTACATACCGAAGTACGTCTTTGACCTATTTACTGATTATGCAAGCCCATGCATAGTCAATAAATTTCTAACTACTCCAGTCGCTCCAAACTTCGGCAGACACTAAAAAACTGTGTTGCGTAAGTGTTGTGATTAATTTATTTTTTAAAATTGAAATTTTTATTGATCTATATGAAATTACATAGGAACGCTTTCAGAGGACTAAACCACAAGTTCGTCCCGTTTTCAGCTAAAGAGTTTAATGCAGCAAGAAAGCCATACATTCTGACCACATTCTGCAAAGTGCAGGCGATTGTTTTCTACAGCCAATATTCCAAAAGAACCACGATCTCAGGGGTGTACCACTCTGCGGGTTTCAATGACAAAGGCACTCTGATGACAGATTTACCACTGATGAATCGTAGCATTCCCCTCATCCACCACTGGAGAAGTACCGTCTTTGTAGAAAGTGGGCCATGGAGCGAAACAGGGGGCAGTCGGATGGGACAAGTTCTTGACTGTATGGAGAATACGGTAAGATTTCATCACCTTCCAATTCTTGGAGGTGTGACTTGTGACATCATCCTCTTGCAGCAGCGCCCACTTCCTATTCGTGAGTGCTGCGTAGCATTGGCGCAGAGTATCATGGACGCGCTGCGGTTGTTCGTCATAGAGGTTCCCATCCACAACTTGACCATCTGCCGTGAGTTTCTAGTGCATAGGACCCTCACAATTCCAGCAAATGCACAGCATGACGTTCTTCACGAATTGCCCTGCTGTGTTGCGTGCCGTGTCCTCAGGCAGAAGTTTCCAGTGGTGAGATAATGCAGGAATATCCCATTTTCATTACTTGGGACGATAAGATGCCTAAATCTATCGTCCTGTGGATTTGACAGCAATCTGTGACAAGTTGTCCAGCCTTATGAAGTGTCAATACATGGGATACCATTCGATGGCACCTTGAGCAGAAATTATGATGGTGCAAGTTACGAACGATGGTGGATTGGGAAGACCCGGGTTGTGTTAGGGAATGATATTCAGAGCATTGAAACACCGGGACCATTTTCGTGCAGTGCTGCTGTCTTTTGTTTCTTGCTTTCGACTGCATCACTTTATCTCGCTGCTGCTGCCGCGTTTAACTCTTTTTTCCAATAATGTTGTAGGAGCTCCCGAACAGCACGTTTATCGACCTCCATCTTGTGCTCACCTGATAACACAATGCGGCTCCACATTGAATCATCCTCGAATGTTCCACGTCACCGCGGTACCCAGTTGCCACATTTCGCACAATAGTGGAGGCCCAGCATTGAGTGTACCTGAAAATGGAAAGAGCTTTTGACTCGCTCTGGTGTCATTCTATAACAGAAGACTTAAAAACATTAAAATTTAAGCTTTCAACTGCAACACTTATTGGGGGTTCTATGAAATTCAGAGAACTCTGACAAGACCTTCACATGAAGTAGAAGATTTTGAAAATGCCAGTATGGAAGTGGTTTAATGAAACTAAAACGTCTAACTGTACACACCGTATCGAATAAAAGTCTTATTAAAATATTTTCCATACAAAATTATTAAATGAGGGGGTACAGTAAAATGCATGTTAGTAGCAATTGGTTCGGATTATAATCTACACACAAAAAGCAAAGTGGGAAAAATGGGAAAATGAGAGTATTTCCGTCGGCGAATTGTTCGACCACTTCTAAATGACGTGGAGATGTGAAAATTAGTATGCTGATAGGTCTTAACGTCCGTATACCTAAAAAAGTCCGAAATCCAAAAAGTTCAAAATTGTGGCTTTAGAACATTGTCTGCAAGAATTTTCTCGCGAATGTTTGGACCACTTCTAAATGATCTGGAGATCTAAAAATCAGCATACTGATAGGTCTTAAGGTCCTGATACCTAGAAAAGTCTTAAACCAAAAAAACAAAAAAAACATCAAAAATGACGACTTTCAAATATTGTCTGCTTGGATTTTTATACCACTTCTACGCCTAGAAAGCCTGAAAACAAAAATTTCTAAAGGGTGATTTAGCTTTACTATTCAAAATGCTGATAGGCTTAAAGATAATTACGCCAGAAACGTTGAAATGCTGTAAAAATTCCATGAAATTTCGATTTAAAATTAATGGGTGTCAAAGCCTGCTACAGTTTTACGTCAAACCGCATGCACTGGCGTCACGACCCAGTTCTAAATCGTAAAACAGTTACGGGTCTTAAATTACTTTTCTTTCCCGTAATAACTTTCCCGTTCTTTACTTTTATGTTCAAACAATGATTTTATGTATTCACCGTTCGGAGAACGGGCATGACTGCTAGAGTATTCATAAAAAATAAAGCTCAAAACGGTTGTGCCATATTACTGTTGATTTGTTCAACTGCATCGTACAGTAGGTGTGACATTTTTTTTATATGCTTCTGTTTGTGCATAGGCTGCTCTCTTCTTTTTTAATAATATACACGCCTTCTGTTTTAAAGCACTGTAAAATTCCTTTGAAATGCGTTTTGTAACACTTTAAGCGTGCGTAAGGTATGCAAACTTCTTTTCAGAAGTCTTTTGTGAAATTATAGAGTCATACAAAAGTGTTGTGTTTGTTTGTCGGGACTGTAGTGGAACAAGATTCATATCTGGCTGTAGGGTTTCAGAAAGAGATGAGCTCGGGCCCTAGCTCGGATGGGCTCAGAATTCCTTAACTACCGAAAAACCCGGGCCCGGGCTCAGAATTACACGTCTTGAATTTCATTACTGTAATTAATTCAACACGTGTAATTTCGAGCCCGGTTGAATTACACGTGTTGAATTTCATTGTGCAGTTGTTACCATGGTGGAAGGATTTTCAATTTCCTAAGCTAGCTGCCATTGCAAGACAAATTTTGCTTAGCAAGACTTGCATTATGCATTGTCCAAAGCTATGGCGCACGCAAGGATTGGTTTAAGGAGGTCTGGTATCGAAAAACTAGGAAAAATACACATTCCCATTTTTTGGATTTTATTAAAAATCAAGAATCTTATCTTTAAAATGATGTATTAATTTCCAAAATTGTGCAGTTAGAAGTATTGTTATTATTTTTTTTAATTTCCTCACTCCCGCGATTTTTTGGGGTGACGTTGGTTTTTAGTGCAGCAGGTCGAGTTTTAGAGAAAAGAAGATCAAGTTGAAGCGCTGAGGCATTAGATGCAATTCTCTCTCTCTCTCTCTTTTCATGATGAACTTGATCTGGAAACTGCACACACATATGATAATATTGTGATTATTATACTATTAAGCGCAAAGCTTTGTTAATGTTACAAAATGCAGAATAATCTGGTCTGGAATGCTTTTACGTTCTTTTTTTTTTTTTTTAATTTTGGAAATTTTCCTACATGCTTTTTTTTTATATTCTACTACATCACTTTAAACTATATTTACCAATTAGCATATATGTAAATTATATTGCAAAGATTAGTTTTCTAGAGTCAAAATTTCAAACACTTGCAACTGTATGTACGGCGTTGTACGTTTTATAATGCAAATTATTCAAAATAAAATTTAAATTTAGAAATCAAAAGGAAATAACGAATGGAATTTTTTGTTTCTAAACGATTTTCTTTTCTTCAGCTTTTACCAAAATTACTGATTCCCCTGATACGGTCGAAGGGCACGTTGATTATTTATTTATTTTCAAATCCACATTTTAGAACCTTTGGCTTTATGCGTAGTATTTCTAAAAACATATTAATATTGTGAAGTGGATTAACTGAACTAAACTTTCTTAACTAATGATTTTTAAACTAATCCTTGCTTGGGCCATATCTTTGGCCAGTGTATAATGCATAACTACAAGCCTTGAAAAGCAAAACTTTCCAAGAAACCGGGTCCTGGAGGGCCCGGGCTCCTAAAATTGAGCCCGAACTCATCTCTATTTCCAGATACAGACAAAAACGCAAGACATGAAACCGATAGGAAGCCTACTTCAATAACCGTTAGAAAGCGCGAAAAAACTGTTCTTAAGCGTCATGTAATAGTTTTATCGCACAGGCTGCGGATGGTAAATTAATTTAGAATTGCTTTTCAGTTTCGTTCCTGTTCTTTTACGTGTCCTTTCCTGCTTATTCCTTCTTCTGCGCTAGTGACTCACAAGTTGAATATCCGATGTTTCAGCAGGCGGCCATTTCCCAGATTTTTTCCAAGCCGCTCCGTTCGCGAGCAGCTCTTACAGTTGTCCCGCAATGGGACGCCTTACCTTCCCAACTCAGAATATTCCCTCCATGACGATCACTCGACTGCCATTGTTTTTCTGAGATTTTCGTCCTTTCATCTCCAACTTCATATGGATAAGTGGCACTCCCCGTCGAATTAACGGGGCAGGAACATTATTCTTTCTATTAAACCACAGATCGGACTATGGACATCTAATTTGCGGGAAAACCGTCGTAAAGTTGTACTTGCGTGTCTCCGTATTAGGCATTGTCGTTTAACAAATTGCTTTTGCTGTGTGGTGACACTGCCTTGATATGTGAGACGTGCAACTGTCGTCTCACTCACTCATGTTCTGTGTGGTTGTATTCGTTTTCGTGTTCATCGTTTTCAACATTTTCATTCTCGTTTGTTGGACGACAGCGCATCTACGCTGCAGATCTTAGGTGACCAATGTGATAAAATCGCAGTCTTTTCGTTTTTAAAACAAATTAACTTTTTTAAACTCATCTAGCTTTTAAAGTTATCACCATTCTCATTTTTCACTTTTACCAATTCAGTCTGCTTTTAACTATTACACCACGCTTTTAAAATATCTTTCTTTGATGGTCTTGTGTCTGGCGCTCTTCGGCCTTGCGCCATAACACTCATATTAACCAACCAACAGCACACTTTTTAGCACGTCTTTAGAAAAAAAGATCGCGCTTATGTTATCGGTTTGTACGCCCGTCCGTCTGTGGACGCAATATCTGCGTACCTATTAGTCCGATTTGAAAAATTATTTTTGCATTGGGAAGCTTGAAATGTACGAATGATGATTCTTCATCTCATTTCGTTTTTTTTTTTTTTGTTTGTTTGTTTTTTACGATGTGCAGTTTCGCCGCTAGAGGGTGTAGACGCAGATGATACTCGAAATACATTTTATTCCATATATTTGCTTCTGAACATCCGACTGAAAAAAAAATCTTTTATCTTTCGATTCCATTTATGTCGAACAGTATTTTAGGTATAGTTACTTTTTCAAGTTACGCATAGATTTTCCGCTAAAGAGCGTAAAAGTAAATTACGTTTTCCCTGATATCTCTTCTTTTAAAACCGATTTGAAAAGTTTTTTCCTTCAGCGGATACAGCTTCCGAAGGAAAATCTTTTGCACATCATTTTTAATTTTTGCTAAAGAATACTTTGGCCACCAGGGGGGAGTAAGTGTTAATTTTTTCTTCTGATGTATTTGCCATAAAATCTGAGCTTCTATAAAATCGATTGAAAAAACTCGTTAGTAGACCGTTGCCACTCACATCGATAAACCTTTTCGTAATATTTTCTTCTTAAAACATTGCATGGTTTCTGCGTCAGGGGGCGTAGATTTATATCTTATTTTTGTTAATATCTCTGCTTCTAATAGCTCTATTTTAAAAGTTCTTTCTTTATCGGATAGAGTTTCCTGTGTGACATGTTTTTCATGTAATTTCAAAATTTTCAAGTAATTCATAGACTTTGCGCTAAGGGGCGTAAAGGTAAATTGCGAAATTGCGTTTGCCCTGATATCTCTGCTTCTTAAAACTCCAATTTGAAAAATTCTTTCTGCACCGGATACAGCTCCTGATGGGAAATCCTTTGCATATAATTTCTAATTTTTGGTAAGAAATGGTTTGGCCACCAGAGGGGGGGGGGGGTAAGTCTGAATTTCTGCTTCTGATAAATTTGCAGCAAAATCTGAGCTTCTAAAATCTCGATCGAAAAAAAATCGTTTGTGGACCGGTACTACTCACGTCGACAAACCTTTTAGTAATATTTTCTTCTCAAAATAATGCATGGTTTCTACGCCAGGGCACGTAGATGTATAACTTATTTTTGTCAATATCTCTCCTTATAGGAGTCTGATTTGAAAAATTCTTTCTTTGTCGGATTGTGTTTCCGATTAGAAATGTTTTTCATATAAATTCAAAATTTTCAAGTAAATCATAGACTTTCCGCCAGAGAGCGCAAAGGTAAATTGCGTTTTCCCTGATATTTCTGCTTCTACAACTCCAATTTGAAAAATTCTTCCCGTATCGCATACAGATTCTGATGGGAAATGTTTTTCATATAATTTCTAATATTTGATAAAGAATGGTTTAGCCATCAGGAGTTAATTTCTGCTTCTGATGTACTTGCAGCAAAATCTAAGCTCCTAAAACTCGACTAAATTTTATTTTTCTTGGACCGACACTGCTCACATCGAAAAACCTTTTGAGAATACTTTCTTCCTAAAATAATGCTTGGTTTTCCCGCAAGGGGGCATATATGCATATCTTATATTTGTCCATATCTCTGCTTCGAAGAGTCCGATTTGAAAAATTATTTCTTTGTTGGAGAGCCTATCCGCTGCGAAATTTTTCTCATATAAGTTCAAATTTTTCTTAACTCACAAGTCTGCTACCAGAGGGCGTAAGTTCACGATTCCGTTTACAGCAGTATCTGAGGGATTAAAACCCGATTGAAAAACTTCTTTCTTCGGTCAAATACTATTGCTTTCCATACCGGTTCTTGACTTTGAATAGCTTTGATAAATTTAATTTGCGTCAGAACGGATTCAAAAGACGTGCTCATTACACCCGAAGATTCGGTGTCATCTTTCTTGTTTTCTTTTGTGTTACCTTAAAAGCTTTTTAATGTTTGTTTCCTGAGTGACATTGTTTCAAGGCAGCGAAGTGTTTTGCGTGCCACAATAATTTAAGAATGTACAGAACCCTCAGAAAACAAGCTTTTAGACATTAATATGCTTTTAAGGTGAGGCAAAAAATATTATCTTATAAACAGCAAAGAGTGTTTTTAAATGAGTTTCTGGAGGGTTTGCCAGTTACTTGTGGAAGTGAGTGGCAGAATTCGCAGCGCCCAAGCTGTACGTTTTTCTAATCGTCCTTCTTTTAAGTTCTAGAGGGAAATTTGGCCCTTTTGTGACATAAAACTCCCAAAACCAATAAACTTACAATGGTGCCCAGGTTATTTTTTACGAAGATAGTCTTCCAAAGATCCCTTTCTAAGCTCCTTGTAATTATCGTTATCCCATACGACTTTACCTATATTCAAAGCGCTTTGATTCACAAAAAAATATCTCAATAAGGAAGCCTGAAAATTCAACTAAGAGTTAATTTTCATATTGCGTTTCAGAAGGTACCGGTAGCTTTGGGCCGAAACTGTTCCGTTCGTCTGTTTTTCGATTGCAGTTCTTCAGCACAAAATCAAAGGATTATGAAAGATATTTAAGGAGAGTGTCCTAGAAGGGTGGTAGTCCATTCTCCCCTCCTTTGTATTCCAGTCTTATTTATTGTTCTTTAATCCCCGTGTAAAAAACAAACTGCTGTGATTCAGCGTGGGTCAATGCCACGATTACAAAAGGTACGGTAGGAAACTAACTGTGATGACCCGCCACGGTTGAAAGCACATCATCACAACGCGTGGTTCGGAACTCAGCATTCTCACCTTATTACGCACGAAAAAGGGATTTACGCAAGGTTACTTTTTGGAAACAAAAAGCATTAAAATGAAGGAGAGTTTTATGGATGCCGGCGTTTGTTATTTAAATATCCATTTAAAGCCTGGGACCTGTCCTTTTTTTAACACGTTTCTAAACATAAATATAAATATCAAAAAAGCATGTAACTATGCTGTCGTGTTGTTTTCCTTCTGTAGTACGATATTAACGCTTGTAAAAGCATTTTTACAAAACATTCTGATAACTGTAAGATTATGTATATTGCTCGTATTGTATGACTGTATGTTTCTCGTATTTTGCAATTACGGGGAAAGAATTTTTCATATATTTCAAATTATTTCCTGAAGCTAAAGTTTCATAAGCATATATTTGTCTCGCTGTTATAAGACGAAATTAAAATTTTCTTTTGTATAAAGTAGACGTGAGATTTAAGCATATTTTCTACATTTTTCTGGTCCACAGAACGTGAATTTGTATTTATCACAAAACTGGCGTTACAGAGGCCGACTGAAAAAATTATCTTTAGTTCGAATAAAATAAATAAAATCATATTTTCAAGTGCACAAATTTTACATCAATTCCATAAATACGTATCTGCGTTTGCCATGGTATCTCTTTTTCCGGAGACAGACTCAAAACACTTTTTTTAATTTTATTAAATAAGCATTATAAAACATTTTTCAGTTTTTCTAAGCTAATTTTACTCTTTAAATGAAAAACACATAAATTATTGAAAAAAAAAAAGATATTTTCTTTCTGTAAATATGATACGAGCATCTCCTCTGCTGTAGTTCCAAGATCTGCCACTTTTTAGAGGACTTGTTTTTTAAAAGGTGGAACAAGAAGTGCACTTTTTACCCACTATACTGATGCCACCGCCTTGTTTTAATTTCACTCCTATTATTTCTGTTATTAAAACAGTTTTTGCATTCACGTTGCAGCAAGAAAGCATGTTTGACAGTGTCTTATATGTGTCAAAAGCTGAATACCATGTGTTTTTATTTTACCCATCGGTTCGTCTGTTAGTCATTTCGCACGTGGACATTATACCTCGATTATCATGAGTCGGGTTATATAAGTTATTTCTAAATCGGACGGCAATAGCCATGGAAAAGTTTATCTATGCATTTCAGAAGTCTGTTGTGCAACATATCAGCTGCTTCTGTCGTTGACTGGGGAAGGGGGATAGGTATTAAGACCGGTGCAAAATCTTGGTTACTATCACTCCGTGACTGATCGCGAGTTTAACTCAGTAGACCCTTAAAAAGAAGCAAGTCAACTTATCTGGACCACGTAAGCTTGACCATGACTTATACACTCTCCCGTTGCCCAATTTTTTCACTAAGTAGACTAAATGCATATTTAAATTTGACAGGGTGTAGTACTCAAAAAATAAATATGAAACAGCCCGGGCATGTCCATTCTCGCACACCTTTTGAATAAATGAACGTGCTACTTGACTCATTAAGTATGCCCATCCCTTAGTAGACACCGTATTTCGCCACTAATTATCTGATAAAATAAAAAAAAAAAACACTTTATCTTCTTCAACAATTAAAAAAAAAAAAAAAAAAGATTGGCAAAACTTCTGATTGTCTGACTTGATGTGTCTATCTGTCGTTTCATTTGTTTTCCTTCTACGGGGAGTATAGGGCTATGTCAGGCCAATTTGGCCTCTTCCCTTGTCTTCCCTGTTGTTACAGTCTATGCTCATCATTTATGAATTGTCCATATTTTTTATCCACTCCTTTTTTTTCTTCTAAGAGCATGTAACAACAAAAATAAATAAATAAATGAAATGAAATGATTTGAAAATTCCTTTTGCAATTGGGAGCGTACACTGTGAACACGGTGATCCCTGCCTTTTGTTTTTATGATGCACTACTTTACCAAAAGAGGGCTTAAACTCAGATGCTATCGAACACAAATGTACACTATATTGACAAAAGTCACCGTATACCCATTGAAAAGGAAGTGAACAGATCAGCCGCGTTGTTAAGATACGAGGTACAGCTGCAAACGGTATAAAAACAAGCCTGCAGCTCACCGCGATCATATCGCACTGTGAGGTTGAGTGAAACTGTCGGGGCGGGAGAGAACTGACTTTGAGAAAGGAAAGATTGTTGGGTGTTATATTAGTGGGTTGTCCATAAGAAAACCCGAGAGGCGTTTAAACATACCCAAGTAAACTGTTTTGGATGTACTGAATAAGTGGAAGACACATGGCGTGCGTGAGGCAGCAAAACGTACCGGCAGACCAAAGAAAATCAGTGATAGAGGATGTCTAAGCCTCAGGAGAGTTATTACAGCTAATCGACGGAGTACTGCACAAGACCTCAGTGTATAGGTGAGTAACAATGCTGGAACCTCGGTATGTACACGTACCATTCGCAGAGGACTTCATTCCATTGGTGACCGAGGTCGTGCGGCAAGCCTTTCATCTCCACTCGGAATGCTACTTGTCGTTTAGCATGGTGCAAAGAACATTTAGCGTGGACCGTAGATCAATGGAAACGGGTCCTATGGACTGATGAATCCAGATACACGATCCATCAGTCTGATGGCCGTGTGTGGGTATGGCGGTATCCAGGGGAACGCTATTTACCACAGTGTACTGTTCCTACGGTCAAGTTTGGAGCTGGCAATGTACTCTTCTGGGAGTGTTTTTCGTGGTATGGTCCCGGCTCATTGGTTATCGTGGACAAACCTTTTAACCAGCACGTGTATCTCGATATTCTGTACAATTATGCCCTACCAACTCTGTGGCAATATTATGAAACCGGGCCTTGTTGGTACCAGCAGGATAATGCACCGAGCCATAAAACAAGGACTGTTACTGCGTGGTTTGACGATATTCTTTTTATCGTGTGTGGACTGGCCAGCACAGAGCCCTGATCTTAATCCCATAGAGCATCTATGGGATGAATTAGAGCGCCACACAAGAAGTTTGGAACCAAGGCCTACTACTAAGCAAGAGTTAGCGGCAGCATTATGTACTGAATGGAAGCGCATACCTATCGCTGTGTTCCAAAACCTTGTCGAAAGCATGTGTCGATGGGTCAGTGCATGCATTAAGGCCAAAGGTGGATCAACACCGTACTAATGTATGTCAATAAATGATATGTTGTGTTTTAGTTCTAGGTGTGCTGTGACTTTGGCCAATATAGTGTATACACTAATCAGATAAAAGTGATTTATTCGTGCAGATAGGCACTATAAAGCTGCTTTTCCGTCTAATACACGATTTAAAAGATTTTAATGTTACATATAAAAGATGAACATTATGTACACTAAAAACACAAGTTAGAAACATTACTACTTTCGAGCTCGCGTTGAGTTCGTCTTCAGATGCTGCGTTAAACTGGGAGTAATGGTATATATGTGGGAGGTATTTCTTATGAGCATGCGCAGTGCGAAAGATGTTACATTATTCACTGCAAGTGGTCGGGGAAAGTGCCGGGTTTTTACACAGTACTCTCCATGATGACGACTTAAGAAAGAAGGACAGAGACCAAATTCCGATGGACACCAGATATGGTGTATATGGAACACCATTGGAGACAACCTGCGAAAATGCGAGTAAACTGCTATGCATAGGCCTACACGACGGAACTTTAGTTTACGAGTGAATGAACATAAATATAGTGTCAAAGCGCACTCTTCAGCAACTGCTCTATCTAGGATCTGCCTGCAGAATAGTTATCAACCCGACTGGCAAAATGCGAAAATTTCAGTACCCCAAGTAACTGTTCGTCCTTGCTTTTGGCAGAAAGTCTACTAATACAAAAGCATAGAAAAATGAGAGAACTGCTGTAATGATGACATTCCTATATGGGTTCCGTCTATTTACTAAATTAAATGGTATTCTCAAAAGGTGACATATCTAGAGTCTTTAATCAGTGGAAAAATAACCAACATTGCTTGTCTAAGAAGCGTGACTGAGGCGCGACGACAATCTGTCAGGAACGAGATTACCGTCATCTGAGAAGGCTTGTACGGAGAAGCAGGACTTCCTGTGTTCAGCAACTGACTGAAGCATTCAATGAAGGCTGTTCCAGACCCAAATCTTAACGAACTATACGTAGAGAATCAATTAAGTTCTGTAGATCTGCATTGACAGTCGCATACCTATACGGAACCAATGATTTCTGGGAAGAACAAGAAAGTTCTTCTACGGTGATATTAGAGGCACCGTGAGTGGACACTGGATGGCTGGGAAAATGTCATGTGGTCCGACAAGTAGGGGTCCAGCTTGTTCTGTACCAACGTTATGCAGAGTTTTGTACGGGAGTCCAATGAGACAGTAGACTCAGCTTTGCTTGTAAACACAACACAAGGTTCTGGAGGTGGTGTCATGGTGTGGGACATGTTCTGTTGGTACGGAGCGGGTTCCTTAATACCGCTGGAAGGTTAGGTGTCCTTAAAAGATTATCTGAACAATGTTGCTGATGAAGTCCATCGTACAATGTTAACTTTTTATCCAGTAGGTGGCGGCTAATTAATGGACGAGAATTATAACAGCGACTTCCACTATCTACCTTGGCCACCACATAGCCCGGATCTGAACCCCACTGAGAATTTATGGGACATATTAGAAAATAATTTCGGGAGCAAAATTCTCTTCCGTCAAATCTGAGCCAGTTAAACGACTTTCTGGTGCACGCCTAATGTGCTGTTGGCTTAGATGACTCCAGCAATTTGTGAAATCTATGCTTAATCGCATGCGTGCTGTAATTCGAAATAAAGGACGACCAACCTATAGAAGTTTCTAATTCTGTGTCCCGTGTGTGTGTATGTTGAGGTCATTATTGTTTCAGGGTCTTTACTTTGATCACGATGCCATTCACTCTTATCATTTTCCGATTCATGAGTTCCTTATCCTATCTTTTTTGGTTACACCTAGTGTTCATCTGTCCATGCTTTTTGAGTTTTCAGCAGCATATGTATATTTTTTTAGTTAAGGACGTAACTTCATACAAAGACTATTTCTACTGGTATGGTAGAAGTAGTCTTTGTATTAAGTTATCTGAAATGAGATTCGCGTTAAAGATTCTCATACAGTAGGTCTGGGAAAGGGGTTATGTTCACTCGTAGCAGATTTCCTCTCATGAAGATGTAGTAATTTAGGTAGTGAGCAAACGTTCACTTGTGAAAATGCTGCAGTTTGTCAGCTTTTATATTTTCCTTTTCATGATTTCTTGTAATCATTAAATTTGCGACAAAACGGAAAAGAAATAAAATTACTTCAAATCAATGAAAAAATCGATGACTTTTATAAGAATAACTACAACTGCTTGCATAACTTGCATTTCATGAATGAACATATCTACAAGAATGTATGTTGCATCTGAGTATAATTTTCTTTAATAGGTGTGTCGAACTCTCTGGCAATGGTTAAATCAAACATCACCAATGGAACACTGGTAAGTAGAAATACGTTTTTTATTTTAGTTTATTTTAGTTTAGTTTATTTTATTTTGTTTTATTTTGTTTTGTTTTGTTTTATTTTATTTTGTTTTGTTTTATTTCATATTATTTTATTTTATTTTACTCTTTCTTTCCTTTGTGCTTAAAGGCATAACAATCATGATAATACACTTTCACTGAGGTGGCGTGAGCTGTAGTTCAGTAATTTCTCTTCAAATCCTTACGAATCAATGACCCGTCCAAAGGATTGGAAACAGATATTTCTGTATTGTATCAAAGTGAAATCTGTCATTATTAATAAAAGATAAATCAAATCTTGATAAAACATGATTAGTACTAATATTTCTTCACCTCATCGGAAAAACAAAAGCATCAATAAAAATAATATATATTTTATTTTTTAAATATAATAAATATTTCAATAAATATTTTATAGAGTTATAAATCTTTTTATTTTAATAGTAGTACTTTTGCAGTTCCAAAGTCGTGCGTGATCAATACCACTACAAAATGTGATTCGTAAATGAGAAAGAGAAAAACTAGCATTAAGAAACATCCCCTACAATTCATCTGTTACGCTACGTTTTTTGGCGTTTTCATGAACCTTAAAACTTCTCAGTTTTGCATTTCATTATTATTTCCTATTTAAATAAGTTATTAATATTTTGCTAAAACTGTTTCCGGTGTTTCCACTAGATAACGACACGCTTTAACCCTTTGTGCATAATATTCTCTACCAGGGGCGCCGACTTCACGAAATTATTAGGGGGCAGGCGTGAATAGATCAGATGTAGGAGGGGCACGTCTCTTTCATTTGCAAGAGGCAAAAAAAGGGGGGCAAAAAGATAAACTATTTGATTCGACGTATATTTTAAAACGCAATTTTGATTGCTCATCAGCAAATGGGCAAAGAAATACAAATATTGAATATTAATATTTTGAAAAATAAAATTCAGCCTGTGATTTTTAAAAATGTTCAGAAATATTCTATTTCCAAACGTTTATAAAAACAAAATATGAGAAATCAGCGTGGTTACTGAAACAAAGAACGAGATGCGCAAAAAAAAAAAAAAGAAAAAGATGAATAAAGGCTCTTGAAATGATACACATCTGTATCTTTTTTATTTATTTTATTTTTGAAAATTGTTCTTAAACATTTACCACATATCACGAGAACATGTCAAACATAATACGGGGCTGGAAATCAAATTTCATATCAAATGAGCAGTGCTGAATATGTGAAAAAGTTTTTTTCTATTTTGTTATTTATTAATTTTTGGGGAATAAATCGTTTTGACCTCATAAGTCGGAGCATGGCCCCCTTATAAAGAATAATACATTTCTGTAAAGAAAAGAAATGCATGTTTTGCAATTCGCACAGCACACAATGCACAATATGGAAAAACATTTTTTCTCTATAAAAATATTTCAACTCGCGTATTTCGAAAACAACATACACACGCAAAAACAAAAACTTATTTTATTAAATAGGACGAAATATATTGGGTGGGCACTGCCCCCAGTAAAATTATTAGGGGGTGGGGCGAGATTCACCTTTGCCGCTATGTTCTGTACGTTCTTCTGGGATATGTTGTAATCATCAGCGATGTTAGGATCGATCCTTTTTCAATTTGGTTGGTTGTCACAATCACTGATGATTCTGGGAGTGGATCATCTTCAATGATCGTGCGTCCATGTTCAAATTCAACTACTGAATACAGCATAAGAAGGATAAACTGCTCTTAAATTTGACACCACGTTTTCGTGATTCTGTTTCCCCGATAAGCTTTTCGAAACAGGTACCGGATATCACCAGGTTTTTCCAGCCGTTCATCATTGCTTGTCCTGTTAACCAGAGATGTCGCTGGACTTCGAAATTCGGATGGCCGACGGGTGCGCTGGCATTATTTTTGGTGGTGAAAGTTTGATAGCAATTTTGTGTGTGTGTGTGTGTGTGTGTGTTTTTTTTTTTTTTTTTTTTTCACGAAACCCTGAAAGAAATAATTTTTAATGCCTTTTACTACCGGCTGCAAAGGAATTCGTGCAATCCCCACACCCTACACTTGGTCACACGCACACATACAAGAATCTGACTAGTTACGCCACTTGGGGTAAAATACAAGTGTTACTAGAATGTCGCCTTCGACTTTTTGCTTGCTCTGAATGCATTGTCTTAATTGCTTTTCAAAATTTTGCATTTTTGCTTACGAAAATACTGTTGTACCTGAACAATTTATTTAAAAGGAAACGTCATTTTTTTTTATCAAAATAAAATTTTAACGTCGTACTCAGCAGTCACAATACCTTCCTCCTCCTTAACTCCCTTCCTTCAAGCCAGCGACTTTTCCTTGCTCTCCTCTCCTACAAAGCATTCGTCAACCACTGCACTATCATTGTTCCCAGAGCAGTCTTAAGAGCTCTAATGTAGCTTCAAATTCCACTTTACTTTCCGTGTTGGAATCCCCTATTTTATCAAGAAACCCAACAACAGAGCAATTAGTAATGACCCTCTCAGTGAATTCCTATCCACCCTCCTCATGTCCATATAAACATGAAAGAGAAGCTTAAACTAACGAATTGGAAGAGGGGAAAATAAAATTGAATAATATCCATGGCCCTGCTGATGCTATTTTGATAACCTCTCTACGGAAACGTAAACAACGCACTTCCCAGAAGGAAATGCGTAGGGCTACATGAAGCAAAACTTGGCAAAATCCACATTATATTTTAAAGTTAAATATATTGGGAAATAGCACATTTTGAACTAGGTGGGTGGCAGGGTGGACAAGACAAACTTCAGGTAAAGTTTGTCTCGCATCTTCTTGGTGACGTCTATGCTGTTAACTGACTCTGATGGAAGAAAGCGCAACATGATCTCATCACAACCTATACTTTGGTGGCATCTTTCTTGGTTATCCATAATTTTGGTGTTCATAAAACTCGTAGTGGTTAAACACTTTTTAGTTGTTTTTTTGTCTCACAAAAATATTGTTCAAACACAAAAGATGAAATGCTAGTGAAACACCTGTGCTAGCGGAATGGCAAAACTCAGTTCGCAATGGTTCATGTTCTTTCAACAAGAATCTTTAGTTTGTCCTTTTTCTTCGACGTGATCTCTGAAGAGCAACTGTATCCATGACAAAAGTCTCCCAATTACAAGGAGCGTCCTAAAAATAACGCCTCCTCTTTAAAAACTTTTGAAATTTTGAAATGATTTTAATGAAACTGCACTGACATGTAGTATGATATGTTACCAATGCGGGGAAATTTTTGTTTCAGAATCGGAGATAAAGATCATGAATGACAGAGAAAAACACCGAGCCGTAATTGAATGCCTCCAGAAATCCACAGAAGACTCCTGGCGGTGTATGGAGCTGCCACAATCGATATCAGTAATGTCCGAAGATGGATGAAGAGATTTCGAGAGGGAGAAAGTTAAGTGTCTGACGAACAAGAGATTGAAAGACCCGCAACTGCAGTGACAGATGCCAACAGGCAAAGAGTGAAAGACCTCATCACAGCTGATTGTCGTGTTGCCATCCAGGAGTTGCAACAATAAACAGGGCTCATTATGTGCACACATTTAAGAAGCTAAAGAAAGCTATCAGAAGGAAAATACGTGACATTCCACTTCATAGTAATTTTTTACACCATGATAACGCACGTCCACACACCTCAATGGAGGCTTCACAGACTACTACCAAAATGGGGTAGACGTTGATATCCCAACCTCCCCACAGTTCTGATTTGGCTTCCTCAGACTTTTTATTGTTTGCCCCTTTGAAAAACACCCTTCGCGGGGAACGTTTCGACGATGTGACAGACGTTAAACTGGCTGTGAACTCATGGGTGAAACGACAGCCTTAGGAATTTTTCCAACATGAATTTTACCAATGGGTTCAGAGATGGACAGTACTTTGAATAGGTCTGGCATTATTAACAATATGTCCAAGTATTTTGCTACCAAGTTTCATATTTTTGCTGCTACAAATAAAACTCTTATGAGAGACGACGCATTACTTTCAGGATGCCCTTTGTATTATCATTACTTGCTTTACTTGAGATATCAGAAATTCCTGGTCAGGTCGCCGACAGTGGTTCTTGCTAAGTTTGTTTTATTTTCTTTCATTTTGCTTTCCAATATCTTAAAAAAATTTCTTCATGTGCAAAGCGCACAAGTTTTCTTACGTTTGTATATTCTCTAAGGTAAAATATAAGGCTTTCCCGGCTCTTTTGTTCAAAATCTACTCTATAATGTTTTAATTAGCGAAAAGAGATTGTAACTGAAATAATCACTTGCAGTTTTAAAGACCATGAACACATTTCTTGGGCACTCGTAACAGGTACAGCAGTTGAGGTAAATTCATGGAGGTTGAATTCACAATTTTGAGCTTCCACAAAACACATCTCAAGCTTTATTAATCAGATTAGTTGAAGAAATAGAAGCTGTGGAACTTTGGTTATTACATTTAAAGACGAAAACTCGTATTAACACAATAACGTTGTGATGAATAACTAACGAACAACAAGGTAACAACAACATAAAGTTGTATGTCTCAGGTAACAATATTCCACAATTCTAGCATTGAAGATTCCTATCATCTAAAGCCCTTCATACCTCGCACACTTGTATTTGTCTAACTGATGTCTGACCTAAGTGATTGCCAGTGATGCCACATGTAAAAGAAAAACTCTTGAGAGTTTAGATATGACGTTAAGTTCGAAAAGTATAACGAAAGATAAAAAAAAATTACAAACGCGACAGTAAAAAAAGTGAAAATGTACAAAGGTTGCCCCAAAACAGCTGAGAATGTTTTTATAAAAAAGTATGCGTACCTTAATTATCAAGAAAGTGTTTATTTTTTTTCGAAATACTTTCCATTGCATCGAATACATCCCAACGTTTCTCCCAGTTTTTGAATGTCTTCTGGAATTCTTCTTAAATGCTATTAAAACACCCCTGCGCAGCTGTGATAAGTTGTTGATCAGTCTCAAATTGTTGTCCCTAATGTCTTTTTTAAAATGGGGAACAACCAGAAGTCACATGGTTAGAAGTCTGGACTATATGCAGGTTGGAGCATCAACTTAATATTCATTTTCGCAAATAAGAAACGACAGAATTGGCCATGTGCGGCCTTGCACTGGGTCACACATGAAAACAAATGGGAAACCCAAGTTGAACAAACTCGTATCATGCCCAAATGCTCGGTAAACATTCTGTGAATTGATGATTTTGAAATGTGAGCCATATCTTTGATATCTCTAATTCATAGGTGTCTATCTTCCCATATAATAACACCAATTGTATTGATCCTTGCCTCTGTAACACTCGTTGAAGGTCTTCCTCCATGCGCAATTAAAGCCGCCGACTCACGACCATCCATAAATTCTTTATGCCATCTGTAAATTGTTGATTTTCCTAGAAATTCATCTTTATAAGCCTCTTGCATTAGACAGAGAGTCACTCCGCTAGACTTAAGTCGAGCAAAATTTAATGGTGCACCTCTGTTCCTCCTTCACATCCATTTTATTCGAAAAATCACAGCGAGTAAACACTTGCTAGGGGTTCAGGAAACAGCGCTTATTAAACTGCGCACTACCGACGACGACACCTGCGTGAAAAACAAGTATGGTCGGTTGCTTTGGTTACTACAACGAGTACCATTTCTCGACTCTCGTGCCAAGGTCGAAACACAGTACTGCACAATTTTCTTATAAAAAAACATTCTCAGTTGTTTTGGGACAGGCTATGTAAATAGGTAATATACGTCACAACTCAAAGATCATAGATAAGATCAGATCATATATAAATGGACGATGTCATTATATCCACGTATTTGATATATATTAATCAGATCATATGTAGACGATTTTAGGAAGGGAGTGTCTGATCCCCAGGTCTTTAACAACCCTTAGAAATAGGAAGCTAGGAGATTTGGGCAAGAGTGCCCGATAGAAAAGTGACACGGAAGCCAGGTAGAAAGGGCGAGGAAGACGCCCTTATTTATTACCGGGGGCCAGTACCCGGGTCCCGACGGCTTAACGTGCCTATCCGCCGCACGGCAGATAATTAGTGGTTCGAACGTTCGTACCTACCTGGGATCGAACCCGAAATCTTCTCCGTGGCAGTCACGAATGTTGACCACTAGGCCACCCGCTGCCCGACGTCACAACTCAAGTATTAACCTGCATTATTTATAGAGGGCATAGATTTCTTTAAAACGACATCCTTCGCTACAGCATGCAATCAAGATGAATCCAAAATCTCTAGTTCCAAATCGTAAAAATCTTAATTTACCTTAACAGAATCATCAACGGAGTTCTTATGACAACAGTTTGTCTGATCTTAAGTTCAACTGAGAAATTACTGCTTCGGCTGATCCTTTTCTGTTAAATTCTACAGCTCTTTTAATATTGAGCCCTTTCGTTTCGATTTTATGATAGTACTGAATGAACGGTACCAGATGCTGCTTGGGTAAAGGTTGAGGTACAATCCATATGTTGTTTTTAATGTAAAAAATGACTGTGATGTGAGTACCATTTCCTAAATCCTTTAACGGCGAAATATATGCATCTTTATATGCATTCTGTGCGTGTTATCCTTTTAAGCAGTGTGTGATAATGTCTCTGGAATACATCAATATGGGAAAAAATATGTTATAAGTTCGTAATACCTCTTTATAAGCTGTGTTTTAAGCATCTTTCCATTCGGTGATTAAATGTTCCTTTTTCTTCCTTTTTGTTCCTTTTGGTTCTGTAGCTCCTTCTACAGCCATGAACTTTCACTTTCAGAAGAAATATGATGAAAATGAGATTGATGACACCCTTTCTATAATTCTTTATGAACCACAGGTGAGATAATTTTACTCAAAGCGATTCCGGTACTGATGTACCGCATGCATCGGGAAATTGACTGTATTCGTAGCCACAAAATTTCCGGTCGCCGGTGGAATAACAATGCCCAAATAAGGGAAGTTATTTTGCTTCTCGTGATGAACGTGTGATAATATGTTCAACTGCAAACAGAAGAGAACGTACTCGTCTACTCTCGTTCCGGTTGAAATAGCATAGCATAATAAATATTTTTGCTCCTAGCAAGCCATCGTTTGGAATTTCGACTTAAAACAGACCACTGCAATTCGGACAACAATGCACAACCATCTGCCAAATCTTACAGTGTCCGCCATAATTTACCGATGAGTTATGGCTGCACACACCCACCCACCCACACACACACACACACACACACACACACACACACACACACACACACACACACACACACACATTCTCATTAATTATTGTAAATACCGTCTACAATAATTGCAACTTCTATTTTAAATTTACAGGCAAGCTATTCTCTGCCCCAATTCTACTAAGCGCCCTCCATTGCTCTTTTCGAAAAAATATATAAAAGTGGAGTAACTAGCATATCTAAGATCGTCTTCTTTCTACCTCTTTAAAACAAAATTATTTCAAGCCAACGCCCCGTTGTAAGTGGTAGTTTGCACACAAGCCAAAAGGAAGCAATATTTGCAACTTTTGACTGTTCAGGTGAGTCGTTTCCTCTTTCTTCAGCAAAAAATAAGAAAAGGTAACTTAGATCACCCAAAGTTCAGCATTGTTTCCGTTTTGATAAGATTGTTTCATACCTTTTCCGAAAGAGAGGAATCATTAAGTTTTTCTAGTAGTGGCTGATGATAATTTGTGCGTCGCGATTGCATGTTAGATTCCAAAGTTTTCTCGTGATGCATTAAAAGGCCAACATCTGTACGGGCACCGACCTCATGAATGGCTGCAATATTGGGTAACATTTTTATACAAACATGTGTGGGCTGCGAATTGATTACATTGTTTTTTATCTGGGTCCGAAGGAGCGATAACTAATTATCCAAAAGTTCTAGCCATTTATGGTTATCAGCCTGCAACAAGATGAGAGCACAATTGTGCTCCAGTTACCTGTATTGTCATTGTTACTTTTCTTTTTTTTTAAAGCAGAAAAAAGTTAACGAAAGTACAAGTGGCAAAAGCGCAAATAACTGTCGATTCAGATGCAGTTATGAACTTTCCGTACGCCATTATGCGTTCAAAGTCTTTGTTTTATTCTTCTTTTTCTTCTCCTTTCTTAAAGGCGAGCCGTCTAGTTTTTTTCTTTTCTTCTTCTTTTTTTTCTGTAGAGACAACGGGCTTGCAAGGTTGACGTAACACCCAGACTGCAGCCCCGAATTGGAATCGTGAGGTCAGAGGGTGGGGTGCGGCTCCTCCCTTTGACCTTTGACACCTTTAAGGGAAGTGGGTATCGATAGGATTTGATGAATCGTGATTCAGCAATCGAGTTCATGGAGTCTAGAAGGAAAATGGGTTGGGCACCTGCTGACGGAAGAAAATGTGTCAAACACACGGACACGCACTGAAATAGGAGTGAACAGGAGAGAGAGATATATAAAGAGAGAGAAAATGAGATATTACGATTGCTTACTTTTAATCAGATCCATCGTTTGCAAATTGGCTAAAAACATGGAAACATATCAAAGCTTCTTTTAAATGTAAGCACAGAAATGTCTAGAACATTCGAAGTTGGACATGCGAGTACATACGAGAGGCATCAAGCATGTTCTTAGCTCGGGTATAATGCAGATGGTGCTTCTCCGTATTGCACCACCCTTTGGCATCATAAGGAACATCATACAGCAATTGAATACCAGTTCTTAGAATTCATCATGTTGATATGTTCCTTCGGTCAACAAATGGCAAGGAAAATTGCAAACTTGAAGCAGTGATTTGAACTTTTAACTACGAAAAGAAAAAGCTATTCGTGCACCTATGGTTAAGGTTTGTGGAGATTTTGCACGAGCCTATGCCATCCCACATCTACTGTAGAACATATTTCAGGAACCAGGTACAGTTCCAGTATATCACAGAAGTGCGGATCGCGGGTCATCATAAAGGCTTTTAACAACGAGAGTAACATAGCTACAACAAAGATACACTAAGTACAATAAAACTATCGATTACCATCTCCAACGGTATGGCTAATTTTGCGAGTACATAAGGCACAAGCACATTTGGTTGAGAACTTTTTAAAACTCTTGTAAGCGGTGTACTTGTTTCATCGTTCACAATTCTTTCATCGAATCAGTTTCATCGTTCACAATTCTTTCATCGGATCAGTTTCATCGTTCACAATTCTTTCATCGGATCAGTTTCATCGTTCACAATTCTTTCATCGGATCAGTTTCATCGTTCACAATTCTTTCATCGGATCAGTTTCATCGTTCACAATTCTTTCATCGGATCAGTTTCATCGTTCACAATTCTTTCATCGGATCAGTTTCATCGTTCACAATTCTTTCATCGGATCAGTTTCATCGTTCACAATTCTTTCATCGGATCAGTTTCGTGCACATCATCTAAAAACGGTCGAAAAGCCCTTGAGGTGTACTGGTCACAGCCGATTCAAACTGGTTATCTGCGTGACCAATAAATATTAAGATCTAACAGTCAAACTACAGCACACGCATGAATGCGGAGAAGTTTGATGGTTGTCTGGTCTCAGTTGGATTGCATACAGCCAGATACTTTATAACTGAAAATCAGCTGATTTAAAGAGATGGTCAAATTTGCCAAATGCATAATTCCTAAAATGATTTACCATCTGTCAAAAACTGGCCCATATTTGTCACTCTGCCGCATGCTAGCTTTCAGATAATGGAGCACCACATATTCATATGTGGCTGTCGCAGAGTGGTCTGTCATCTGTGGGATAGCACAGTAGACTTCCAAAATGTGGCCTTCCGGCTCTTTAGCTCTGTACTACTAGCAACAGGTGGCCACGCTGTTTGAAGATTTATTCAAATTTAGACAAATTTCAGTTTCATAAAATAGGGTGTGTCTATCGCAAAGTCATTATGGGCAATCAAGTGCCGGTTCTTCGAAGAATAGGTTGCTTCCTTGAAGAACAGAGTGGGAATTCTTTTGGCAACATATTAGGGCCATCAAAGGGGGAAAACGCTTCAGAGGAATGTTTGCAAATCTGTGCTATTTTCCCCCATATAAAGAATTGGGAAAAGAGAAGTGTAGCAGTTGAATAAATAATAAATTATTTATTTCGGTACATACACTTCGAAGCAGTCTCCACTAAAAATAATCGGAATTTTTCTCAAGGAAGTTTTACAGCTTTTACGCAGAGTGGGACTTAATTGCATTTAAAGTTTCCCAGCGTACTTTTAGCACAAATGATTCACGCGTAGCTAGACAGTCTCTGTTTACCGCTTTGTGTATTTAATTTATTTTCTACTTTTTCCTCTTCTAGGAAAATATTTGACAAACTTTACCGAAAACCCCTTTCAAAACAAGAGGTTCACCGAGTCGAAAAAATTTAACCGAGTGTTAGTTGTTTCTGTTTTTATAAATGGAATTATATAAAATCTTAAGCTCTACTCTGTTAATCTAACCACGCTCATCTAAAATTTACGTCAAGTCAACGAAAAATAACGATCTCTACGGAATCACCTAGAGTGCATACTTACCAAAAAGTAAATGGTAGTTGAAATTTTCTCGCACGCTTCAACTTGCACCTTGATAATCTTCACCTCTCCCTCTCTTTAATTATTTTTCCAATAGAGTCTTGATGGATCTTTAAATCCAAGTTAGTGCGTTAGTGACTAACGAGTTCATTCTATCTGGCTTTCAGGGGGAAACACCCCTGAAACTCCGTCTTAAACAGTTTTAAGTTAATCTAGTCCTTCCGTTACGTTTCAGAGCTTTGGAAAGTGAACTGCCAATAAAACCAAATTTTGAAATTTTGTTTTATATGCAAACTGCCAATAAAATAAAATTTCTTCAAATTTTTCAGGCCGTAAAATACTGGAGCAATCTGCTCGCTTTACTCTGTACTTTTTGGATTATCTTCAATTTGAGAGATTTTTCTTTTCATCATCATCAGCCATTATCAACTGCTGGATGAAGGTCTTCCCAAGTACATTTCATAGCTTCCTGCCTCGAGCCAGACTCCTCTATGTCACTCCCACGGCTTTCGAATTTCATCCACTCATCTTTCACGTGGTCTGCTTCTGAGTTTCTTCTTATATATTGATATTCAGCATAATATTACAGTTGTCCAATGGTGGTCAGTTCTAGAAATGTGTCCAGCTCATTGCCATTTCAGAGATTTAATCTTAATCACGTCGTCTCCTACTCATGTCACTTTCCTCATCCATGAGTTCCTCTTCCGATCTTTCCTGGTTACCCCAAGCATGCACCTCTCCATATTTTTTTTCTTTTTTGAGTTCTGCAGAGCCTCTGTATGTCTTTGTTAGTTAAGGACCACGGCTTTGGTCCATAAGTAAGAATTGGAGGTATACATTGATTAAACACTTTTCTTTTAAGACAGCACTGCGTTCTTCAGAGAAAAGAAAGAGCTCTCTTTCTCTCTCTCGAACCAGGTTTTATTTACACATAAATATTCATACTCCGTAGAAATAGAACTTGCCGAGGTTTTACAGTAAGGAATCAATTATCCAACAAATCCAGAAATTACTGAATGCGCTCAGCATAAATGATGGTCTCTACTTAAATATTGATATGCTTATAAACAATGGCTTAGAATGTTTAGAACTTTCTTTCGAAATGCACTCAGGCTTTGTTCTCGTTCCAGGAAACAAATAGATCACCATCATTTCATCAGAACCATGGGATACCTCGTCGTCTTCCTTCTCCTTGGAGGCACGGTAAATTTCCCGTCCTTCCGCCAAGATTACGAAACAGACCACGTACTTCGACATCTACGACATCCACTACTACAGCGACTCCAGAAACGACAACGGAATTCCCAAAGACCACAACCACCATGGAGAACCCTTTCAACAGACGGATGGACATCTTCGATTCTTCTTCCTCCGAAAACAATCACTTGTCAGTCGTGTGGCCAGTAAGGAGGAGATCATCAGCTTCGAAAAGATTTCGGGCTCCAACACCGACGACAGAGTCACCACCTTTGTTGCTGAAACTTCTGCAACCCAAGCCGACCAGACCAGCCATATACAGCCTTGATGGCTTTGTTCCCAAGCCCTCCGTTCAAAAATTTGTTACAACAGAGCCCCCTTTCCACTTCAGAAAAACAGACCTACAGTTCCTAGCAAGCGTGCCAAGAAAGAGAAAGGTGAGTTATGTGAGTGTGAATGGAGTGTAGTTCAAATTGCTTTCATAGGACAACATAAATGTTCGCCATCCAATAAACACCAGTGTTTCAATAAAAAGAAGAGTAAATCCAGAAAAGGGATACTTAATGCAATGTATTCTTTATATGCTTGTAAATTATAGACCTTCAAAAACGTGTAATGTTATGAAGCCAAACGAGAACCACTTTCAAAGTGGCATGTATGAGATTTTAGGAAACGCACGATGCTCAGCCAATTCCAAAAAGCCCACTATAAATTCTTGCAGAACCTGAAATCGGTATTCAGCTGTCAACTATCACACCTCTGCAGTTACATATATTTTGGGAAGTAACCTTGTGCGATTTCCTTTTCCCACCTCGAAAGCACGATATAGCAGTAACTTATTAAAATTGTCACTTTGTTCAGATGAGCAATGATTCCACATTTTCCACAAATAATATTGTTTCAGGTTGGTATATAAATCACAACAAATTATAATTAATAAAGAGCAACTGTACACCAACTACACTTAAAATATACAGTAAAACTGTACCAGTAATCCTAATTTATTGGCGTAAATCCTTGAAATAGCCATCTGGTTGATGTGCAAAAGCTTGGAAACTTTAATTTCCATTTTACGCTAATAAATTTGTATTGAAAGAATAGTTTTACAACAAATAATAATAAATTTTTCATCTTATTCGCAAAGAACATCAAGAAGTAAATATGCTTTAATATGAGAACCACTGATTTATGTCTATTACAACCACGTGACTTTACGTCTATGGCAGCGAAGAAAACAAAACTCAGGGTCTGTTCATGTCATCTACACTGCTTGCATTGCAATGGCGGATTCCGTTCCGTGGAAGCAAATGACAATGTTGGATTCCGTTCCCAGGAAGTAAATGACAATGTTGGCCCAAACCGTTGGCCTTAAATTTGGGACGACATACTCCTTATATGCTTAGATACTCACGAGGATCGTGAGGCTACCCACTCTACGAAGACATAGTGGTACGTGGAGTGACGGTGGCGGTGAAACATGACAAGAACGTGTGGGGAAAGAAAACAAGGACCGTTGGTCCCATTAAATGGAAAAAGAGGAAGACGTCGCAATGCTTTCTTCATTCACCAATATCTCAAAATAATTATTCAAACGGATGTTTCAGGGATGTGGGATCTCGATACTTCACAATCCTGAAGATACGGTAGCCAAAGTGCCTTCATCCCTCGAATTCTCGCAAAAGCAACGTACCATTTATTTCATGACAAATGCCTTCGTTAACCCCTATACGGCGAAGCTTTACAATGACCACAAGCAATTCTCCGCATGGGTTGAAATGCTCTGTATTGGTTGCTTCAGAGCTGGAGAAGGAAGGATTTTGCATTCTGGCATCAAACGTTCATATACATATGATGTACATAGAATGTTCTGAACAGTGAATTACATATTTTCGTAAATGTATATCGTGTGAAGTATTTTACCCAAAGAAAAATCTATATAACAATTGAAACTCAAAATAGTATAACTCTACTAATAATCCGAAATTTCTTGGCGTAGAATAGAAATAAGACTTTCCAAGCTTTCGCACATCAACCAGATGGCTTTTTCGAGGAAGATAGACAGCTTATTGCAAACTGGATAATAGAAGCTTTCAACAATTTGAACGCGGTGACTGGACTAAACAATAAATGAATAGGCGCAAACGTGATAATTCCAAGAAACGAGGTCGCGTTGGTTGGGCACGCGGTACCATGGCAGATAATGCAGCATTATTTGAAGTATTGATTCCAAATACGTGGCAACTCCAGAGAGACGCTATCATTGCAAGCCTCGCAGCTGGTCAAGATTTCCAAGGTTTCGCGAATGGCAGTAGATTTGGGTGTGGAGTATGAAGCTGATTTCTTTACATCATTCCATATAGAATCGGCGGACTTGAACTTGACTTCTCTCGACAGAGCAGTGGTTATTTTCCGTCTTTTGTATCCCTTTCATGTTTGCTGATTCTAATTCGAAACGAACGTTTGGTCATTCCGATGTAGTATCGCCTGGAACCGTCCGGATATTGTAGTGGCATGGCATAATTACCTGCCTCATTGAGAAGAGGGGGCTTGTCAATATTTCTCTTAAGCACCGTATATAAAGATGACGGAGACCTTATGCCGACACCGAAGTTCATCCTCCTGTGCACGTTTTTGAGTTGATAGGAAACATTTGGTGTGTATTTAACAGATCCCAGGTAGCGAAGTTGCGGCATAGAAATATTAGCATGGCTGGTTTTAACTTTCTCGATATATACTTTCCACAAATTATAAAATGTTTATTTACACTTTTGGTACATCTTTTGAAAAAAAGAAGTGCGTGGTTATACTGTCTCATATTGGTGCAGCACACGTCTCTGTGTGTGTGTGTGTGTGTGTGTACATCATATCTCTACAACAATTGGTCAAATTTGAAAATGTTTTCTTCAGTCATAAACTGGTATTTTAACGATTAAGAAACGTGCACGTTTTTCAGTCAAAAGTACTCTTAGGGGCAGCCACATCAATCCTTGCTTAGGTCAGACGAAGTACTAAATACCGGCGGTCTGTTTCACGGTTAAGTTTTTTCAGTGGATGGGAAGAGAAGTATGCGTAGCAGTGATGGGAAAGAGAGAGAGACTGTAAGACGGTTATACTTCTATTAAAAAGTCTAAATGAAAAGTCTCTAAAAACAGATGTACTTCGGAGAAAGTAACTTTCTAGTATAAATTAAATCTGAAGTCAGATTTTATTTCAAACAAAGGTATTCGCTCTTTCCACGTTCATAAGTGAGTCACGGAAAAATTCTCATTGGCCGCCATCGGGAGTCGAACTCAGGGTCTTCCGGTTACGCGCCGGATATGCTTCCGCTACACCACAGCGGCCTCGAATTCCTCCAGACTCACACACGCTAACTGCCAAGCCAAGTTAGCAGGTTGCTTCTTGGAGCCCCGCACAATGCTGGGGATTCACCAAAGATGGTAAGCAGCAACTGAAGAAACAAATAAAAGGCGAATGATTGTACGGGGCTCCAAGAAGCAACCTGCCAACTTGGCTTGGCAGTTAGCGTGTGTGAGTCTGGAGGAATTCGAGGCCGCTGTGGTGTAGCGGAAGCATATCCGGCGCGTAACTGGAAGACCCTGGGGTCGACTCCCGGTGGCGGCCAATGAGAATTTTTCCGTGACTCACTTATGAACGTGGAAAGAGCGAAGACCTTTGTTTGAATTTCCTGGTCCATGTTAAATGTCTGTATTAATTAGATTTTATTTCATTTTTCTTACTAATTTGAATTTGCAGTTTGAAGAGGTAATTAAGGAACAACTGTTAATGTCATAAGTCCCGATTTTCCCTGCGGACATACTTTTTCAATCATTCAACAGCAAAATACTAAATCCCTTAAATCCCTGCCCAGATCTTTTCTTTCAATTTATGGAAAGGAAAGCCCGCCCGGCACAGTGCCAGAGTGAAGATTTTGTGAAGAAATATTAGCATGTTTATAGCTCTTAACACCTCTTTGTTTTCTTTTTACGTAATGGGGTCAATTTTTTATTGCAACAGTCTTGAAAAATCTTCTCTTCAATAGCTATTTGGTAAAAATTAGGACAAGCGGGTGCCTGCTTCTGTATTAGCTCCTTTTTAGGATGCCTAAGATGATATTATCCTCAAGGTTACCTTTCATTTCAAGCTATTAATTGCATTGGCAGCTTTCTCTGGAACCACTTGGGCAAATTTATGACGAAGTTGTAAACTCTCTTTATCGCATTACTAAACTGAAAGAACACTATATGTATCATTCCTATCTCACAGCTTTTCGTTTGACGCTTCCACTAATTTCAACATCTTACCATGATTTTCAAAAATTCCATTACTCTTTTTATTAGCACGTTTTTTTTAAAAAAAATGTACGTACTTATAGTATCACTTTGTCTGTCTGTCTGTGGACACCATATCTCTGCAACTATATGGTGCGAAATATTTTGCATATAATTTCAAATTTTTCTGAACGTACAAGTTTGCCACCAGAAGACATAAGTTGAAGGTTGTGTTTCCAGCATATTTACAGCAATATCTGCGCTTCTAAAAACACGATTGAAAAAATTATTTTCCAGTCAGATAAACGAAAATATTTGTGGCCATTTCCTTCCCGAAATACCTACTAGGGATTGCAAATATTTGTTTTTCTCGATATATCTGCTTCAAAAGTCAGATTTAAAAATTCTTTTAACACCGGATACCGTTTACCTTATGCAATACTTTGCCCACAGAGTAAGATACCCAGAGGTAAATCTTCCATAGAGGCTCATGGCAACAATTTGGCCCCAAAGATCTCAATAGAACAGCGAGCCAGTGGATGGACATGGAACTAAAGCGTCGAAACCGTAACCGTGAGAGTCTACCCCCCCCCCTTTTTTTTTTTAACAAAACTTTACAACTCAGATCAGATCTTATGTAGGAAAGTGACACGGAAGCGAGTTAGAAAGGGGGAAACGATTATGTAACTTTACAACTCAGATCAGATCAGATCTTATGTAGAGGATTTTAGGAAGGGCACTTGCCTGACCACTTGTCTTAACCAACCCTTAGAAATAGGAAGCTAGGAGATTTGGGCAAAAGTGCCCAATAGGAAAGTGACACTGAAGCGAGGTAGAAAGAGGGAGGAAGATGCCCTTATTTATTACCGGGGGCCAGTGCCCGGGATTCGACGGCTTAACGTGCCCATCCGACGCACGGCGGATATTTAGTAGTTCGAGCGTTTGTACCTGCCTGGTATCGAACCTGGGGTTATCTCCGTGGCAGTCAGGAACGTTTACCACTAGGCCATTCGCGGCCCCTTTACAACTCTCTCCGCGGTGCTACTTACATAGCCACTGGCACCGTATCACATGATACGCGCTATCGTAGTTTCATGTCCGACCACTGGGGCGCTGTTCAAAAGGCGAGAGTTAAACGTTCAACCTCTGTATCTTCTCCTCTATGACTTTGCCTGCACTCGTGTGTTTTTGTAGTTCACAGTTCTGGCGCTAGGTGGTGTTAGCGTGCATTTCTTTCTGCAGCTGTAAAAATCGTACCTTAAAATTTCTTTTCTCCGCTTTAAAAAATTGTATTGAAAAAATGCTTTTTTTACTGTATGCTATTCGTTACAATAAAGATGGTATCCTCTTAAATTAATACACGGTTTTTCGGGTAGATGATTTAAATGTCAAAACTTTTTCTCGTCATCACTGCATCCAGGAGACGTACCTAAAAAAAATATTTTTCCTTAGCTTAGCTTTCACTATATGAAGAATACTTTTTGCATATTTCCTACCTTTTTGTTATTCAAAATTCTTCCACTAGGTGGAGTAGATTTATATAATGTTTTCCACAATATCTTTTCTTCTAAATATTCGACTTGAAAATTTCTTTGTCTCTGATATCTTCCTTCATCTACGTGAAACTTTTTGTGCACAGCTTGTTAATTTTCGAAACATAGTTTTCAGCAGCTAGTTAGAAAAAGTAGCTATTTTTAGATGTTTTATGGACTGTAGAAATCCGCTCGATTTTTTTATTTTTTTTGTAACGGGTTCCATTGACTATAAATGAAATATTTTATTCATGTTAAAAAGGATTCAAAAGACGTGCTCATTACAACCGAAACTTCGGTGTCATCCATTTTTATTTTTATTTTATTTTTTACTTGAGGGTTCAGCGACCACCGTGAGCAACTCTAAGGGCTATAAGTAGGCGCGCGTGCCTAATTTGGAACGCTGATTCCAGGGAAAGGAGACGACCAGTGCCACACGAAAAGAACACCAGCCATGCCTCATCGAGCCCCCCCCCAGCCGTTGGTATAGCCAAATTTCTGATAAATTTAAAGCCCTAAAATAGACGAAACCTTTTTTTAAAGCATTTTTAAAAATAATAAGATATTGATGATTGATTGCATCAATTATTTTTGTTGTATTTTAGCATCTCGTACATTTACTAAAATGTTTGACAGCCTTGAAGGAGGTAAGGATTTTTCTTACCCCCCTCCCTACCCCTAAAGGTACTCAGATGGGCCCCAGTGAGCGTCCCTAAACACTAGGGAAGGGCGAGAGCTTACAGCCTACGGTGGCTCACGGTCGTCCTTAAACCTCAAAAAAAAGAATAGACTGATAAAGAGTATGCTACTTCGGCTTGCACAGAAAGTCGCCATTATAGGGAGTTACTAGTCTGTTGATGAGTTTGCGCCAGCATTTCAGTTCTAAATCTTTAAGATTTTGATATGTCTTTAAGATTTAAGTGTATGTGACGCGAAATTTCCCTGCTTAGTAGTTTTCTTTCTTTTTTTCTTATTTCTCTGCTCTGTGTATATGGCCGGCCGCGAGATAGCTTCGCATTTTCCTGCTTACCAGTTTTGTTTATTTTTTCTTGGACATAAGAACTTGCTCATTACAGTTTTATCTAGAAAATTCTAGAATCGTACGCGATTATCAGGGGTTGGATGGAATAATGTGAACGCCACGCTCGGAGACGTGACTTTTAATGCAGCTGCGTATGTCGCAATACGCAAAGGTATCCACCATTTTGTTGTTGTTGTTGTTGTTGTAATAGCTTTGTTTGGAACCTCAAGGTCCTGTTTAAGTGTCTTGCTGCAAAATTTCTTTCAGGGTGACGACGAAATGAGCGACCTCCCTACTTTGAAGGAGGGCTAACTATTGCTGGCCGGCTAGTTGGTGCCTCCGTGACAACAGTCGCTAAGGTAGTGGGGTATCGAGGGTTACTGTCTCTAGCGTCACGACAGCATACCGTGTTCACGGCAAAACCTTATCTGCTAAACACAAGAGCGTCCGGAAAACGACCCTGACTTACAGAGACAGGAGACCACTATAAAGATTGTTACCCGTAATAAGGCCTCGTAATCGAAAATTAGTGCGGAGCTCAATTTGCGTCTCCAGACCCCAGTATCAACGAAAACAGTGCGCAGGGAACTTCATAAACAAGATATTCATGGCAGAGCTGTTATTGCAAAATTTCTGGTGACCTGGGTGAATGCACGACGGCAGTGGCGCCAGGAGCATACGACGTAGACTGTTGATGCATGGAAGCGTGTAATGTGGTCGGAAAAATCCAGATTCACGCTATTCCTCACCGCCGGACGTGTTTACGTGTGGAAAACACCGTCAGATGCATACAACCCAGACTGTCTGCTCCCAACAATGCAGCATGGTGGTGCTTCTGTCATACTCTGGGAGGTCATATCGTAATTTTCAGCAGGTCTCCTATTCACCTTGAAAAGACGGATGACTAGCAAGGCGTATGAAAACATTTTGGCCGACAAAGTCCATCTAATGCCTTAGGCATTCTTTCCTGCAGGGGATGCCACCTATGAGATGACGTCCCGATTCACAGAACTCGGAATGTCCAATCATGGTTTGAGGAACATGAGGACGAACTTTCACACATTCCTTGGCCTCCCTAATCACCAGACTTAAACATCATCGAGCTACTGTGGTCTGTGTTGGAAAACAGAGTAAGATCCCGTTATCCTACCCCTGCATCTCTCAAGGACCTGGAGCTGTTTCTGCATCAAAAATGGTATAACATCCCACTAACCACCATCCAGGTTTTGTATGCGTCGATTCCAAGGAAGATTCAGGCGGTTTTGAATACCAAAGGTGGTCCCACACCCTCTTAGGTACGTAAAACCTTTTTTCCCTAGATGTTCACATCATTCTGTCCAACCTCTGTTTCTTTCTATACGTAATTTCTATAGTATCTTATGAATTGAATTGAACATTCTTGCTTTCCAATAAACATCTGATCACTGTCAACTCCCGCCATTCATAGATGGTCCTGCACGTTCAATTGGTCTCCGTCGTTTCCGAACCCCTGGCATCTACTCCAATATCTTTAGGTTTGGAAGTTTCACATCCCGGACGGAAAAACGCGTAACTACTGTTGCGGCTTGCGGCGTGGCATTGACAACTAAATTTGCGTCCGAAAATTTGGTACCGTGTTTTTCAGTGACAACTCTTGGTTTTACTTGAAAACTCCACATGCCGCCCCGGTGGCGCAGTGGTCTAACCGCTGACTTCTGACCATTCATCCGGTTCGAATTCAGATGAGACATGGATGCTGTATTTGTCTTACAGCACTGGCTCTTTCCCTTTCCTAGAACCAATGGCCCTAATTTAGGGATGGGCGACTTCTTATAGCCTAATGAGTTGCTCACGGTGGTCGTTAAACCCCTAAACAACAACAAAAATCCTCCAAATGCTCGAACATTCGTTATACAGAACACTAATGTATAATATAAATTAGCAGTGTTAAAAACAGTTAATGATGATTATAATAATTGTATAACACCAAAACAGATGTTTAAAGAAAATAGCACTATAGTCTTTCTCAGGGCTTCTATTGGGTTGGTGCGAATGAAATGTCCGGCGCAAACGAGCAGTGGAGATATGCCCCGTCCACAACGGAATGGAACCACCCACAGGTGTTGCGGGTATTACGTCACAGAGTTACCATAAATAGCTTGCACGTGTGTGTAGAACAAGGTTCGGGCGTGGTTTGTTTGGACGTAACGTGTCTTGCAAAGGAAACATGTAGACACCGGATTTGAGAGTCATCTTCTTGTATGAATTTAAAATGGGATATTCTGTTGGAATTGCCGCTCGAAACGTTAACAAAGCGTTTGGGGAGAATACAGCCAACGAACGAACCATTCGGCGATGGTTTGTGTAGTTTCAAAGCGGAGGTACGAACCTGCAAAACGAAGCACGCGATCACCGACCTGTTGCTGTTTCTGGCGATGTTCTGTTACGTGTGGTTGAAGCGGACCAACGAAAAACGTATCGCGAGATAGCGGAAGAGATAGGTGTCCACCACACGACAGTTGTTCGGCATCTGGCTGCGCTGGGTAAGGTCAAAAAGCTGGACATGTGGCTGCCGCATGAGTTGATAACTGCCAACAAGACTAGGCGCTTGGAAGTCTGCACTTCGCTGCTTGCCGGGAATAAACAGGAACCTTTACTGCATCGAATTGTCACCTGCGACGAGAAGTGGGTCTTTTATGACAATCGGAAACGATCTTCACAATCTGATGGTCCACAGCCAGGATAATTCATCGGAGTTTCTTGGCAAGAGGCCATACATCACCGCAGAACGTTATTGTGCTGAATTACACCAGATGCACCGGAAATTGCTGCAGAAACAACCGGCTTTGCTCAACAGATATGGAGTTTTTTTTTTTTTTTTTTTTGATTGGAGATTTAACGACCACCGTGAGCAACTCAATGGGCTATAAGCAGTCGCCCGTCCCTAATTTAGGGTAACTGGTTCCAGGGAAGAGAGAGAGCCAGTGCCGTAAGACAAACACAACATCCATGCCCGACCGGGATTCGAACTCGGACCCCTTACGGACGAATGATCAGAGGCCAGCGCCTTAGACCACTGCGCCACCGTGGCGGCCAGATATGGAGTGTTCTTCTGCTCCAGGACAACGCTTGCCCTCATGTCGCATAACGAACGATGCTGATACTAAGCTATGAAGCACTGCCTCATCATGCCTATTACCCAGACTTGTCTCAGACAGACTATCATCTTTTCTAAATCCCTTCCTGTCGTGGGAACAGTTCACGACAGACAACGAGGTTCAAGGTGCAGTTGATGACTTCTTCGGGTCCCAGTCACAAGACTTTTCGTTCCGAGATCATAGCCTTGCTTGACAAATGGCAACTATGTGTCGATGCCAAGGGGGATTATTTTGCCTAGGTAAGTTGTCCTACTTTTCCGTTCTCGCCATCCACGTGTGCTGGTCCTTTGCCGGACATTTCACTCGCACCAACCCAATGTCTAAACTAACTGACCTGAATATTTTTACATCGCTCACGGTAGAGGTTGAAAAATCATCTATTCATCCGCGTTGGACGACATTTCTGGAAGGACGATTAAAACATAAAGTCGAATGTCAAAGCAGACTAGTGGATTTCATTTTATTTTTCATTGGTATTATTATTTGCTGTTGTGAACTTACAAGGCTTCCCTTTTTGTTGAGAATTCGCTTGCATTCATACACATGTTCACAAGAGATAAAATGTCAAACAAGAACACCCAAAATATTTTAACACCTACCTCAAGTTGATGTGGAAAACACAGAAAGGTGTAAATAAATCTGAATTGCGTGTCACTAAATAAATTTGGCCCAACTACTCAAGCCTTGCAGTAAATCTGATAATGTACAGATGAGCCACTACTTCAAGGAAAAAACGTTTCGCCTTTATGAACATTTCACAAACAAATATATTGCGCCTCCCAATTCATTGAAGGAACACAAAGCTCCGCCCTCACTGGAATTTTAAAATGTGCATAGTTCACCAATATTTTACGATGCGTTAAAGAATTAATTGAATCGCATTTTTTGAACTGACAAATAATGAGGTATGGAAATGCAGAAGGATTCAGAAAAGATGCAAATGGTGAAGACAGCAGAAAATTTACGAAATCTCCTACAAAGTTATTAGTAGTCAAACTTCTTAAATCAAATAAAGGTGGCTCTAAGGGCACTAGAGGATAATGACCCAAATGCTGAAAGAAGTTCTACATACTGCAAAGGCGTTAATAGAAAGCTGGCCTGCTACAAACAAGTGCACAAAGAAATAAAGAAAAAAAAAGTGTGTTCTGTGCAACTTTCGCCTAAGGCTTTCTTTAAGAAAGGAGAGAACTTTAGTCTTATTGTATCTGATAATACGGGGCACAGTTCTGCCCATTAATACCTAATGTACTGTATGTATTAATGATATTCTTTTTAGAATAAGTTTAAATCACTTCAAATTGCATATGGTTAGAGTACCCACTTTTTTGAATACCAATTCTTTTCGAATTATGCCTTCTATGCACTTTGATGGTCTTTGTATAAAGTTAATTTATTTCAGAAACGCACTAACAAATTTAGAATATATCCGATGAGAAAATAAATTCAACTTACAAGCACATGTCAAGCAAACGTTTTATTCATATGCTGAGGTTCGGCTGTACAAAAAGAAATATTACGTGGTGTTAAAATGGCAGGGCGGATAAATAAGAATTAAATATGAATTCCAAGTAAATTTGGTATAATATATGACGGCTCATTGTGTATACTCTGCCTACATATAATTAATTCGCTCTATTATTAATATCCTATTGAGTCGATTTTTTGATAACTAAGAATAATAAAAGTTATGTGTAAAAATTTTGTTGAACTTGTGTACAAAATAGGAATTTTTTAATGGTTATATAATTTTTTCTATTGTTCGTTCTCTTGCTTTTTTCAAAAAATTCAAGCTTGGCTATATAAAACATTTGAGTCACACATGTATGTAGTTTTTAAGCAAGAAAATAATCACTAGATGGCGCCACAAGCAGACAACCATACTTAGTTAATCACTTGAGCTTACGTGGAAGTTCCAGTCAATAAGCCACGGTTGACTTTAAAATAAAATAGAACAAAAATATGTCCTACCACACACACACCCATCCAAAAGAAGAAAACAAAAATCCTCATAAAATCTAAACACAAAGGAAGCATAAATTAAGCTGGCTCAAGAAAGGCTTTCTGCCCCAGAAATATTAAAATTACAAGGTGAGTTCAAACGTTTCAAAAAATAAAAGCAGAAACTGAAAGGTTGTATTGACTAAATAATTTCCTTTTTAGAAATAGACATAACCTGCGAAGCAGACTAGCGCGAAAACTGCGATTCACAAAAAGCACAAATAATTAGAAATTTGCCACCTCGTGGCCGTGTGGTCTTCTGACTATACTATTCGTCCGAGATGGTCAGTGTATGAACCCTGGATTAGGTATGGGTGATGTGTTACTGCCTCTCTGGTGGCTCTGATCGAAATATGCACTCACACCAATAAGAAGCACAATCCCTGACACCAATACGCATTTTCTTCCAGCCCTTTTCCGCCTCTTTTTCTTTTTTTTTTTTTCCAAACAGATCCCAAATTATTTTTAAACATCATACACAACGCTCAGGAAGTATTTTAAAGACCAATCTCATCAGCACTGCAAATTTTATGATGTTCGTAACTTTCAAAAAGCCCATCAAGATATTCAGATGTCCATTTTCTGCAGAGCTCAGTTGTCGGTATCTCCATTTACGCCGCATGATTTCTATGAACGATTCTGTTTCGTTGTTGCAATCGCGTCAAATATTCATCAACTACTCAACTATCTTTCTTTCCGAAATTAATAGAACAAAAATTTCTCAAATTTTTCGAGTGATATTTCGCTGCTAATAGGGACCTGCTTTCTTGGATCATTGCAAAACGGATTCTTCACCATCCGTAGATTCCCCATCGCGCTTCAAAGAAAAGGAAAGAAATTTTTTCATTTCTTTTTCTTGCTTTTAAATTTTTATTTAATGTGGTGTGTGAGACTTCCAGTTTCAACATTAATATCCCTTTAAAGTTTAAAACCTGGCGCATTGGTCTAAGCGATGGCCTCTGATCATTCGCCCGAAAGGGGTCCGGGTTCGAATCCCGGTGAGGCATGGATGTTGTGTTTTTTTGTGTGTGTGTGTGTGTGTGCTTTTTTGTCTTACGGCACTGGCTCTCACCCTTCCCTGGAAGCAGTGACCCTAAATTAGGGACGGGCGACTGCTTATAGCCCATTGAGTTGCTCACGGTGGTCGTTAAACCTCCAATCAAAAAAAAAAAAAAAGTTTAAAACCAAATCTCAGTATCAAGACAAATAAATATTAGGATTCTCTCGGAATTTTTTTTTTTTTTTTATTGGAGGTTAACGACCACCGTGAGCAACTTAATGGGCTATAAGCAGTCGCCCGTCCCTAATTTAGGGTCACTGGTTCCAGGAAAGGGAGAGAGCCAGTGCCGTAAGACAAACACAACATTCATGCCGCAGCGGGATTTGAACCCGGACCCCTTTCGGACGGATGATCACAGGCCTTCGCTTAGGCCACTCTTCGTTTTAATCCTTGCTATACGAAATGTTTTCTGGACTGACCATCGATAAAAAAATTTACTGTATTGTAAATAGATTTCTGCACTCTACCCAAAGTACAAAAATGTAGCCTTGTGCCTTTAGACATAATTGTCTTAAATCTGAAATATTGTTGCATAAGATTTTCTGTTTACAGGAACGAAGCAGTGGAAAAACAGTTTCCTACGAATTTTAGACTCCGCCCAATCCTATCATCCGTTGATACACTCTTTCCTTTTGTTCTATGCTATGGAAGCTACAGAACAGGTACTGCTTCCACGAAAACTAGAGCGTTTAAATCGAAAGCAACAGAATTATTGCTCACAATTCATTTTTCTTTACTCAGTAGTTTATCGGGCTACACTGCTGTTTAAAACAAATTTTCAAAATGATGGAGCGTCTTAAGAAATAGATTTGAAATGAGAAGTAAATCAGTCAAGAGCCGCGCATTTTCGGCCGCTGACTTAGAGAAGGGGAAAGGTGTGGAAGACTTCTTCCAACATACGCAAAACAGAGACAAGCTGACAATCAGTGAAACTCCAAAGCAAGGGAATGGGCACTTCGGCAGCAATAGTGGAGGAATTTCTTCGAAGTTCAGAGCCTACCACACCCCCATTCTGTTCTATCCCCAATACTTCTCTTGAAATACACTCATTGTCATAAAAATCCGAGCACGAAGAAAAAAACGTGCGATTAACGCGAAACTCGGCAAATAGCTACCATTAGACCAGACATGCAAATGGTTAAAGTTTCGTGCGGATCCGAATACCCGCGCGTCCATGACCGGCGATTACAATCGCAATGATGGGGCTTATAAGGCGCCGCACAGGGGACTCCACATGAGTGCCGAAGTGCACGGTAAGAGTCAGGTGAGATCCCTGAGCGATAGGCATGCCGAGAAGCCGCCGTAGATGTGCGTAATGGCAACTGACGGAGCTTGAACGAGGCCGTATCGTCGGGACGACATAGGCAGGGTAGCCGGCGCACCGAATCGGCCGCCATTTGGGTCGATCGGACAGTACGGTGCGATCGTTTTGGGAGCAATGAACATGGGAAGGCACCCGGGCACGGCCGACTTGCTCCGGACGACCCAGACACACCACCAACAGAGGGGACGGTGGGATCGTGAAAGCGGCGCGCACCGATGGAACGACGTTACTGTCCAATATCCAGAGACATGTGGCGGCTGCACAAGGTACTCCTGTGTCCACCAGAACCATTCCCAGACGCATGGCAGAGGCGAATCTGCACTCTCGACGGCCCTTACGTTTTCTGCCATTAACACCTGACCATCGTCGACGTCGATTGCTGTGGTGTCAGCAGCGAGCAACGTGGAATGCTACGGACTGGCGACGTATAGTGTTCAGCGACGAATCCCGCTTCTCTGTGGGGACGGAAGATCACCGTGTCAGAGTGTGGAGAACTACAGGTGAGCGCTACAATCCCAACCTCACTGTACAGTGGCACACGTCTTGAACTGCAGGCATGATGGTCTAGGGAGCCATCGCGCATGACAGCAGGACTTCTCTCGCAGTTATCCGAGGGACGTTGAAAGTTCAGTGCTACGTACAGGAGAGCCTGCGGCTACATGTGCTGCCTTTCCTGGCGGGACGGCCCAGAGCCATTTTTCAACAAGATAACGCCAGTCCGCACACGGCTGGGGTTACCCAGGACTCTCTACGCCAAGCTTCGACGCTTTTGTGGCCTGCCAGATTGGCTGATCTCTCGCCCATCGAGCACGTGTGGGACCAGATGGGACGCGGCTTTCTCCATGTCCCAGTGTTTGTGATTTAGAGCAACAGTTCCAAGAAGTTTGGGCAAATCGATCCCAGGATAACATACAGCGTCTCTTTGACTCCATGCCGGACTGTATCACCGCATATATCCGAGCACGAGGCCGTCCGATGCGGTACTAACGCTGACCGGTATGTGTACCATATGTCAGCGGGAAATCGTCCTGCTGCTGTGATATTGTAATCACTTCTGTCTTTGGTATGTACCATCTCACTACTAAAATCTCATTTCAATCCAACGCTTCCTTCTTGGTACGCGGATTTTTATGATAATGAGTGTATGTAAGACTATTTCAGTTACTTGTAATGTTAGGATTAAATTCGATCCTCAACGTAGTTCTACGTGAGTGAGCGGGGAAAGAGCCAGTGCGACAGTAATTGCTGGACTGAAGCGATACAGCAGGAGTGTGGTGTGACGCGGATTGATATCGGTCTCGCGTTCCACTGAGAAGCGTGTTCTGGCTTTCATACCTTCAACAACAGTACACTTGTAGGGTGACCTGGTGTATACACAGAGCGGCAATTAAATAATGAGACTGATTTGAAAATAAAATCCCGGTAAAACAGGTCGGGAAGGCAGGATTTTCTAACAAGTCATTTATCAACTGTGCGACAGCAACAGCGTTTGCGTGAGAATTGCGCAGATGATTATTTAGACTGTGTATGACGCCGTTTGGTGGAAGAACATCGTCACAGCTCTGTAATGGAGCAGAGAGCAATCAATATCCGGTTTGAAAATCGGTAAAACGGCATATGACACACTTGAATTGCTGCGTGATATGTTTGGGGCTAACTGCTTATCTCGTGCACAAAGATTCCAATGGTATGCGCGTTTCAAGGATGGGCGGGAAGATTTGGAAAATGACGAAACGCCCGGACGCTCGATTTCAGTGCGCACGTCTGAACTCATTGAGAAAGTTCGCGAAAGGGTAAAAGTAATCGTTGTGTGACCTTGAGGAAACTGGAATGTGATCTTAGTGTTAATAAGGAGACGATTCTGCAAGGTTTTGGGGAGGAGTTTGTGTTCCTTTTGTTCCGCATGCTTTGTCAGACGACCGGCAACACGCACGAGTGGAGTATGCAAAAGGCATTCTGGAGACTGCAGAAACAATGCAAAATTTTCTCCAAATCACTGTGGCAGGTGACGAGACATGGTGTTTTCATTATGGTCCTAAAGAGAAGCGTCAGAGAGCTCAGCGGAAGTCTCCAGAGTCACCCAAAGGAAAGAAGATCAGGTTACAGAAGTCCAAATCAAGATAATGTTTGTGCACTTTTACGACAGCAAGGGAATTCTGCATCACGAGTTTATTTCTGAAGGTACAATAAGGTCACTGTCAATGCTTACGCATCCATTTTGAAACGACTGTGGAAGCGGATTCTTCGTGTCAGGCCTGAGTATAAAAATGGAAAATGCTTCTCTCTTCACGATAACGCATCAGCACATACAGCAGCTGGTGTACAGCAATTTCTGGCACTAAAACAAGTGTGTGTACTCAACCATTTTTCCTGTTCTCCAGATTTGTCACCGTGTGACTACTTTCTATTCCGTAAACTAAAGCTGCTTTTAAAAGGAAAAGTTTTTCAATAAACTGAAGACATGTACAAAGAACTGTGTCATGAGCTCTTCACTCCATACCAAAAGATGACCTCTGCAAGTACATCCTCTCGTTGGGGGATCGTGCCACTTCTTGTCTTAACGCAGGAGGATTGTACTTCAAATAAAATAAGTTAACGTAAGTTTTCCTGCTTTTCCAATATTTTTTTTAATTCAGTCGCGTTGCTTAATCGCGCTCTTAAAGCAGGAGGATTGTACTTCAAATAAAATATGTTAACGTAAGTTTTCCTGCTTTCCCAATATTTTTTTAATTCAGTCTCGTTTCTTAATCGCGCTCTTAACGCAGGAGGATTGTACTTCAAATAAAATATGTTAACGTAAGTTTTCCTGCTTTTCCAATATTTTTTTTAATTCAGTCTCGTTTCTTAATCGCGCTCTTAACGCAGGAGGATTGTACTTCAAATAAAATATGTTAACGTAAGTTTTCCTGCTTTCCCAATATTTTTTTAATTCAGTCTCGTTGCTTAATCGCGCTCTTAACGCAGGAGGATTGTACTTCAAATAAAATATGTTAACGTAAGTTTTCCTGCTTTTCCAATATTTTTTTTAATTCAGTCTCGTTTCTTAATCGCGCTCTTAACGCAGGAGGATTGTACTTCAAATAAAATATGTTAACGTAAGTTTTCCTGCTTTTCCAATATTTTTTTAATTCAGTCTCGTTTCTTAATCGCGCTCTTAACGCAGGAGGATTGTACTTCAAATAAAATATGTTAACGTAAGTTTTCCTGCTTTCCCAATATTTTTTTTTAATTCAGTCTCGTTGCTTAATCGCGCTCTTAACGCAGGAGGATTGTACTTCAAATAAAATATGTTAACGTAAGTTTTCCTGCTTTTCCAATATTTTTTTTAATTCAGTCTCGTTTCTTAATCGCGCTCTTAACGCAGGAGGATTGTACTTCAAATAAAATATGTTAACGTAAGTTTTCCTGCTTTCCCAATATTTTTTTTTAATTCAGTCTCGTTTCTTAATCGCGCTCTTAACGCAGGAGGATTGTACTTCAAATAAAATATGTTAACGTAAGTTTTCCTGCTTTTCCAATATTTTTTTAATTCAGTCTCGTTTCTTAATCGCGCTCTGAACGCAGGAGGATTGTACTTCAAATAAAATATGTTAACGTAAGTTTTCCTGCTTTCCCAATATTTTTTTTAATTCAGTCTCGTTTCTTAATCGCGCTCTTAACGCAGGAGGATTGTACTTCAAATAAAATATGTTAACGTAAGTTTTCCTGCTTTTCCAATATTTTTTTTAATTCAGTCTCGTTTCTTAATCGCGCTCTTAACGCAGGAGGATTGTACTTCAAATAAAATATGTTAACGTAAGTTTTCCTGCTTTCCCAATATTTTTTTAATTCAGTCTCGTTTCTTAATCGCGCTCTTAACGCAGGAGGATTGTACTTCAAATAAAATATGTTAACGTAAGTTTTCCTGCTTTTCCAATATTTTTTTAATTCAGTCTCGTTTCTTAATCGCGCTCTTAACGCAGGAGGATTGTACTTCAAATAAAATATGTTAACGTAAGTTTTCCTGCTTTCCCAATATTTTTTTTTAATTCAGTCTCGTTTCTTAATCGCGCTCTTAACGCAGGAGGATTGTACTTCAAATAAAATATGTTAACGTAAGTTTTCCTGCTTTTCCAATATTTTTTTAATTCAGTCTCGTTTCTTAATCGCGCTCTTAACGCAGGAGGATTGTACTTCAAATAAAATATGTTAACGTAAGTTTTCCTGCTTTCCCAATATTTTTTTTTAATTCAGTCTCGTTTCTTAATCGCGCTCTTAACGCAGGAGGATTGTACTTCAAATAAAATATGTTAACGTAAGTTTTCCTGCTTTCCCAATATTTTTTTTAATTCAGTCTCGTTTCTTAATCGCGCTCTTAACGCAGGAGGATTGTACTTCAAATAAAATATGTTAACGTAAGTTAACGTAAGCAGGAAAACTGCTTTCCCAATATTTTTTTAATTCAGTCTCGTTTCTTAATCGCGCTCTTAACGCAGGAGGATTGTACTTCAAATAAAATATGTTAACGTAAGTTTTCCTGCTTTCCCAATATTTTTTTTTAATTCAGTCTCGTTTCTTAATCGCGCTCTTAACGCAGGAGGATTGTACTTCAAATAAAATATGTTAACGTAAGTTTTCCTGCTTTTCCAATATTTTTTTTAATTCAGTCTCGTTTCTTAATCGCGCTCTTATTGCAGGAGGATTGTACTTCAAATAAAATATGTTAACGTAAGTTTTCCTGCTTTCCCAATATTTTTTTTTAATTCAGTCTCGTTTCTTAATCGCGCTCTTAACGCAGGAGGATTGTACTTCAAATAAAATATGTTAACGTAAGTATTCCTGCTTTTCCAATATTTTTTTTAATTCAGTCTCGTTGCTTAATCGCGCACTCTGTATGAGTATGACTTGATTTACAGTTGGTCTCACTAAAGGCAAAAAAGAAAAGAACAAAGTGAACCAAAGCTAAACGCGGGGGTTCCTCACAATAAAAAAAAACAAAAAAAAACCACACATTTTTCTGAAACAGGTAAATTTATCTTCTAAAAAGAAGTTATAAACACCGGTCTTTCGGGAAAACTCAATGAATTTGCCAAAAACAGGTTTATTCCGGAAAAATTTTTAATTTCATCAAATATTGTACATGAAAGCAGAAAAGTCACATCTTAAAAAAAGATGTGACTTTTAGAAAAAGAATCATTCCCGGCGGGAGTGATTCTTTATGCCGCAACTTTTACATGTAAAAACTCAATCTGTAATGAAATTTCCCGTTTTGAGACTTAGAAGCAGCTCAGTCTTTTAACCAGTGAACCTCATTAGCGGGGATCACAGTGTAGGATCATAAACTTATAGGCCTATGTCCAGAAAATATACACTGAAGTGCCAGAAAAACTGGTACAGACGAGCTTATGCAAAATACATAGCAACGTCACCTATGCGCTTACTCAGTTGCGTCCGCCAATGCGTATATAAAGCGATAGACATCCTTGCCAGCTGTCAGAGCTGATTTCGACATGAGAATGACAAGTAATAACGATTTCAGCGATTTTCAACGCGGTGTCATAGTTGGCGCTCGTGAGATGGGCCATAGTATTTTGGAGGAAGAAACGAATTTCGGATTTTCACGGACAACCATTGCAAGGGTATACCGTGACTACATGAATTCCGGCAAAACCTACAACCTACGATACCAGTGTGGCCGTAAAAAAACATTGGGTGAATGTGACCATCGTCGGCTGTCAAGAATCGTTTCACGGGATAGGCGTGCAACACTCTCGCAGGTATCATCGGAATTCAATGCTGGAGCTTCAACAAGCATCAGCGTTCGAACTGTGCAACGTACCCTGCACGATATGGGCTTTGGGAGCCGACGCCCAACTCGGGTCCCTTTGATGGGTGCACGACACAGAGCTATGCGCCTCGCTTGGGCACAGCAACATCGCCACTGGAGACTTGATGACTGGAAACAAGTAGCCTGGTTTGACGAGTCGCGTTTCCAACTGTATCGGGCAGATGGAAAGATTCGTGTGTGGCGCAAACCCCATGAAGCCATGGATCCCGCCTGTCAATATGGAACTGTACTGGCAGGTGGGGGGTCCATAATGGTATGGGGTGCGTTTAGCTGGACTTCACTGGGACCCCTGGTACGTCTACAAACGTCTGTGACAGGCCAACACTATGTGCGCATCCTTTCTGACGAGGTACACCTGTTCATGTCCTGCATTCATGCTGATGGGTTGGACCTGTTCCAACAGGACAATGCGCCTCCGCACAAGTGTCGGGACGCCACATTATGGTTAGAGAAGCATTCATCTGAGTTTGGGGTGTTGCCATTCCCACCCAAGTCCCCAGATCTGAACGTGATAGAACACATTTGGGATGCCATGCAACGCGCTATCGAACACAGGAATCCGAGACCTCGGAATACACCCGAATTGTGGAACGCTCTGCAGGAAGTATGGTGTGCATTGCCGACAGCATATTTCTAGAAGCTAATGGAGTCCATGCCCCGTCGTATTTCTGCAGTCCTGCGCTTCCGTTGGGGACCTACCAAGTATTAGACTGGTGTACCAGTTTTTCTGGCACTTCAGTGTACATACTGTATATACTAAAAACTGGCAAAAAAAGCCACCACCACCCCAAGGTTTTTTTTAAGAAAAATTATGTATTTTCAAAATCTAAACGAACAAAAATTGCACAGCAGAACTTCCAAGAGCACATAGTTAACTGTATGAACACAAAGAAAAACGAAAGATAAATTCAGTCAACGATAATAATGTCATAACTCTCTCCCTATGAGGGCCAATCCTGTAAATATCGCAAAACCTATTAGAAATTTATGAACTAGGGACCTGTATAAAGTAAAGAAATGTGAAAGCCATCCCTTGTGGCTTCATCGGGGACCAGCACATGTTATTCCTCCCTCATTTCACTAGGCTCTGCTATATCAGCAGTATGTTACTGTTCTTAACACCGATGAACACAGTAGTAAGAAAGTTACAATGTTACCTTTTCTCTACCACAGCACACACCTGGAGAAAAATTTAAGTTGTAACCAGCCCACGAATATGATTTAGAATTTTTTTTTTTTTAAATTTTAGAATCTCTCTTTTTTTTTTAGAATTTTTCCTCTTTTTACACAGTATACACTGTAAAAAATAAGGGGTGTAAATTCACTGAAAATAACGTGCAGCGAAGTTGCATGTAAACGTCCGTCTTTTAACGGAATTTCCGCTTTTAAAAGTTCCCGTTTTTTAACTTCCGTATTTCCACAGATTTTCCGTAGTTGGTAATTCCGTTTATTTCAGAAAAGCCCGTTTCAAGTGTTTCCATATTTAGACAGAAATTTCGAAAAAGCCAACACGCTGAATATTTCAATCCTTACGTGAGAGAGTCCTCTTGCGCCGGTAGTGGGAATCGAGCCCGGGTTTTTTTTAGTTTGATGCCGCGAGTCTTAACCACTGAGCCAGAATGCCACAAGAACCAGGCGTACGTTCAAAGTAAAACTTAATTGCGCGATGGTGCTTTTTTTTTTTTTTTTTTTTGAGATTTTTTTTCAACTGACGATAACTTTTAATTATCTTTAACGGAAGGTGCAATGTACTGTTTCATAATATTATTCCACAAAATTTCTGAATATAAAATTTACTCAAGATAGCTATATACTAGGTCCGATCAAAACGTTCCGATACTAGGCCGATATACAACAAAGTACTTACGTTACTTGTCTGGCCATGATCTTCTTCAAAGTAATCTCCTTGGGAAGCGACACACCGCTGCCAGCGTTTTTCCCAGTGTTGGAATGTTCCCTGGAAGTCCTGTTCGCGAATCGTGTCAAGCACCGTCTGCGATTCGCGCTGGATCTCGTCAACGGTTTCAAAACGGCGACCCTTGAGCTTCAGCTTCGGGAACAGAAAGAAGTCGCAGGGGTCCAAATCCGACGAGTGAGGAAGGGCAATCATGCTGTTGCGGATGCAAAACTGGCATGTTGCTAACGCTCTTTGAACTGTTGCATTGTCGTGATGGAGCAGGAAATCGGCCATGCGCCACATTTGAGGTCGTTTGCGGCGACTGTACTCTCCATGACGCTGCAAAACATCGCAGTAAAAAAAGGGCGGAGACGGTCTGGCCCTCGGGAACGAATTCACTGCATGTGCACAATCCTACGAATGTCGAAGAACACGATGAGCATGCTTCTGGTTGCGCTCCGGACCTGTCGGGCATTCTTCGGTCGTGGAAATGCTGGGCTCTTCCACTGCGACGACTGTTGTCTGGTCTCCGGGTTGTAACCGTAGAGCCAAGTCTCGTCCCCAGTGATGACCCGCGACAGGAATGTTGGTTCATTCACCACTTGCTGACGAAGATCTTGACAGAGTTCGACACGGAGCGCCTTCTGTTCGGAGTTCAGAACCTTTGGCACAAACTTTGTAGCAATGCGGTGCATATTCAAAACGGACGTCAGAATTTCTTGCATTGTTCCGTATGACACATTGACGATGGTAGCAATGTCTTGAATGGTTCAGCAACGATCCTCATACACCAGTTTCCTAATTTTGTCCACATTTTCGGGGGTTCGTTCCAGGACGATTGCCCTGACCTGTCGTCGTCTTCCAGTGCCGTTCTGCCGCTCTTGAAGCGCGAGTGCCACTCAAAACACCTCGCACGACTCATTGCTTCATTGCCATAAGCCTGCCGCAACATTTCTTGCGTCTCCGTTCCCGATTTGACGAGTTTGACGCATAATTTGATGTTCACTCGCCGCTCTAGTTTGCAGTCCATACCGATATCGCATCTGTGTTCTGCACGTGGTCACCAAATATCGTGTAGAACAGCTCCCGATGTTCACAGAACGACGCCACTTGGCACAATGACTCATGAAGGCCACTGCCCTCGACCGCTGCTCGCGCATCAGCGTACTGCCATCTGTTAGGGCTCTACGTAACTAGTCTCGGAACTTTTTGATCGCACTACGTAGCTTTTGTTTTAACGACTTCACAGACTGATACATAGACATCGTATAATTACTTGTACAATAAATTAAGTATCCGGTTTCTTACGGTAACACAATATGTAACAGCTGGTGCACAATATGGGAGAAACGAGAAGAAATGTCCTATGACACAGCAACAAAAATTCATGCGATATACTATGTACAATATCCGATCTCACTACAGATCTTCAAAACCAAATACTTCGACAGACTATTAAAATTTAACAGTTAACCAAACCCCCAAGTATTATGTGAATCTCTCCTTTTACTGGAATTTTTTTGTCAATTAAATTTTGTGTAATTTTTAATATAAAAAAGGAATTACGGAAAGGTTTCTGATAATTCATAATTTTCCGTTAACACCGCTTGAAAACGGTAATTTACCGTCAATATAAGAAAGAAATTGTGGAAAAGTTTCTGAAAATTCAGAATTTTTCTGGCGTACGAAAAATCCGTGAAATTCAGAGTTTTTCCGTCATGTCACGAAAAAAATTGTATCAGAAACATGCTTCGTTAATTCGCGAAAGAAATCGCGGAAAGTTTCTCGTGAATTTCAGATTTTTTTTTTTTAGTGTACATGAATACAGTTATAAGTTCATAATACGGCTTTTCTATAAGTTCATAGTCTATTTTCTATAAGCTCATAGTCCATTAGGTGCCAAATTACTTCATTTCTCTGTGTTTTCGCTTATTTTGTTTCCTTTGCTCTATCTGCAGCGTTGAATCTCAGAAGGATTGTAATGAAAATAAGTTTTACGGACACATCCCGTATAATCCTTTATGAACCGTAAGTACAATATGTGCGTTCTCAGCTGTCTCTTTAGATTCCACAGAAATAGCATGGCAAATGTTGTTGCATCTAGGAAGATTCTTTTGGAATTTCTTTTTCAAACAGGCTACTGCAACTCGGACAACACTGAAAAACAATCTGCCAAATAAGTGTCTACGATATTCTCATGAATTATGACTGACACATGCGCACACTCGTAATATTATATTTAATTACTATAGATTTATTATTGATAGACTTGTTATTTAAGGTGCATTTGTAGAGGCTGGTGCAGATCGTGGGATTGATAACCCCCACCCCCTTCCGCCAGCACCGTCATCCCCAAGCTACTCCAAGGCAGCTATGTTCAGTATAGAGAAAAAATAAAGAGAAAATAAAAGAAACGAAAAAAAGTTAATTAGAAAGAACGAAACTATGCTAAAAATTAAGCACTTGGTCAAATGCTTCGTTTTACATTTCACAATTCAGTTCGTGCAATTCTGAAGGGCTAATTTTGACATATCTATATTTCTCTTTCTGTTTAACACTCATTAGTTTTCTTTTTCCTTTATTTTTTTCGAACTTTGTTGCTTGAGCTGAATCGATCTCTACAAGTCAAGAGAAATTTCAAGAAACTAACGGGGGAGGGGGAAATGGCCTTTTGATCTGCATAAATGCAGGTCACTCATGTTTCATCACCAGAACCCGATCGAAAGGGAATTTAAATTTCATGAGGCTTAATAGCAGCTTTCTGTCGTCATTCATTGGTCACGACCTCTACATCGAGAATCGTTCGCTCGAACAATGGAATCAAACACAGTTCATTTCAATAAATTCTAATTTGGTTTGTCACGCTCCCGCCGAGAGATTAACATATTGTTCTTCAGTCAAATGGCTTTCCTTTCACAGAAACCTACGCTGTTACGCTTAAATCAAAAATGCAAACTCCATTTTGCTAATAAGCTGATTCATATTCGTGAACCTTTTGCCGCGAGATAGATAATCGGCAATCAAACTGCAGCCTGCCTTTTTGGGCAAACAAGATTTTGGGCACGAAGAAGTAGAACAACAAAGCATGGGGAACGACCTAGCATTCTTTTATGTGGTCAGCATGAACAGAAAAAGTAAGACATCCAGAAGTCTGATTATTGAAGTCCAGAAACTAAAGTAACATGGCAAAATTTCTTCTTCAAACGCAGACGTTGAGCAGTATATCTTTCTCATTTTTGAAGGAAAGCTTTACCTCCACGCTCGATGTTCAAAGCTTATACTCCCCCCCCCCCCCCAAGAAAGAAATACTCTCATTCTGACTTTAAACACACATTCCAACATCTCTGGTATGCGTGGAAACGTAGAAATAATTTCCTAAAATTGCTTTCATCTATTTCTGTAACTTTGAATTTCAGTTACGGTTGCTGCAATCTAGTGGCACAGCCAGGAGTGGGTTTAAAGAATTCGGACCCCACCAAATATGTTTTTGTTTTTTTAAATACCAAATTAAGCTTCAACTAAAATAATAAGATAACGACAAAGAAAGATTTTCGTTGATGTTGTGGGTTAAATCGAATAGTCCTATTTTATTATAAAAGCAACGGCTTCTTGGAAGAGGGGAGAGGGGTGAGAGAAAAAAATTTGAAAAAAAAAAAAAAAAGAAGAAGAAGAAGAAGAACGAATACCAACCATTCGGTGATTTTCCATTTTGTTACTTCTTGAAGCCAAGGCTAAATAAACAAATAACACTTTCTTTTTAGGTCTTCAATTCACTTTCTGAAAGTTTTATGGAATATACATTGGGGAGGGGGGGGAGACTGATCTCTCCCTCCTGGCTCCTCCCTGGATACCCTGATTCCAGCTGGATCTAAGCAAAAATTCTGACCAGGCTACTGCGGTAACCAGAACTTTTCTCACGTTCATATCTATTTTCGATTAATATCTGTTTATATCTATCGACATTCATTTCTTTTAGTAGTTTCTGTCAGTCCACGATACTTTTGTACCAAGTAATTCACTGTTTCCATGTTTCAATTAGTTCTGGAAAATTCCCAGAGTCAGAGAAATAGTTGGTCATTTTCTCTTCATCGTTTCCTTACAAAAACGGTCTCTTGACATAACTAATTCCTCCAGTCTCTTGAGGAATTAGTTATGTCAATTTTTCCTGCTCAACCTATTTTATCGATCAGGTATGTAGACGACATGTTAGTCTTTTGGGCACATTCAATGTCTCTACTAGAGGAATTTACCGAATGCTTCTCCTCACAGTTCCCCACGATTAAGTTTACTTTGGAACTGGAAACTGAGGGCAAGCTCCCCTTTTTAGACATACTACTCACTCGAGACTTAAATACCAATTTTATCAGTTTTTCTGTGTATCGTAAACCAACAGCTGTGCCCTGTATGATTCCGTTTTCGTCCTTTAACCCTATTTGTCATAAATCTACCTCCTTCTACTTCCATATTAAACGAGCTTATTCTCATTCGTCGTCACCCGGGGCCCTGGACAATGAACTTAAGTACATTCGGACTATGGCCCGATCCTTTGGGTACCCGGATTCGTACTTCGGACGCTTCATGAATATAGTTCAACGAACTCGATCCACTACTCTAACTACCCCGAAAACAACTTTACGATATATAGGCAATACTGAGTTTTCTCAACCACTTGTGACAATCCTTAGAAAAGCATGCAAAAAATATGGGCTTGGTTTTGGAGTCTCGACTCGTAAGATCTTTTATATTATCAGAACTGATCGTGACGTGATTCCCGATCTATCTAGACCCGGTGTATACCGCATACCTTTAGTCAACCCTAATAATCCAGAGGATGTGAAATATTATATAGGTTCGACACTCAGGACCTTAAAAGTACGATTATCGGAACACCAATATTACTTGAGGTCAGGCTCCACCAACACAGCACTAACTGAAACTGTGGACCAAGAGGGGAAAATACCTGACTGGAAGAACGCCGTGGTTTTGAACTCTAAAGTAACAAGGGGAAATGTTTTCCTCTCCGAGAGCCTATATATCCATTCATATGGGCCTTTATGCTGTAACTCAGAACTTCCGTCATTCATTCCTCACATATGGAAAAAACTAATCCCCATCGATATGCCCGGCACCACTACGGACAATATTGTATAACCTTTCATATCTTCGAACTTTTGATTGTTTTTGATTTGCTATGTTGACTGATGTCAACGCCCACTGCGTTGCATCATGGGTCAAACCTGATCGTATAAAAGTGGACCACTTGTTGTTCTTTATGGCCTTAAGCCTGAAGACGGGATCTAGGGATCCCGAAAGATCTCGCTTTTAACTTGCTTTTACTTGTGAATAAAGTTTTTTAAACTAGTCTATAGTATCAGCAGGGATAATTTTTTAATCGTACGTAGACAGCTTTTATGACTTACATATCCTGACTTGTTCTTGGATTTCCCAGATCTTTCTCATGCGGTTAATCATACGCAGATATTTTTTTTGATTTTTTTTTTTTTTTTTGATTGGAGGTTTAACGACCACCGTGAGCACCTCAATGGGCTATAGGCAGTCGCCCGTCCCTAATTTAGGGTCACTGGTTCCAGGGAAGGGAGAGAGCCAATGCCGTAAGACAAACACAACATCCATGCCTGACCGGGATTCGAACCCGGACCCCTTACGGACGAATGATCAGAGGCCAGCGCCTTAGACCACTGCGCCCACCGGGGCGGCTACGCAGAGATGACCATTCAATACATCATGCGTCCATTATTACTTGACTGATAAAGAGACGAAGTATGCTTGATGGGATTCGAAAAAAAGGCATTTCATCAGACCTGCAAGCAGGTGATATACGGCTGGGAGGGGGGGGCACGGCCTCTTGCCAGTAACATTTTTTTCCGATTTTTTGTTTTACATCACAATTGTTTTCTGAACAGAAAAATAATACCACTATATAATACAAAATAATGTAATACAGGGTGCCCCCCACTCGCTACTTTACCCAAGTGTTTATTAATAACATCGTGCAAAATTATAGTTATTGAATGATATTTGGTAGGAACATACTTTCATCCATGGAAAACAAAACCATACCATAAGCGATGTTAAAAGCGTTCGCCCTGAGCATCGAGACAGGTTTGAACACGACACTAGAGGTCTGCATGGGCCGGGTGGGGTTATTATTATTTTTTTTTTTTTTTGGTTTTGAGAACAAAACAACGGGCCGGGCCGGGCTTTTTCCCAGACACTTACGACCGGTCCAAGTCCACCCATTATTTTTATTGCAATGGTAAAGAAATAAAAAAAATCGTGTTGCCCGATTTCCTGGTGTGTTTAACTGTTATGCTGGCTTTACTTACTTCCATAACATAGCCCAGGACGTAATCACAAAAACAAGGAGAGGCACTTACAGTGTTTTTACCATCTGTAGGTAGTAAGATGGTAAAACCACTTTGGGGCTTGTTGACAACAAAAAGATTCGACCCCGAGGGAGTGTGTGTGTCTTGTGTGGGGTGGGGGATGGGGGATGTCTGCAATGATGTGGGGTGTCCGTATGTGTGTTGGTATGAGAGAGTGGGACGACATCGGTTGTTTCTCCTATCCCTAATCTGTATGGGGATTGACTTTTGTTGTTTTACCGCTTGCTAGTTCAGAGAAAACGAGATTTTGAACCCGCTTAGTCTCCTTTTTTTTTTTTTTTTTTTTCATCGCTCTTTAAAGGTTATATTCTTCGATGATTGTTAAAGTTTAGTTAATATTTGCAGGTTAACATTTAACTAAATGTCTTCAACAGTATTCCATTTCATTATTTAATTTTCACAGTTTAATAAAATACAATAGAAAAACAAAATAATACCAAATGGCACATCACGGGCCGGGCCGAGTGTCTAATATTTGAAACGGGCCGGGCTGGGCCTTAAACGCACGGGCTTGGGTCGGGGTCACAAAATAAGGCCCGTGCCGACTTCTACACGAGACTACATATTTGGAAAGTTCGCGCCAGTTGCCCCTGCGTAATCGCTGCCACTACCTCGCAGATGCTGTTCTTCAATACCTGTTGGCGCAATCGTTGTGACCTTGGACATAGCGCATGTCAGGTTCGTGATTCCCCGGGGTTAGTTCAGTTGTTTGTTTGTCCTGAACGCATACGTTAATGATGTGCACCCGGTTAACCATACCCGAACGCGATTCTTGTCCGTATTTATTGAGAGAAGTGTCAGTGTGAATTTCGTAGGAAATTCGGATGTCCGACAACACCAAGTAAACCGTGTATTCTGCAACTGGTTAAGAAGCTGGAGACCTATGAAACATTACATGATTTGCATGGAGGGGGCAGCCCCGAAATGTCAGAAACCGTAGTGCAGGACGTCCAGCAAAGACTTCTTGCTTCGCCACGGAAATCTTCGCGTTGACTTGCCCAGGAAACCGGTAGGTCAAAGCTTACTTATCCTAGAGCAGCGAAGAAGGTTGTAATTTATCCGTACCGTTTGTCTGCTGTTCGCAAACTGAAAGCGCCAGACCAAGAGAAAAGAGTGACGTAATGTCAGTGGTTTCAGGCATTTGTTGCGGAACCACCGGACATATTGAACTACACCTTTATTTTTCCGACGAAGCGTGGATTCACTTATTGGCATACATAATATGTATCACTAAAATTAAGAAAATCTTAATTGCACTGATACATAAATGCACAAAACGCGTATGTGGGCCCCAGCAGATCCTCACGCATTTATCGAGAAACCACTTTAAGCACAAAAAATTGGAGTGTGGTACGCACTGTCACGTGGGCGGATCACTGGGCCCATCTTGTTTTAGGATACAGTCACAACAGCCATCTATTACTACATGGAAATTTTTCAGGCATTCGTTAACAAACTGCACCCTGAAGAGTTGGCCACTGGATATTTTCAACAAGATGGGGCAACTTCCCATACCTCACATGTGAGTACAGCTGAAATTGAGTCATTCTTTGGAGATCGCGTGATTTCTAAAAGCATACAGGCACCTCAATCTCCTGACCAAACAGCCTCTGAGTTCTTCATCTGGGGTATATCAAATAAGTAGTGTTTCAAAACAAGCCAACAACCCTTGAGGCATCGAAGAACGATATCTGCGAGACAGTGGATACAAACCATATGTGAGATTATTGGAAATGTTGTTAGCATCAGTTCAGTGCACAGAAGGTTGCATCTCATGGGTTACCACGGTTCGAGCGCTACTAATCACGTTGACTAATGCTACACGCCGTTTGGCATGGTATAAGAAACGTCGATTTTGGACTGTAGAAAAATACTGCTGAGTCACGGTATACGGTGTATCAGTCTGAGGGTCATTCTTGGGCGTAGCAGATGTCTTGAGAAAGGTACCTCCGGACTGTATTTCCGTGATCCCTTTTGTGAATTAACGAAACATATTTCTGATACAACCTTTTCCGTGAAATGACGGAAACAAACCTGAACTTAACAGATTTTTCGTATCCAGGAAAATTTTGAATTTTCGGAAACCTTTCCGCAATTTCTTTCTTATATTGACAGGAAATTGTCGTTTTCCAGATGTGTTGATGGAATATTCTGAATTTTCAAAAATTTCTCCGCAATTCTTTTCTTATGTTGACCCTAAATTGCCCTTTTTTACGCTTTCCAACCGTAGACTGAGGTAGCGTATATGCTCCAGCTTTGTCCATCCATCCGTCAGTCTGTCTGTCTGTCCGCACGATAACTCGCGTAAAATGGTTCGATTTCGATTAAATTTTAGTATGTGGTAGAGAACTACCTCGGGACAAACCCTATTGAAAATGGGCGAAATGAGGTCAAAGGTTAGGACATAGGAGCGGGATCCATTCCATCACCCTTATGTGCCATAACTTACGTAAAAATGCTTCGATTGCGACAAAACTTTATCATGTTGTTTCGGAGGTATATTGAACTGGTTCTGTTGAATATCATCGAAATGGGGTCAAAGGTCAGGGCACAGGTACGAGATTTATTCTACAGTCATTATCTTCATAACTTTACTAAAAATGCTTCTATTGCGACAAAACTGTAGTACGTTGTTCCGGAGGTATACTGAACCAATTCTCTTTAATGCATAGAAATGGGGTCAAAAGTCAGGGCACAGGCGAGAGACAGCCATTATCCTCATAACTCGAGTAATAACTTGAGTAATGATTTTTTTTTTGATTGGAGGTTTAACGACCACCGTGAGCAACTCAATGGGCTATAAGCAGTCGCCCGTCCCTAATTTAGGGTCACTGGTTCCAGGGAAGGGAGAGAGCCAGTGCCGTAAGACAAACACAACATCCATGCCTCACCGGGATTCGAACCCGGACCCCTTACGGACGAATGATCAGAGGCCAGCGCCTTAGACCACTGCGCCACCGGGGCGGCCGAGTAATGATTTCTGGTATGTTGGAAAGCGTATCATAATCAATGCATTGGATGATTTCAATAACTGTTAAAATGTGTTGTCGAAAAATTCTGAATTTTAGGAAATCTTTCCTCAATTCCTTTCTTATATTGACGGCAAATTGCCGTTCTTAAAATATGTTAGTGGAAAATTCTGAATTTTGAAAGCATCTTTTAACAATTCCTTTCTTACATTGACGGTAAATTGTCGTTTTTAAGATGTGTTGACGGCTCCTGGGTCGATGTGCAACATTTCCATGACGTAGAAATCTTGTGTGTGGCTGACTTATAACACTTTCCGAAACCCCTAAAGCAGCAGCCACATCGATCTGCCGTACACTTGCCGGTAATATGCCAACAGCCCTATTTCTGCAGTCAATGCTTAAATGTCATCTGGACATCATTTTAGGTTGATCCACACTGAAGGCGATACATTTAGCAAACTTTTACAGACCAAGCGGTGAAACGACTCGTTTTCCACTTCTCGCAGATAACTTTTATCGGAGGATCATGACAACACCGCAAGTACTTGGGTGCGGTGTTGTCATGATCCTATTTACATATGACGGTAGTCCATTGTACGCACTTGTTTCTGATATTTAGTGAATACACGAGTGAAAGCGGAACAAACGCCATATCAAATTTTACTGACCTGTTCGTCAGCATTTTTTTTTTCAAAACATATTGATTTAAAATAGAGTATGCTCACTTGTTTGCAACTTGACGTATAAGCATTTAGCATTATAAAACAGGGAGTAGTCGAGAAATTTATCGAAGAGAATAAATATATAAGAAACCGCCTCATTGTGGGTGCAAATTGCGCAGTACGAACAGTTCAATCATTCTTCTGCTAAAACTCATGAAGAAAACCCAGATATTCCACTCAAGTAAATTCCAATTGGTTGCCATCATGTATTGCCTACAGGGTTTCTAGTGGTTGCAATGGTGCTCACTGCACACAAATGTTATATTGCGCTATAGCTTACACAAGAACTCGCGCATGTTCCTTGTGAAAAAAAAAAAACAATATTGACGGTTCACAGCCTCGTAGAAAATTTTTTTCTTTACGTTTGACTGATTTCATTGAACCTTATACAGTAAAACCTCTTTAACGGACACCCCCGAATAGTAGACACCTCCATTTAGCTGGCAGTTTTGTAATCACCAGTCCCAAAGTATAGGCGGGTTTATGTTTTTACCTCTGAATAGAGGACACTCCGAATAGCGGACAGTGATTTCGGTCGAAAAAGCTGAAAATGCTTCCACTGAAGGGAGGCAGAAGAAAAAGGTATGCGTGCAGATTAAAGGAGGTGTTGAAGGGGAAAAGGCGAGGAAAACTGTGGAAAGGTGTTCTCTTTTTGCAGAACAATGCGCCGGCTCACAAGGCTGGCAAGACAATGGATGTTGTGAGGGATCTGGGGCTTAAGTACATAGATCATCCACCCTACTCACCAGAACTTGCTCCATCGGACTATTTCCTGTTCCCAAACCTTAAAAAAAGTTTGAAAGGGAAGCATTTTCGAATGATTCAGAGGTGATATCAGCAGCAAAGCAGTATTTAAGTGATCAGACTTCAGAATTTTGTTGGAAGGGTTAAAGAAACTCCAGAAATGCTGTGCCAAGTGTTTTGAACTTCGGGGTGAATATGTGGAATAGTCTAAGTTCCATGGCTCTAACCCATTTCCTTCTTGGTGAGGCCCAGAACTTAGCATCCCCTCGTATTTTTCATTTTCAGTTTACATTGTAGTTCAAACAGTCTTTCGGAAGAACTCAGTAGGCGCGCTGTCTCTCTCTCTCTCTCTCTCTCAGAGAAAGATAGAGAGAGCTCTGTTCCAAAAAACATTTTTGCTCCTGCGTTTCTCTTTTACCGATTTCTTTCGTAGCTTTTTGATCGCTGTGTTGCTTCCAACAACACGAGATTTTCATAAATCTGCTCCTCATTGAAGTAACACTGGCGGCTGAATGGTTTTCTTTAGCCCATGACATATAGTTTTCTTGGCTTCGTCATGTCGGGGTCTCAGCGCCTTATCCATCAACCCACTAAATAAGCATTAAAAAAAGCTTTCATACTAGTTTAATATTACGTAGTTGCTCCCCAATAACATTTCAGAAATCACCCACGCTGCTCGAACGCTTAAAGCTATTTTTTCCAACAAGAATTTCCCAATCATATCAGGAAGTGGCGTAACTACCACCCCCGCAGCTGTGGGGGCGCAGGTAACCAAGGGGCGTACTACAGCTTCCAGTTACAGTTTTTTTTTTAAACTTCGAACACGCACAAAGACAAACAAACACATAATGAACCCAAAGGTTCTTATTTTCTTTTAAGGTGCATTTAGCTTTGCCTAAATAAATGTCAAGTTTCACTTTTAATGCACTGGATGTCCAACAGATTGAAGGTATTCGGCCCTTTGGCTCCGGGTTGTCATACGATCGCTCTCCAATCGCCCTCTCTCTGCGCTGCTGAGGAGAAGCGCGAGGCCACATGGGGATTCCCCATGGAGGATGTGGGAAAGCAATCAGTCAGTCACCTAGGATTACGTACACGTCAGGCGCCAACATTTATTCACAGCAGCTGCGGATCTGCCATGTACAAGAGGGGGATTTCTCCAAGTGATTTTTTTGTTTGCTTTTGTACAAAACAATTACATGTATTGTTAAATCTATACTTAAAAAGTTTAAACTACAGAGCTGTAGGTACCACCATTACTTTTCCAGACACTCTCCCTGACTTCCTGACCCCCACCCCCTTTCCCATCCACCACACACACCCGCGAAAAACGCATCCTTCCTCGTGCTTGAAATCCTGGGAAAATTACTGCGTTTAGGGGCGCTAAAGTAAATCTTGCGGGGGGAGGCGCACTTTGGGCTAGTTGCGCCACTGATATCAGGTATTACCACTATAAGACAGACTGACAGTATCGCCTACCAGTAGCGTTACATGGCAACAGATGCGTAACTAGGGTGGGGCAGCTGACCCGGGAGCAAAAATCACTGCTGACAGTTTGATTAAAACCAAAAATTAAAATTATTGCACCAGTTTCTGGTAGATTTTTTTTTTCGCGCCATATTTTGTCATTTCTTCATTTACAGAAGCTACTTACAATATGCTTCGCCAGTCTGAGTAGCCTTGGCAGGTTAAAACTCTCATTTCTTTTTCAAAATGTCCTGGGGATGTTGTTCACATTCGAAAAGGAAGGAGCGGTTGTACGTGCGTTGCAAGATAAGGGTGTCTTTCAGATTGTTGAAGATTCTCTCTGGGCTATTCGATCATTACTGCAACTGCGAGCCACGACTACAAGCTGCATTCGGGTCGTCTGACGTGGTACCGTAGATCCGAACTTCCAAACAGTTGGGAAAAACAGTCACAGTTTGATTATGCCTCCCAAATAGAGATAACAGATAACTTTGGGGTGTGACATTTTGTTTTGACGATCAATGTCATTTGTGTTCGTGACGCCCAGGTGGCGCAGTTGTCTAAGCGCTGGCTCTCCCTCTTCCGTGGAATCAGTGGCCCCAAATTTGGGCGGGCGACTGCTAATAGCCTATCGAGTTTTTCATGGTGATCACTACACCCACAAACAAACAAAAACATACAGAACATAGACAGATGGCTCGGTGGTGTAGTGAGCCAAGAGTTGGCCTTTGACCGTTGGTTCGAGTGGGCCCGGGTAAAAGTCCCGGATGAGGCATGGGTGGTGCGCCTACCTTCCGGCAATAGAAGGCAATTCCCGGAACCAGTGGTCCCGAATTTGGTACGGGGGACTGTAGATTTTAGAATTTTTTTTTTTTTTTTTTTTTTTTTTTTTTTGATTGGAGGTTTAACGACCACCGTGAGCAACTCAATGGGCTATAAGCAGTCGCCCGTCCCTAATTTAGGGTCACTGGTTCCAGGAAAGGGAAAGAGCCAGTGCCGTAAGACAAACACAACATCCATGCCTCACCGGGATTCGAACCCGGACCCCGTTCGGACGAATGATCAGACCACTGCGCCACCGGGGCGGCAGATTTTAGAATTACTTACGGTGGTCGTGAAACCCAGAGCAGAGAAATACCTAGTTACATCTCTGCATGTCAATGTTCCGTTTAACAAAAGCTTACCTCTAATTTCAAGTTTTATAAACACCTAAAGCTTGTACATTGAAAACAGTGTGTGAAATACAATTAATGACTTCTGAATGTAATGTTTCGCTTTATTTCGAAGATCAATCGATTTAGTAAAGAAGACGACGAAGATGACTATCAGACAGACAATGAAGCGCAAACCAGACGCAGCAAGCCAGTAAGCAGATACACAGCTTTCGCCAGGAAAGGAATTCCGGGTGTGGACTATCCTGTCTTCACTTACGTTCCTCAAACAGACTTTGACTGCGGAGCTCATCCTGGTCCCGGATTATTTGCTGATCCGTATACAGACTGTCAGGTGCGTAAATAAACAGACAAAAGTTCATCTCCGTGAATGCTCTCTATTGCAGGGTAACTATTATTATTTTATCAATAACTCCTGAATAAATGTTCCTGAATTAACTCGCTGATAGGAAAAGAAGTTATTTGCCGTTCAGCATTTGAAGACCTTATTGGGACAATGGGCTAACCAACAACCTTACTTGTTTACAGATGCGCAACATTATCTTCTCTTAATAATGCACAGATTTCCCGCATGGTGGCGTAAGAGTCAATACTTTTTTTTTTTCGTTACATATGCTTGCGGGAGACGTATTTGAAAAGTTTTTTCCTTAGCATAGCTTTTATCATGAAAAATATTTTGAGCCTACATTCAATTTTCCCATTACGTAAAATTCTTTGATCGGTCCAATAAAGAATTTTCTCAATCGAGTTTTCAGGAGCTCAGATTTAGCTGCAAATACATCAGGCCGCCCCGGTGGCACTGTTACAGGGCTTGGTGCTGAGTTTTATTACAGCGCCCTGTGTGGAGGGTTCGTTGATGCTTCCTTTACAGTAAGTTTGGTATCGGTGGTTTAATCCGTAATTCTCCCAACTGGAGCAGATAAATACAATACAAAGCATAGAAAGGTGAATCGACTGAGGCTAAATTTTGCAGTGAGGAAAACATTTATTCAGATGTTACGGGGAATGTCATCAAGCTTTTGTCCGTCATTTTCGTGCTTTCATTCTTTTAGTTCTTCCTCGGTATTCTACATGCCGAATTCTGCCTATCTCTTCCCGGCCATCCAAACCTCTCCTTCCGTTTCCTCTCTCATCGGCCTCAATCTCGTCCTCCTTCCCTTTTGTCCCGAGGAAATCTGCACCACCGCTAAAGCTATCTTGCCTCGTCCACCTTCCGCCACCGCGTTCCCTCAGGCCACCTCCTAAGATCCTTCTTCTCCGAAAAACGCAAGATTCCCTAATTGCCATTTGCTGCGTCGCGTGGGAAAGGAAATACTCTGCCTTTCGTCCAAATGGCGGGAATCGAAAGAAAATGACTACAGAATCTCGCTTCTGATAAATATGGAAGCCCCGGTTACAGCGCAGTGGTCTAAGCGATGGCTTCTGATCATTCGTTCGCAAGGGGTCCGGGTTCGAATCCCAGTGAGGCATGAATGTTGTGTTTGTCTTACGGCACTGGCTCTCTCCCTCCTTGGAACCAGTGGCCCTACATTAACGACGGGCGACTACTTATATCCCATTGAGTTGCTCACAGTTGTCGTTAAACCTCCTATCTAAAAAAACCATAAGAAGCAGAAATAAATACTTACATCTCCAGGTGGGCAAACCATTCTTTACCAAATATTAGGAATTATAGGCAAAACATTTCCCATCAGGAGCTGTATGCGATACAAGAAGAATTTTTCAAATCGTAGTTTTAGAAGCACAGATATCGTGGAAAACGCAATTTACTTGTACGCACCCTAGCGGAAAGTCTGTGAATTCTGAAATTATATGAAAAACATTTCGCATCGGAAACTCTATCCAACAGAAAAGGAATTTTTCAATACGGACACTTAGAAGCAGCGAAATTAACAAAACTAAAGTCTACATCTACGCCTCCCTGGCGGAGAAACCATGCACTGTTTTAAGAAGAAAAAATTCCGAAAACATTTATCAACGTGAGTAGTATCGGCCCACGAACGATTTTTTTCAATCCAGATTTTAGAAGCTCAGATTTTGCTGCAAATACATCAGAAGAGGAAATTAACACTTACGTCCACTGGTGGCTAAACCATTCTTTCACAAAAATTAGAAATTATATGCGAAAGATTTCTTATCAGGAGCTGTATCCGCTGATGCAAGAATTATTCAAATCGGAGTTTTCGAAGTACAGATATCGGAATAAGCGCAACTTAATGTTACGCCCCCTAGCGAAAAATCTATGCGTAACTTGAAAAAGTGACTATACCTAAAATACTTTTCGACATGAATGGAAATGGAATCGAAAGGTAAAAGAATTTTTTCAATCAAACGTTTAGAAGCAAATTATATGGAATAAAATGTTTTGAATTCGATATCATATGCGTTTACACCCTCCAGCGGCAAAATTGCAAATCGTAAAAAAAAAAAAAAAAAAAAAAAAAAAAACGAAATAAAGGATCATCTTTCGCACATTTCAAGCTTCCCAACGCAAAAAGAATTTTTGAAATCGGAGTAATAGTTACAACAGAGATAGGGTGTCCACAAGCGGACGGACGGAGAAACCGATCACACAAGCACGATCGCTTTTTTTTTTTTTTTTTAGAAAACATGTGCTAAAAATTCGGATTTCGCGGTTCTGCTTCAATTTTCTATTATTAAACAACCCTTCAGTGATACGCGAATACTCAGTGCCTCGAGAAAATGTAATAATCGGAATCAACAATGTTCAAAACAAATTTATGCTTGCAGAGATGCTAGTTTTACATTGTTAGAAAAATATGTGTTTATTCTTAGTCACTATCACGAGTAAATGAAGTTGTTATAAACTATAAAGGAAATGCCAAGGGTAAATGAACCGCGTCCCTTGAAGGCGCAGGTTATCGTACAGATCACGGTCAGGGCCTTTAGTTCTGTACTCTGTATTCAATTTGTCGGAAGCTCAGGCAAGATGCAGACTTTCCAGCATTATCACTCTTCTTGCAAGGAAGGAAACATTCCATTTGTGTTTCCCAGATGTAGATATATGGGTGGCCCCCTCTAACGTTTTTTGCAAATATCTTCGCTATCAATCATCCGATTTGGACGATATTTAAGATTTAGGGATTTTTCCATGCGCTCAATAGAATACGCATAAAATAACACACACCTTATATGGGAAAATTAGGAGATATAGAGCTAATTAGCATGTTAATTAGCATCTCTTCCCCTTCAAGTGCTTTCCAACGGTACCTTTTTTGTTAACATGCAACAGACGGTTCGAAAGTTAAGGGGGTGGCTTGTTTTTTGTTTGTTTGTTTTTTGAGGTCTGTACCTATTGGAATGTGCTACTATCCGATCTATCTCTGAATATGTGTCCCCGGTGACTGCAACAGTGTTTTTACAAAATGTGGGTTAGCCCACTTTTGCCGCAAAGTTCTTATTTGATTTCGCCAACAGTCTTCAAACTGTTTTCTAGACACAAGTGACAGATTTGATCGATTAATAAATGTATCAACGTATCTGAGAAACTGTTCGTTAGAATTGGAAATTCCATCTTCATACGAGAATGTCCTCAGATTCTTTCCATTTTCTGGTTGGTGGGTTACGAAAATATATTGCCCCTGTATTCTTACGTTTTTCAGTACAAGTCCCACGTGCAATTTATAGCACAAAATGTACGAATGTCACTTGTTTTCTTTTTCCATATCCCTTCTAAAAACCTTCCAAATACCGCCCTTGACGTTTCTAGGATAGGAGGATATGTTGAAGCAAACGAACAGGTTCAAAGTGCTTCGGAATTAACAAGGGTGTGAACATCTGGGTTAAACAAAGGGTCAAAAACTAGAAAGGAAGAAAACGCCCCACATTTCATTTCTCAGCAAACGTCGGCACCACCATTGGCATGGAAATCTGCCTTCGATAAGTTCCTACGTTACATAAGAAGCACAACGATTTTGAGGCATATTTTGAAAGTAAAAAAGGTTTTATACACTGAAAACTGCCAAAAATCACTATTTAATTTATTTTATTCAACTGGAAATATAAATTATTATATCAGTATTGTTGGTTTTTAACTGTACGAGTTATTAAGTGTTTGTTTCTTTGACATCCAGCAAATACTAATTATTTTCCTATTTTTAGGTGTGGCACATGTGCCCTGGAGGAAACCTTGCTCCCCGTCATAGCTTCTTGTGCCCAAATGGAACGATTTTCAATCAGAAGAAAAGAATTTGCGATTGGTGGTATAACGTTGATTGTAGCATGCACTTCAGAAGGACACGATCCGCAATTCTCTTGTTTCCCCTTGATGCAATGGACATTAAACTGCACTCTGATGATACAGAAGAATGGTGAAAAATGGACACTTCAAACAAATGTTTCAGGGAAATTTTGGTATTCTGAGCCACAACAAAACAAGACCTCTTTCATAACACATTTGCTGTATATAATGCTGTATTTGTAGTTTCCAGTAAATTATTCAAGATAGTTTTATAAATATTTATCTTCACATCACTGTACATACTACCTCATCTTGGCTGATGTTTATCATTACTGAAACTAGGGGCTTTGCCCATGCTGTAGTATATGTGTAGTATCTATCACCTTGAAATTTTATAGTCCCAAAATTAAATTTTATACATACATACTTGATAGCAACTGACCTAATTCCCAGTTTAAAATATAAAGAAATACACAATAATTGTGTATAAAAATGTATATCAGTTAGCAACTGCCAGCCTTAGCTTTAATAAGCACTAGAGAGCATAATCAACCACCAAATCACAACTAGAAGGTAGTCAACCTTCGCAGTACTCCCCCCCATAACTATCTCGCACCTTAATCTGGCCTGTGCGCCCTTGGGTGCTAATATTTAGCGCCATGGTCACTTGCCGATGCCCATTTGTACGAGCTTACAATTTCCTTTCTTGACGCTTCGGCGTGCACTCCAACTCTAATTTCTCATCCCTTTTCCTGTCAAGATATCTTGTCTGTTCCCACCCTTCTCTGTGTAGTCTGAGCATCATGCAGCGCAGTTGCATGATGCTCAGACTACACAGAGCAGACCTTGAGGACTACACGCTTGCTTTTGTCATGGCCCGACTATAAGCTTCAATGCATCGGAATTAAACATAAGTTTAGGGAAATTCGTTTGTTCGTTACAGTACATCCTCATGACACAGCAGTGAATTTATATTGCATTGGAAATAAATTCAGTTTCCAGAAAATCTGCAGTGACGAAATTGGACCCCAACAAACACAGTGTTGCTGGGCCAGCACTATATTGCCGCCGCCCAATCGTCAATAAAATGTCCCGGCGGCCACCAGTTGGCACCCCATCAGTTGTCATATGCAAGAACAGGGCCGTCAGTTACCCATCACCGGCAGTGGCTGCTACAAATGGCCCTTCAAGCACGGTCATAAATGATGGCTAGCCTAATGTGGTCCGCTAGTTTCCCGGCAGTGGCAGCCGGTAATCACGTGATGTAACTGATGGCTTGCCGAATCTTGTTCGCCAATTTCCTAGAAGTAGCCATAAAAAAATAATATTAACCGCAGTTTTCCAAAGCCACAACTATTTTTTTACCTCCTTGCGAAACTTCTGCATAACGGCACCACGCTGGAGAAATTTCCTCAACAGGTCCTGAAAAACACCCGTTTGGATCTGGCTAGAAACGAACCAAAACAGTCTGCGTGCGCTCTGCCGACTATACTGATTCGCGACGCACGAGTCTTCGCTTGAAGCTGAGCCTCTTTCCAGCGCAATGTAAAACTAGCGATTCTCTTTTTAATTTTACAATATGCGAGCGAGGTATTTTTCATAAATGTCAGTTTCACATAATTCATAAATTTATTTTTTCAACGTAACGATTGTATTTATTTACTTTAAGGGAACTTCACTCAATTTCAACGAGTGTACAACTTTAAGGCGTTTTCCAAAGTTTTGTGCTTTCCTTGTGGTCTTCAAAGGCGATTGTTTAGTTAATATAGAGGGTTCTTAGGAAAGTCCGTTTACCTCCCCCCCCTCTAACTTTTAAACCGCGTATCGTACCACCACATAAGTAACGTGTACCTATAGGAAAGTGACCATGCGCAATCGATTGGATGTGCTTGCTGCGCCCCTAGTGGCGAAATACGGAACTTAAAAAAATTAACTCAGAAACCAAGAGAGGTACGCAAAAAAGTCCAATTAGAAAATGAAAGAGCGGTTTTTAATTTGTACAAAACGACACTTGGTTCAACAGAAGCACTTACAGAAAACACAAGAAAACGCGAACAAGGCGTCAGACGTCCGGCTGCTAGCACGCGACAGCAACAGGAAACTGGTTCATCATCATCATCATCATCATTGTCAACCATTATCAATCCACTGCTGGACGAAGGTCTCCCCAAGTTTCCTCCACAACGGTCTGTCTTGTGCCAGTCTCCTCCATGTCACTCCCGCATATTTACGAATTTCATCCACCCATCTCCCATGTGGTCTTTTTCTGGGTCTTTTCCTGTCCCTTGGAATCCAATCTAAAATTTCGGCTGTCCATCTATGGTCTGTCCTTCTGGCAGTATGTCCAGCCCATTGCCATTTCAGGGATTTAACTCTGATCATGATGTCTTCCACTCTCGTCATTTTTCGGATCCACGAGTTCCTCTTCTTATCTCTCCTGGTTATACCAAGCATGCACCTCTCCATGCTTCTTTGAGTTGTCTGCAGCCTTTGTATGTCTCTTTTAGTTAAGGTCCACGTCTCTGCACCATACGTAAGCACTGGAAGGATGCATTGATCAAACACTTTTCTTTTAAGACATAATGGCATATTGCTCTTGAAAATTATGCTGTTTCTTCCGAAAGCTCTCCAGGCAAGTTTTGTACGCCGATTAATTTCTTCATCAATGTGACCCTCACTTGATATCTGCTGTCCAAGATAAACGTACGTATCTGTTATCTCCAGTTTTTCTCCATCAATCGATAAATCTTCATTTCTTGTAAAAGCATTGAACATCACTTTTGTCTTCTGAAAGTTCATTTTTAATCCCACTTCTTTACTCTTGTCAGCAAGTTCCTGGATCATACTCTGCAGCTCTGATGGGGTAGTTGCAAAAATGACTACGTCATCAGCAAAACGAAGGTGGGTTAGATAATCTCCATTAATCTTTATCCCTTTGTTTTCTCAGTTCAGTGATTGAAAGACATTTTCCAATGTGGCATTAAAGAGCTTCGGAGATATGGTGTCACCTTGTCTCACTCCCTTTCCAATTTTTATGTGTGTTGTATTTTCAAACAGCCGAATCTTTGCACTTGCATTTTCATAGATGTTATTAATAATATTAATGTATGCATCTTCAATACCGCAGGATTTCAGAGCCGTGGTAACTGCTGATGGTTTCACCGAATCAAAGGCTTTTTCATAATCGATAAAAGCCATGCACAATGGAAGTTCATATTCCCTCGCTCTTTCAATTAGTTCTCTCAGTACGTGGATATGATCTATTGTGCTGTAGCCACTCCTGAATCCAGCTTGTTCTCTCGGTTGAGCCATGTCCAGTGTTACCTTCAAGCGGTGTGAAAGAACTTTAGTGAAGATTTTATAAACCACTGATAGGAGGCTGATAGGTCTGTAGTTCCTGAGATCCTGGTTACGTGATACATAGTAACTTGCCATAGAGATAAGTGTACATGGGTTCCCCATACTACATACAGTGAATAAATACTACATACAGTATTCACTTGAAAACTCCTTTTATTAGAGATAACATTATCAGCATCAGGTAAAATGTACATGAATGGAACTTTTTGCAAAATTTCAGCCAAACACTTTAAAATTTGTGCCTTCCCATCATGCTTAGTTCTCCTAATAGTCCATCCAGTTCTGAGCAGCTGATATTGCCACTGGCTATTTATATTAGTAGGTGATACTGAAACCATACAACTTGCTTTCGTTCAAAGCACAAAGAAAATCTCCACAATCTAACACCAATGGACTTCTTCTTGTGGGAGTACACAAAGGACCAAGTGTGTTGTACACCATTACATAAGATATAAGATCTGAAAGACTGCATCATTTGTTATGTAAAAGGCATCGTGCTTCAAGTGTGTGAAACACTTTATGGGCATTTGGGTGCTGGATGGACATTGTAAGAGTGGCAAATGGTGCTCAGGTTAGAGCAATACAAACTCTTTGAGTTGCTTATCCATATGGTGAAAACTGCATTTTCCTAATTTTCTTTATTTGCTCATGAAACATGTTTCAAATGTATCTATTCTTTCTCAGACACCCTATACATTAAGAGTTACACTTCCATTACAGCCTATCCACTCAGTTTTATAGATGATCTTACACCCTCTGATGCCTACAGGATGCTACTGTGTAATAAAATTTCAACAATAATTGCAGTTAGCCTCTGCCTGTTTCCTCCATCTGTTCAGCACTTATTACCTCTTGAACTTCAAAAACACCCTGAATGGGGGGGCAGTACCATACAAGTTGGCCAAACCTGAGAGGTGCTACCTTCCCTATGGTCTTTAATTTTTATAATTACAAAGTACATATTGGCTGGCTGGACGACAGCTACCTGCTGCATATATCCATATCTAAACACAAACACACACACACACACACACACACACACACACACAAAGGATCACATACAGAAAAGTGAAGACTGGCTGGCTGAACAGTTTGCTAAATACACGTAGCTATCTGCTAATTCATCCATGTACATCTTTTACAGGCAAGACTTTCAATCACACAAAAAGTACTTATTAGCAACCTGAATAGCCCATTGGATGGCAGCTGAGTTATTTTGATTTTCCTGACAATTAATTTCAAATCCTAAATCTTGAATGACTTCCACTGATGTTATGCTGGAAAAATATCAAAATATGCGAAAGATATTTGTATGAATTTAAATTTAATTTGCTCCTGAAAAATGCATTGGCTTCTCAATAGGTTTACTGTACATATCTATGCAGTCACTGATAGTAGGAACACTTCATATTAGTATATCTGATGACATTCATGACTTCAAAGTATCTAATTTTTGTTTGTTTTTGAATTTATGCCTGTTGTACTTAAGTAGTATGCCTTGAAAAATGACTTGCTATACATGTTTTCACTTTGCTTCTATTTCTGGTACACAATCATGACTGATCTGCATAGTATTCAGCTAATTTATAAATGGCCATACTCATTTAACAAGCAAATAAATAAACCCAGATCAAATGAAAGAGTTAACAGATGTCTGAAGTACAAAGCACCGCCTAGCGTGACATCTACAGAATGCACTATTTCAAATCAGACTGTGTCACTGATAAAAACTAGTACTACCATATTTCAGCCTACTTTTAATTACTTGAAGCACTATTTGAGCAAATCAGTCTGCCAAAATCTTTTATATGACATACATTACTACACTAATTTAAAGACTTCATACTACACAATCAAAGATGCACTTCATGCAACATGCTTTCATTCAAGATGAAGCATAAAACTTCCTGACAGAGTAAATTAACTGAGAATATGGAAAAACAATTATTGTAAGCAGTGGGAAAGCCTTAGTAAGACACAGCAACAAGATTGGACTTAAGGAAGGTATAGGTATAGAAAAATAACAAGGCATGACCAAAACACTGTGATGTCTAGTGTTTAGGACATGTTAAGCTTTTAGTTTACATAAAGCTTAATATGTCCTGTAATTATACAGTAAATGATACCTTCTTTCAGACAAATCAATGGGCTGTCCTTGTGGCAAAGCAGTCTAAAGCACAGGATTCCCACACATCATCTGAGCTGCAAAAAGCCACATTTGAGTTTTTATGAGGTATGTATAGTGTATCTGTTCTATGGCTCAGGTTCTTTCCCTTCCCCAGAACCAGTGGCTCTAAATTAGGGACTGGCAACTCATTTTAGTCTTAGATGTTCATGAAGGTTAAAACCCAGAAAAAACAAAAAAAAAAAGGATTATAGGTTGAACAAAACAATTCATTCCTTAAATGTACAATATACATTACCTGCAGCACATGGGTAATTTTCCAGGAGCACATATTCCACAAGCAGCCATTTTATTGCTATCATTTTCTTTACTGCAAAATACCTTAATGGTAATGTGCATTATTATTATATAATACACTAGAGCAGTGCTTCTTTTTTTTTTGTTGTTGTTGGAGGTTTAACGACCACCGTGAGCAACTCAATGGGCTTTAAGCAGTCGCCCGTCCCTAATTTAGGGTCACTGGTTCCAGGGAAGGGAGAGAGCCAGTGCCGTAAGACAAACACAACATCCATGCCTCGCCGGGATTCGAACCCGGACCCCGTTCGGACGAATGATCAGAGGCCATCGCTTAGACCACTGCGCCACCGGGGCAGCAGAGCAGTGCTTCCTTAACTTTTTAAAATCATAACCCAAATTTTAGAACAACAAACCTTCCCAACCCACCTAGATTTAATGGAAGTGAAATGGGATGGGGTATATTTTTTTATGTTTGGGATTTGTTGCTGAGGGCTCTTCTACGTCAACTTCGATTGTTTTTCTTTGATCGTTTTGTCCACTGTTGCACTTGGTTTTTTCTTTAATTCTAGCATTCTGTGCCATCATTATCTTTTTTGTCAACCACTTACCCATGTGTCCTGCTCATACACAAAAATGATAAACTTTGATTTTTGATCACTTAGATATTAACCCCATGCACTGTTGTATACAGATTGGACTAGAGAGAAGCTGGTACTCCTTAACTATGATGGAACATTCTGGAAACTTCTAGCAATGGAAATGTCCAGAAATGGAAGCATTCAGTAGTTTCTTGAGTTTGATGTATGCTCTTGACATTATATGGCAGCACTGAGATATGGTATTTTTGTCAGATGTACTTCATTTTTCGGACAGTAAGAATATTTTCTTCTGACTGTTTTCAACAATTTCTTGCATCAGAATTTTATCCCTCCAAGAGCACAAATTAGTTTACACAATTATCCCATGACATACAGTAGTGTTCCATTTCCACATAACATGCAATTTTTGAAGAAACATGTTACAAAACACATCATCCTGGGCTTTTGTACTATAGGCTACCAAAATATATTTCTAATCTTCAAATAATTCAGATTGCTCCTAGAAAGTACTGAATTCTTCCAGAAACAGGTCAGGCATATGAAACTGAAATAACTTCCCATATAGCAAATTGTTTTTTAATGGAATATTTCAGATTTTAAAGGACAAATATTTTCCCTTCAAACTGCACACAGATCTCACTTTGATGGCTAACCATAAATACAGATATGTTAATTATGCAACTGGGCACATTGCGATTTCCAACTAGTATTGGGAAAAACCACAGTTTCACAAGGAGTTAGTTGGACTACAGTTATAGCATCCAAATCCATTTCTATGATTTGACATTGGCTGATAAGAAAAAATTCTCATCAGCTTTTTTCATCCAATGAAATTAATGTGGAAGAGCCCCTTACAGAGTCCATACTGCATGTTACAGAAATATTAAATGGGGTGAGGACAGGGCTGATGACTGCACCAAATTTTTTTTTTTTTTGGGGGGGGGGGGGTAGGCTCGAGGAGATCAGGCGTGGGGAAAATTTAAAAAAAGGGCAAAAAGATAAACTATGAGGCTGACGTATATTTTAAAATGCAATTGTAATTTCTCATTAGCAAATGAACAAAGAAACAGAAATATTATTTTATTAAATATTTATATTTTAAAAAATGAAATTTAGCCTGTAATTTTATGAAAATATCCAGAGATTTTATTTCCAATCATTTATAAAAAAAATATATGAAGAATTAGCACAGTTACTCAAAGAACAAGAAGCGCAAAAAACTAAATAGATAAATAAAGACGCTAGAGTAGCCTACACATTACTGTATTTTTATTTAGTTTTATTTTTGATAATTGTTTTAAATATTTACAACATATCATGAGAACATGTCAAACACAATACAGGGCTGGCAATCAAGTTTCTTATCAAATGAGCAATGCCGAATATGGGAAAAAAGCTTTTACTTATTTTGTTATTTATTAATTCTTTGGAAGCAAATCACTTTGGCCTCAAAAGATGGAGATTGGTCCACCTTATAAAGTATAATACATTTCCTGGGGCAAATTGGCCCACTGGAATATTAACCCAATGGACCACTCGAGAAATTGCATACTTTCTCGTATTTTCTTTGACTGGATTGTTTGGAAAGAACAAATAATTATTTTGGTACTTATTAATAAGAATCATTAACTTCATTTCAGCTTTATATTATCTTTCTAAAACATCATGTAAAAAAAAAAAACAGTGTTTCCTTCTATCTATCTATCTTTATATACAATGGCTGTTCCATAAAAACTGAGAGTAAAATCACACAAAATGAAGAAATATAGGTACAGCAAAATGTATGTTATTTTTTCTCAAAGTATCTTTCCTCAGATGATATAAAACGGTCCCATCATTCAGTCCACTTTTGAAAACCTGTGGTGAAGTCATTTCGTGGAAGCTGCTTTAGCGACCCTTGTACAGCTTGAATAACATCAGCATCTGTGTTGAATGTTGCACCACAAAACTTCTCCTTCATTGTTGGAAACAACCAGAAATCGCAAGGGGGCGAGGTCAGGACTGTAGGCAGGCTGTGGCATGATTTCAATACTGCATTTCGTAAGAAACTGTTGAACACAGACAGCCACACGTGGGCGGGTGTTAAAATCGTGTAGGGTCCACTTGCCCACCAGTTCCGGTCACTTAATCGATACGTGTCGTCGCAGGCGCTTCAAGACTAAAATGTATTATAATACTCAGCATTGACAGTAATTTGTGGAGGAGCGGCATGCTGGTAGACTACACCTTTATGATCAAAGAAATTTATCGTCACCACCTTCCCAGATGATTTGGTTTGGTGGACTTTTTCGGAGGAGGTCAGACTGTGTGTTTCCAGACACTCATTGCGCGCTTCGTGAGGGGATTGAAATAGTGGACCCATGTTTCATCGACAGTTATTACCGTGTTTAGAAAGTTTGGATCCTTTGCAATCATTTGTTTCCACTTATGACACACCTGAACTCTGGCTAACAATGGTTTTCTTGTCAGGCGATGAGGTACCCACCTGGAGCACACATGATGCGGCAGTAATCTGTCGCGTAGAATGCCAACATTTTTTAAATATTAGTTGACGCTGCTATGTCTTCACACGCCATTCATCAATCTTCTTGTAGGATTGTCCAAACAGTCAATACGCTCTGTAACAAAACTTTCAGGTCGACCAGGCCTAGGAGCAAGTTCTGCCAACAAACCCCTTTTTTGAAATCATGGTGCAATCTAAAAATTGTTGACTCACCTTAACATTTATCTTTCTAAACTTTTTTATTAAAGCAACTGTTTCTGGAGCCGTTTTACCCAAACGATAGCAAAATTTTATCGCACAACACATTTCACTTCTTAATTCTGAATCACTCACCTCCACAGCTGTATGGCAACATGCAGATGTACCTTAAATAACTGAGCAATAACCAGAATCGTCTGCCACGGCTAATAACTGTTGAAATAGAAACTTCCTTAATTCGGTTAGTCATCTGCGTGGTTGTTTTTTCACCCTCGCACTGTTGACAACTAAAAGAAAAGATACTCTCAGTTCTTATGGAACGGTCTTAGTATAATCTTGAAGGAGGTACTAGTAGCAATTTCGATGGCTCATTATCCCCACACCCTTATCCACGTACAGACATAGAGCACAAAGCAGTGATTTTTTGGCAGAGATACTCAGAAATCCGTTGCATACCTTATATCTAAATAGAAGCAACGATTTACAAGTACTATTCTGAATGGCAGATCATGAGTTAAAATAATGGATTGACTTCAAAAAGGCATCTATCAAGGAATTGGAATGAATACCATTGGGCTGTAGACGATCAGTGACCAAATAAATATAATTATCTCGTACAACACCCCATTTACAGCACGGTTTGATACGCCACATTCAATCGGGAATTGATTTTTAAAATTCTTTCACCCTTTGATTGCTGCTATAATTTGTTCATGAATTAGTTTTACAATGCATATTTCAACAGTTTCTTCATCCAAGAGTTACTAGAATTTTTTTCATGAGGAAATTTATGAGGTATTCCTCTGTGGGTGCGTGTGTTTCTGTAGTGGACCAGAAGACTAAAATTCCCAGCTTAGTTTCGTCGACCAATCCACCCCTGTACATTTCTATAAAGGACAAAAATGTATTTTTTTGCAATTAGCATGGAACACAATAGCCTGCATAGCATGGGAAAACATTATTTCTCTACAGAAATATTTCAACTCACGCATTTTCAAAATGACATAAAAAACGAAAATTTATTTCATTAAACAGGACAAAACATATTGGATGGACACTGCCCCCAGTAAAATTATTAGGGGGTGGGCAAGATTCACCTTGCCCTCCCCCTCCTGTCTGCACCTATGGGTGAGGAGGAAGAAAGAATGCACTATTTTCATCACTTGAAGCATTTAGGTAACAGAGAAAGTGAGACATTGCCTAACTTATGCTAGCATCTTTGGTGCTGAGGGTCTCATGTAAGTTACAGATTTTCTTTAAAGTGTTCTCCAATCTTCCAGAAATGCACTGAATAAGGCGGAATGTAAATTACATAATCTACTTAAATTTTTTCTGAAGCCACTCATTTTTTATTTCATCTTATGGGGGAAAATGTATGTGGTCAGAACAAACATTTTTACCGTGGAATAACTTTTTTACGGGTCTTACAGAGGTTATTATTCAAAAACGTTGGTGGTCATTTTTTTTTTCGAACTAAAGCCTAGTTCATCATCAAGACTACATCACTGGAGTAGTTGCTGCCACTCAGTCGGAAGTGTCCAACCACAATTATCGTTAATTGTGGTACTTCTCACTATTTTGATCCCTTTTTCTAAGGGTTAATAATTGTGGTACTTCTTCTTCTCGCTATTTCGATCCCATCTTCTAGTACTCTTAGAAGAAGGGATCGAAATAGTTAGAAGTACCACAATTAACGGTAATTGCGGTTGGACACTTACGACTGAGTGGCAGCAACTACTCCAGTGACGTAGTCCTGATGATGAACTAGGCTTTAGTTCAAAAAATTGTACCACCAACTTTTTGAATAATAACGTCTATAAGACCCATAAAAAAAGTTATTCCACTGTAAACTATGAATAGAGGTGCAATAAATTCATTTATAACTAGGATTAAAACTTTTTTGTTACTGTATATATTCTTGGTTTGGTTACCTATTGAATGCTCAGCATGAAAAAAAAACTTTTAAGTAAGTATTTAATTTGATGAAGAAATATAATGAAGTTTTCATAAAGTAGATGTAACAAAAGCTGTATTAAGAGGCATAAAAATGAAATAAATGAAAGTCTTAAAAACCTTAACAGTCATCAACTTTTTGGCCAAAGAAGCTGTGAACATTTGTTAATCTGAGAAAAAAACAAAACAAATCATAACTAAATACATAATTTCAAAAGTTTTGCACACTGCGCAGGTGCTGCCTGTAAGATGATACAATCGCTCCAATCGCTGTGCCAGTTATAAGTCAGGCTTCCGTATACAAAGTTGTGTCTATGTTTGCTGGCTAATTTGTTCTTGTTCTAAAAAATTCTGCCTAGAAATGGAAGAAAGTGAGTCAGGTCAGATCTTGCATAGCGACCAGCGATCCTACATTAATTGAAACTTTGCAAGGAAAATCTCCTACCGACGTTCATAAAGCTTTGTATGAAGTTAGTGGGGTTAGTGTAGTGGATCATAGCACAGTGTCACGGTGGGCTTCTCGTTTCTGCCAAGGTCGAGAAAGCATCGAAGACGACCCAAGAAGCGGGCGGCTATCAGATGCAATAGACGACACTTCTGTGGTTATCGACAACAGCATTTTGGAAGATTGATGGAAAACATGTGAAGAGATTGCATATGAGGCAAATAGGGTTCGGACATTTGCGCACCGGACTTTTCGGCACCCGGACATTTGGGCACATTCATTTTTAAAGCAATGAAATTGTGCTGCGTTAAAAAATATAGTGTTCCTATATTTCTCCCTACTTGAGCAAGTGGTGTGCACAAAAAAATTTTCACTTATATCTCATAATCATTAAGAAATTGAGACATATTTAATTTACGATTTTCCGTCTGAAAGACGGGGCAGACATTTAGGCACAAATGTTTAAGGGGCCATATAACAATTGCCGTTTCTTGGGCCACTAGTAAGAGTTTGACCGAGAAAATGTTCGCCGTAAGTTACTTAGGCACTAAATATTTACGGGCACGTGCCTACTAAGCAAACCTGTCGGGGGGGGGGGGGGGTTTAATACTAAAAGTGTTAAATATGAAACGTCCAATCAGATTTTCCGCATTTACAAGCTACAACTCGACAGATTATTTGAGGGCACATGCCTACTCAGCAAACGCGTCGGGGGAGGGGGTAATACCAAAAGTGTAAAATATGAAGAATTTCTCGTCCGATCGGCAGATTTTTGGCATTTACAACTCGACACATCATCTGAGCGTATGTGACTACTCTGGAAATCTGTCGGGGGGGGGGGGGATACCAAAACTGTAAAATATGAAGAATTTCTCGTCCGATCCGTAATTTTCAGCATTTACGAGCTACAACCCCGCCCGCCCGACAGGTTTCCTGAGTAGGCACATACCTTCAGATAATGTGTCGAGTTCTAACTGCTAAATGTTGAAAATCTCCCGATCGGACGAGAAATTCATCATATTTTACACTTTTGGTATGCTCCCCTCCCCTCACACACAGGTTTGCTGAGTAGGCACATACCCTCAAATAATGTGTCCAGTTGTCAATGCCAAAAATCTGCCGAGAAATTCTTCATATTTTTCACTTCTGAAATTACCCCCACCCCACCCCCCCCCCGACGGGTTTGCTGCGTAGGCACATGCGCTCAGAACAGAAAATTTGTCGAGCTGCAGCTTGTAAATACTGAAAATCTCCCAATCAGATGAGAAAGTTTTCATATTTTACACTTTTGGTATCCACCCCCACCCCCCATACACAGGATTGCTGAGTAGGCACATGCCTTCAAATAATGTGTCAAGTTGTAGCTTGTAAATGCCAATTCTCCCAATCGGACGAGGAATTTTTCATATTTTTTACACTTTTGGTATACCCCCCCCCCCCCCCCCATCGCCGACAGGTTTCCAGAGAGTGCACATGCGCTGAGAAAATTTGTCGAGTTGCATCTTGTAAATGCTGAAGATCTCCCGATCGGAAGAGAAATGAGAAATTCTTGATATTTTACGCTTTTGGTATCCCCCCACACACACACACACACTAGTTTCCTGAGGCAGCAGATGCCCTCAGACAATTCGATGACTTGTAGCTTGTAATGGCTGAAAATCTCCCGATCGGACCAGAAATTCTTTATATATCATATTTTAGGTTTTAAGCCCCCCCCCAAGTTTCCTGGGTTTGCTCATACTCGCAGAGAATTTGTTTAGTTATAGTTTATAGAAAAATATCGTAAATAAGAAAATACAAAATTACGGACATTTTATGTGTGCTTGGGGGGGGGGGGGTCTCAGAAAAATTATTACCTCCTTCAAGGCTGTCAAACATTAAAAAAAAGGTTTTGTCTATTTTAGTGTTTTAAATTTATCAAAAATTTGGCTATATTAATGGCGGGGGGGGGGGTGGACACCCTTGGTGCTATGTAATCATGAATATGATGTAATCCATATTCATGATTATGAGCTATGTAATCCCGATCCAGGACGACGAAATTGTCAAGTTTTCGGATATTATGCTTGTCATATTTACACCCAAAAAAAACGTATTTGTCATCTTCAAAATTTGTGCATTGTAATATTTTTTTAAATTCAATTATAATTGTCGTTTGTCTTACTGGAAACATTTTCTCCATTCAATTCCCCTCACAGCGAAAAAAAACCCCGCAATTTTTGTACAGCCCCTCAAGATTTGTGCCCAAATGTCTGGGCGCCCGAATGCCCAAATGTCCGGTGCCCAAATGTCCTAAACACGAGGCAAACATGCCAATTGCTTCAGTTTCCAGAATCCTAACTGAAAAATTACAGAAGAGAAAAGTGACTGCCAAATGGATTCTGCATAATATGAGAGAAGAGTAGCAAGCAGTTCGCAAAGGGATCACAGAAGAATTGCTTCAGCGAGAGACCAGCAGGAGAGCAGTTTTTGGACAGAATTGTTGCTATAGACGAACCCTGGATATGAGATTTTGAACAAGAACTGAAATCTCAATCGTTCAGTGCAAACATCCAGAACCACCTCACCAGAAAAATTCCGCCGCCAACAATCAAAGGTTAAGCTGATGATTATTATGGCCTATGACAAGGTTACAGTGATAGCAACAGACACAGTACCCGAGGGGACCACTGTACAGCGGAATACTACAGAAGGTTTCTGCAACATCGTTTGCGTCCAAAGATTCACCAAAGAAGGCCCAACGTGCTCGAAGCTGGTGTCATCATTTTGCATGACAACGCGAGGCCATGTGTTGCCTGTACAATAAGAAACATTTTGGAAAAGCATGGATGGGGATTGCTTCCCCACATGCCATACAGTCCTGACATGAGCCCACCAGACTATGAATTGTTCCCAAAACTGAAGAAGCCACTCCGGGGAAACGACTTAGGATGTCTTTAATAAGGTGACCTGAGTAATCCGATGTCTCAACAATGGAGGTGCACTGACTGGAATACAAGACTTGCCCAAACGTTGGGCCGCTGTCATTAAGAAACATGGAGACTACTTTGACACCTGTAAAGTTATGTTATGAAACAGATTCGCTTTTTAAGAGATAACCCACAGTGTGCAAAACTTTTGAAATGACCCTCATAGTTAAAGTAAAACTGACTTTTTCACTAAGTGATACAAGTAACTTGCTTTCTTGAAAACAAAATCAAGATTTTGCATGTGGATACTTGTAAATGAGACTCTGACAACAAAGGCAACTAACTATCCGGGATTGTTACACATTTTATTAGGAAAGGGAACAGTTTCTACATGATTATTACAATAAAAATTTTCTTTGCATATTTAGCTTTTCTTCCATCTTTAGTGTCAGTTTACTTGTTTCATTAGCAGTTAACAAAGCCTGTAATATATGCTCCACAGGAAAAAGTACTATTAAGTGCTGAGCATGCAGCATGAAAAAAGTACAGCAGTTCAATTGCAGTTATGCCACTTCTGCAAGATGCTATGAATAAAAACCTTTACACATTCTGCTACAATGTTGCACTAACCACAGTACTTTCAATTCTGCTCATAGTAGCAAATTACCATAATTTTCAGGCCAAGCGCCACACCAAAAAATTTTGTATCTCTTTGCCATTGATGTAAGAACTTTGGCAAATAACATAGTAACAGGCTTGGATCACTATCTGCGTGTTTTTAAAGTCCTTTTTTTTCCATAATCTTTTAAGTGGTTTTTGGTAATTTAATGAGCTAATATAAAAATGAAATGGATGATGGCATTGGAAATCCCAAATTTTCTTTCTTTATTGTCTCATTTATTCATTTGTGGTTAACCCTTTCAACGTCGGGTTTTAAAGTAGGTACACATACTCCCCAGTGTCAGATCAGTGAAGCATGGTGTCAAAGGCCCACTTTGACACCATGCTTCACTTATCACATACACACAACAAGAAACGTGACTTGTTATTGCTTTTCCTCTATGAGAAACTACTGCAATCTACTGAAACCTTTTATACACTAAGACCATCTATTGAAACATACATATAAGAATTCAACCCAAACATGTGTCAAGTGTCGAGAACAATGCTGAAAAGAAACCAAATTTCAAGAACATGTTGTGGATCCTTGTAGCATTTAGAGTGTGATTATGTGTTCCTACTAGTAAAGGCTGATTTGTGCTATCAAAAAATATCTGAGCAAAAAAATTAACAAGTTGCGAAGACTTCTGATATATATGGAAAGCTTCCAAAATATTAATCTTATGCTAGTGGACAGTTAAAGAGAAAGCACCCCAATAAACACAGATATACCAAAATTTCCTTGCCCTTCCCTGAAGGAAAAATTAAGCAAGAGAGAAAAAGTGAATGCTGAAAAACCACAACATACAAATGGAAGACATATATGCCTACGAAGTTCACATGCCCAGACAAGACACTGGGAAAAAGTAGCAGTGGATCTTTCTCTCATTCTCAATAACCCAGCAGACATACAAGTATATGGTTCAAAAAGAGGAAGGAATTCATGGCTATTTACTGATGAAACATCACACACAAACTTACCATTGCTGTCCAGTTGTTTAGAAAAAACAAAATTGGTGCAAGTGCTGCATTAGCATAAGAGCAGCAGGGTGGGAAAACTACCTACACATTTTTCTTTTATTTTTTTTACCATAACAGCCACAGCACTCAGCACTTAGCCCAAAATATTATGGTGCTCCTCAACACTGTTCATAACTCAACCTTGGAAGATAACCATTTGGAATGCAAAAAACTTCTCTTCTGGTCCCAAAAGAGAAATTTTTTGCATGTTTTTAAGCTCCTACAGGTTGGATGTTTTTAACAGTTGATAGCTTTCTATGTGATCCACATCACTTGCATGCTTTCTGTTCTTGAGATACACTACTTTCCAAATCACCAGAATACTATGCAGTATAACAACTGAAGATTCTTTATCTCAAGGACTACAGTCTTGTGACGATTATATATAGATTAAGATAACACAACGTAGTTGTCACAAATGTTTATTTTTTAAAGCCGACCATAGTTTTGCTGGGTATTGACCTAGCTTCATCAGGACAAATGGCATGTAAATATTCAAATTGTATATGACATCATAAATGGTGTTTACAGTCACATGTTTTGGTTAGATGCTTCCACCCGTTTGATAGAAATGGCGTGGATGCCATGTCATTAACAAGTTGCGAAGACTTCTGATATATATGGAAAGCTTCCAAAATATTAAGTTTGGTGGTTGAATCTGGCTTGTCAATAAGTTTTGCTTCTTCAAAGAGAAATTTGTGGTCCTTTTCGTAAGTGTTTAGCCATCGACGACTTCTTTAGGTCACAATTCCGAATGTAGGTCTTGTGCTCCTTCAATTGAAAACGCAAGGCTCTATCTACGGGTCTGTCCTATGTACAAAGCGCCACATTCACATGGAATTTGATAAATTCCCCACGAGTTTTTGTCTTCAACATAGTGCTTTGATCCTAAAAATATTTTGTTTATGGGTTTAAAAATCACCTTAAAATTAAAGGTTTTGAGAAATTTTGTAATTTTGAAGGCAATGTCACAGGAAAATGGAATAATGGCAAAATTCTCACGTAATGGGCGCATCACAGGGGTTAATGTGGAGATGGGCTTCGGTTTCCAGAATTTTGTTAGAGCTTTGTCTATAATGGAAGGGTTGTATCCTCGCTGTACTGCAACACGTTTAAGGAAATCAAGTTCTTTTTCCAAACTGTCCTTATCTGAACATAAATGTATCGCACGTATATGCAACTGTAAAAGGTGCCGAGTTTTTGTTGATAAGGGTGATTAGACTTGGCATGTGGAGGTGAAAAAAATAGCAAAAGGCTTCTGATAAATTGTGGTTGCGAGACATTTATTTAAGCGAGTTACCAGAACGTCAAGGAATGGTAGGCATCCATTATTTTCAGTTTCGTAGCTGAATTGAATGTGAGGATCAATTGGAATTTATAAGTTTGACTAATTCCGGAATTTCAGAATGTTTTCCCTTCCATAGAATGAAAGTATCGTCTACATATCATATCCATATGTCAAATTTCATGAGTTTGAAAAGTTTTCTTCAAATCGACGCATGTAGATTTCACATAATATAGGTGACAGTGGGCTGCCCATGGCTAGACCTTCCGTCTGTTCATAAAACGTTCCACGGAAAGTAAATCTGTTCTGTTTTATGCAAATGTCCACTAGTCTTGTTATTTCCTCAACTTCAGGTTGGCTGTAATGATGATCTACAAGACTTGATTTTAGAGATTCCAGAGCTCCTTTTACTGAAACATTGGTGAACATAGATACCACATCAAAGGGTAGCATTAGTTGATCTACGTAGGGGTGTAGTTTAAGTCGATTGGTAAACTCAATGGAATTTTTCACAGATGTTTCGTTTGGAGTGGCCAAGGTAGATAATTTCGAAGATAAAAATTTCGATAACTTATATGCTGGTGTGCTGATATTACTTACTATCGGCCGGAAAGGAATTCCAGATTTATGTATTTTAGAGAGCGCATAGAATCTCGCACAATGGGCGTATGAAGGTTTAAGTTTCTTTTTTATGTTTTGGCTCAGAGTTTCTGAGTTTTTGATCAATTCTGTATTTCTTTCAATTGTTTATCTGAAGGATCATTCTTTATTTCTTTGTAAGGTCCATCCGAAATAAGATTTTTGACTTTGTTATCATAATGACTTTTGTCTAACACAACCACCTGGCCTCCTTTGTCAGCTCTAGTAATGATTAAATTTGAATTTGAGCGCAATTCTTTAAGCGCATTCATTTCTTTGGTGGTTAAATTTGGTCTAGGTAATGTAGCGTGATTTGCGGTTATCACTTAGCTGATACAATGTCTAACTATTTTTTTTCTTCAAAGTTGAGACTGCTTTGTATAAGAAATTCCTCAACTGAAGCAACTATGTCTGATACCAGGTATCTTTCTTGAGATAGCAAAATTAGAATTATATCGTAAAGTCCTCTTCTCAATTTCAGTGAGACTATGACCGGACAAGTTGCCAAACACTTCATTATCTGGATACAGTATTCCATTATTATTACTATTGGTATAAGCCTGCTTATTCTTATTACCTGCTAAGGGAAATTCTGTGATTCAATGACATGTTGATACTACGAATTGAAGTGTTTATGTCTAAAGTATCAAAATCTGCTAATTTGTTAGCTAACCAAAGATGTAAATCATAAAGTTCATGTTCCACCTTCGTAATGTCCTTCCGGGTGTCCTTAATAGCAGCTCTAAGAATTGCAAAAAAAAAAAAATTGCTCACTGCTCTTGTTACTTCTAAGTAGGTATTAGGTTACATTTCAAGGATATAAAGTTCAGTAAGATGGGATGTCTTTTGCATCGTTGTAAGAAATTCAAATGGTTCAGTAATCCGAACTTCTTTATTCTCAGTTTCGAAAAACGATTGATCGTACTTTTCAAAGTGGTCATATCTTTTCAGGAACATTAGATGTACAACGTTCCTATAATTCACTTATGTTGAAAGTTGGATTGACAATACATAACTGCCTTGACAATATATCTAGGCATCTAAAAGTCATTCAAAAATATTTTCATTCAAATCTCTGTAACCACATTATAATGTTCTGCTTACTTCCATAATTTTTCACATGCAAAATTTTCTTGCTAGGTAGCACACAAAATTAGAATTTATGCCACCTGGCAGTTAAAAAAAATAAAAAAATGAAGACATCTGTTGTGCACCAGATTGGTGGTGACTTGCCAAGTGATTTCATACTTTTGGTTTTTCTTTTCAAAGGCAGAATAACTTATTTCAAACTTTCCAAATTTACACATATTTCAAAATTTTCACATATAATATTTCTGTTTAACATTTCATCATAAAATTTGTTTTACTTTCTGATATATGATACATGTATATCAAAAAAGGATAAAATTTTTAGATAATACATACAGATCAGTGACCCTTTTATTTTTATTTTCAAAAGCAGAAGGGTTAGAAGATTCCCTTTCACCATGAATGCATTCAAGAAATGGCTACTCGTCAATGTGTCAAGTGCTACTTGGGAAACACTGATTCAACTCTTTTCAATATCGTTGATGAGTAATATATCATCATGCAAATTCTATTTCTCACGTTGTATTATATAAAATATTAGGACAGGGGGTAAGCTTATATGCTGTTATACATACATAGCAAATTTTCAAGACATGAAAAACAAACAGGTAAAAAAGATTTGACAGGTTTTTTTTAAACTTACATCTATTTTTTCAGTCCCAGTTCATAATTTATCATCATTGTTAACGCATATCCAGTAGATACGAAAACCAAAAGGTATGGAAGGCGAATGAAGTTGAGTTTAAAACCTTTGATGAACATAAAACAGCTAAAAAACCATGTAACAAAGGAAATCAAGTTATACAACGATCAAAAACTAGTGTTACTATCTTGAATAAACCTTAAATCCAGCTATGTATATAAGCCATATCCTCCACCGTCATGTCCAGATGCAGTTCAACCATGTTGACATGTTTTTCTTAGTGATGGACGATGTCTTTGTGAACACTACTTCTTCACTGCCTGACGGAACCACCACCAGCTTATCATACTTGGTGACACCATGATCGGCATTGAATATGTCACCTGTTGCTCCACTTGGTGGATGTTTATACTGCAATTTTTTCAGTTTATATATGCATCACTGTGATTTTTTCAGTTTTATAAACATCCACCAGATGGAGGAACATGCAACATGCACAATGCTGATCTTAACGTCGCTGGGCATAAGGAGCTGGTGGTGGTTCCATCGGTCAGTGAATAAATGTGTAGCAGTGTTAACAAAGACATCGTCCACCACTGAGGAAGGCCATGTCGACATAGTTGAAATGTGTCTGGACACAATGGTGGAGGATATAGCTTACATACACAGCTGGATTTAAGGTTTACTCATGATTGTAACACTGGTTTTTAATAGTTGTATAACTTGATTTCCTTTGTTTCATGGCTTCTTAGCCATTTTTTACTCATCGTTGGTTTTAAACTCAACTTCATTCGTCTTCCATATCTTTTGGTTTTTATACCTACTGGATGATATGCGTCAACAACGATGATAAATAATGAAGAACAGCGACTGAAAAAATGGATGAGTTTTTTAAAAATAGTTGTCAAATCTTTTTTACTTGTTTGTTTTCGTGTCTTGAAAGTTTGCTATGTATAATATACAACAGCATATAAGCTTACCCCATCCTAATATCATATCATCATCATCATCATTGTCAACCATTATCAATCCACTGCTGGACGAAGGTCTCCCAAGTTTCCTCCACAACGGTCTGTCTTGTGCCAGTCTCCTCCATGTCACTCCCGCATATTTACGAATTTCATTCACCCATCTCCCATGTGGTCTTTTTCTGGGTCTTTTCCTGTCCCTTGGAATCCAATCTAAAATTTCGGCTGTCCATCTATGGTCTGTCCTTCTGGCAGTATGTCCAGCCCATTGCCATTTCAGGGATTTAACTCTGATCATGATGTCTTCCACTCTCGTCATTTTTCGGATCCACGAGTTCCTCTTCTTATCTCTCCTGGTTATACCAAGCATGCACCTCTCCATGCTTCTTTGAGTTGTCTGCAGCCTTTGTATGTCTCTTTTAGTTAAGGTCCACGTCTCTGCACCATACGTAAGCACTGGAAGGATGCATTGATCAAACACTTTTCTTTTAAGACATAATGGCATATTGCTCTTGAAAATTATGCTGTTTCTTCCAAAAGCTCTCCAGGCAAGTTTTGTACGCCGATTAATTTCTTCATCAATGTGACCCTCACTTGATATCTGCTGTCCAAGATAAACATACGTATCTGTTATCTCCAGTTTTTCTCCATCAATCGATAAATCTTCATTTCTTGTAAAAGCATTGAACATCACTTTTGTCTTCTGAAAGTTCATTTTTAATCCCACTTCTTTACTCTTGTCAGCAAGTTCCTGGATCATACTCTGCAGCTCTGATGGGGTAGTTGCAAAATGACTACGTCATCAGCAAAACGAAGGTGGGTTAGATAATCTCCATTAATCTTTATCCCTTTGTTTTCCCAGTTCAGTGATTGAAAGACATTTTCCAATGTGGCATTAAAGAGCTTCGGAGATATGGTGTCACCTTGTCTCACTCCCTTTCCAATTTTTATGTGTGTTGTATTTTCAAACAGCCGAATCTTTGCACTTGCATTTTCATAGATGTTATTAATAATATTAATGTATGCATCTTCAATACCGCAGGATTTCAGAGCCGTGGTAACTGCTGATGGTTTCACCGAATCAAAGGCTTTTTCATAATCGATAAAAGCCATGCACAATGGAAGTTCATATTCCCTCGCTCTTTTCAATTAGTTCTCTCAGTACATGGATATGATCTATTGTGCTGTAGCCACTCCTGAATCCAGCTTGTTCTCTCGGTTGAGCCATGTCCAGTGTTACCTTCAAGCGGTGTGAAAGAACTTTAGTGAAGATTTTATAAACCACTGATAGGAGGCTGATAGGTCTGTAGTTCCTGAGATCCTCAATGTCACCTTTTTTATGTAGCAGGATCATTGTAGCATTGTTCCAATCCTCAGGAATCTTCCTTCATTAAGGCATCGAGTGAAAATTTGGGCGAGTACTGTTTCAATTTCTCCACTTGCTTCTTGTATGATGTCTATAGTAATTCCATCTTCTCCTGGAGCTTTCCCCTCGCTTCATGTTCTTGATTGCATGAGCAACTTCTGCTGGGAGGACTGGAAGAACTCTGGTACCTTTCATGATGTCTGGAGTACATGTATCATCCCTTTCATATAATTTGGAGTAGAAATCTTTCACTCTTGTCAAAATTTCGCCTCTATTTCTTGTTATAGAACCATCTTCTTTTCTCAGAGCCATAATCTGTTTTCTTCCCTTACTGAGATGTCCCTTTGCTATCTTTAGGCTTTGGTTGTTTTCAATTGCTTTCCTTACTAGCTCACAGTTGAATTTCCTTACGTCTTCAGTGATACTTTTTCGTGCTGTCTTGCATAGCTCTATATATTCCACTTTGGAAGTCACATCTTCTTTAGTTGTCCTCATCTCTCTTCTTTTTGCATCAACATTTTGGTTTTTCCTGATAATTTGTTTACATGCAACTTGTTCTTAGACCCAGCTAATTTTGTTGCTGTTTCCATAAGAGCTTTGGTTACTTTTCTGTTAACTTCCGAAATATCCACTTCTTCCGATGTTAGGACTTCAAAAGCAGAGAATCTGTTCTTCAGTTCCAACTTGAAAGTATTATGGTGTTTTTTAAGGTTGGTTATGTCAATACATTTTGTTTGTCTTATGAGCTTGCCACGTTCCAGTTTAGTGTTGAGGTGCATCTTACATCTCACCAATCTATGGTCACTACCTGTGTTGAACTTGTTTAGCACACTGCAGTCTTCGATGACAAATTTTTTGTTACACATAATAAAATCAATTTCACTTGTCGTCCCAATTGGATGTCTCCATGTCCATTTCCTGTGTGGCTTTTTCTTGAAAAAGGAATTCAAGATGAAAAATCCTTCTGCCTCTGCAAACTCAACGAGAGTATTTCCACGCTGGTTTCTGTTGCCGTGACCGAATTTACCTACTGAAGTTTCATTCTGTTGCCGGTGCCCTATTTTTGCATTGAAATCTCCCATAATTATCTTCAAGTGCTGCTTACCTTTATTATTTAGATCACGAATTTCCTCATAAAATTCTTCAATTTCTTCTTCAGGATGACTTGTGGTGGGTGCATAAGTTTGAATAATCTGAGCCTGGTATCTTCTCGATAGTTGGATAACGAGTCGTGCAGCTCTGTCAGAGGAACTTTCAACTTCTACCACTTTATCCTTCAGTTTCTTGTTTATTATAAATCCAACACCACTAGTTCTGCCAGTATCTGTCCCACGATAATAGAAGAGATGTCCACTTTTCAGTTCAATGAGATCTCCTTTTCTCCTTACCTCACTTAGCCCGACGATGTCCCACTTGATCCTTTGTAGTTCCTCTTCCAATTCAAGAAGCCTTGAATCAGAAGATAGGGAGCGTCCGTTGTAGGTAGCCAAGGTCAGCATCAAATGGCAGCCTAGTCCGGTCCTCCGGGGATTCTTAGCACCCTCTGCCTTCATGTCGCACTGGCCGCTGCCATGGCCAGGTACATTCCAGCTGCCGGAGACTGAGGGCCAAGATTTAAGTTGTAGAGTCATTTTGGAGGTGTTTGGCCATAACTCACCACGCTGGCCAAGCGGGTTGGTGAGTGTGGGATAGCATTTCCTCTGATCCCGATGTTATAGTGAGAAACACAATTTGCATGATACATTATTCATCTAAGATATTAAAATGTTTTATCTGCGTATTACTGCACTAAGGTTAGCTTTAAGGTTACATGCTTAAAATTAACTGTTTCAACTCACCTACACCATTTTTTCTGAAATGTAAACTCATTCGTATTATAAAAGAAAAATGCCACAGGAGTGCCTGAATAAACTCAAAAAGCACTTGAAAATTTATTTTAGGTAAGTTCTTCTCTAACTTAATGTATAATCCACTTATTGAAATCTTTCTAACAAGTATGTGCAATTAAAAACACATGACAATTGTTTCACATCCACGTTACTAGATTAACTAACCTTTGAACTCACATAACAATGTCATTAAGTGTGCAACAGTGATGCAATTTTGTCAGCACATTCTTTGTACATATCCAAAGTATTGATAACAAGCAACATGTCTTTGTCAAAAGATTGGCCATTATTCACAAGTTTATTACAACCTGTTTCTAGTTCCACATAAAAAGCAAAAACAAAGGTTGGGAGGTCAGGCCCATACCCAGAGGGGTAGAGAAGTGGCATGCCCAGAAACTCTGTTGGGGGTGGGAAGGGGGTTACAAAATTTATTCCTTTTATATACAATTAAATGCATTATAAGTGCATTTTTAAAATTTATGCAACATCTGTGCAATATTCAAATAAATATTGCAGGAAATTGTTAATATTCTTATTACCTATATTCTTATCACCACATAATGGCTGATTATTTATATTTTGCTATTTTTATCTGTGTAGAAAACAATACTAAACTACTTACTATTAAACGGTAAAAATATGCAAGTAATTCTAGAACAAACTAAAAAAATTACCTTCTAGTGAAACATTCTTTATTTGCGTAATGGCACTTTTTTCATTGCACAGTAAGACTAACAATCCCCGACGCTGACGACACTCATTTCAACAAATATTTTTTATTTAATTCAACTCTTACATTACTTTTACCTACTATTACTTGAGTCACATTTCCTCTAGCCTTCTGGATATTTTTGCTAGTTCACCTAAAACTTCTTCAGCTTTTGGTGTGTATTCTCGAGGAATACGAAGCAATGCTATAACCCATTGAGTCTCAGTTCTGATATGGTATTACGAAGATAAGATACAAAGAGACACAGTGTTGAAACCGAACACTCACTTTCTAAAGTTGTCACTGGTATAGTATTTAGTATGTGAAACAATGTTTTTATATTGGGTAACACTTCACTTCACTGTAGCACAGTTTTAAAGCACTTAATGAATCTTTGGGTCATTGCTTCTTTGTGGGAATTTCTACAGTTCCACAGTTTTAATTGTGAGATTAGTTCTTCTTGTGAGCCATTCAACGTCACCTGTATAAAATGCAGTTAAAGGTTTTAAAACCATCAATATCTTGAGAAGATGGCAGCACATTGGGATTTGTTGGAAAGTGACTGGAATCCTGACAAGACCAATTTGTGTGCAAGAAATCTATTTTACAAAGCACTAATGAACATGTCTAAAAATGGTACACAAGTTGAAATCCTGTAATAGCCTTCTGAGTTTTTGGTGTTTATGTTACAGCGTTGTTTTGTTTTGATGCAATTCTTGGTATTTTAATGAAAACTCCTTGCATTTAAGCTTTAATCAAAACTCCTTTTTAAATTGCGGTTTTGAAATGTCGAAAGGCTCCAAAATTATATGTAACCCTCAAGGGTAAGGTGCTCTTCCCGTCTAACAAATTATGTAGTTTGGGTTTTCTTAAATTTTTGGAAAAAATTTCTACTATAAAATAAAATTTGCCAGTGCTGTTTTAAACAAAGATGAAAGTCAACAGTGAAATTGTTTTATGAGTCATACCTGGGATTAAAAATACAGTAAAACCTCTGAATAGCGGACACCTCCGGACTGGATGATCTGTCCGCTATTGGAAGGTACCCATTGCGCAATGCAAACTTTGTGGCCGTTTTTTTTTTTTTCTTCTTCTTTTGCTGTTAAAAATAAAGTTACATCTATAATATGAATTTTATATGTATATTTTTATGCAGTAATAAATTCCGAAACCGCATTAGTAATACTGTTAACGAAATTGAATATATGTACGTATTTATAGTAAGAAATTTTATTTTTGAGCTTTTCAAACATGAGGAAAAATGTCATTTGTGTACATATGTATATACATAATTCAATGAATGTTTCTGATTAACAAATGATTTAAAACTTACATTAGGTACTTACAGTTAATTCATCAATTTATCAGTTAGCATTTTTCCCTGCAAAAAACCTGACAAAAGTGTTTGATTTTTTCTTTTGCCATTCACAACCTCTTTTTGAATATGAATTTTTAAATTCATCAAAAGTGCCAGTCCCTCAGAATTACCTTTGCTAATAAAAAATATGAAGTTCTTCACTATAGTTTGCCACGGTTGTGAAGTTCTTAATGTAGCGCACCTCTTCTGCAACTCTGTCCACCGCCTCTTCATCAGCACCTTCCGCTGCCTCTTTGACTATACCATTCTCGATGGGTGTGTGTGAAGAAATGTAATCCTGCAAATCATCCAGTCTGTTCAAAACACAGTTGAACATCAACTGCAATAAAATCATTCGCATTTCCCTCACAGTTCAAACAAGTCATCAGTTCAGAAATCGAGCGCAGGTTCTCTTCTGCATTGAAAGTGTATACTGCATATTCTTTGCCTGCCGAGACAAACCCTGCCTTTCGGAAACAACGCCTAACGCACTGCAGTTTAATGTCTTTGACTGCAGAGGTTACCGAAGTGACAGCATGGAGAGCATTAACGCGAAAGAGATGGCAAACAATAGCTAGGAATGTTTTCAGTGCAAGTGGCATCGCGATAAAATTTTGAATACCTTTTTCTCCTGCCTCCCTTCAGTGGAAGCATTTTCAGCTTTTTCGACCGAAATCACTGTCCGCTATTCAGAGGTAAAAACACAGAACTGCCTATACTTTGGGACTGGGGATTACAAAACTGTCTGTTAAATGGAGGTGTCCGCTATTCGGGAGTGTCCGTTAAGGAGGTTTTACTGTAGCATCATAAAACCAAGCACACAAGTGAAAATGTATGTCTCATTACTTGAATTTTAGTATTGCTTCAAGCAAGCAGCTGTTATATCAGTCACCCTTGTGCATTCACTATACAAGCTGTTGTAATCAAGTCTTGTTTATATCGATGTTAAATTCACACGCCTGTAATTTGAAGCTGAGTTGTGACAACTGCAGCAACACCAGGAAGGGATGGTTATCAAAGCTGCTGAGTATCACAAGTTGCAGGAGAAATCATTTCTCTTCGAATATTCACATTGTCAGTCAGTAGTGTTCTGGAGTAAAGGATGTGGTTTTTAAAATCACTGGTCCAGAACATTTTTAATTATGAATTGGTAAGCAAAAACATATTTGCATAATAGTGTTGTTACTTAACCAAGGTTCGTACTCTTCCAAAGAAAATAAATTCAAGCAGTTTTTAAAACGAAATTATAACAGGTGTGTGCTGTCAGTTGGTATTTTAGCAAGTTTAAACCATTAACTTAGATGGGATGAGCACGTCTTTAATTACCTGCCTGTTTCCCCTGTTGGTTTATTTCATTAAATTTGAATTGCTTCTCTGTTGTTGTTTTTTTCCATAGCCGAGGTACCAGCTGTCCATGTGCTCCCCCTGAGTTGAATGAAAGTTCTGCACTATTTGTTCCACTTGGTGTTTTCATCAAAACTACAGAGCAATCTCCTATACAACTTTTTAGCACAAACAATTATTTTACACAAGCTCTTTCACATCATTACTTAAAAAACAAAACAAAAAAATTTCAAGTACTATTTACGGAGTTAAACTTTAGGAAAATGTACTTTTTTTCCCAAGGACTTTTCAAGCTTTTCAACAAGCATATAAACCACACCAACTTCCATATTTTATTAAATTCTGATAAGAGAATAGTAACGTAATTTTAATAAATGTAGGTTAATCATATGGAAACTGAACATACACTATATTGACAAGTCACCGGACACCCCTTCAAAAGCAAATGAACGGATCTGCTGTGTTGTTAAGATGTGCAGTACAGCTGCAAAAAGTATAAAAACAAGCCTGCAACTGATAACGATCATATTGCACGGTGAGGTTGAGTGAAAATGTCACAGAGAGAACTGACTTTGAGAAAGGAAAGATTGTTGGGTGTTATGTTAGTGGGTTGTCCATAAGGGAAATCAAGAGGTGTTTAAACATACCCAAGTCAACTGTTTTGGATGTACTGAATAAGTGGAAGACACATGGCATGCCTGAAGCAGCAAAATGTACCAGCAGACCAAAGAAAATCAGTGATAGAAGACGTCGAAGCCTCAGGAGAGTCGTTACAACTAATTGACGGAGTACTACACAAGACCTCAGCGTACAGGTGAGTAAACATGCTGCAACCTTGGTATGTACATGTACCATTCGCAGAGAACTTCATTCCATGGGTTACTGTGGTTGTGCGGCTGCTCATAAGCCTTTCACCTCCACTCGGAATGCTACTCTTCATTTACATACATGAGACTGACCAAGAATCAAAAAAGCTGAACTTTTTAATCAGGCAAAAAAAATTCAGAACATGCAACAAGAAAGTGTGAATATATAGCAGCACGAGCAAGATGGAATTGTTCACTGTATTTGCAATATAAAATTACTGAATTCAAAACAAAATAAAGTGATTTTAAAAGGCACTGCTTCAAACACATCTTTCTATTTCTTTTTCTTTTTTTTTTTTTTTTTGTACTTGCTAGAAAATCAGCTCAATTTTCCTCTTGTGTTGCTTTCTTCTCAGCAAGTTCCATGGCCATATTTGACTTTTGTTGACTCTGCAGCTGAACAGCAATCTTTGCTTAGTTTTTCTTTCTGTTGATATAATTCTCTTCCTATTTCTTCACCACTTTTCTTTCTTCCTCCCCTTTTATTCCCACAGATAACAATTTATCCCATCATGCAGAAAGGACTTTCAGCCTGAGGACCTTGAATGCATGATATCAAAGCTTTCGCTACTTTAGATAAATGGTGTGACTTTCAGAATATGAATACTTTTGAACACCATACATCAATTCTAACAAATTTTCAAACTCTGTCACTTCCATTTTTGGAAAATTTTCTCTCCCTTATCAAGCTTAAGTGCAGATATTTATGAGGGAAAGTAACACTTAACAACAACACAGAATAATGAGAACATTGTGGGAAGAAAAAAAAAATCTGATTTCGGAAGAAATCTTCACTCCGACCAACTTTCGTTTTCGGAAACTTCCTCTATTTTTAGGTTGAAAAGCAGTATTTGTGGAATAAAAAGATGTTTAAGAACAATACTGGGCAGAAGGAACATCGCAAGAATAAAAAAAGATTGGGGGAGAAATCTTCACTGCACTAACTTCCGTTTTAGAAAGTTTCGTAAGACGGAATGCCGCCATTAAACGAAACCCCCATTTCTGTTCAGTTGTGCATTGATCTGGAAAATGCTCAAAATGACAACGGAAATAGTGGAATTCTTTGTATCCATGGAAGAATCTCTACTACAAGGAAATCTTCGCGCCGTCTTAACTTTTGTTTTTGGAAATCGTTGCCTACAGTTCCATGCTGAAATACAAACATTTATGCAATAAAATGACATTTAATAACAATATTGGGAACAGGCAACATCGTGAGAAAAAGAAAATACGATTACGGTAAAATCTGTCACTCCGTTTAACTTCAGTTATCCAAAGTTTTGAGAGACGAACTACCATCCCTAGACAGAAAATGACCCACTTGTCTTCAGTTCTGCATCGATCTCGAGAATGACCTAATTGACAAAAGAAAAGCGAAATTCCGCGAATGAATCTCATGTATGCATTTAGCATGGTGTAAAGAACATTCAGCGTGGACCATAGATCAATGGAAACGGGTCCTATGAACTGATGAATCCAGATACACGATCCATCAGTCTGATGGCCGTGTGCGGGTATGGCGGCAGCCGGGGGAATGCTATTTACCACAGTGTACTGTTCTTACGGTCAAGTTTGGAGCTGGCAGTGTACTCGTGTGGGGTTGTTTCTCGTGGTTTGGTCCCGGCCCATTGGCTATCGTGGAACAAAACTGTTAACCAGCACATCTATCTCGATATTCTGGACAATTATGCTCTACCAACTCTGTGGCAATACTATGGAACCAAGTCTTGTTGGTATCAGCAGGTTAATGCACCGAGCCATAAAGCAAGGAGTGTTACGGCGTGGTTTGATAATAATTCTGTATCGTGTGTGGGCTGGTCAGCACAGAGCCTAAATCTTAATCCCATAGAACACCTATGGGATTAATTAGAGAGCTGCATAAGAAGTTTGAAACCAAGGCCTACTACTACTAAGCAACAGTTAGCGGCAGCATTATGTACTGAATGGAAGCACATACCTATCGCTGTGTTCCTAAACCTTGTCGAAAGCATGTCTCAAAGAGTCAGTGCATGCATTAAGGCCAAAAATAGACCGACAACATACTAATGTATGCCAATAAATGCTTTTTTGTATTTCTCTTCTAGGTGTCCGGTGACTTTTTTTTGTCAATACAGTGTATTTCTTCCACATGTTTTGTAGTACACTGATTTTTTAAAAGACTTAGCGGAGCAAGAGATATTGTACGGAAAATCATGTGCGATTGACACAGTATAACAAAATGTTATTTTTACGTAAAATGCAGTAGAACATTCATTCAGTAATATGGGTTAAAAAAAAACATAATGGATTTTTATGCAAATATTATCATTTAATACACAAGCATGTCTGCATGAGAAAAATATTATGAGTATGAAGTACAAAAGATCTAGTGTGCAGCGTGTGATGGATGTTAATGAAGCTCATGCTGTGTGCCGAGATCGTGGCAAATGGGGACATTTGATACACCATGTTCAACTGGGGGTAAATTGTTACCTCTATTACCTGTAATTAACACCAACATTAAGTAAATTTCAGTTCCATCGGGTAAATGTTTACTTGGTAGATGGTCGTTCTTTGAGGAACTAACCTCTGAATCTCAGAGAACAGTTTAATGATATGTATATATGTACAATAATATGCATATCTGTACAAGAAAAATTACTTTTCGAAGGTAGTAACTGACCTTTAGTAGTAGGGTGCGTGGTCCCCTCAAATGACTAAGAACACTGAAACACCTGTGTGGTGCATGGAATTTATGAGAACACACTGAAATTGAATGTTTGGCTTGGTATGACTCAGTCAAAAGTGTATGGACTTTTCTTCTTTGCAGAAGCAACAGTTACAGGGACTGTGTAACTTGACATGCTTGAACAATTCCTCGAACCTCACCTTCTTACAAATGGCATTCTTGACACAGTAGTTTTTAAACAGGATGGAGCACCGTGCCATTATGCAATAATTGTACGTGATTATCCTGACACATGCTTTCCAGGTCACTGGATTGATCATGAAGGAACACGACCCTGTGCAATACAGTAACCCAATTTAACACCATTAGAATTTTTTGCCTGGGATTTCATTAAATCTAAGGTGTACACTGGTAGAAGAATTGGTGATGTAGCCGAACTTGGAAATTGTATTAATTTATCGATACAGTCCAGAAAATAACACCTCAAATGCTGGAAAGTGTGTACTGGGAAACAATTTATTGCTTTGAGCTGGGTACACACACTGATGGTCGCCATGCAGAGACAGAAAAATAAACAGCACTAATTCTTTGTGGCACTTACTTTGAAATAAATATATTTTCCATGTTTTAAATTCATTTTTCTTAATTACCATTATTTTTCAAAATAGATAGCGACCTTTGAGACACCCTGTATGTTAATCTTTGATATTTGAATTCATTTGATCTGTTTCTTGAATATTGAGATTCACTCCGATCTGGAACATATTTTCCAAGCTCTGTATTAACCTTACTAAAAGTATAATTTCAAATATGGAGTAAAACAATTTCACGACAGCAAAAAAAAATTAAATTATATGTTCTACAAGAGAAACTGCTAAACAGAAAGCAAACTCTACGTAACAAGTGTCATTGCACAATTATTTAAAAATTTAAGTGTACAATAGTGAATGTTGCTACTTCTTGTTGATATTTCAAGACATTCAGTAGGTTATACATAACGGCAAGTCTCATTTTTTTTTTCTGCCAGAACAATTCAAATTGTTTTCCAGATTTCTTTGAAGTCAATGTTACTGCATGCTGGCTTTAAAAGTGCAAACACAGTACTTGTTTATGCTTTACGACTTTTAGTAATGTGACAAATGCAACTTTTATCTCTACTCTAGAAATGCACATTATAGCATTAAATTTAAGTTACAACATGGTTCATACACTTTTTCAGTCACAGAATTCCAGGACTTTTATCCAGGACATACGACTTTTCGTATATCCTGGAAAAAAGTCCTGGACTTCCATATAGGTGACTTTTTTCCACCTATGGTTTCGCTGTATTTTAACACTCTCACTTAAAATACAGCGAAATCATAGGTCTGTCCAACCTGTAACCTACAACAAACAACTCCCCACATGCTTGAGCAAACTTAATACAGAATGTGAAAAATGATGTCTGCTGCAGCTAATAGGAAACGCCACAGATAAATACTGAAATACCGAAACTGTCACTGAAAATGTACCCAGGTTTAATTTCTACAAAGCTTTCATATACACTGCTGTGCAAAAATTTAGGACGAAGAGGAGAAATTAGCATAACAGCGGAACGAGCAGGCAGAACGGACCAAAAGACCACTCAGGAGATAGACTAGGGTCCGGTACGGTAGGGCATGCGCATATATGCAGCATGACATGCGGGGGGTATAAAGCACACGGGCGGTGAAAGTTATTGCACGGTGTACATTGGTTTGAACGACATCGAGTTGCTGTCACCGTGTGATATGGCCAACAGGCAATCCAGTAGACGACATCTGGATGACTTTACCCGAGGTCGCGTCATTAGGAAGTTGGAAGAAGGTCGAAGTGTGACTAGTGTGGCAGAGGAGTTCGGAATCGCTCACAGCATCGTTTCACGGGCTTGGAAAGCATTTCAAACGGCAGGAACAGCTGTCTGAGAGTTTAGCAGTGGTCGTCCACGAGCAACCATGGCGGCGGACGACCGGTATATTGTCCTACAGGCGAGAAGAGACAGCGGGAGAAATCGCAAGGCACATGCAACAGACAACTGGACGTCCGTTATCGTGTTTTACTGTGGCCAGAAAGCTACACAAAGGTGGTCTATTTACACGACGACCAATACGGTGTGTGCCATTAACGCCTGCTCATCGGAGACGGCGGTTTCTGTGGTGCCAGGAACACAAGAACTGGACACATCAGCAATGGGGTCGAGTTATCTTTACGGATGAGAGCCGATTTAGTTTGACGAGCGACTGGATGTATACACATCTGGAGAAAGCAGATAACACGAAATCACACCTCCAACATCATCGAAATTGACCGGTTTGGAGGTGGTGAAGTTCTCGTTTGGGGTGGTATCATGCTTGGTAGTCGTACTGACCTCCACATCTTCCAAGGAGGTTCAGTCATAGTGTCAGCTATTGTACCGAGGTTCTCCTGCCTCACGTGCGTCTGTTTAGAGGTGCTGTGGGTCCTCAGTTCCTCTACATGGAGAACAATGCTACACCTCATCGTACCGCGGCTGTCGCAGAGCTGTTGGAGAGTGAAGATATTCAACGCATGGATTGGCCCTCAAGGTCCCCGGACCTAAATCCAATCGAACACGTGTGGTACCTTCTCGGGAGACGCTTGGAAGCACGTCACCAACCGCCAGCAATGATTCCGCAGCTGCGATTGGCACTACAAGAGGAATGGGCCGCAATGCCTCAAATGCTCCTTGACAACCTCGTTCTCAGCATGGACAGACGTTGTAAATCCTGCAACGCTCTCAGGGGTGCTCATATCCCCTACTAAAGACTGGATTTTTCTCGGCAGCCGCCGTCACATGGACGTTTCTGTCCAATTGTGCTTGAAGCTACCTTTTCAATAAAGTGCCTTTGTATCCTTTGGATTCCTTGTTTGGACAGTTTTGCTCACTTGTCCCATATTCTTACATTTTGGGGACCTTATGGTATGATTTGAGTCGATGTGAAGCACTTCACACGACGTTACATTCGAAAAATCGTCTCGTCCTTAATTTTTGCACAGCAGTGTACATTATACTATACTGATTTTGAGGAAAAATTATTTTTCTACTTTGATTTTAATGAAATTACTGAAGCAAATTACATAATAAAAACAACATAAAACTCAAAAAAATATAGGTATAAAATTGAGTTAGAACATAAATGTGGCATCACTCTTGAAATGCTTTCGTATACCACACAATCAATATACAAGACACAATATCTAATTATTTTGAAATAATGCTTATGTTGGAAATCTAAGGATAAGGAAAGGCAAAATATTTGAAACATTTTTCAAAGGGATTATTATTTCTTAAACAAATACTCGTGGGAGCAAGGATTTGCATTACATTTTACTTAGGGAAATAATTTTCAACATAATATTGATGCAGCTTTCAATATTGATTCTAGCTATATTTTAAATTTGTACTCACCAGCAAACAAAGTATGCACAGAAATTTTCAAAATGAAATGAAAAGCACTAAAGGGAAAGTTTTAAATTCAAGGGTTATGTGTACACAGAGATTGCAACCCTAGAGACTGGACTCCATATCAGGAGTCTTAAGGTAAATTTCAGGAGTTATAAGTTCAGGAGTATTAACGTGACTGATATTTTACGCGTTTACAAAAGTAGGAAAAATTTAAAAAAATAATTACAACTTAGTAAAAATACAGCAATGTGTTTTTAATTTAATGTATAAATTATTTGAAATTATTAAATATGAAATTTCAACATTTTAACACATCTCATAAACAGGTAAGCATTTTGTTCAATTAAATATTCCTCCTCATAAATTTCAATCTTGAAAATACAGTTCACATAAACACATTCCTGGCACATAACTGAAAAATATTAAGTTTTTATATTGTACAGCAATTCACTCACTTTGCAGAAAAATCAAGCAGTTACTGAGAACTTTTGTTAATAAATTTGAATCCTTCGCAAGGGAAGCAGAAGTAGCTGATGGCAGCTCCCTGATCATATCTTTTGAAAAATCTTGTTCATAACACAATTTTTCTGCAGAAATCATTCTAGTCTTTTCCACCAGCAAATCTGATAGAACCTTGTCAGAAAGATTTTGAAGTCCTGTTCTTTCTCACAATGCTGAACATGCATTCAGTTTCTGCATTACTGTGAGGAATTACTAGTACTAAAAACATTGCCTTAGCAAACAAGTCATATTTAGCAACTCCAATGCTATCTTTCTCTTTCATCTGGCTTATCAAGTGCTACACTGTGACAGTTCGATCACATTTCAAAATGTCATTAAATCTGTCAACTTGGTATCGCAGAAACTGAAGCTCAATCTTGCATAATGGAAAAGTTGAAAATAGGCAAAAAAATATTCTTCATGGCAAAAGCTATGCTAAGGAAAAATAACTTTTCAAATACGTCTCCCAGAAGCAGAGATAGCAAGAAAACGTTTTGACCTTTATTCCCCCTACGGGGAAAGTTGTGCATTATTTAAAGAGGGTCTTATTGTATCAAAAATCTTATTCGCTCCTCATCTTTATATAGTGAATGGCATACAGTAAAAAACGAAATTTCTCAATAGGGTTTTTAGAACCAGAAATACAGCCCAGGCCGGCCCGCGGACCTTTGCTCATTTTTAAGTTGGGAAAACGGGCCGGGCCTTCAATATTTAATGTACAACAAACACGGGCCGAGCATGTTTTTTTTTTGTTGTTGTTTATGAGCAAAACAATCGCTGTACAGTGCCTTTCTCGTTTGGAAAACTCGCAACATACAACAGCAGAATAAAATTGAATAATTTCCGCTCATGGAAAAAATAGAAGTTTTACGACATCCTCCCCTCCTACAAAACAATTCGAGTGGGTCAGCTCCCATCTTTGTTCAATGTGAATGTGGTCCCCCTCTCTCTCTAATTTTCACCCTCTTCTCGTGCTTCAGGGCAGGAACTGCAGCATTTCTAAACCGAGCCACCACTCGCAGACGATCGTTTTTATTGTTCTGGACGGCGGCACTTTGTTCTCTAGAGGTGTGAAAAGCTTTTAAGTTGTCTTAAACGGCATGGGGGAAATGGGCTGGAGAAACTTACTTCCGTGTTCACAACTTCTATGACACTGGTTAGCCTGTTGTTGTTTTCCCTTAGCGTATGCTCAGTTCAGCGTTGCTGATAAATACTCTTCCATACTTATTATCGAGTTTCAGGAAGCGAAAAAATCGCTTCCGGAGAATATGTGCAGGTAAACAATGTAAAGGGAAAAAGCGATATTTGGTAATATTTAAAATTACTGTGTCCCGTTCTGAAATTAATCAGCCGGAAAACGTTGTGCAGTGCACTAAATGCAAAAACTTTTTGAGTCACGATAGCACAAAATCTGGAACATCGCATCTTAAGCGGCACAAATGTGTCACACATACACCCTCCCAGGCCACCACCAACACACACACACACACACACACGGGAGCCATATTGGGTTCCAGCGATATGATATGCCAGTAGTGATAGGTGCAGTTTATAAAGCAATAAGATCTTCTCCCAGTAGAGCGATCGGACTCTGAATTCTTGATATTTCGTACTTTTCGTGTTTTCGAATTAACCCCCCACCCTCCCCTTATCCCCAAGAATATTTCCGGGTTCGGAGTTAAGGAATTATAATTTGAAAACCCAGAAAATTTGAAGGGCATGGAAATTGTCCTTTTCATGCAATATTTTTGAGTATTTATAAGCCCCCCCCCCCCCTGGACGTCTCAAGACTTAATAGTCTCAGAAATATTCTGAATTAACGGTATTGTAATGGAATACGTGTAGCAATTAAGAAAACGAAAACTCTTTAGGAGTCGAATGACCGAGTGCACCAGGTGTCAAATTCATGTTTTGGTAATAGTTGAAATTTTACGGGCCAGCCCGGGCCTTGGAAACAGAAGAAATATACGGGCCGGGCTTTAATTAAAAAATTTGAATGGGCCGGGCCTTGGACCAAATTAAGGCCCGTGCAGACCTCTAACGAACACAACCTAGCAGCAGAACTGTGAACTACAAGCTTCCTCAAATACAAACCTAAAGTTTTCCATAAGGTAAATGGCATCCGGTGTTAAAATAATTTTTTAAATCACACATTTAAACGTAGAGATATTTTATTGAGAAAAACAGATTAAACATTTGTGCTCCCTAGCGGCAAAAATCCTTCATTATTTTGGGAAGAAAATACACAAGGGGTTTCATAGTTTGTAGTATCTGACTGAAAAAGAACTTTTTCAATTGGGTTTTAAGTCACGCAGATTTTGCCGTAAACGGAAACATGAGCTTACGCCCTCTAGTGGCACACTTGTGCATTAAGAAAAATTTGAAATTATATGAGAAACATTTTTGCATTGAAAACATTCTCCAACAAAGAATGAATTTTTAAAATCTGACTCTCAGAAACAGAGATATCGACAAAAATAAGATATGCACCTATGTTCCTGGTGGGAAAATTATGCATTATTTTAAGCAGGAGGTATTCTCAAAAGGTTATTCGAGGTGAGCGGTATCAGTTCTAGAAATAATTTTTTTCAATCTAGTTTCCAGAAGAGCAGATTTTGTTGTAAATACATCAGAAGTTGAAATAAACACTTATGCCCCCCCCCGGCAGCCAAACCATGCTTTACCAAAAATGACATGCAAAACACATTGGCCATCAGGAGCTATATCCGATGCAGGAAGAATTTTTTAAATCAGACTTGATACCGGGAAAACTGCGATTTACCTTTACGCCCCCTAGCAGAAAATCTGTGCGTTACTTAGAAATGAGACTACAACTAAAATGTCTTCGATATAAAAATCATCAAAAGAAAAAACAATTTTTTTCAATTGGATATTTAGAAGCAAATGTATGAAATTAAAGTGTATTTTGAATCCAATGGGATCTGCATTTACCTCCTCTAGAAGTAAAGTTGTGCATATGAGAAAAAAAAAAAAAAAAAAAAGCGGAATTAAAGGATCATCAGAATACATTTCAAGCTTTCCAATACAAAAATAATTTCACAAATCGAATAGTTGCAGAGATATGGTGTCCCCACCCAGACAGACAAAGTGACAGCACCTACACATTCTTTTTTTTTTTTTTTTTACAAAAGACGTACTAATGACACAGCTTCAGTACTGCTAACAGACAAGAAAACCAACAGCCCACACTTTGCAGGGGAAAGAAATTTGTCAGATATATGTGGTATCAGTAGAAAAATAAAACTACAAAACATCGTGCAGGGACAAAAAGGCAGGAATGGATAAAATTTCAGGACATGTAACAGAATTTTAGGACATTTCCAGGACAGCATGGAATTCCAGAATGCGTATGAGCCATGTTACAATATCGAAAGTTAAAAAACCCAGCAATTTTGCAAATCCAGCATTGATGTCTTACTATACTTTACTGGAGTGCACATTTTTAATATTCCTTTTTCTCCAGTCTGCCCAAAAACTTAGTAACAGCTGTGTTGTCATTTTAAAAAATGCTTGTTTTTCCAATCACAGGGCACTAAAGGGTCAATGATGACAAACTGAAATCTGATTGGCTGGGAACATTTGGCTCAGAAATCCTGCAGTTTGTCCAGCAGGCCTATAGAAATGATGCAGAGGCAAACTGTGTTCTCAAATGCCAGAGTAACCATCAAGATGAAGAAATAATTATGAACCTTTAAAGCAAGCCCAGCATGGAAGTTACAGGGGCCAACCCTGAAGCAGAGAAGTTGAATGAGAAAAAGTTACTATTACAATCGGAGTTTAAAAAAATCATGATTTAAAAGAAAAAAATCTGATTTATTTGATTTAAATTACTGACTTGTTTCAGTTCAACTTTAAAATACCTCTTCATTCTTCAACATAAACACGAAACATAACATTCTTCTAAATGATTGACCTAGTGGTATATATATTTGTGTCACTTAAAATTTAAGTGACACTGAATAACAGGATAATGAATGAGAATGGTATTTCTTAATGCCACACATTATTATTGTACTGATGTGTCTACTAAATTTCTCAATAATTATTGATATGCAAATCATATTTTGTATTTAAAAAACATTTTTCATACATTTAAAAATAAATCTGAATCACCAGAGAAATTCTGTGAAAATAATATTGATATGATTAATGTTATGTGATGAACAGTTAATGCAGGCAAATAAGATATGTCTGATTGCGGTGTTTAACAATTCTGATAAATCTGAATAGGCACAACATGCATAAAACAGAAAAAGTTAGCCATTATATTACTGGTGTAGTTTAAAAAATATATACAACTTACCCATTAAGTTTGAATCATAAAAACTTCAAAAAAATATATTGATTGAAAAACATCAATTCCTGAATAAATTTTATTTGAATCAAAAAAAAAAAAAAAAAAAAAAAAGCATATGATGAGAGGGAACTATTTTTCTTCAGTAGTTTGAACAAAAAGTTTTGCTGCTTTTTGAATTCCTAGCCTATTAACTTAGAATGCACAATGTTAAATGTCAAGAAAATTCTTTCAATTCCAGCAGAAGCAGATGTTGCCGTTAGTAATTGCTAAGTACTTTCCAGTTTTGTTTTCTATTGACTCTTTCAATATGGAAAAGGAATTCCACCAGTCCTAAGAATTTACTGCAAGCTGCACTTTTTCTTCCATTATTGTTCCAGTGAATGGTGCAGACTTTGCCAGAAGCTTAATGAGAATAGTGGGAGTGTGTCTCCATATTTTTCACTGACGAATTGTAAAGAAACTTCTTCTACAGGCATAATAGTCACATCCATGTTTTTTTGCTTTAAAGTAATGATCAATGAGAAAGGCCAAAAAATGATCTGAAGATAAAGCTTTACCATATCTTTTTTGAAAAACTCCATTTTCGCCCACTTTTTAAACTGAATAAATTTCAAAATCAGTTTTTAATCTTTGTGTTGAAATCTGGGCCATTTCCATGACAGAGTGAGCAACGCACTAACGAGATTCGATTTCACTTTAAACTTGCGTTTTTCCATGTTTTAATCACTTCTTAACTGTACCAAAAGACAGAGCAAGCATTTTCCCCACTGTTTAAAGCGGAATTAATGTTAAAAAATGCTACTGTATAAGAAATGAAAAATAAAGGATTGAAGTTCCAATTTTGGACTTTAGTTGTTTTAATAACCAAAAGTAAAAATGTATGCATTTCAACTGTTGATATAGCAAGAAGTGACTAAACAATGGGAAACCTTGCATTTTCAAAAAAATTACACTTTCAAAAATTCTGAAGTTTTCATTGACTCCTGAAGAACTCCTCAAGTAGACTTTCAAAAATCAGTACTAACTATGTTTAAGATTGAGAGAAAAGGGGTTATACTACTACTACTACTTGTCAGAGTTTAAACTGTGATCGCATTTTGCGAAAATATTTATAATTCCTTTCGCATAAATGTGAAACTGTTTAAATGACGCTGTTTCTTATTGAGCACAATTAAAACCCGCGATTCCATCATACACATGCGGAATGTTGTCGTGGTGGAATTTCTCTTCTTTGATCATGTAACGTCAAATGATGAGCAGAAACTAATAGCCAATCCAGTTCCTATGATGTCATAAATCAAGCTGGCCGCCCCAGTGGCCTAAGCGATGGCTTCTGACCATTCGTCCGTGATAGGTCCGGGTCCGAATCCAGAGTGGCATCAATGTGTTTGTCTTACGGCACTGGCTCTCTCTCCCTTCAATGGAACCAGTGACCCTAAATTAAGGACAGGCAATTGCTTATAGCCCACCAAGTTGCTCACAGTGGTTATTAAACCTCCAATAAAAAAAAATAATAATATTAATACACCCGGCTCATCCTTACGTTCTTCCCGCTATGGGTATTCGAATTTTTTTTTTTTTTTATTGGGGTTTTAATGACCACCGTGAACGACTCAATGGGCTATAAACAGTTGCCCATCCCTAATTCAGGGCCACTGGTTCCAGGGAAGGAAGACAGCCAGTGCTGTAAGACAAACACATCCATGCCTCACTGGGATTCAAACCCGGACTCCTTTCAGGTGAATGATCAGAAGCCATCGCTTAAGACCACTGCGCCACACCACAAGGGCGGCTATTTTTGGCACCATCTAGTCGCCAACCGTGGTCATTTCTCTCACGTGTTCGCTTTCGCGGTAGTCTTTTTTCACGTGGCCTTCGTGTGTGTGTTGAACATTTTTTCGTAGTCTACATGTGGATATATGGTTAGGAATAAGTTCCAAACAAAAAATGCTATTGAAAGTGTTACTACTGCTCAACAGCCACTTAAAAAACCTAACTCTTTAGTGGAGAAGTGGCTTTCACTTTATAAGTGGGCCAAAGTAGGATGGCATGACGACCAACCTTACAATTTGTGTTCTAGCTATGCAAGAAATCCAAGAAGAAAAACATCCTTGCAACTGCTCAAGGTAAGTTTTTTTTCCATTTTTTTGGTTAATTTTTTTTTCTTTGTCATGCTTGATAGGCTTTCAAAAACAGCGTGTCGAAGCTGAGCAATCGCATTTCGCAATCAGTTGCGCAAGTGATCAATCTACAAAGACGAATATTGAAACATTGCCATGTTTACAAATTTCGGAAGAAATTACACAAATTTAACTTCAAATCTGAAATTTGTTTTTGTTTACATAATATAAATTACTTGCATAAGTTGACCCCACTTTCGACATTACAATATAATTTCCATGTAAAAGTCCCCGCCGCACACTTTTGACTTTAGAACTTAACTAAAAACTTCAGCCTACAGCATGTACAAGGTATCGGAACGAGTATCGAGCAACCTGAGGACCAGCGGCTTTCTGAATTTTGGAGTTCCGGATAATTGGTAGGTATATGGTATACTTTACGAACACAATTCCTAAAATATACCAAAGAAAGTATTTCTTATACTGCTTCTCTTCGAATCTGTCAAATAACTTATGATTTCAGCATAAAATAAATGTGTAACTGTAGAAGTTACGATGAATTCAGCTTAAAAACAGCATGCAACCTTTTTCGTTCATAAAGTAGACACCTAAACCAAACATTAAAAATCTGTCAACCACAAACAAGCTGTTCAGAATAATCGAATGATAGGAAGTGGAAGCTTAAAAAAGAGAAATTTAGAAATAAGTCTGCGGACACTACATCGGCGGCAACGAAGATTGTGTATATGCATGCTAAAGAAAACATGGCTACTAGAAAGTTTAGTGTTTTAAAGAACCTGTGTACCGAGTTGGGAAGTGATGGGTTAACAAAGTTAAATGTTGACAATCATACTAATTATGAGAGTCATTTCCGTGTTCATGAAATGGAAGAAGACATTTCTGGGGTGATTACTGACAACATTGTGTGTAAACTGAAGCAAGCTAGGCGGTCTTCAGTAATGATAGACGAATGCACCGATACATCAACTGAACAATGAACAGCAATTTTTGTGAAACTTGTTTATAAGGGTGATTTGTGTACTTATTTTTTAAGCCTCGAAGCTTTAGAGACATGTACTGCTGAAGGGATTTACAAATGTGTTCCGAGTGTTTTTCAAACCTTAGAGATTGATGTTAAAAATTTTTCATTGGAACTGCCATTGCAAGTGTTAACTGATATTCGTAAAGGGGTTACAACTTTGCTAAAAAATGATCTTACCCATATGCTTGGAGTTCAGTGTGTTGCACATCGGCTTGCTCTGGCTGCCAGTCAAGTAGCTGATGAATTTTCATATTTGGAGAAATATCAGAACGTTCTGAACATGATTTATAATTATTTTGAACAATCTTCTAAAAAAACAAAACATTTAAAGTTTGTCCCAGAAACACTGGCCATTACACGAAAAAGCGTACAGTTCCTAGAAACTTCGGGGTTATCTTTTGGTAACAGTGCAAAATTCTTGCAATTCTAAGTGGCAAGCGCTTGCACCTTTAGTAATTGAAGACAAGCGTGCCGTAGCGCAAGGTATTTTAAAGCAAATAACATGCCACCTTTTTTTTTTTTTTTTTTTGTTTACATCTGCCTTTATGGATTTTTTTTTTTTTTTTTTTGATTGGAGGTTTAACGACCACCGTGAGCAACTTAATGGGCAAGCAGTCGCCTGTCCCTAATTTAGGGTCACTGGTTCCAGGGAAAGGGAGAGAGCCAGTGCCGTAAGACAAACACAACATCCATGCCGGAATGGGATTCGAACCCGGACCCCTTACGGACGAATGATCAGAGGCCAGCGCCTTAGACCAGTGCGACTTTTATGGAAGATGTTCTGTTTCTTATAAATCATTTATATTTAACCTTTCAGAAGAATGTTGATTTTTCAAGTGTTCAATGTGGTGTCAGTGCCTGGCATTGAAACTTTAAATGGCATGAAAAATGGAGCAGACACTATCCTGATGAATTTTGAGGATACTATAACAAAAATTCCTGGTACACAATATGAATATCAGGGATATGTGATTCGATATACTTAAAAAGAAACGAAACAAGCAAATATTTTACTTAGCCAGTTTATTGTAAAGTTAGTTGAAAATATTGAGGAAAGGTTGGGTGACTTAAATAAGATTAATTTATTCAATGTTCTTTTCCCAGCAATTTAAATATCAACCTTAATTATTCTTTAACTTATGGTAATTACACAAATTTTTAATATTTTAGGATCAAATGTGCATGAATCGTTTTTCTAAATATACCAAAATCACGGTCAGAATGGAATTTATTTTAAAAAAATGATCAAAACTAGGTACAGAATTTTTTTTCTCACGCAAATGATTTCTTTATGAACAAGAATTACACGAAGAATATCCAATCATGGTGAGCATTGTTGAATATGCTGCTTCCCTGCCTTAACAACTGTAGATTGTAAAAGAGATTTCAGTTATGAATTTGATCAAAACTGATATTAGAAATCGTTTATCAACAGAAAATGTAAAACATATTATCCATTAACAGAGGGGCCAGGCAGGGTTGAATAAAAATATTTTCTTCCTGCGTACACACTTTTGGCACCTAAAACTTCCTGAGAGTTTTCAGTGTGGATCCGAGGTTGCGTCACTCAACAGAAACTCATTTGCTGCCTATGAAAAGTTTGCCAAAAACATATATTTATAACCAGTATAAAAAAAATGCTTACTTGTAAAGTAACTCTGGTGCAAATACAACAGGTAAGTAGGACTGCCAAGTGTAAAGTTCGGGCAGAAGTCTTGTACGATTTTTTTGGAGGGGGGGGTTGAAAGTTTAAGTTTAGTTCTTAAACTTACCGAACTAAACTTACCTCTTAAAAATAATTTTGAAACACTTCTGAAAAAGGTCAAAAATATAAAAATCACTCCAATTTTGGGGGAAACTACCTTTACATTTCGCCACCTGATTTACCTTTGACTTTGAGAGAGAATGTTTCCTTCCCAGTTTTATGGTTGTGCCACATGAGAGCAGTTTTAAAATGACATTTGGAAAAGTCAGCATTCCGCAAACAGCCACCAAAGAGTTATTCTTTTGTATGGCGGTATTAGCTGTCATTGGCTTGATAAATGAGGTCAAGAGTCTGCGCAATCCGACGGCTCTAAAAAGCGGACGGTGGCCTGATGGGTTGGGAGGGGAGTTCTCTTTGTCAGCTCACTCAAGGCGGCAGGGAGGAAGCAAGAATGACTAATTGCTGCCGTCCTCACCAAAGGCGAAGGCATGTGTAAACACCAAACGGACGATACAAAACATGAGGCAGGTTTTCTCTTTGCAGCGCTTTCAACCCCCTCCCTTCTCCGATCTGCAACTGCAGGACCTAGCTGTCCACAATACGATGCGCTTGCATGTCCAGCTTCCCTTTCCATCTGGAAGGGAGTGCTTCTTCCTTCAAAGAGAAAAAAGTTGTTCCCTTTGTAACTGGATTAATGTCTTTGGTAGGAGGTAGGTTTTTGCGAAACCCGAAGTGGGCACACAAACGTCGGCAGTCAGAATGCTGAGAGTTAGATTAACACGGTAATTGCTGCTGGCTAAAATGAAACAATTTATTTTAGGAATTAATCCTGACCAAATTTCCCATCCACTTTGTGTGTTAAGTTAAAAAAAAGCTTTTCACAACATATCCAGTAACATTTCTTTAAAAAAAAAAGAAAGAAAAAAACATTACAGCCTAAAATTTCCTGCGAACAACATCCAATACTTCCTTCGCATGGCATGTGTGTACGTCGATTTTATGCAGCCATGGAGCCAGGTTATAAGGTATTCAATTTTAGAATTGCATATGAAAAATAGTAAAATAAAAACATTGAATTGTAAATTAATGACAATTTTAATAAATTGGTTTTTAAACTCGTGTTTTTATTGGTCTCTACATAAATGCTAAATTGTTTCCTGAGATTTTCGCTAAAACACTTAAGATTTTCAAAAGCCAGTTAGTTCACACCTTGCATGAAGTACACAATTGACTAAACTAGGGTAGTAGAATGTAGATGTACACGGATAGTTTCCAAATTATTTGCGGCTATTGCAGATAGTTTTTGCTTGTAGATTAAAATAAAAAAATATATTTACAGCAATTAAAACAACTCAAGGCCTTACCGGGATTAATATAAGTACTTAATTCTAGTTTTTTAACTTGAACTTTCACTTATTTTTCACATCTTCTGAGTTATTTTGTTTTCACAGACGTTTCTGGCCTCTAGATTTTATTAAGGCCTGTTCTCAATGTATAGGAACTATATCAAAAATTTAGTTTGCACAGAAAGAATTTAAATTTCATTGGCAGGTTCCTCTTGCAGAGACCATTTACTAAATTAAAATCTTTTTGTTATGTATTTTGTAAATTTACTATTTTGGAATTAAGTTGTTGAAAATGCTATTTATAATTTTTGAAGCTTCATTAATGGAACTGTATTTCTGCATATAATAACTTTAATTAGCCGCTTGCTTTTATAGGGTACTTTGTCCAATATTTTGCTATAAAGGTCCATTTTACACACATTGCTGCACATTCAATTATAATGTATATACTTATTTTGTTCTAATTGGAATCTGTAATGTTCTAATAATAAGTTATTGCTTTATTAATTTTTCCAATTATTTTATTCTATTGTTATAGCGTTTCACTCTTCTCCGATTTGCAGCAAGTTTTCTGTTTCAATTGTGTACGCAGATACATTTTTTTGTTTTATAAAACTCTGGACTAAACCACTATGATGCACGAATGAGTACTTTACTTCAAAAATTAACTTCTTTTCGCCTTTTCTATAATGAATTTGCTATTCCTTATAAGCTGTTTACAGTATCTCTTAAACCTTCATATTAAATTCCAGCAATTTGGGAATTGATTGGTGTTTACGATAACACTTGCTATTTAAAATTATGGAAGAAGTTCTAAATTAAAGCAGAAATCACAGAAGTCAATTCGGCGATGTCCGCTTGCTGTGTTGATTATATCATGACGTATTATGAGAAGAATATTTCTTCCACATTATACAGCACGAGACTTTTTTCTCTCTCTTGCGGGGACGGTTTACAGCTAGAGGTGTGCTCGTGATCTGCATGCACAGATGTGCCATATCTGAACTTTTAACACTGTTCTGCATAGTAAAAACCACAAGCAAGCATATAAGTGAATGACTTTATTATGTTAATGACTGAACAATTTTACATGAATTATTTAAAAATGCATTTTTCACATCTTTATACAAAAGTAACATTTACACCATTTTTTTCCATACACATAAAATGTATGTTGAACCACAAAAGGAGTAGATCAGCGTCGGTACCTTCCTCCTCCACCGCGGGGTCCCCTGAAGCCACCACCACCCCTTCGGCCACCTCTTCCAAAACCACCACGCCCACCACGACCTCCTCTTCCACGTCCACCTCGGCCTCCTCTGCCTCCAACAGGCATTCTTGCCAAAAGATCCAGTCTGTCCTTAATAGCATCCATTACATCAACTTCTTCTGGCACCATAACATAACGTATGAATTTTCCCTGACATCCAAATTTGGCAAAAGTTGTAGAAGTTCCAGATGGGGCAACATATGCCACATCAGTCATGTCAATGTTCATGTATCTAGAGAAAACCAAATGTTGAAAATAAAACAAGGATCATTTATTGAAAAATGTAATATTAAGATAAACAGATTTGCTCACAAAAATACAACTAAGTTTTTTTAGGAACGAAAAATCCACATTTTGTAATGTACAGTACATATGGTGAGAAAAATTGTAACACGCAAAATACGCGTATCTGGTGGGCAGACACACGTATTTCCCGCCTGAAAAACACCGAATACGCTTTAAGATTTAGAAATGTGCATTTTTACGCATTTTTTTTCCAAACAAAATTTCCTTTTATAATCGGTGATTACACCGCGATTTTGTCATAAAAATGACCATTTTTTTAATCAAGAAATTATGTGTTAACTTATGTCTTAGTTTATGAAAAAGCATTACCACTCGCTCGATCAAGTAGGGCCGTGGAGCAGCTCAACCGATGAGCATGCGCATTATAGAGAAGGAGGTTTCGGCGGTGTCGGGATTGAGACGCTAGTGTATCGTGTGGTGCAGTAATACAGTTAAGCCTTGGCATGGAGGAAGTGAAAAGCCACGTGTTTTGAAGTTTGTTTAATTGCCATTTCAGGGCGGGATTCCCACTGAAACAAAGCTGTTAAGCAGGAGTCTTCCACCTTTAGAAATTTTAAGAAAAAATGTATATAAATATAAAATTTGGGTCCGTTTTTGAATCGCTCGCAAATTTCGCGTGTTAAAAACATATATATCCTTTGTAGAAATACGTGATTTAGAAACGGACCGTTCAGAGTTCTGAAAATTGCAATCGAACATAATCAGCTTATGGACCCGTGAATTGGCTTCCATGCGTAGCCGTATGAGCAGCTCATTTTGCATATCGCAGACTGTTACGAATCAGGCATGAGATTGCTCTTCAGATTCGCGGAATTCAACATTTCGGTTATACTTGAGAACAATGAAAAAAAAAACAACAACTGAAGTATGTTTTATTTTTGGAGGATTAGTGGGGGGAGGCTCGTTTTTTGCCTGGGGAGCGGTATTCTGTTTTTCAGAACTTCTGAAAACGAAAGCTAACAGAGAAATCCCCCCCCCCCCCGCGATTGTAATTTATTTTTCTCACGAAGTTTCCTCTGTCCGGTATTGTTATTAAATATCAATTTACTGCATAAATGTTTGCATTTCAGCTTAAAAGTGTAGACAACAGTTTTTGATAAGGAAGTTCGACGGAGCAAAAATTTCCTTGTAAACTTTAGGAACGAGTTTCTTTCGCGGATTCGAAGAATAACTCTGACTTTGTTGTCATCAAAACTAAAGATAATTTTTTGGGGGGTGGTGTGTGGGCGAGTGCGAGGTGGCAGTGGAGGTTCCGGCTGGGGACGAAATTTCGAAAACGGAAGTTACACGAACTGCATATTTCATCTGTAATCGTAATTTTTTCCCCTCGCAATATTTTCTCTGCTCATTTTTATTGTAAAATATAATTTTGTTTGATAACTGATTGTGTTTCAGCTTGAAAATGGAAGTCAAAGGGAGCGAAGATTTTTTCGTAATCCCCCCCCCCCCCATGTTACCACTGTTCTGAATTGTTAAATGTTATTTTCCCTCTATAAATAGTTGCAAAGGGAGAAACTGGACATTCCTCATATCAGAAGAATGGTTGAATCAACCAAGTCTCAATTATGTGAACTGTAAACATCTCATACATAGTATTCAAGGAGATATTTTTTTTCAGAGCTGAAGGAACAAAAATAATAAATTAGTTGACCTTTGTAATACCAAACTTGCACATCACAATGTCCAATGAAAGTTTATTTTATCTTTTGTAATTGAGATAAACTGTAGATTTCCTTCCTCCACAATAGAACTTTTTTGAAATTTGAGTGTGTAGAATCTGAATCTGTGAAGCAACACACAAGTTTTGGTACAGTCTTCCAAATGCAAAACAAATTTTTTTGCAGCCTCATGAATGAAACAAGACAAGTAGGTAAGCTTTTGATAAATTACGATTTACTTGTTTTACATAAAAAAATTCAATTACATGCTAATTCATGTTGACATATTTATATATAGATATAATTAGTTGTTTTTATATTAAATATTATTTAGCTAAAAGTTTAATACGATAATTGTTTGCTCTCTAAAATTACTCCTTTGGAAAGAAAAATCCCGGCATGATCTCTGCTGCCCACCCATTCCAGGTTACAGCATGATGGGGACAGGTTGTTTCCAAAATTATCAGCCAATAAATATTGCTGAAGTTTTCCATTATTTATGGTTTTTGTAATGTAACTGAAATTAATAAAATGTGAAAAGTTTTTGCTAAATCAGAATGCAGGATTTTTTTTATAACATTTCCTGCAATATTTTCTTAACAGTACACATAAAATGTTATATAAAAACCAAATTTTGCTTTGGGGTTCCTTTCAATGTTGACGTAGTGATTGATACAATTTCGTCAGACTGTTTTAGTGTGAACAGTTCACAATGACAAAAAAAAAGGACACAGTTAAATACAATACTCAAGATGCCTCTCACGCTAATATATTTTTAACATAACATTTTACTCAAAGTGAAGACACCATCACAGTTCAAAATACTTTTGTGAAGATACAGTTTGAGATAAAAATATTTTTAATATTTTTGCAAAGATACCGCCCAATGGTATCAAATGACGAACAGGAAAACAATTTAACATTTTTACTGCTTGCCAACTATAAATTTCTGGTCACCATCGGCAACCGCAAATTTTGCGCTCTGGTTATAACGAATTTTTTTTTTTTTTTTTTACAACTGATTAGATGCATTTTCTGTCAAATAAGCAAAAGACATCTGTACACATTGATGAAAAATAGCATTCACTTTATAAATTGACAAGACTAACAAACAGCTAACCCACAGGTGGGAGACTTCTCATGGCTTCTGAGATATGACATTCCCATCTGAACATTACACTATCTATTGGGTTGATGCATATGTTCATGCCGGGTTTTTTACCCACGCTACATAGACGTATTATTACATCAGAAGGAAAAACGGAATCAAACAACTAAGTACCCCCCCCCCCCCCCCCAATTGTTTATGATGGTGTCCCAATACCTGGAAAGGTCTGCAAATGCCATTCTTGAAAAACGTGCAGGTTTTGTTGTGAAGAAATCAAGGAAATTCTGGAAATCCAGGGGCTGGAAAAATAAGCTTTAGAATAAGAGCCAGGTGAAACAAAAGCAAATTTCAAAGTACCATGCACAAACATAATGCATGGTGAGAACAGAGTATTAATATAAATAAGTGTATTGAGCACTGCCTATTACCTAAACTACTTATTGCTAAGTGAAATTCGACTTTGGTCTATAAATCTCAGGGTTCTATAAGTTTTGATAAAAATTATTAGTGTTGATCATCATTACGTTACGCAAACTGTCAATTTCCATATTTGACCTGAATTTGTTTTTTTTTTTTTTTGTTAAATTCGTCGAACTGAATTCCTGGCAGCACAGCGACTATGGCAGTCAGCTTGGCAAAATACCGGAAATCTCTCCTTGTGGATCAGAACTTTTTCAGCAGTTTGTGAAATTTCATTCCTTGCCTGATAACCTTAAATTCATACCACTCACTTAGCAGACTGAGTAGTGTGGTTTCAAGAGATTCATCAGATCCAAGCTGTTTATGGAAGTGTTTACCCAGAGTTGTAATGTTCTCCTTCCCAAATTTTTTTAAGTTGTTTCCTCTGTTGGACTATAAATGTGTCAAAATACCTTTGTACCCCTGTGAATGCTTCCAGACAAGTCCTAGAACCATTCCTCTAGATATAATTTGATGCCAAAATTCCAGAAGCTTCTCCTTATCCATTTGAGATGAAGAATTGGCATTATTGTCAAACCTATGCAACTGCAATTCTTGATGCATGCCTGTAAGAGTTGTATTATTAACAAAATTATCTTCATGATGGGGTCATTCCATGTCAAGTGATCCAATGACTTTTGGCTTACCATTTTATATTGCTTTCATTTTCCGTTTTCTAACAGTAAAGAGAAGGTCCCAGATATAATTGCTTTGTGTTTGTTTTATATCTCACCCGTTTTTTGAGTTATGAGGGTTTGAAATACAAAAAAGAAAGACTATTTCGGCCTTTCTGGACTACACAAAAACTTTAAAAGCTCAGCCCAGAATTGAGATATTTCAAAACTAAAAATGCCACTCTCTTCAGAAATTCATGGGCTTTAATACACGCCACATGGACTTATTTTAAATTTTATAATAAAGTTACAAAATTTTAAATTTTAAAGTGATTATAAAAATATGAGTACAAATTTTCAAAAAATTTGTATTTATTATTTCATATTTCTAAAAGCTTTCTGCAAAATTTGATCTTGGGATCTCAATGGGATCATACTTTAAAAAATAGCACATTGTTCTTAATGAGTCTAATTGTATTGATAACTGCACTTCTCTCTGCAGTGTCTTGATATTAATTTTTATTGCAACAGAATAGGGCATTGGGGAAATTATTCAGAATTCTTACTACCTCATCAGGTTTATTTTGTGAGGAAAATCATTAAATTTGTCACACCTTTAAGTATTAAAAAAAATTATTGTCTGTACTTCATATCATGAACATTAACAAAATAGATACCAAACAAAATTAGAAAAAAAAATAACTTACACATCAAATGGGTCTGAAAACTTGTATTCTTCCATTATTTTTATACTTATCCAGATGCTTTTCAAGAGCATCTGTTGCACACTACATTTCATTTTTTGTCAAAGTGTAAGTGCGACCAGTTGCAGTCCTTGGTTCAACCCTTGTTAGAACTTGTGCTTGCTCTACTTTAAGTACATCCTGACTAGATGGGTTAACAAATGATGATGCTCGGCCTGGTGGGTGTAAGAAGCTCACAGTTGTTTCTTAACACCTTCATAGTCCACCGACAGCACAACCACCATTTTTTATTGTATTCACATGTCACATATCCAGTTATCTCAACCATATTCAGAGATTTTGTACCTCCTTCAATGTCAAACTTCTGACTCTCATTGCTAAAAGGAGTACACCTTGGTCACATTTATATTGGACTGGTTGTAGATGAAGTAAAGCAGTGAAATCCTTGTGTTCCCTTGATCACTTTCACTCTTTCAAAGCGTCGTTTCATTTAACTCAATACACAGAATTAAAAGCCACAACAAGAAACTAAGGAATGCAGATAAAAGAACCGATAAAACCATTAAGTTCATTGCATTACAAAATAGATACCATTTCACAGGCCATCTTTATCAATTTTAATTTGTAGATTTAATGATGTGCACACGCCTTGATTTCGTTTTTTTTAGCAGTAGCAATATTTGCTAGTAAGTGGCCTTATTTTTTTTACTAGCAAATTGTGTTAATTACTAGCGAAAGTTTATTAGCATTAATACAAAATAAACATTAGCATGTTCCCTCCATTAGTTAAGACAAATTTTGATTTCACCTCTGTAACTGTCATATTGTAATGCTGGAAAAATTACAAATGTTTAGATATAACTCTCCTTTTCATGATCTGACAGTTAATTCTAACAATTTAATTTGAATGCAAATATTTAAAAAACATTTATTTAACTTTATTCACAAAATTCAAGAACACCATTCAAAATCTTGTTATTTTCCATATGGTATACAATCCGGATTTTGGGTCTTTTCATCATACCACTTTAAAACAGCAAGCCTGGGGTCAAACTTGTCTTCCAACAGACCTTCAACCTCAATACTCAGGAGAGAATTCAATGTTTGCAAGTTGAAATTGCCCCCTCCAATCACCTTGTATTCTCTTTGTGAGACTGAACCCAACCTCACATGCAGAAGTAGATAAGGGAAATATACTGGATATTTCTACTAGTGCCAAAATGTTTTTATGTTTGTATACTTTTCAAGAAACATTTGTTTCCAGAAAGCTGTTGATACTTTTGGTATGTGTCTAAAATATTCCACACATGTAGCGGCGCTTTACAGTTATTTCACACTAAAACACTCAAAAATTTTCCACTAGCAACTTTTTCTGGAACCACTTTTTATCACTAGCAAAATTCATTTGCTTGCTACTAACTATTGGTCGAAATAGAGCCCTGGTCATGAAACTTGTGAAAAATCTATTTTTCGCCAATTCCTTTATATCTTTTTAAAAAGGGAATTCCAAAATAAAGTCAGCATAAAATTATCTTTCACAGCAATGGTTGGTTTGTTTGTTGGTGTTTCCACAACCAGCAACTCGGGATATGGAAACCACCAGACACGGGATCAAATAAGTTCTTTCTTCAGATGATTAACAGTTTTATGCACGAAGTAATCACATTAGTGCCCTAGTGCCTTTTTACTTGGCAGCCGGCCCAGCTTATTTTCTGGTAAATGTGAAGTTTAGCGTCCTAAATTATTTTGTTGGAAATGTCTAGAGGGATTTTGAAAAAGTGAGATGTACAGATTTTAAAGTATAAAATTTCATGGAAAATGGGGAAATTTTTTTTATCTTTATAGTGCATTTTAAAGATTTTTACTATAACATTTACATGTAAGTACAACGCTGTAAACAGAAGCTGCGGCAGATCTAAACGAAGGTCTTGTTTCAGTGTCCATTTTTTGCTGGCGGAAGAATACAAGAGAAGCGGGGAACGTTCTTGACAGGAAATCATTCCAATTTGTGCTACATGACAGAAAATAGTTCCTTCCTGTCACAGTTTTTCAAAAAAGCACAGTGACATTGCTTCAATCTTACGCATATCCCTGGTACGAAATAGAAAGTATGCAAACGCTTTTCTTCTGCAAAAGTGTTCAAGTACCTGTCACATTCTCAACAACGGAAGTTAAATGGCATTGGAAAGTTAAGGGTTTGCTCCTCTACTGACGGCGTGGTTCGCAGTTAAATGAAATTGAATTACCAAAAAAAAAAAAAAAAAAGGTCGATCAAGAGGTGACTGACTATTGTGCATCAAAGAATTAAACATGAAAAAACCTCGAACTTGTCACTGTGCTGTGAAAAATTGAGTCAGGAATGATGAGCTGTTTTCTGTAGTGTAGCATTACAAAATGGGGTACATGACTTTTAGCGTCCTAAATTATTTCGTCGGAAAATTTAACTGTGTGAGAAGTGCGACGTACAATTTTTTAAGCATGCAAAATAATGGGGAATGGTGAAGAAATATAGTATGTGTAGATAAAAGGAAATATTTTCGAAGTATTAACCTGCAAGTACAATGGTTTGGAAGAGTACGTGCAGTAGGCCTAAGATGACGGAGTCGATTTGCAGTCCGATGTATGGAAGCTTTGTTGAGAAGGGCAAGTAACGGGCGGAAGAGGTTGAGCAGTACGTAGTTATCAAAGCGTCTTGTAGGAATACGCGGAAGGAAAGAGGTCGGTCTTACACAGCACTGTAAGGTTGTTGTTTTTTAAAGGGTAATTTTGAGAAAGCGTAAGTACATAATCATCGGTCTCCACACTTCAATTTTGGATTGCGTCAGGGCTTAAAATTTCATTATCTGCCAAAATACAAGAAGCTACAGGCCTCCTCGCCATAGTAAAATATCTGAATTGAAGAAAATCATTAATTTTGAAAAATATCCGTTTCACGAGGAAGAAATGCCACGATGGACTGAATAACAGCACAAGTACAAATGAAGTGCTTGAAGAAATCACCTACCACTGCACATCTTCTAAACCATAACCAAAACTTTGGTTTCAACCGGAACCAAAACTTCTGTCGTACATAAATTCATTTATATTCCTTACTTGCTTCCCATTGGGAGACATTGTGAAACTAATGACATTCCGCACATAACTTTATAAAAATAAAACAAGTTTGAACTACTTGTACTTGCGCACGATTACATGACGCACTACACTCTTACGAAAAATATACCCCACTCCTGTTGTATTCTTCCGTGCATTCACAGCCAACTCGTACTCCGTTCCGACGCACGGAGTCTTCACGTGGTGGCCGTTAACATCGCTTCAGCCTCCTGCACCAACTGCTGCAAACACACCATCATACTCGCAGGTTAATACTTCGGAAAAATTATTTCCTTTTAATTACAAATACCAGTGTTAAAATTAAAAATAAATTTTCTACTGGCGCAGTGGACCACTAGAATTTGCAAACCACTGATGCACCAAAATGCACATGGTCCGTAAAAAAAAATAGTAAAAAATATTTAAGGACATTTACAATATATGCAGAAAATAACTTATCATTTTAATGGAATTATCTCCAATATTTGTTTTTAAACCTATTATTAGTTTGCAGTCTAAAAAGAAAAACATACAGCAAGGTAAAAGAAATAGAAATTTATTATTTTTTAACTTGCAGTAAACCAGAAAAAAAAAAAAAAATTACTGGCCATCATAGTAAAAGCAATAGTTCAGTGGTTCGGCAGAAGTTTTACTGGCCAATGGCCAGCGGACCACTGGGTAATTCGAACGTTGAATACTATATTTATACAGTAGTGAACAAAAGTATTTGGCGAAACACTTTTTCGACAATAATTTTTTTTCTGCTGGACCGAATCGGGTTATTTTGGGACATGATGTGTGTTATTTGTAAACATGACCCATATGCAGATGGATCGGAAACTTTAACACAGATCAGGTACCGAGCTTAATCGCAAAGATCATACAAATTGACCGACAAAGTAGGTCTGAATCACATTCACTTAATGCAATGATAACAGAAAACAAGTACAAGAAAACGACAAAACAATTACTAATACTTAGTGGGATAACCACGAGACTTGATAACAGCTGCACAACGGGCAGGTATAGAGTCCACTAGCTTCTCGACGGTGACCTGCGGAATTCGCGTCCATTCTGCATACAGTTGGTCGAACTTCTGGGTCCTATTCCGGCAGGTTTTATCCATACATCCTCTCTCCAGCTCCTCCCACATGTGCTCGATGGGGTTGAGGTCTGGAGATTGGCTTCGCCAGTCTAGAAGTGTGACCTGTTGCTGCTGGAAGGCTGCCTTCGCTACTCTGGAGGTGTGCTTCGGGTCGTTGTCTGCAGCATGATCTGGTTTGCCCATGGGAAGACATCGTTGATGAGCATATTCGTGTAGCTCTGGCCGGTCATTATTCCTTCAATATTGATGATGGGGGGCCCATTCAATTGCTAGAGAAGGCGCCGTAAATCATAAGTGATCCTCCTCCGTGCTTGACAGCCGGCTGAATGAACTGGGGGTTGAATCTCTGGCAACACGGACGTCGTACGTATCGGATGCCATCACTTCCAAACAAGTTGAACTTGCTGTCGTCGGCGAAAAGCACCTTACCCCAGCCAGCCTCGGTCCAGTGTTGATGACGGCACGCGACTCTGGCTCGTCGATTCTTGACTCCGATGACTGGTTTCTTGGCAGGGCGTCTTTCATTCAATCCACCAGCAATGAGACGACAGGAGATGGTCATTCGGCTGACGTTCAGGTCGTCGCTGTCGCGGAATTCGGTGATGTCCACAGCAGTCAAGGTGGGATCAGCACGAGATCGACAGAGGATGCGTCTATCCTGACGCAACGTAGTGGAACGAGGCCTATCACATCGTGGACTGTTCTCGACGGTCCCAGTCTTTTAACGTTGCAGGATAGCTGAAACAGACTGGTGTCAGATCTTCCGGGCCCTCGCAATGTCGGTGATGCACATTACAGATTCCATCATGTTCATTGCCGCTTGGCAAGCTCCAACAGGGATCTCTGCCTTTTTATCCATTTCTGAAAACCTAAGATTGACTTATCACACTACACATAACGAAAATCACAAGAAAAACATTAATGCATGCAGCAAACAAATGGGTAATAATTGGAGACTCTTGAATATGGCCCATTTCGAACGACAAATTCGCTCTGAGCGAAATACAAACTATGCGGCATTGTAACCCACGAATCAACACATTGTCATATCTCAAAATGACCCGATTTGGTCCAGCAGGACAAAAATTATGGTCGAAAAAGTGTTTTGCCAAATACTTTTGTCCGCTAATGTATATATAGAAATTTATTTTTAAACCTGCGGTAAATCAGAAAAAAAAATTACTGGCCATAGTAAAAGCAATATTTCAGTGGTCCGGCGGAAGTTTTACTGGCCAATGGCCAGCGGACCACTGGGTAATTCAAACACTGAATACTATATTTCTGCACCTTCCCCCATTGTTTTGTATGCTTAAAAAATTTTACGTTGTACTTTTCCCACAAAATAATTTAGGACGCTAAAACACACATTTTCCCAAAATGGAATGCTTTCCTGGCAAGAACTTTCTCCTGTTATCTTCCGCCAACAAAATGACAGCCGGAACAAGACCGTCCCATCATTTCAGTGGAGCAAAGCTTCATTTCATCGACACAGCTTCTGTTCACAACATTGTACTTACATGTAATAACCTATAAAAAAATTTTAAATGCACGAGAAAGATGACATTTTTTCACCATTTGCCACGGAATTTCATACTTAATCTGTACATTTCACTTTTTTTGGAAATCCTTCAACATTTCCGACTAAATAAATTTAGGACGTTAAACTACACATTTACCAATTTTTTTTTTGCTTCTCACAGCTAAATGTTCTTTAATGAACGTTTTCACAATGCACGTAAATAGTAAGAGGGGAAAACTTATTCCCACATACAGTACTCATTTGTTATCATTTATGTACAATTTTCTAATGTTTATCATGCTATGTTACATTAATGCCTACCACACTGTAAAGCTGTTTAATAAGTATAATGTTAAGCAAAACATTTTTTTTTCCCCTTGATTGGGGAAGGGGCCATTAAAAGTGCCATCCAGCTAAAATTTCTTGCCACCCAGCTGTAAAAAATCTTACCAATAGCATCTCAGGAGGGCTTTGATTGTTGTCCCTCTTCTAATTATTTTATAATGTAAATTACTGCTAACAGATTGATGAGGAGAAATAAGTGCAACACTAAGCTGAACTACCTCACTCAAAAGTGTTCTTTATGGCTTGTGCATGAGCCAACACCAAGCACAATACACAGAAAACGGAACTGCCATGCTGGACTGCAGAAGGCCAGTCAAGAATTGAAACACATTTTGGCTAGAAACCGCTATAAAAAAACTTTTTGACGTTGCAGAAGTGTTAACAGTTTAGTGTTCTTCCTAGTTTTTTTTTTTTTTTTTTACAGCCAGGTGGCAAGAAATTTTAGCTGGGTGGTACTTTTAGCGAACCTTTTCCCAATCGAAAAAAAAAATATTTTTTTGTAATTTGGGGAATATGTGTGTATTTTTTTAATTGTGGCTTTTGTTATTAAAAAAAATGTTTTGCTTAACATTATTATACATGTTAAACGTCTTTAGTGGTGTGGTAGGCATTAATGTAACATAACATGGTAAAGTTAAAAAAATATACAAAAATGGTTTTAAAAATGAGTATTTACCTAACAAATCATATTTGACACATTTTTTATCTTTTTTATAGATTGATTGTAGACCATTATGAGCAACTCAATAAGCTATAAGCAGTCACTTGTCCCTAATTTAAGGCCACTGGTTCCAGGGACGAGAGAGAACCAGTGCCGTAAGGCAAACACAATATCCATGTTTTACCGGGATTTGAACCTGGACCCTTCTCGGACATCATAAGCCAAAGCCTACACCACTGCACTACCAGGGAGGTGACAGATTTCTGTCAGTTTTGATGAATACTGATGGCATATGTGGGAATAAGTTTTTCATTCTTACATGTGCATTTTGAAAACATTTATTAAACAAAATACAATTGGATGGCAGACAATATTAACTGGGAAAGCTGCCCAGTAAAAGGCTCTAAGGAGAAAAACACTAGTTTATTTACCAGCAGCAAATAAAAAGCACCTTTTTGCAAAGTATCTATATTACCTTGTGTCCTAAACTCAGCATATTTAAAAAAAAAAAAGTTTGTTTCTCTCAGCGATAAGTTACAAAGCTTTTTTACCTGTTTGTGCAAGATTTTGATTCAAATTCACATTGTGCAATTGAATGCAGTAGTTTGTAAAAACAAGTGTTCTGCAAGAAACATAGAAATACAAAAAAAAAAAACTTCCCCAACCTGAGAATGGTGATACTACTAATATACTCTACAAATCACAACTTTTCTTATGTTACATTGTGACTTTTAAGTTTAGCTACCCATTGCTGTCCCTGTTGTCACAATTACTTCTGAATTTTTTAATTTAGCATTTTTAACGTTTCTCACGAATGAAAATGTCTAGAAACAAACTGAATACGAAATAATTTGGTCAGTAACTATGTTTAAAAATTCCAGCAAATTAGCAAAACTGTAACTGCTAGCAACAATACGGAATTTTTTATTTGATAAGCTAAGTGAAACTGCTGGGCGTCATTTTAAACAAAAGTTACGATATTGCTACAACAGAAAGTAAATGAAACAAAACCCAGCCGTCATTACCTAAAAATATCAGCATACAACGCAATCACTCAAAATTGCCCCCAAAGTAATAAAGCTGTAATGGAATACCCAATCTCGCAAGCAGAGGGCGATGCCCGCCAAGATTTCTAACAAAAGTTCAAGTCGCCTAACCTTTAACAGAAGTTAGGTTATCAAGTTTATTAAACAGAAAATTTTGAAGATTTAACACGAAACACTCGAACATTTTTCAAAGAACGTAACTTTACAAAATAATTTTTCTCAATAAATCAAAGCTAATCAACCGGGAAACTAAATAAATTTACAACAGATCCACGCAAAAAACGAAGTACTACACATAAAGAACATGCTAATGATACAAGGAAAAAAAAAAAAAAGGTTAACACAAATATTGACACATAATATGTAACACGACAATAAAATGAATGCAAAAATACAAACTTTAAACGAAATTGAAAGATAATTCGTTCGAAGTAGGCTTACCCATCAACATGGTCTATCTTGCCGGTTACTGTAGTTTCGTCACGAAATTCCACAGTTGTAGATTTTCCTTCAAGAGCTTGCAGCATGCAAACCAAAGTCTTCTGAGCTAGGGCTCTTTCTCTCATAGACATGATTGCTAACTAAGATTAGAATACAAAAATTCTAACTAAAACTTCAAAAACTGAAGTAACAACCCTATTCAGTTAACAACAGCTTCTTTTCACAAATGCTCAAAGCACAAAAAGCAACAAACCGGTTGCGGTGATTGGCTATTAATGTTGCCAGATAGTAAAAGCTATTTTTTAATATAAAGAAACAAGTTTTTTAATATTTTTTATTTTAATATAAGGAAACAACGTACATAAACGCAATTATTTATAACTTAACGTTTTCTATAGTTTCGTTTGGAGCTGTGGTATATTATAGTTTCGTTTGGAGCTGTGGTATATTATAGTTTCGCTTGGAGCGGTGATATGCTATTGGGTGTTGATCATCATCATCATCATCATCGTCAACCATTATCAATCCACTGCTGGACGAAGGTCTCCCCAAGTTTCCTCCACAACGGTCTGTCTTGTGCCAGTCTCCTCCATGTCACTCCCGCATATTTACGAATTTCATCCACCCATCTCCCATGTGGTCTTTTTCTGGGTCTTTTCCTGTCCCTTGGAATCCAATCTAAAATTTCGGCTGTCCATCTATGGTCTGTCCTTCTGGCAGTATGTCCAGCCCATTGCCATTTCAGGGATTTAACTCTGATCATGATGTCTTCCACTCTCGTCATTTTTCGGATCCACGAGTTCCTCTTCTTATCTCTCCTGGTTATACCAAGCATGCACCTCTCCATGCTACTTTGAGTTGTCTGCAGCCTTTGTATGTCTCTTTTAGTTAAGGTCCACGTCTCTGCACCATACGTAAGCACTGGAAGGATGCATTGATCAAACATTTTTCTTTTAAGACATAATGGCATATTGCTCTTGAAAATTATGCTGTTTCTTCCAAAAGCTCTCCAGGCAAGTTTTGTACGCCGATTAATTTCTTCATCAATGTGACCCTCACTTGATATCTGCTGTCCAAGATAAACATACGTATCTGTTATCTCCAGTTTTTCTCCATCAATCGATAAATCTTCATTTCTTGTAAAAGCATTGAACATCACTTTTGTCTTCTGAAAGTTCATTTTTAATCCCACTTCTTTACTCTTGTCAGCAAGTTCCTGGATCATACTCTGCAGCTCTGATGGGGTAGTTGCAAAAATGACTACGTCATTAGCAAAACGAAGGTGGGTTAGATAATCTCCATTAATCTTTATCCCTTTGTTTTCCCAGTTCAGTGATTGAAAGACATTTTCCAATGTGGCATTAAAGCGCTTCGGAGATATGGTGTCACCTTGTCTCACTCCCTTTCCAATTTTTATGTGTGTTGTATTTGCAAACAGCCGAATCTTTGCACTTGCATTTTCATAGATGTTATTAATAATATTAATGTATGCATCTTCAATACCGCAGGATTTCAGAGCCGTTATAACTGCTGATGGTTTCACCGAATCAAAGGCTTTTTCATAATCGATAAAAGCCATGCACAATGGAAGTTCATATTCCCTCGCTCTTTCAATTAGTTCTCTCAGTACGTGGATATGATCTATTGTGCTGTAGCCACTCCTGAATCCAGCTTGTTCTCTCGGTTGAGCCATGTCCAGTGTCACCTTCAAGCGGTGTGAAAGAACTTTAGTGAAGATTTTATAAACCACTGATAGGAGGCTGATAGGTCTGTAGTTCCTGAGATCCTCAATGTCACCTTTTTTATGTAGCAGGATCATTGTAGCATTGTTCCAATCCTCAGGAATTTTCCCTTCATTAAGGCATCGAGTGAAAATTTGGGCGAGTACTGTTTCGATTTCTCCACTTGCTTCTTGTATGATGTCTACAGTAATTCCATCTTCTCCTGGAGCTTTTCCCCTCTTCATGTTCTTGATTGCATGTGCAACTTCTGCTGGAAGGACTGGAAGAACTCTGGTACTGGTACCTTTCATGGTGTCTGGAGTACATGTATCATCCCTTTCATATAATTTGGAGTAGAAATCTTTCACTCTTGTCAAAATTTCGCCTCTATTTCTTGTTATAGAACCATCTTCTTTTCTCAGAGCCATAATCTGTTTTCTTCCCTTACTGAGATGTCCCTTTGCTATCTTTAGGCTTTGGTTGTTTTTCAATTGCTTTCCTCACTAGCTCACAGTTGAATTTCCTTACGTCTTCAGTGATACTTTTTCGTGCTGTCTTGCATAGCTCTATATATTCCACTTTGGAAGTCACATCTTCTTTAGTTGTCCTCATCTCTCTTCTTTTTTGCATCAACATTTTGGTTTTTTCTGATAATTTGTTCACATGTAACTTGTTCTTAGACCCAGCTAATTTTGTTGCTGTTTCCATAAGAGCTTTGATTACTTTTCTGTTAACTTCCGAAATATCCACTTCTTCCGATGTTAGGCCTTCTAAAGCAGAGAATCTGTTCTTCAGTTCCAACTTGAAAGTATTATGGTGTTTTTTAAGGTTGGTTATGTCAATACATTTTGTTTGTCTTATGAGCTTGCCACGTTCCAGTTTAGTGTTGAGGTGCATCTTACATCTCACCAATCTATGGTCACTACCTGTGTTGAACTTGTTCAGCACACTGCAGTCTTCGATGACGAATTTTTGTTACACATAATAAAATCAATTTCACTTGTCGTCCCAATTGGATGTCTCCATGTCCATTTCCTGTGTGGCTTTTTCTTGAAAAAGGAATTCAAGATGAAAAATCCTTCTGCCTCTGCAAACTCAACGAGAGTATTTCCACGCTGGTTTCTGTTGCCGTGACCGAATTTACCTACTGAAGTTTCATTCTGTTGCCGTTGCCCTATTTTTGCATTGAAATCTCCCATAATTATCTTCAAGTGCTGCTTACCTTTATTATTTAGATGACGAATTTCCTCATAAAATTCTTCAATTTCTTCTTCAGGATGACTTGTGGTGGGTGCATAAGTTTGAATAATCTGAGCCTGGTATCTTCTCGATAGTTGGATAACGAGTCGTGCAGCTCTGTCGGAGGAACTTTCAACTTCTACCACTTTATCCTTCAGTTTCTTGTTTATTATAAGTCCAACACCACTAGTTCTACCAGTATCTGTCCCACGATAATAGAAGAGATGTCCACTTTTCAGTTCAATGAGATCTTCTCCTTTTCTCCTTACCTCACTTAGCCCCACGATGTCCCACTTGATCCTTTGTAGTTCCTCTTCCAATTCAAGAAGCCTTGAATCAGAAGATAGGGAGCGTCCGTTATAGGTAGCCAAGGTCAGCATCAAATGGCAGCCTAGTCCGATCCTCCGGGATTCTTAGCACCCTCTGCCTTCATGTCGCACTGGCCGCTGCCTTGGCCAGGAGTACATTCCAGCTGCCGGAGACTGAGGGCCAAGATTTAAGTTGTAGAGTCATTTTGGAGGCGTTTGGCCATAACTCACCACGCTGGCCAAGCGGGTTGGTGAGTGTGGGATAGCATTTCCTCTGATCCCGATGGTATAGTTATACCGCTATTGGCGGTCGTCAGAGCCACTTTAGTGGGAACAGGATGCACCACGAGAAGGCGGGGTTGGCATTTGTCAAGGAGAGGCTGTGATGTTACGCATCACCTGACCTTACATCCCTGGGTGTTGATATCCTATAATATTGTACAGTATAATAGAAATCAACTATTGCGTGTTGATTTCTTGCGACGATTGCACGTTTCACGCTCACGTCAAAAGAAAAACAATATTTTGTTAAGCACGTTCCATTTTTCCTGAAGATTTACTACGAGATGCATGATGAGGCATCTTGATAGGAAGAAGACGGCCGAAATGAATCCAAAAATTTAAAATCGTTCAAGTTTTTGCCATAAGCTGTAGGCAAAATATCCACGGAGATTTCTTTTCATTTCTAATGTGTAAGGAGGGAAGTGGGAATTTATTATTAAACAAACAGTTTATTGGAATTTTTCAAAGCTAAACATTTGCATGTAGAAGAATTTAAGAATTTTTAGCAACGGAAATATTTTATTGGGGTACTAGGATTTTTTTTAATTCAGGATTAGCAATCGTTTTGACCGTTCCGGTGATGCACTGGTCCACGGTGTATGTGGTCAGGTGATACGACTGTGCAAACAAAAATCGCCCGTTAATGCCACTAGTCACTAGATGGCGCGACGAACGTGTAGGCCGATGATTTGATACAACCTATGCTTTCTTAAGTGAGGAAGCGGCAGAAACATTCGTATTTTATGAATGCTATTTTTCTTGGAATTAAAAAAACAATAACCTGGAACGCTTCGCAAATATGCACTTTTGTGCCTATCACATGGAAATCGTCAAATAAGCGTTATATATATATATATATCATCATCATCATCATTGTCAACCATTATCAATTCACTGCTGGACGAAGGTCTCCCCAAGTTTCCTCCACAACGGTCTGTCTTGTGCCAGTCTCCTCAATGTCACTCCCGCATACTTTCGAATTTCATCCACCCATCCTCCATGTGGTCTTCTTCTGGGTCTTTTCCTGTCCCTTGGAATTCAATCTAAAATTTCGGCTGTCCATCGATGGTCTGTTCTTCTGGCAGTATGTCCAGCCCATTGCCATTTCAGGGATTTAACTCTGATCATGATGTCTTCCACTCTTGTCATTTTTCGGATCCACGTGTTCCTCTTCTTATCTCTCCTGGTTACACCAAGCATGCACCTCTCCATGCTACTTTGAGTTGTCTGCAGCCTTTGTATGTCTCTTTTAGCTAAGGTCCACGTCTCTGCACTATACGTAAGCACTGGAAGGATGCATTGATTAAACACTTTTCTTTTAAGTCATAATGGCATATTGCTCTTGAAAATTATGCTGTTTCTTCCAAAAGCTCTCCAGGCAAGTTTTATACGCCGATTAATTTCTTCACCAATGTGACCCTCACTTGATATCTGCTGTCCAAGATAGACGTACCTGTCTGTTATCTCCAGCTTTTCTCCATCAATCGATAAATCTTCATTTCTTGTAAAAGCATTGAACATCACTTTTGTCTTCTGAAAGTTCATTTTTAATCCCACTTCTTTACTATTGTCAGCAAGTTCCTGGATCATACTCTGTAGCTCTGATGGGGTAGTTGCAAAAATGACTATGTCATCAGCAAAACGAAGGTGGGTTAGATAATCTCCATTAATCTTTATCCCTTTGTTTTCCCAGTTCAGTGATTGAAAGACATTTTCCAATGTGGCATTAAAGAGCTTTGGAGATATGGTGTCACCTTGTCTCACTCCTTTTCAATTTTTATGTGTGTTGTATTTTCAAACAGCCGAATCTTTGCACTTGCATTTTCATAGATGTTATTAATAATATTAATGTATGCATCTTCAATACCGCAGGATTTCAGAGCCATTGCAACTGCTGATGGTTTCACCGAATCAAAGGCTTTTTCATAATCGATAAAAGCCATGCACAATGGAAGTTCATATTCCCTCGCTCTTTCAATTAGTTCTCTCAGTACGTGGATATGATCTATTGTGCTGTAGCCACTCCTGAATCCAGCTTGTTCTCTCGGTTGAGCCATGTCCAGTGTCACCTTCAAGCGGTGTGAAAGAACTTTAGTGAAGATTTTATAAACCACTGATAGGAGGCTGATAGGTCTGTAGTTCCTGAGATCCTCAATGTCACCTTTTTATGTAGCAAGATCATTGTAGCGTTGTTCCAATCCTCAGGAATTTTCCCTTCATTAAGGCATCGAGTGAAAATTTGGGCGAGTACTGTTTCGATTTCTCCACTTGCTTCTTGTATGATGTCTACAGTAATTCCATCTTCTCCTGGAGCTTTTCCCCGCTTCATGTTCTTGATTGCATGTGCAACTTCTGCTGGAAGGACTGGAAGAACTCTGGTACTGGTACCTTTCATGATGTCTGGAGTACATGTATCATCCCTTTCATATAATTTGGAGTAGAAATCTTTCACTCTTGTCAAAATTTCGCCTCTATTTCTTGTTACAGAACCATCTTCTTTTCTCAGTGCCATAATCTGTTTTTTCCCCTTACTGAGATGTCCCTTTGCTATCTTTAGGCTTTGGTTGTTTTCAATTGCTTTCCTTACTAGTTCACAGTTGAATTTCCTTACGTCTTCAGTGATACTTTTTCGTACTGTGTCTTGCATAGCTCTATATATTCCACTTTGGAAGTCACATCTTCTTTAGTTGTCCTCATCACTCTTCTTTTGCATCAACATTTTGGTTTTTCCTGATGATTTGTTCACATGCAATTTGTTCTTAGACCCAGCTAATTTTGTTGCTGTTTCCATAAGAGCTTTGGTTACTTTTCTGTTAACTTCAGAAATATCCACTTCTTCCGATGTTAGGCCTTCTAAAGCAGAGAATCTGTTCTTCAGTTCCAATTTGAAGGTATTATGGTGTTTTTTAAGGTTGGTTATGTCAATAGATTTTGTTTGTCTTATGAGCTTGCTACGTTCGAGTTTAGTGTTGAGGTGCATCTTACATCTCACCAATCTATGGTCACTTCCTGTGTTGAACTTGTTTAGCACACTGCAGTCTTCTATGACGAATGTTTTGTTACACATAATAAAATCAATTTCACTTGTCGTCCCATTTGGATGTCTCCATGTCCATTTCCTGTGTGGCTTTTTCTTGAAAAAGGAGTTCAAGATGAAAAACCGTTCTGCCTCTGCAAACTCTACGAGAGTATTTCCACGCTGGTTTCTGTTGCCGTGACCGAATTTACCTACTGAAGTTTCATTCTGTTGCCGTTGCCCTATTTTTGCATTGAAATCTCCCATAATTATCTTCAAGTGCTGCTTACCTTTATTATTTAGATCACGAATTTCCTCATAAAATTCTTCAATTTCTTCTTCAGCATGACTTGTGGTGGGTGCATAAGTTTGAATAATCTGAGCCTGGTATCTTCTCGACAGTTGGATAGTGAGTCGTGCAGCTCTGTCAGAGGAACTTTCAACTTCTACAACTTTATCCTTCAGTTTCTTGTTTATTATAAATCCAACCCCACTAGTTCTGCCAGTATATATATATATATATATATATATATATATATATATGTGTGTGTAAGGTCAGGTGATGCGTAACATCACAGCCTCTCCTTGACAAATGTCAACCCCGCCTCCTCGTGGTGCATCCTGTTCCCACTAAAGGGGCTCTGACGACCGCCAATAGCGGTATAACTATACCATCGGGATTAGAGGAAATTCTATCCCACACTCACCAACCCGCTTGGCCAGCGTGGTGAGTTATGGCCAAACCCCTCCAAAATGATTCCACAACTTAAATCTTGGCCCTCAGTCTCCGGCAGCTGGAATGTACCTGGCCAAGGCAGCGGCCAGTGCGACATGAAGGCAGAGGGTGCTAAGAATCCCCGGAGGACCGGACTAGGCTGCCATCTGATGCTGACCTTGGCTACGTACAATGGACGCTCCCTATCTTCTGATTCAAGGCTTCTTGAATTGGAAGAGGAACTACAAAGGATCCAGTGGGACATCGTGGGGCTAAGTGAGGTAAGGAGAAAAGGGGAAGATCTCATCGAACTGAAAAGTGGACATCTCTTCTACTATCGTGGGACAGATACTGGCAGAACTAGTGGTGTTGGATTTATAATAAACAAGAAACTGAAGGATAAAGTTGTAGAAGTTGAAAGTTCCTCTGACAGAGCTGCACGACTTGTTATCCAACTCTCGAAAAGATACCAGGCTCAGATTATTCAAACTTATGCACCCACCACAAGTCATCCTGAAGAAGAAATTGAAGAATTTTATGAGGAAATTTGCCATCTAAATAATAAAGGTAAGCAGCACTTGAAAATAATTATGGGAGATTTCAATGCAAAAATAGGGCAACGGCAACAGAATGAAACTTCAGTAGGTAAATTCGGTCACGGTAACAGAAACCAGCGTGGAAATACTCTCGTTGAGTTTGCAGAGGCAGAAGGGTTTTTCATCTTGAACTCCTTCTTCAAGAAAAAGCCACACAGGAAATGGACATGGAGACATCCAAATGGGACGACAAGTGAAATTGATTTTATTATGTGTAACAAAAAATTCGTCATAGAAGACTGCAGTGTGCTAAACAAGTTCAACACAGGTAGTGACCATAGATTGGTGAGATGTAAGATGCACCTCAACACTAAACTTGAACGTGGCAAGCTCATAAGACAAACAAAATCTATTGACATAACCAACCTTAAAAAACACCATAATACCTTCAAGTTGGAACTGAAGAACAGGTTCGCTGCTTTAGAAGGCCTAACATCAGAAGAAGTGGACATCTCTGAAGTTAACAGAAAAGTAACCAAAGCTCTTATGGAAACAGCAACAAAATTAGCTGGGTCTAAGAACAAGTTGCATGTAAATAAATTATCAGGAAAAACGAAAATTTTGATGCAAAAAAGAAGAGAGATGAGGACAACTAAAGAAGATGTGACTTCCAAAGTGGAATATATAGAGCTATGCAAGACAGTAAGAAAAAGTATCACTGAAGACGTAAGAAAATTCAACTGTGAACTAGTGAGGAAAGCAATTGAAAACAACCAAAGCCTAAAGATAGCAAAGGGACATCTCAGTAAGGGAAGAAAACAGATTATGGCACTGAGAAAAGAAGATGGTTCTGTAACAAGAAATAGAGGCGAAATTTTGACAAGAGTGAAAGATTTCTACTCAAATTATATGAAAGGGATGATACATGCACTCCAGACATCAAAGATACCAGTACCAGAGTTCCTCCAGTCCTTCCAGCAGAAGTTGCACATGCAATCAAGAACATGAAGCGGGGAAAAGCTCCAGGAGAAGATGGAATTACTGTAGACATCATACAAGAAGCAAGTGGAGAAATCGAAACAGTACTCGCCCAAATTTTCACTCGATGCCTTAATGAAGGAAAGATTCCTGAGGATTGGAACACCGCTACAATGATCCTGCTACATAAGAAAGGTGACATTGAGGATCTTGGAAACTACAGACCTATCAGCCTCTTATCAGTAGTTTATAAAATCTTCACTAAAGTTCTTTCACACCGCTTGAAGGTAACACTGGACATGGCTCAACCGAGAGAACAGGCTGGATTCAGGAGTGGCTACAGCACAATAGATCATATCCACGTGCTGAGAGAACTAATTGAAAGAGCGAGGAATATGAACTTCCATTGTGCATGGCTTTTATTGATTATGAAAAAGCCTTTGATTCAGTGAAACCATCAGCAGTTACAATGGCTCTGAAAACCTGCGGTATTGAAGATGCATACATTAATATTATTAATAACATCTATGAAAATGCAAGTGCAAAAGATTAGGCTGTTTGAAAATACAACACACGTAAAAATTGGAAAGGGAGTGAGACAAGGTGACACCATATCTCCGAAGCTCTTTAATGCCACATTGGAGGGTGTTTTTCAGTCGCTGAGCTGGGAAAACAAGGGGATAAAGATTAATGGAGATTATCTAACCCACCTTCGTTTTGCTGATGACGTAGTCATTTTTGCAACTACCCCATCAGAGCTGCAGAGTATGATCCAGGAACTTGCTGACAAGAGTAAAGAAGTGGGATTAAAAATGAACCTTCAGAAGACAAAAGTGATGTTCAATGCTTTTACAAGAAATGAAGATTTATCGATTGATGGAGAAAAGCTGGAGATAACGGACACGTACGTTTATCTTGGACAGCAGATATCAAGTGAGGGTCACATTGATGAAGAAATTAATCGGCGTACAAAACTTGCCTGGAGAGCTTTTGGAAGAAACAGCATAATTTTCAAGAGCAATATGCCATTATGACTTAAAAGAAAAGTGTTTGATCAATGCATCCTTCCAGTGCTTACGTATGGTGCAGAGACGTGGACCTTAACTAAAAGAGACATACAAAGGCTGCAGACAACTCAAAGTAGCATGGAGAGGTGCATACTTTGGTGTAACCAGGAGAGATAAGAAGAGGAACTCGTGGATCCGAAAAATGACAAGAGTGGAAGACATCATGATCAGAGTTAAATCCCTGAAATGGCAATGGGCTGGACATACTGCCAGAAGGACAGATCATCGATGGACAGCCGAAATTTTAGATTGGATTCCAAGGGACAGGAATAGACCCAGAAGAAGACCACATGGGAGATGGGTGGATGAAATTCGAAAGTATGCAGGGGTGACATGGAGGAGACTGGCACAAGACAGACCGTTGTGGAGGAAACTTGGGGAGACCTTCGTCCAGCAGTGGATTGATAATGGTTGACAATGATGATGATGATGATATATATATATATATATATATATATTGGCCACAGAGTGAGTACTCTAACGTGAAGATTTCTGAGAAGACGATGCTGAGGTTTTTACTAAGGCAATAGAGAATAGACCCTTTATCGTAAAAAAAATTGTGCTTCTTGTAAAATGAGATGGTGCTGTACATTCGGAGGAGCAATTTTAACACGGAATAGCAGTTTTTGCGTAAGTCATTGGAGCATCGTTAACGGAAACTGCTGAATTTGAAAACTTACCGAAATTTTCGCTAAAAATAATTTTGATTAATCTTCAGCTCGAGAAATCATTCACTATTTTTTTTTCATTTAGTAATAAACAATATATCTTACACATTTGTTTTATTTTTGTACCTGATCATACTAATGAATAACGCTCTCCCCCCATCTGTGCTGGTGATAACGACCGAGAATGTGCATCGTGAAAAAATTGCTGCTTTTCATCGGCGGAGATTTCCCCCGACCTGCGTGCATATAGTACGATGAACATGTTTGATATAAGGGAAAAAATTTTGATCCTGCTTTTAAACAACTTAATACTCTTAACATAAAAATTTTCCACATTGTAAAGTGTGGAAAAATGCATCCCATCTTAATGCTTGCCGCCATTTATCCAACTCTGTTGGTGTTACATATTAAGCCTTAAAAAGAGACACGAACTTACTTTTTAAGCAGTAACGAACTCCATTAGAGAACATAAACTTTTATTTTATAACAACAATCATTCGTCCGCCTCATAGCAAATCCGCCATTACCATACATACCTCCTTGTCACAACTCCCAAAGTCCCTAGTAATTCTTTATTATGCTACAGTTGGGTCAATAAAGGTTGATACAAGTTCTTTATATGCTGCATAACCTGTCCGATAACCTATAGTTTCGGTACAAAACAGTTTCGCCCATACCTAAAACAGAACTGAACAGATTCTAGTCCGACATTAGCTACACTATAAATTTATCTCCTGTTAATTGAAAACAGAGTTGAAGTACTTTACCTTCTGTATAAAAACTTCAAATTTTCTGGAACTCCATACAATATAATTACACAAAGTAGTAAATAAAAAATACCCAAGATAAATACCAATTTTACACTGCTGAATTCATAGCATGAACCATCGGCCCACAACTCCTGAACGCCCCGTGGCGAGCTGTGACTTAACAGTCCGTTTTACAAACTGTAGACAGCATGGAGAGTCCAATCACCGTACATGGTGCTAAAGTTATGGATCTGGATCCACCGCAGATCCAGATCCATAGCCTTGTGGTTTTAAAATGTTTCTTTCGGGATGTTACATCACGAAAGAAACATTTTTAAATTATAACCTGAGATAACGTTAACCCTTTTATTTACTTTGAAATATAAAATTTCTCACTGGATGGAAAACAATTGAAGATTCTAACAGTGCATCGAAATTTTTGATAGCAGAAACCAATTTTATTCACGTCATGTTTAATATTGTTTGTATTACTTCACATTATGAATTTTTTAAATGGTGTTGAACTAGTTTGCTCACTCAAATGATTTCTGCTAGTAACTTTTAAATATCCTTCAATCAAAATAATGTTATGACGCGGCGCGGAGGGGGGGGGGGTAATGCCTACCAAGAGCTATAAGCAGTGCCGTCCTTAATTTAGGACCGTTGGTTCCAGGGCGGAAGACGAACACACCTCCCATGTCTAAGCTGACCAGAAGTCCTGAATTCTTCAGGACAGTCCTCGAAATTACTTTACTGTCCCCAAAAACGTCCGATACCTTTGGGGACTCAGACTGTCCTCAAATTTTGATGTTTGTCCTCAAGTGTCCTCAGTGGTGTAGCCAGAAACACCTTAGCCGCCCCGGTGGCACAGTGGTCTAAGGCGCTGGCCTCTGATCATTCGTCCGTAAGGGGTCCGGGTTCGAATCCCGGTCAGGCATGGATGTTGTGTTTGTTTTACGGCACTGGCTCTCTCCCTTCCCTGGAACCAGTGACCCTAAATTAGGGACAGGCGACTGCTAATAACCCATTGAGTTGCTCACGGTGGTCGTTAAACCTCCAATAAAAAAAACACCTAAAGGGGGGGGGGGGTCCATGGGTTTGGTTCATTGGTGAAAGTCTTGCATATAAATACACTGACGGAAAAAAAATCCCAACACCAAGAAGGGGTTGTGTTAGATAAACGACAGTTGGTAGGCGGTGAGAGTACATCTCTAAGATGACGTCTATGCAAATTTCGCGCTCGGCGCATACGTGTGGCGCTAGTAGCGCCCCTCGGAACATGCAAAGCAGGTTTGCTGTAAATACGCGCTGTAATATTCGTGAGCGTTAGTTATCGTTGAGATTCGACGTAGGTGTTGATGTTAGTCAAGAATTCCTTTAAGAAGACGAAGAAGTCATTATCAACAGCTCACGGAGTTTGAACGAGGTTGTGTAATAGAGCAACGAGAAGGTGAATTTTCTTTCCGCAATATTGCAGAACGCCTTGGCAGGAATGTAGCCACTGTGCATGATATTTGGCAGCGGTGGTCAAGGGAAGGTACTGCCTCAAGAAGACCGGGTTCCGGCCAGCCACGTTGCACTACTGAGAAGGAAGACCGCCGTGTACGGCGTATGGCCGTGGCGAATCGTACCGCGTTTGCGGCAGCAATTCGAGCTGCAGTTGCCACCACAGTGACACAACGAACTTTTACAAATCGGTTACTTGAAGGACAGCTCCGAGCCAGACGCCCTGTAGCGTGCATTCCACTTACTCCAAACCACTGCCGTTTGTGACGTCAGTGGTGTCAAGCTAGAGCTCATTGGAGGACGGAGTGGAGATCTGTTGTGTTTTCTGATGAAAGCCGGTTCTGCCTCGGTGCCAGTGATCTCCGTGTATGGGTTAGAAGGAGGTTAAGTGTGCGCCAGCATCCAACCTGTCTGTGGCCGAGACACACTGGACCTACACCTGGAGTTATAGTCTGGGGAGCAATTTCCTATGACAGCAGGAGCACTCTCGTGGTTATCTCACGCACCCTGACGGCACAGTTGTACGTCGGTCTGGTGAATCAACCTGTTGTGCTGCCATTCATGAACAGCATTCCAGGGGGTGTTTTCCAGCAGGATAACGCTCGTCCGCATACCGCTGTTGTAACCCAACATGCTCTACAAAGTGTCGACATGTTGCCGTGGCGTGCTAGATCACCAGACCTTTCACGAATCGAGCACGTATGGGACATCATTGGACGACAACTCCAGCGTCACCCCCAACCAGCATTAACCGTCCCTGTATTGACCGACCAAGTGCAACAGGCATGGAACTCCATCCCACAAACTGACATCCAGCACCTGTACGACACAATGCATGAACGTTTGCGTGCTTGCATTCAACATTCTGGTGGTTACACCGGTTATTAATGTACCAGCATTTCACATTTAAAATGGCTCTTCTTGCGCTTACATTAAGCTGTGATCTTGAAACCTTAATCGATTAAATATGTTACCTATACAAATGTATTGCCGTCATTTCATTCCTCTACAACTATTTCTTCGTGGTGTTGGGATTTTTTTCCGTCAGTGTATATATCGCTTTAATTTCATACTAAATTTTTCCTCAAGGAGAGGAGGGGGGGGTCCGGACCCGAGGACCACCTCCTTGGCTTCGCCTATGAGTGTCCTCGACTCTACATTTCTTCATTAGGTCGTTAGATTTCTAATGAAAGCTATTATTAAAAATAGTTTTCGTTGCACGAATTTTCCCATATGCTTCTTGTGTAAACAAATTTTGAATGTTTTTTTCCTTTCTCAGAGTTTAAAGACCACCGTGAGTAACTCTACAGACCATAAGCAGTCGTCTGTCCACAAATGAGGGACATCCGTTCCAGGGAAGGGTGAGAACAAGTGATGTAAGACAAACACACCACCGGTCCCTCATTTGGTACTCGAACCCGTACCAATTGTACGAATGATTAGTGGCCAGCATTAAGAGAACTGGGGCAGCCAAATTTCAGCTGTACTTGTTCTGAGTTCATCCAAAAACTTTGCAAAATGAAAAATTCGCCATGCAATTCGTTCATTATGTGCGCAGCTCATTTTTAAATCAGCACATATACCTAATGTAAAGCATTTCACTTTTGCTGATATGTTCTCGCTATCATAACTGTGCTTTGCCAGTAGAAATTATCAATATTCTACAAGATATATTCTTTTAAGACATAAATTTTCATATGTAATATCACACTTACAGAAACAGTACAATTTTGTGTTAAAAGGATGTGTGATTTGCATATTTATTTTGAGTATGCGTGTGTCCCCAAATGAACTGGAGATCTGGGGACGCCACGCCATTTTGTCCTCAGATCAGTGTTCCAATATCTGGTCACCTTACCCATGCCCTATTAGGGACTCAAAACCACGCCTACGTGGGGAAATGGTCTGAAGGCAGTGAATAGACCAGTGCACCGCGGCATCATGAAATTCCAAGGCCATGGATCCGAATCTGTGGAGAAGAGATTGATTTCCTGTGTAAGTTTAGTTCCATCTAGTGTCTCAGAAAGATCCCAGAAGTGAGAATTTTGAGAAGTGGTGTAAGTAGCCCATTCTGACTGGAAAACGTTGAAAATTAAGTGATGAATGAATAGTTCTAAAGAGCGTAAGAGAAGACTGGTTCAAAACAAGTAGTCTCAGTACCAACAAGCAATAATGGCTTTAGGCGGTTTTCGAACCACAGCGAGTCATGCAATAATGAAGGCACCCAGTGAAACATCACACGTATACTTACCGTTAATCCTCTTGCTGTTTAGACAAGTATGAATGAATGTAAACGTCCACACATGGAAAAGATCAGGAACTTACACTATCCTCGATATCTGTGTGTATCAGAAGCGTATCAAGAAAAGTTTCAATCGGAGGACAAAATGTCGGTATCACAACACAACACTTTCAAAATAATAATGTTTTCTAAACACTGAAATATCTTCAATAATTTTAAAAATAATTAAACATTTTTAAATATTTTTTAATAATTATGTTTCAATGGTCAGAAAATTAATACTAATTGTTACAAATTACCAGTGCAATAACCAAATTTTTGACTTTCGTATTTGTAAAAATTAAATTCCATTTTAAAATTTAACAATCCGCGGAAGATTTAATCTAAGATCTGATTAATGCACACAATACGTACTAAGCATTGAATTTTTTTAAGTTTTTGCAAAAATACACATTCAGAAATTGCATAACATACACTATATGTTGCATGTGGTATAAAAAGTTCTTCTCAAAATCTTAGTATTACACAAACGGAATAGCTTTAATTGAAAATTTAAATTGCAATATTATTCCAAATATCAGGTTAGACAACGTTGCACAAAAAGAGACCCAGTATTAAATTTATAGGAACATATAAAATGCACTATGTATTCATTAATCACTCGTCATTTTTACTATTAACAAAAATCATCAGAAAAATTTGTTGTTAGTGCGTAATTAATGAAAGAAAAAGTTGTGATACATAAACAAGTACCTTATAAAGGAAAAAATTAAAATAAGAAAAAGATTAGGTGAATAAAAAAAGAGAGCAAAAAAAAAAAAGAGTGGAGTTCTAGTGGACCACAGAGCTGGAATGTTTCAAATATTAATAAGGTAATAATTGTAAACGTAAAAAAAAATACTGACTCTATCTCAAAAATTCAACTTGCGGTAGCTCAATACCCAATTTTGAAACGATTTGGGTACTACATTTTTACATGAAAACAAAGAATGCTAGAGGAGTATTTTTCTTTTTTTACATAAAACATGATTGCCACAATCACATATACATGTTATACCCAATAAATATTTTAATGTAAAACTTCTGTCAGAAATGTAAAGAGAAATTAAAATGTCAAAATTTTAGAAGAAAGATTAATCGATATCTGTTACTTTTTCCATGACACGAAAATATTTTTAAAGGAGGTTGGAAAAAAGTCATACATAGTTTTAAAGATAACGGTACCTGAAAATAACAAAGCCGACCCCGGTGGCTGAGTGGTCTAAGCGCTTGGCCTTGACCATTCGCGTGAGACCGCTCTGAGTTCGAATCCCGATGAGGTAAGAATGTTGTGTTTGTCTTACGATATGACTCTCTCTCTTCCCTGAACTCAGTGGCCTTAAATTTGGGACGGGCGACAGCTTACAGCACATTGAGTTGGTTACGGTGGCCGTCAATCCCCTAAACCCAAAAGAAGAAACAACAAATTCAACGTGGTTTGCATAGGGCCTACAAAAGCCTTTAACCCATTAAGCGTCCGATATACCTGAACCAAATGATCCCCAAAAATTTCTGCGTTCTCCAAACAGAAATGCTCATATAGAGGACGAGTTTTATGAAAGGTACAGCTGAATAAGTCCTTCCCCCTCTCACCTCAGCAGTGCTGACCGTAAACCTGTCAGTCCCGATAAGCTTTCCATTCTAGTTTTTAATTCTCTGCTCTAGGGCCCAAAGCATGATGGGGAAGGCCTAGTCTCCCTGAAACGGGCATCATGCCACTCGGCAGGAACACAAGTGACCCAAAGGTTTCTCTCCTTTTATTGTTTCATCAACATTATTATTGCTAATGCAGCAGGAAAATAGTCTGAAAGGATTAGTGTCAATCGTCTCTCTAAATGACCACTTTGAATTAAAAAAGTAAAAGCAACGTTTCCAATGCGCAGCTTCACTCGTTCTAGCAGAGTTCGTCTCACTTCTGAAACAGCGAATGTATTTGTTCTAGAGCTTACTTCAGCCTATGTTGCTAACCTCGAGTTTATACGTAACAGTTAAAAAGGAGACACAACCCGCCTTTACACGATTAAAAACATATCACAGTTCACGTTGTGACAAGTAAAATATTTAATACATTTAAAAATACACGATTAAAATCATGATATCTTTCGATTCCCGCACTGCGAATCATCATCAGGTGTGGCGTACTTAACAGTGGTAAAAGTTTACATAAGTCGGTTCCATACTACCAGGTGACGTAATAGATATGTACTGCACATGCTCCAGAACATTAAGGGGTACTGACTAATATCAGTTTACAAGATTCAATGATGTTGGTATAGATGTAATTAATGTTCTAAGTACAAGGTTATTAGAACTAACTTACCGTTTCCATTTAGTTGGAATATTAGCAGGGATTTCATCATTTCAACAGTTTTGCTGATTTTTGAACATGTGCAAACTTTCAGACAATAAGGATCGTGGGCTTGCGAGGATGGAAGTATCCTCTCACTTAGGATAATGTGTTCCTTTGTTCACAAGTCATGAGAGAGCGGTTTTTTGGGATTCAGTTTTTACATCATACTTAAGTTCTGCGATCCGCGTTTGTAATGTTCTCAAGGTAGAGCCGATATATAATTGACGTTACAGTTCTGTTCCACAGCTTTCATCAGGACAGTATATACACCGTAGCGATTGTGCATGGCCATTCGATCACGATTTTTACGAATCAAAGATTGTATATGTGTGATTTTAACACCAAAATAAACTTTATTTCTGCGGCAAGCATTTTATAACCTTGGTATAATGCAAGGAAAAAATGACATACTTCCCACGAATTTCCGAGTTTGATGATCAATAGTTAAAGCTGCAAATGTTGACCTTTTAATCCCTTTTTAAGATACGGTTGACTTCTGACCGTGCTTCTGAATTTGAATATCCAAAATTTTCAGCCAAGGTTATTATCTTATTCAGTGCTTTACGAAAGAGATCATGGGAAGATTAGTGAGTTAGGGCTCGGCGTAAAAGAAAATGTAGGGATGAAAGTTTATGCGAAAGGGGTGAGCGGAATTTTTTTAATCAAGTCAGGGCAGAACGATGACTTGCTGAAAACTGAGTAGCTGATTGATTGAGTATTTCGATTACGACGCAATTGAAAATCAAGAAACGGAAGTACAAAGTTATTTTCTAACAACTCAACAGTAAATTTGATTGAGGAGAAAAAAGAAGAAAGTCGTAACAAAACTGTTGTACTCATTAAATCCCTGCTAATATTCCAATTCAATGGAAACGGTCCATTAGTTCTAATAACCATGCACTTAGAACATTAACTATATCGATACCAACATTATCGAATCTTGTAAACTGATATTATTCAGTACCCCTTAATATTCTGGATATGTGCAGTACATATCTATTACGTCCCCTGGTAGTATGACTCAACTTATATAAACTCTTACCACTGTTAAATACACCCAGGGGCGCACCAAGCGGGGTTCAACGGGTGCTAAGCACCCGGGCGCCAGATTCCGGGGGCGGAAGGACCCACAATCAATTTTTTCGGTTGATAAATTAATATCAGTGACGTGGGAGAAGTTATGAAAACGTTATACTGTGAGAAATCGTAATGCTAAGTGGAACGTTTACTTTTTTAGTAACAATAACTGGTTTATTATTCAACAGAAAACGGCTTGAAATCAGAGAATAATTTTTATTGCTTTGTTCAGTAACAGATACCGCGGGCAAAGGATTGAAAATTCTTTTTCTAATTTTTTTTTAAAAATCTTGAAGATTTCAGCATTCATGGATGCGTGGACAGAGCTATGAAAAATGGGGCCAATATGTAGGAAAAACATAATGGACTTCAAAAAGCATAATTTGACGACTTAAGACCCTTACGCATTTCATGCACTTTGAGTGACTCATACTTTAAATCTCGTCGTAAATGACGACGAAAAAATTTCCCTACAGATTGTGAACTTTTTCAGCATTGTTCAAGAAATATATGCTTACTTTTCTGAATTACCTTATCGTTGGCAAATTTTCAAGAAAGAGCTTCCAGCGTTGACCGTAAAACAGGGTGGGAAAATATAGGATCGATGCAATACGGGTAACGAGCACTGGGGTACAATTCCATGTATTCCACGATATTTGATATTTTGGTTAGAATAGTTAAAGAGATGCCCGTCATGTTTAATATTACATGTATATATATATCATCCTCCTCCTCCCGCATGCTTTTGAATTTCATCCACATATCTCCCACGTGGTCTTCTTTTGGGTCTTTTCCTGTCTCTTGGAATCTAGTCTAAACGTTCGGTTGTCCATCCAGGGTACGTTCTTTTGGCAATAACTCCATCCCATTACCATTTCAGGGATTTTAATCTTATCATAATGTCTTCCACTCTTGATCATTTTCCTTACCAACGGGGAACTCGCCTTATCTTGCTTAGTTATATATACTGTATATATGTGTGTGTGTGTGTGTGTGTATCCATCGAGAAGCTGTAATATGTTTATCATCGTACATGACGAAACTTTTTTGTACCTGTAATGCAGACTTTTGTGTAAATTGACAGAGAGAGAGGAAGCTGACTTCTTGAATTATTCGTAGCGTCATCTGAACTAGAGTTTTACAGATTTTTTTTTACTTCAGTTTTTATGAGACAGTAGTGTTTTATGGAAAATTTCAATTTACCGGAAATAGAAAATAATGTTGCTAAAGTTATTTATTTCATGTAAAAATGAATAAAAATTAAAAAATATTCTCGTACAAGGGGACGGCAAATGCCCTTGGCGCGGCGCTGAATACACCACATCTGATGATGTTTCCCGGTGCGGGAATCGAAAGATCTCATGGTTTTAATCGTGTATTTTTAAATGTATTAAATATTTTACTTGTCGCAACGTCAACTGTGATATCATTTTAATCGTGTAAAGACGGATTGTGTCTCCTTTTTAACTGATACTCAGCACAACGTAACAGCCAGTAAAAGGGTTAACATTCCATTAAAGAAATTGAAGCCGACGTAAATGCTTCTGCGGCAAGTTTTCAAATACTTCATCAGGTGATATACGCATATTTTGATGAATATTCAATTGAGTCAAACCATTGGCTCAATTTTCATCCATTGTGAACCCCAGATACATGTACATGTATTTTAACTTGCTTCGAAGTCGAGAAAGAACGTTCTTAAGTGCAAGATGTTACGGGAATCTTAACAAAATTTTAACATACGCTTGGTATATTGCGTAAAAACTTCATGGACGATAACCGTACTGTCCCTGCTTCAGTAGGGGGTCGGGATTTCACAGTTTTTCCAAATAGTAGCACACCTGCTGAATTCTCATTCCAGTTCACTTAAATTTCCTGACAAATCAGAAGCACTCACAATTGCTGCTTCCAATATAAAAGATTTACTGTAAGAATTCTAATACCTTGGAGTAAAGCCTTTGAAACTAATAACTGATTTACGTTTTTTTTTTTTTTTTTTTTTTTTTGGTGAAACAGTTCTTCAGTTCAGAGATAAGAAAATCTACGAATGGATTGCACTCTGAAATACGGCAGTATGATTCAGGATCGGCTTTTCACGAAGAAATGATTTCTCTATTTTTCTGTCACAAAGTTACGCGTGGCAATTTTTCTGCAACATTAAAATATTAAGGAAATGCAGCTGAATTCCTGAAGATTTCCATAAAATGGAAATCTAATGAACGTATTTCAATAGATTCCCTGTCTTCAAAAGCAAAGCCATCTCTTCCAGAATCAAAATTTTCACACTCGTGAGTCTTTACATTCCGGTTGGTGTTCGAAATTTTTTTCATCAGAAGGATGGAAGGAGCTGGCCCTCTTTCTTGCTCTTAAATACACTCTAGTTTTTCACCACTCAGGTAGAACTGATTTCGTTGAGATACATAATTTCATTGCGCAGTCCCCCTCCCATATACACAGCCGTATCAGAATAATATGACCACCTACTCAATAATGGGAATAACCACCCTTGGCCCGGATGACAGCGACAAGACGGAGTGAGATGGGCGCAATAAGGTTCTGGAAGTTTGTCCGAGGCTCACGAGCTCATTCGGATTGCAGAAGAGCAGGGATGTCTTGGAGATGACGTGGTTGTTGGTCGGAACGCTGAAGCTGTCGATCCAAATATTCCCGCAAGTGCTCTATGTGATTGAGGTCGGACGATTTCGCCGGCCAAGGGAGAACAGTGACATCGCTGTCGTGTTCATAGATCCAGTCACGCACCCCGATAGTGACGTGGCAGGGTGCATTGCCCTGTTGGTAGATACCATCACCACCAGGGTAAACGTCCAACATGAAGTGATACATGTGGTCAGCGAGGATGGATGGGTAGCCATTGGCGTTCAGGGACCCATCCAGTGGTACCAGCGGTCCCAGGTCATACCAGGAAAACATTCCCTGACATGCACATTGCCGCCGCTGGGCCTGTACGTGACCGACAAGCATGTCCGGGTTCTTGTGTGTCTGACACCTTATCCGCCACAGCCCGTCACTTCTGTGGAGTAGAAACCTCGATTCGTCGAAGGCAACCTTTTCCCACTCTTCCACTGTTCAATAACGATAGTCCCATGCGAACTGCAGGCGTCGTTGTAGATGCACCTGGGTTAACATAAACGCCTTGAAGCAGCGTCGACACCGGAGACCCATGTGTAACAAGGTTCTTCCTACTGTTACAGGGAACACGTACCTGGGAGCCCCAGCGTTCATTTGCGTGGTCAATTGCTGCACTGTTGCGCGTCAATTGCCCTTTACCAGTCGACGGAGGCGACGTTCTCCACTGGGGTCGATGGCCTTTGGGGCTCAACAGTAATGACGTCGTTAGGTACTGGGTGTGCCAGCGGTCCATTCTTAGTACACCCTTCCTACAGCACCTCGCGAACAGCAAACGAAGTCTGCTGTTTCTGAGATGCTTCCACCCTTGTCGCGGAAGCCAATGATCATTCTTTTTTGAACGTCTGTCAAATAAATCACTGCCTCTGCCAATTGTGTTCACGTAACGCACTATGGCTCATCTGTCCTGGCAGGCCGCTGATATCTCCGTGTGGTCGACCTTGTCACGTGCACTCTGTGACGGGTACACTGTGATTCCGGGGGTGGTCGTATTATTCTGATATGATCGTGTATATTCAGTTAACAGTTTAAAATTCGTGTGAAATCTATATACTCTCTGTGTTAGTATTTTACTACAGTAATAGTATGCATTTGAAAACATCCGAACACTTCAATAAAAATTGTCTTCTACTCTTATTCAAAATTTATCTAGCTCTGAATTACATTTTAAAATTATAAAAATATTTTCGTGAGGGATTTGATCTCCAAAATCCATCCCTTAAGTACAGCCCTGGTACCACTGAAATTCTTTGATGGGGCGAGGGTGACTTTTATTATTCGCAGCAACAAATGCTAAAGCTTTCCTATGCTTATTGGAAATACAGGTTGCAGATGTATTGTATCTTTTCTGGTCCCTGTATATACATTATATTGACAAAGGTCACCGGACACCTAGAAGAGAAACACAACATAGCATTTATTGACATACATTAGTACGGTGTCGGTCCACCTTTGGCTTTAATGCATGCACAGCACCTCTTCCAATTTCTGGCATTCCACTTTCTTCTACCTCCGCAGTATTGTCCGCTGCTCTTTCCCCACTTTCAGCACCACTTGAAGTCAATTCGCATTGGCTTTTCTTACACAACCGCCTCCCTGTGCCGTCCATTTTACATCGCACGACCATTTTATCCACACCCTCCTGTCCATATTGTAGCGAGGAGGCTGACGTCCAGCATGTCTTCATGTATTGCACAGTATTATTGCCAATGCTCCATCTCGCTTTCACGCTAGCGCAACGATCCTGTTAAACCGTCCTCACCTTCAGCGCCTACCGAACACTACTTCTGAACTCTTCTCGCCCTATTCACCTTCCGGCAGTCTGCTTCTACATCTTCGTGCTTGTAAAACACATAATTCACGTGTATCATCTTCAGCGTCCCCCCGAAGCTTCTACTGACATATATAAAGTCAGTACTGCGTTACTTTGTCATTTTCGTAAACGCCTGCTCTCCCACCTTCGTCTAGAACTTACCACTGCAGTAGCACGCTGCAGTGAACCACAGTTTTATCAGCTTGGTCACCAGCAACCTCTTGGTTTGCAGGGTCGCCGACAGCGCTTCACCTTACGGTCGGAACTTTTGTTTCACCTACCTCCTGATAGATATAATATTTGCCATGCTGATTTGTTTTCAATCTCTGCATCAACAGAGACTATTTTTGTCTTACCCGACAAATTATTATACATAAATTGTATTCTCTCATCCCTGTATTGAGCTTTGTGAATAGGTCGTTGCGTAAGCTACAAGCACCTGTAAATCTTCTTTTCATATGTCATTAAGACGATATTCCTATACACATTTCCTGTTTTTTCTTGCTTCGCAACTGAATGTAATCATATTCCTCAACATTCACTGTGCTATATTATTTCTACTCTCTATATTATCAGAATTTTTTTTTGTCTTACTATTGTACATAACTTTTACTAGATCATCATTGTATAGAATCCTATGAATTGTTAGAAGCATGAGCTACTTGTAATTGTCAATTTCTATTCACACTTTCTTTAAGACTCAGTTCTCTTCCTCCTCACATGTTTTACTTCGTGTATAACTCATGTGTAAATTTTTTTGTTTTTCAATGCTCACCATACTGAATTGTGTATTCTCTCTGCGTTGTCAGAGACTATTTCCTTTTGTCAACTCTGACAAACCAATATATATATAAATTGTAACTTCTCATTGTACAGAATCATGTAAATAGGTCGTAAAACGAACCACAGACATCTGTAAAATTTCTCTTCTTTGTCGTTTTACAGTATGTTCTTATCTTCAATTCCTGTATTATATCTTGCTTATCAACTATGTAAATTTGTGTTCTCCAATACTCACTGTGATGAGTTGTGTCTTCTCTCTGTATTTTCAAAGACTATTATTATTTTTTTTTTTTTTTTTTGCATTCTCAGAAAAATTATTGTACATAACTATTTTTCGTATCACCGTTGTGCAGTACCACGAGCCACATTCATCTGTTAATTACTCATCACCTGTCTTTTGAATCTTTGTCTGCAAGCTCGAATTCTGTATTATTCCTTGCATCAATACTGTGCAAAATAATATTCTATAACGCTCTTCGTGCTGAATTGTTACTATTCCCTGCATTGTCAAAAACTTTTGTTGCCTCACCAGACACTCTAGTGTAACTAACTGTTTTTACTATCATCAATTTACAGAACCGTGTCAAATAAGCAGTAGCGTAAGCTACAAGCATCTGTAAATATTTTTTTGTCATACGTCATTTGAGATGATATATTCAAGCACATCTCCTGTATCTTTCTTTTAATAAATACTGTGTGACAACTGACCCTTCGAGACATGCTTTCGGAACACAGCGATAGGTATGCGGTTCCATTCAGTACATAATGCTGCCTCTAACTTTTGCTTAAGAGTAGGCCTTGGTTCCCAAATTCTTATGCGGCGCTCTAATTCATTCAATAGGTGCTCTATGGGATTAAGATCAGGGCTCTGTGCTGGCCAGCCCACACACGATACGGAATTATCGTCAAAGCACGCCGTAACCATGGCCGTCTTAAGGGGTGGGCCAAGGAAACCGGTGACCCGGGCATCCACCTGAACTGGGGCCCCCAATGCCCCAAGACCTCTATGGGTTACAAAAAATCAAACTATTTCACCACTCACGAGAGCGTTATTATTTTTATTTATTTAAAGAAAAGAAGAAACACCGAAGCAGAAAGTTGGAAGTCCTTCGGCCTTTTTTTTTTTTTCTCTCTCTTCAAACCTTGCTTGTAGCTTCGGTTTCCTGAGGAGTCAGGAGGGAAGTAAGAAATTACTCAGTTTTTATGGAACTACCTTCGTAGATAGTTCACGAGGGTTAATCCTGCCAGAAAATGAAATCATGTGCGGAAATAACATTTATCAACTAAACGGCAGCAAATTATACATATAAAAGGAACCTAATTAATCAACGTTAGCAGCCCCGGTGGCGCAGTGGTCAAAGCGATGGCTTCTGAACATTCGTCCGAACGGGGTCCGGGTTCGAATCCCGATGAGGCATGGATGTTGTATTTGTCTTACGGCACTGGCTCTCTCCCTTCCCTGGAACCAGTGACCCTAAATTAGGGACGGGCGACTGCTTATAGCCCGTTGAGTTGCTCACGGTGGTCGTTAAACCTCCAATAAAAATAAATAAATAATCAAAGTTAAAAATAAAAAAATCAGCAAAATTCAAGCATTACTGTACAATACTAATCTTAAATGCTTATGGGAACCGCTAAACCCTGAAAAGGAAAAGGACTACAGCGATGGAGCTACTTTGAAGAAGCCGTAACAACCGCACAAGAACGTCATCAAGATAACATAAGAGAAAACGTTTCCTCAAAATATTTCTGGAGGTTGATCATTTGGTGTAATAATTAGTCAGAAGAGGACATAAGCATTCTCATTTCGTGGAGGGGATATAATGGGAAGTCATTCACTGTAATTGAGTTTGTTTGTTTGTGGGAATTTTAATGGTGCAATTGTATATTTGGCAGTATAGTGCACAAGATACAAATGAAGCAGTAATCATTAAGCTCGGGCCTTGGGTAGCACACCCCACACTGCTAGTATACCCGCTGATCCCATACGATTACAAATCTTACTAAAAATTTGCTTTAAGCATTCTTACTTAAATATTAATATCAGCAAAACAAGTTTTGTTTCTTTGGGGGTTTAATAACCACCGTAAGCAACTCAATTGGTAAAAAGCAGTGATGTATTCAGGCTTCTTCTCGGAGGTGCTTAGCCCCCGAAAATCCATAAACGCGCTCCTGTAGGTTTTTGGGCGATCTCCCCCTTATACACAATCGAGTCACATTATTGTGACCGCCAGCTAATATCTAGAGTAAGCGCCGTTTGCAGCGCGGACAGAAGCTAGACGGGCTGCGAGTGACTCAATAAGGTGCTGGAAGGTGTTCATAGGTATGTGGAGCCATGCTGACTGCGGTGCATCGGACAGTTGCTGAAGGGTGCGTGGTGGAGGATCCATAGAGCGAACAACACGATCGAGGTGGTCCCACAGATGATCAATTGGGTATAGGCCTTGGGGAATTAGGGATCCAGGGAAGTACTTTGAAGTCTTCATCGTGCTTTTTTTTTTTTTTTTTTTTTTGATTGGAGGTTTAACGACCACCGTGAGCAACTCAATGGGCTATAAGCAGTCGCCCGTCCCTAATTTAGGGTCACTGGTTCCAGGGAAGGGAGAGAGCCAGTGCCGTAAGACAAACACAACATCCATGCCTGACCGGGATTCGAACCCGGACCCCTTACGGACGAATGATCAGAGGCCAACGCCTTAGACCACTGCGCCACCGGGGCGGCTCATCGTGCTCTTCCAACCACTCTCAGACGTTTCTAGATGCGTGACACGTCACTTTTTCGTGCTGGAGTCCCAGGGAAGACAATCAGCATGTGGGGTGTTTTTTTTGTTTTTTTATTGGAGGTTTAACGACCACCGTGAGCAACTCAATGGGCTATAAGCAGTCGCCCGTTCCTAATTTAGGGTCACTGGCTCCAGTGAAGGGAGAGAGCCAGTGCCGTAAGACAAACACAACATCCATGCCTCACCGGGATTCGAACCCGGACCCCGTTCGGACGAATGATCAGAGGCCATCGCTTAGACCACTGCGCCACCGGGGCGGCCATGTGGGGTGTACGTGGTCTGAAAGTATGGATTCATAAAGAATTCGGTCCATAGTGCCTTCCACAGATATGAGTGGATCCAGAGAATGCCACGAAAACATTCCCCAGACCATAACCCTGCCCCCCACCAGCTTGTGTTCTTCCAGAAATTGTTGAAAAGAGTTTTGTTCTCCGACGTTTCTCGGCTTATACGCCAACGTCCATCCGTTCGATGAAGCAGAAAACGTGACTCATCGGAGAAGGCAATCCTTTGCCAATCAGCGGAAGTCCAATTCCGATACTGCCGCGCAAATGTAAGCCTTTTTTGCCGATGCACCTTCGTTAGCATAAGTGCAGTGACCATCCGTCCGCACCATAGCCCCATACGCAGCAGGTTTAGCTGAACTGTCATTTTAGACACTTCCGGTAGCCCCCTGGTTCATTTATCCAATCACGATACTTTAATCACAGCAGTACGCGAACAGTTCGCAAACTGCACTGTTTCAGAAATACTGTCACCCTTGGCCCGAAAGCCAGCAATCATCCCTTTTTCCAAATCTGATAACACTCTGTAATAAAAGAAGCGATTTATGTTTTCAGAAGGCCTACACAGCATACCTTATTTACCCTCAAAGCAAGTTTTCTTTTTGATTGGAGGTTTAACGATCACCGTGAGCAACTCCCAAGCAAGTTCACGACACGTGCCTTCTTTCATTGGCTACGGGCTGTTGACGTCTAAAGTAGGAGGTGGTCAGAATAATGTGATTCAACTGTGTATTTAGTTTGTTTTAGTTTATAGATTAATATTTGGAGAACTTAATTCCAAAAAACGTAAGAAAATGAGGAAAATATAATAAGAAAAACATCCACATGAACTTCAATCTGAAATTTCTATCATTCTTCATTAAAGCATTAAACAGTCTTCGCTAAAGGGGCAATTTTTCAAGCACTGACGACCCTGTGAACTTCCGCAATAAAAATCTAACTCCACAGAGTAAAGATGTTTGCACTGCAATACATCGTATTTTGGAAGCTGGCATTGAGCTTTGTTTGTCTTCTGGATACAGACTTTCCATATATACGGCTAAACCTCAGTGTATCTAACGTGATGTTAGCGTTTCCAACAAAACAAAATACACTGGCGGAAAGTGAAAAAAGAACACTAAGAAGGAGACGTCTGATACAGCATAATAACGGGATACAGAGGATGACATGATCAAAACATTATGGCAAAATACAGCTGTATTTGCTGGTAAACTGAAAAATAACATTTCCATGGTTAGTAAGAGATTGAACCGCCATGAACTGCGTCACACTGTGCAATTCTGGCATGGAGTCTGTCGTACAGATGTTGGATGTAAGTTTGGGGTATTGAGTTCCAACCATTCTCAATTTTTTCATTTAATTTTATTAAATATCCATTCTTACAATGTTCTGAATTCTATATTACATCAGTCTATTTTTTCGCAACTGCTCCATGCTTACAGTGTCCGGCATTCCAGATACGAGCTGAAGTCTGCCAGCTCTTATCTGATAGCAGCAATTACTATCTAATAGCAGCAGTTACCGACTGCTGAATACCATGCGATCACAGTGCAGTCTTATCCCAATGGAGCTAAAGCAGTTGATCTTACGTTGTGCAATGATATTTAAATGTTTTCATGAACTAAGTACACAGCGCTTAGTTTAATTCATTGGTTACACGTTGCTCTATTTTGAAATCTATTCACAGTAACATGCTAATTTGGTTTCTGTTAAAGAACATTAAAATTTTTTGTTTTCCAGAGTAGAAGTCAATTTACTTCGGCAAGAGAAAACTATGCCTTAATTTTTTTTCTTTAGATTTCTAATGAATGTAGCCTCTACCAGGGAGCGGTTTCACACTTTGTAGATTAGGCTGGAGTAAAACTTGGCTTCAGGAATTTGATTCAGAGATTCATTCCCACTTGTAATATCACAAGCGTAATTTTCACGAAGTTTCGCTTCCATATTATTGCGATTGTTCCAAGAACTCTATAGCACATAACGGAGGTGATATTAACATCAAGTGCCGGCGCAAGACACTGAGAAAAACGTTTTATTAATTCAAAAATTTTTTTGTTGATTTAACAAAATTTGTTATCGCGACAAAACGTTTTGTTCATTTTCACAAAGTGATTAGGTCGATTTTGGGGGAATTTATTTCATCCAACAAAACATTGGTCATAACAATGTTTTGTTGGATCAAACAAATTCCCAAAAATCGACCTAATCATTTTATTAAACGAACAAAATGTTTTGTCGTGATAATAAATTGTTAAAATCAACAATTTTCAAAATAATTTTGCAAATTCAACAAAATGCTTTGTCGTCTGTATATCGAAAATTTTTGTTGTTGAATTAAAACGCTTCTCAGTGCAGCTATATGTTGCCAAAGTCCAAACAGCATCTTAACACCTTTACTTTAGTTTGTATATATACAGAAGTCTGATGGGGACAAAGGATGCAAACTCCCAATCAAATGAAAAACCCAGCTGAATCCAGAATGATACATTTCATTACAAAATATATATGCAGCGTTCCATTCCGTAGATTCCCCCCCTCCCACTAGGTGTGATAAACTATTCCGCCCAAGCTTTGTCACTCCTCTACAGTGAAACTACCTAGTTTCAATGAAGATTAATTCTTTTGAGTGTCAATAGAGCTTCTCGTCATATCCCCAAGTCACCGGAACTATCTAACATTCTTCACGCCGCAAGGCCGCTTTAGTCTCTTTCGCGGCTGACATTTGCTCCACACTGAGCTGATCACTGCTTTTGGTGATCAGATACTGTAGCTAGCTTCTCTCCCCAGGTGCGTAATGACCTTTAGACCCGCAGAATAAGAATAACATAATGAAGTTATAAGATTCAAAATAACCTTCAAATGATCATACGTAGAGGATTTTAGGAAGGGAGTGTCTGACCCCAGGTCTTAAACAACCCGTAGAAATAGGAAGCTTGGAGATTTGGGCTAGAGTGCCCGATAGGAAAGGGACACGGAAGCGAAGTAGAAAGGGGTAGATAGACGCCCTTATTTATTACGGGGGTACCCGGGGTCCGACAACTTAACGTGCCCATCCAACGCACGGCGGATATTTAGTGGATCGAGCGTTCGTATCTCTGAGGTCGAACCTGAAGCCCTGTCCGTGGCAGTCACGAACGTTGCCCACTAGGCCCCCGCGGCCCAAAATAACCTTCGGTGAGAAGGTTCTACACTTAAATGTCAAAACTACTAGGAAAACAGTAAACTTTGTCTTAATTGGGACCTCAACTTCAGTTGGCCTACCACAGATACCGGGCTCTACAACCATGTCAGACGTCTGCACAAATGAGAAAAAATAGACAGAATATCCTTTACACGTACACACGCTTTACGTGGATACTACAGACTTCATAAACCCAAGTAAATTCCAAGTTACTGATTTTACAAGGCTTTCCATAGAAAAGGTAGAATCCTATTTTAATAAGCCTCCAAGTTTTCAAATAACATAAGAAAAAAACTTTCAGGGGTACTTCCCAATTAAGGTACGTATTACATCAGTTTTGTGTTACTACAACTCTAAAATGAAAATCCCCAAACATGACTCACAGTTCTGATTTTATCAGTTACCTTTTCCAGACTTTCTTTGCACACTCTGCAAGCTAATTCCACGCGATGGTGTGTTCGGTCAGATTCACTTTCCTTACATAAAGAAAAACTAAAATAATCCTCACTGAAATACTAAGTAACAACTTACAAGTCACCTTAGCTGTTTTCCTCTGCTTCAAGAGTCCACACCCATCGACAGAGTGATATTTAAGTTAACATTTGAACCCCTGTTGAATACGTCCTTGATAATATGCTACATGTTTCGCACAATACAGATTTACTGCAGGCTGAAACATTCCCAGTGACAGACTTATTTGAACGTAAGTTTGCTTCAATCCGAAGGAAATTGATTGTATTTAGTGTTCAATTCTCATTTCCTGGGGACAGTAACCATAAAGCAAGGATGAGCTACTACTAAATATTTAATGTTCATGGAATAGCTAAGAAATTAACTAGAATATTAACAAACTAATTTGATATTTAGAAGATTGTGTTCAATTCCCATTTGTTTTATAATGACTGCTAATGAACCAATTGCCTGTCGCAAGCAAGTTTTAATTGCAAAATTTAAACACGAACTATATTAATACAGTTACAGCATTCCAAAAGAACTGGAATTTTATTGTGCAAGCTAAAAACGTAAAAAAATTTGAATTACAGTTTTCTGCAAAGCTGCATTAAGGAAGTTTATAAAGTGCAGTCTGGGTAGATGAGAGAGCAATTCGACGAAGAAGTTCCTTTCACCACAGCAACTGCGTAATCGTCCATTCCTGGATAAGTTTCTCTGGAAAGAAAAAAAGTTTATTCTTATGGACATTAATACTATGGGCGTGCCGGGTGCACTCAGGCACAATGAAGTAGGAGAGTGGTTTTGGGTTTTAATTTAAATTGAGGATATGCTTTTAAACTATAATAGATTGTTGTATTCTATCAAGCTCAAATTACATCATACAGAAAGTTCTACAGCTGTACTGAAAACCCACGTTCGCAGGGCACTGTTCTGCTACTGTCGCCGCATTACCACTTACCCTTCTGACTACCAGTCTAGAAACTTCCTTGACCTAGCAGAAGTGTCCGCATCAGGCATACCCACGCAGTGCAATCTTTGTACTAGGTCCTAGAGATTAATTAGAGTCCATAACACTGAGCAAACTAAGTATTACACAGGACAACATAAGAAACCAATTCTATTTTTATTTTTAGACAGTTGAATAGCCGATTAAAGATTAAAACTTTTGCGTAAGCCTGGTTATATATATACAGGTAAGCTAAGTTTTGATTCAGCAGCCATTTTGGAACGTAGGACAACTTGTACACCGGAAAGTTGAAATGAGCTAGTCTAGTATGGTTTCACAGTGTTTAATTTGTTATAGCAAACACAGGTCTACGATATGAAAAGTAGCATGCAAATTTTTTTATAAATAATGCTGGATACATTGCGAACACAAAGCAGATCAATACACGAATTACCCAATGTGGGGCTCTGTCTCTTACAGTCCTCATTACTTGCTCTTACCTCGTTTGATCTCCACTTTTGCTTGCGTTCATTCTGCATCAGTGTCAAAAATGTTAACCCGTTCACACGAAAATAATTTTTAAAAAGTTTAGTTTAAACCACTGCGATATGTTCTTTACATATTAGAGGTAAGCAAAAGTTTCCGCCGACCCCGCTAGCGGGCGCTGTAAGAGTAACCTGCCGGCGACCCGTGCTGTCAGTTCGAACATGAAGCCAAATATGGCTGTCAATAAAGTTCATTTGCGGCACTGTTACTAATGTTTAATTTAGGGAAATGTGCAAGTGAAGAATACCATTCAATGTCAGGCGTAACTTATGGGTGGGAGGACGTGTCGAGAATGGCTTGCCAGGTTTAAGAAAGGTGATCTAAACTTGGAAGACAAGCCACGTGCAGGTAGACCGCAGGAACCTTTAGACTAGGAGCTAGAATTGTTGCAAGAGGATTCCACACGATCTACCATGCAACTGGCAAAACGTTTGAAAGTGCCTCAGTCGATGGTGGTACGGCGTCTACAGACCTTGGGGAAGATACAGAATTGGTTGGTTCTGTATACTTTAACGGAGCGTATTATTGGTCAACAATTGGGCATCTGCATGTCGTTGCTGAAGAGATTTCACAAGGGAAGAATTTCTTGTGGAAAGTTGTCACCGGGGATGAGAAATGGGTCTATTGCGACAACCCCGTACGCAAGCAATGCTGGGTAGACCCAGGCCAGTTAACATCCACTGCAAAACAGGGTATCCACGGGGAAAAGGTGCTGTGTATGCGGAGTGCTATGCATGAAGCGCTGTACTTCGAAATGTTGAAACCAAGAGAAACAATTGCTGCACAACGATATAGCGATCAGTTGATAAAACCGTACGCCGCAATCTAGCAAAAACGCCCATCGACAGGTAAAGGACGTCGCTCAGTCATCCTGTTACTCGATAATGCGAGACCACATGTCGGTGCCAACACGAAATCAACCCTTGAACAGTTACACTGGAAGGTTTTACTGCACCCGGCTTACTCCCCGGACGTTGCATCCTCAGACTTTCATCTGTTTCGCTCTATGCAACATTCCCTAGCACAACAGCAGTTTACAATTCCAGAGGTGGAAAATTTAGTCACTGCGTTCTTCAGCTCAAAAACCGAGTCCTATCACAGGGACATTCATTTGTTGCCTGAAAAATAGCAAAAGTTCATTGATGCTAACGGCCAATATTTCGTTGAATAAATGTGTACTGGTTTCCCGATTCTTCCTGTCTCTTTAAAACTGCGGAAACTTTTGCATACCCTTAATATTTTAATAGATCTCGTCGAGAGCTTTAGAACTGCCATGCGTAGTCTGTTTGCACTCACGGTTATCCAGATAGATATTGTCAAAAAGTGTTCACCGGTTCACAAGCAAACTATTTTTAAAACACGTTCAGCTCAAACACCACCGAGTAATGTTCTTTGTACATTTGAATAGATCTTGTAGAAGACTTTATACCACGCACAGTCGTGTTCTCACGGTTGCCGAGATAGTCAAACGGGGAGGCACATCCAGAAATATTGCATCATCTTTCCCGCACACCGGGAGCAAAGGGAGCGTCGCGCGCGCTATGTATAACGCAGTACGCGAGATTGAATCCATGCTGTTTATGAATATGCTAACACGATTAGTGTGCGGCACGTATTTTTTAACTATGATTTCAATTCGGAAATATTTGTCACAGAATGTCGGCCGTAAGTCGCCCCACACTATCCGCAGAGATAGAAAATAGCACTCTAAATTTTTTGACGTAGGACTAAGTTCAGATGTTAATTTTAAAAAGATTAAGTTCAATTTCAGTTTGATGAATTGTCCTTTATTCACAAGAGTTCAATAGTTCGCTCATGAAAATTCCCTCGATGTACACCCTAATTACGAGCTGGGCACGCCTTTGTGTGTAGAATGTTCAGGAATGAGAGGGTTAAATATTGTTAAGTTTTACATTTTGCTGCCCATGCAAACTTCACAACGTTTTTATGGAAGGCAGAAAGAAGACATTTTCAAGAAAAGCCTAATGCCAATTCACCTTCATTTACAGTACATCGCTTTAAAGGGAAATGCGAGCTATTGCACTTCAAAGCATTGGAGCCCACAAGATATTCCCAGACCTGAATTAAAATGAATTTCATAAATTTTCACAAAACTATTGATCTCTGATTTACTTGCAAGAGGCAAGGAGAAATATGAACTTTAATATTATGCATCCTAATTATGTTGCTTGCGTGTCTCGTTTCCTCCCATCTGTATGTTGGGATGTGTGCTAGCCCAAGGGTGAGTTCAGGTGTTCACATAATGCCATGAATATGCTAGCTATATTTCAGCGATCATGGACAGGAGTACTGTGTATGATATTGGAAAGTTAAATTAGTTTAAATTCCGCGTTTCTAGAATGGAACAGGAGGCCCACAAAGACGGAAATGCAGTGAAACAGGTTATACCCAAAGAAGATTCCGTGAAATTTCGTCGGTTCAGAAGAGCAAGCCAACAGACTGCCTAATTTCTGCGTTCGCGCAGGATTCTTTATGAAACAGCAGTGAGTGAGAACAGTAAGAATTTTATATATTAAACAGTACTTTAGGTATATGCGTAGAACGAAAGTTGGTTGAAGTGCCCGATGTTTAGGAACCAAGATACTAATATGTATTGTTTCGGCTCATTTGATTGTACAGAATTGAAACTATAGTAGAATCTGCGAAAAGCAAAAATTGCTTACTCTAAAATTTCGTATTCATGCAGTTTTTGCGGAAAATAGACTAATATATTGTCAACTTAACCCTAGAATACACAGCGGGATGATACAGCACCCAAGAAGTTGTTTTCTTTTGCTCAGATAGTCAGTGCAGTGTTTGCTAAGGAAGGTTGTTTCTTGATTGAATTATTTTCCCTTGGTGTTTCCTAGTACCCAGCCTATGTATTAGGTGGTGAGAAAACAGTTTGTATTCCAGGGTTAAACTAATCCTTTCTTTGCCAAGTAGCTTTTTTTTTTACTCTTCGTTCTAGCAACTGAAAATGGATTCTTAAGCTAAAAATCCTAAACATTTAAATGCAAAACCACCAGAGCTTCATAATTTGGTAGAGACCTATTGCCTTTCTAATAAATTCTTTAAAGACGAGGAAAGACTGAATTTCTGGACAAATAGGTGCCCTCGAGGCTTTGATTTTATTAGAGATCCCTGAAAAGCAACTTCACTTAAACTTTATCAGTATTTTACTTCAAGTCTAGGAACTGCACTTTTAGCTTTATGAAAAGCAAGGCTGGCAAGAGCCATACTTTCTTAAGTGACGCTATGCAAGAAGTCCGTTGGAATTTAAATCCCCCCCCCGAAGTAATTGAAATGTCTGAGTTGAATACACGTGCTGCTACATCATTCACAGCAAAAATCTACTGTAAGCTTAAAAACTAATGCATCACAACAGTCTTTCGACAGTTTCGAGAGCTGATTAAATCCAGATAGACCGTGAATACTCTCAAAATAAGAGTAACCTTTAGACTTCATCCATACATTATTCAGCTGAAGCAGCACCCTTTGCGCTCTGGTTCAATACCTCTTAATAAGAATGGTTCTGCAGAAGTTCACTTTCCAATTAAATTACACTCTAGTATCTATAGCTACGTCTCCTGATCGTCCCACTTCACATCAGTCATTGTTTTTTTATGCCTAAGTCTTGTGCAGTTGACAAAAATCTGTTCCACACTCCGGTATATATTTATTTTCGTGGCAATCAGACGAAACAACTTGCGCCACATCTGTGTGTACACTGTATTCAGTGGCGGACAGAATTTCTTACATCCCGATGACAGGATAAAGTAAAAACTGCAATCGCGTGTCCTGGCTTGTTAACACTTTCGGCAGATTCAGAATTTCGAAGTAGGCAATCCTCGCTTGGTAACTTTCCACCTACCAAGAAAGAAGTTGCGGATATTCTTATTCACACACATACAATGTTTCACAGCAGGAACAATAGAATTCAAAAATAAACTTCCTGTCAAGAATAGTTTCCATTCACTACTGGATCAACAATGTCAGTACGACAAATTAGCCTTTCACTTCCAGTAGAACAGGACTAACGTATTAGGAAAACATCGAACAGGAAGTACATTAGGTAGAAAATCCAGCTTTTAATAATTGGTGAAGCAACCTCGTGCACGAAGTTAAGCCATTCTCATTCTTAACGCGAATTCACAGCGTTGAGCCAAACCAGAGGAATGTCAGACACTCAGAACCCTGTCTCTTAACACAAGCATCAACTGCGGCGGTTTTAGCAGTGCTCAAAGCCGCATGTGGTAAGAACTTCATGACTGCAGGTGCCAACGCTAAATTTGACCAACTAACTTCGTGCAAACAAGACAAATATTTCGCATTCCGCTGAACTATGCAAGGAATTTTTGACCAGCCGCTATTTCAAAAATAGCCTTCAGCACTGGGGTTACTCAAATTGAAAGCGATACGATACTGACTGGCCTTTGAATTCTTGTCCAGATATCTGCCCAGAACTTAGTCACGTCCTCTTGTGTTCACCAGAACTAGAATTTAAGCTTGTGGAAACTGATACCGCTTCAAGTTTCTGAAGTAAATACAAACCTCTTAATAGCGGATATCTATTCGTAAATACAAACTTCTTAATAGTGGATATCTTGGGGACTTCATTTGTCAGTTATTCTAGAGTGACTTCTGAGCTATACTTTCTCACAATATAAATGTCTTAAGAACGTCCAATATAATTAATGTTTATTTTTTACAACTTTCACTTTTGCAAACACTGCAGGATAATACCTACAGCACATGTACATTACGTACAATGTACCTATATCGGTTAATCTAAACTACGTACGTAACAAAACAAAAAAATGTCTGAAATTCACGAGCCCCTTTCCGCGATTACTTTTGTGAATAAACTAGGCATATTTCTGATGCAGCTTCTTCCGTGAAATGACTAAAAGAAATTTAATTTCACTGGTTTTTCGTACGGCAAGAAAATTCTGGATTTCTAAGAACCTTTCCGTTCTTACATTAATGAAAAAAACTCCGTTCTCGCTTTCTGTATCCATGAGAGAAGAAATTTCCGGTGATAGGAGCGATTCGTGGGAATACTTGAGGTTTGATTAACTTAAATTTCAGTAGTCTTCCGAAGACTGATTTTGAAATTCTGCAGCAAGATAGGATATTGTGGATTGTATATCGCATGAATAAGACAAAAGCAATTATAGCTATGAAGAGTAAATTTCGTATTTAAGAATTATGAAATATTTCTATAAAACACGGTAAATTTCACCTTAAAGATAATGGATAGTCATTGTCAATTTAAAATGATGAAGTTCCAAAGCAGCATGTTTCTTCGAAAAATCACGATGAAAAAATAATTTGTGATAAATCCTACAGGAAAAAATTACTACAAACCTAGTCAGAAAAAAGATAAGCTCCTACAAAAAATAAAATGACTAAATCACTCGCATTAGTGACAAGAAAAATTTCTGATCGTGCAATTAGTTTTGCTATGAACGTAGTTCAATTTACAGAGTATTTCTTGCTTAGTGGTTCGACGCACGTTATCTGTCGAGCCAACCCAAAATACGTGGATTAGATCCCTTATTGCGACAGGATTATCTGGTGAAAGGGCTGGAAAATTCAACGGCTTCCATTTTGCGAAATTTCAGAATAAATACAGGAAAACCCGAAACATTTTCCTGAAATTAACTGAATTTCTGACTATGGAAAGTCTGCGGAAATACGGAAGTTAAACAGGGGCACTTAAAAACTGAAGTTTCGTTAGGACTGATACCCACCGGGAATTTTGCTGCAAGTTATTTTCAGAAATTTTCCGTGAATTCACTTTTTTTTTTACAGTAAAATGTGTTACACAATTAATTTGAAAGCGAACGCACGCGCGCGCGCACTTACCGTTCGTTGTTTAATTCAATCTAATTTTTGGCTACAAGTTTTCTTGGCAATTCGTAGCATGTTTTTCAAAATGCACTTTTTTTTTTTTAATAATGTACCAGCATTCTTAGTTTTCGAAGAACATTTTTAACTCTTCACATTATCTTAAAAAAATCTCACACCTTCAACTGCATCGGATGCTTCCTCAAATCATTTCCTTCTGATGTTTTCAAAACAACGAACCCCGCGCACCTTGTTCGCGGCCTCTTCGATACACAGACCGTAATGAACTCTTCAATTTTGTTCACTCATGTACAGTGAACCCTTTAAGCGGCCAATGTTTCTGAAACAAATGGTGCCCAAACTTTTCTAAGCTTCCCAAACAGAAATTGTTCACATAGCGACTGGACTCCACGAAAGCTACGAAAAAACTATCTTTACCCATCTCACGTCAGCAGTATCTAACAAACTTGTCGCTAGTGATTAGATCGCTTCTGTAGTCCTATGTTCTCTGCTCTATGAACCTAGACATGATGGGGAAGGGCTTGTTCCCCTGACAAGGACAACGAGCTACTGGGTAGAAACAAGTGCCTCAAACATCTTTTCTTAGGTTAGTCGATCTTGTTGTAGCACTTAACAGATAAACGGTTAGAAAGGATTAGTGTAAATTATTCTCCTAAATGACCACTTTGAAAAAAATGTGGTCATGTAGGGTCAATCATCCCCTAAGCGACCACTTTCAGAAGCTAAGGAGAAAGCATCGCTCTCTGACGAACAAGTTTACTCATCCCAGACGCGTTCGACACACTTTTTAGACAGCGAACATATTCGTTCGAGCCGATTGCTACAAATTTTGCTAACTCCGAGTTAATACGTTCCGGCCGGTTAAAAGGTGGCCTTAAAAACGTATAAGTAGAAACGTATAAACTATATTTGAAAATGTTAAGTACTATTGTAAATTTTATGTTTTAAAGGGGTATGAGTTCTTTAATGATTTAAAGTCGAATCAGCGGCGAAAGAAAAAAGAGTTACAAATATTTTATCGCATTGCAAAAATCTACCTATGAAAATCAAACTTCTTTAAGACTATAAAAACCCTGATTCTAGATTAAGTGAAATTTTCACAAAAATTAGATCTGTGCTTCACTATGGAATTCAAACAGCATTTTTACCCACTGCGGATCCTGAGTGCATCCATTTGAACCCAGGATATTAAATACTGAGGATATTTAGGATTATATACTACGCTACGAAATAGTTGATCCACAAAGATACGTCCCAGGAGTTAATAAATTTTAAATAGCTAGTATGTGCGCGAGTCATGAAATGAGACATCAATTTTTCATTCAAACCGAAAGTAAACATACCCCTCAAGATAGTATAACTAATAATTCGAAATTTCTTGGCGTACAATAGAAATAAGAAACTTTCCAAGCATTCGCACATTAACCAGATTGCTTTTTTCAAGGAAAGAAGACAGCTAACTGGATAATAGAACGTTTCAACGACTCCACTTGACAATAAGAGAATAGGGACAAATTTAATAATTCGAAGGAACGAGGTCACGTTTGTTGCGCACGTGGTACAATGGTAGAAAACGCAGCATTATTTGAAGAATTGATTCCAAATACGCGGCAACTCAGACGCTGTCATAGCAAGCATCGCTGGTAGTCAAAATTTAAGTTTTTTTTTTTTTTTTATTGGAGGTTTAACGACAACCGTGAGCAACTCATTGGGCTATAAGCAGTCGTCCGTCCCTAATTCAGGGGCACTAGTTCCAGGGAAGGGAGAGAGCCAGAGTCGTAAGAAACCTCCATGCCTCACGGGATTCGAACCCGGACCCCTTTTGAACGAATGATCAGAAGCCTTCCAAGGTTTCGCGAATGAATGGCAGTAGATTTGGGTGTGGAGTATGAAGCTAATTTCTTTACATCACTCCACATAAGCTTGGCGGACTTTAACTTTACTTCCCTTGATAGGGCAGTAGTTACTTTTACATCTTTTTTTATCCGTTTTATGTTCGCCAATTCTAATTCCAAACGAACGTTTGGAATTAGAATGAAATATCTTAGAATATATCTCCAGGAGACACTACATCGGAATGACCAAACGTTCGTTTGGAATTAGAACCAACGAACATAAAAGGGATACAAAAGATGCAAAAATAACCATTGCCCTATCAAGAGGTAAAGTCCGCTGATTCTATGTGTAATCAAAGAAATCAGCTTCATATTCCACACCAAAATTTTCTGCCATTCGCGAAAATTTTGAAATCTTTACGAGCAGCGAGGCTTGCAATGATAGCGTCTCTGGAGTTACCGCGTATTTAGAATCAATTCTTCAAATAATGCTGCGTTTTCTACCATTGTACCGCGTGCCCAACAAACGTGACCTCGTTTCTTCGAATTACGTTTGCGCCTATTCATTTGTTTAGTCAAGTCACCTCGTTCAAATTGTTGCAACGTTCTGTTATCCAGTTAGCTGTCTACCTTCCTTGAAAACATCTGGTTGATGTGCAAAAGCTTGTAAAGTTTTATTTCTATTCTACGCCAAGAGATTTCGAATTAGTATAGTTATACTATATTCAGTGTAGTTGGTGTACAGTTTCTACTTATTTATTATACCCCTTTGTTGGGAAGAAGGTTTAACTTTGGCTGCATCAAGACGAAACACAACGCTGTCTCAGTTCTTAGAAAGTTGTAGCCTACTGGTTTACGTATAAAAGAACAGTGTTTTTGATAATCTGAAATTTAAATTTCAACGTGCAACAGCGAAAAGCGTATAAGTTAATTCCATATAACAATTAAGAGTTAGAAACTACAGTAAAATATTGGGACTAACTCAGAATTACGTATAAAAGTGAAAAACTAACATTCCTCGATTTAGTTCGAAAACCCCTTCTAAATCCTCTCTGGTATAAATATCGAATATATTTTGGAAGAAGCTGTTTTGCTCACTTCTAAGGCCATATTGAAATCAGACTAGTAGCTTTTGCAATGGTGAACTGAAGGACAGTACCCCATTTTTGCCCAAAGGAACAATCTTTGCGGCAAAAACTAGCTTTTTCTCCTTGAAGGTTCACGTTTTTAACCGTTATGACAAAGATCTAATGTTATATTATTAAAGTCAGTTTTACGGAGGGTCTGCTGTTTGAACGTTAATACACTGAACCGTATATACTTCGGGACTGATTATCACAAAACTGTAAGATAAAATGGAGGTCTGGCTATTCGGGAGTGTCCGTTAAAGTTTTCATGTATATCCAGATATGATAAAAGCCCGTTCGCCATCACTTTCACAAATTATAATTTTCCTAATTCTGCCATCAACAAACGTTTTAGATGTACCTTCTCCAGTCTCAATTTAAAACACTCCATACTAGATTTATTTTCATGTGAAATGGAATAGCAATATTCCTTAAGATACCATTAGATGTATAACTTCTTAAGGTGGAGAGAAGTCGTTCAGAAAGTGAAGGCGTATCAAATTTCTTTTACGCAATACTATTGAGAACCAGATATGAAAAGCTATTTGAGTCTAGTTGGTTTTTGAATTTTTACGGCGCAAGGGCCATGTGTGGCCAAAGAGCGCCAAACACAAGACAAACAGTATACTGGAGTATGGAATCAGTTAATCTGAGGTCACGTTCGCACCTTTACGGAAGTACGAACAACCATGAGACATGATCAGTACCACTTTTTATTGTGGGATTTGGACTACAAGACTTGTGGTGCATAGACCACAATTAACTTCTGTAAGTTTTAGTGCTTTACACATTTTGGCAAAACTTTTCTGTACTATTTATTCAAAATTGTGAAGTAATAATTTGTGGAGGAAGAACGTAACAAAGAGGTAGGTTCGGGCCTTTAGGACCAACCCAGCCAGCTGCGAATCCAGCCTACTCTTGCAATTACAACTTTTCATAACGGCATAGTCCGTAATCAATCCACATTTTGTACATAGAAATTCTTACATGCCCACTAAGTAGAAAACTGCAAGACCATCGTGATGTAGCAATTGCAGAGAATGACCTAACACTGGATACCAAAGTAATTGATTCCATTTTCCATACTCATTAAGTGGACAGAATTTGCTTAAAAGAAGTTAAGTTCCAGGGAAGTGTTTGTGGAAAATATTTCTGTCACAATAGCAATACTTGGCAGGAGATAGTCGAAATCCTCAACAAATAAGAGTCAACTTTAATTATGGGTGCTCCAATTTTCAGTCCATTGGAAGATATGTAGTTACAACACTTAGTTTGCTGCAAAAGAACATTAGAATATATTCATTACAACGAAGTTTTAACTAATTACTCAATGCTTTTGTTGTCCCACCTGTACGAATACTCTTGCATCCTGGAAAGCTGGAGTTTTGTTCCTTTATTTAGAGAAGACTGACGGCAAGGCAAAGAACGCCGTAACAAGCTGTAAACAGGAAGGCTGCACGAGCTGTGAGCACGCTAAGCCCTACACATGGAAAACCAGCTGACACGAAGGCTTACATCAATTCACTTCAGGAATGCCTAAATACAAACACTTACCCACTGCAGCAGTCACATAGGAGACTGATTTTTCCAGAAGGGTTATCCCGTTTCGGTTTTCGAACAGTGAAGTACACAGTTCGAAATTTTTCCAGAAGAACGTGCCTCCTCTAAACCAGAGGAAGTCCACGAAGTGGTTATATTGCAAGATCCGCAGGTGACTTGTCAGTATTAAATTCATACATCCCCAGGACTGTCCACAGCCTTTATATGCCTCAGGCTCTGCAGATGGGAAGTCTGCATTAAGTTTAACAGTATCAAGTGATGTATTCATATGAATGTCCATTCTTTTGTACTGTCCGTTTATTTACAACTAGACACTTAAATTGCTTTCATGTAGTCTAGACATTAACTTGCTCTATATACTTTCGTACAGTCATTTTATTAAAGTTTGACACTAACAGATTTCTCTCCCTCCGATGAACACATGCTGGTAACACAGGAGATTACTCCTTGTTGCTATCAGTGTGTCCACATTTACGAGAAGTTGAAGTAACAACCTTATGTCCAGGTGTGGTACGTTGAGAACTTCACGGCTCCGGTGTGCGTAATCATCCTTTGATAACTTCCCAGCCACAAGTTCGGTACCTCGTACAAAGCTGCACGACAAGAGTACCAGACTTCAGAAATGATATTTCTAGGACAGATTCCTTTGCACCGTCGGTCCAGTATTTCCATACGGCAATAAATAACTATCACAGGGTCATTCACATCCATAGCTTCAAAATAAACAGCCTTGACTGAAAAATCTGCCTGCTACAACATTTCAACATCTCACACAAAGGTAAAATCGGTTAAAATTTCATTCCTGGATACATTGTATTTAGACCATCTGTCACTGCAGAAATAACTCAAAACGTTTTCGCCGTACATACTAGGAGAGTGCCCCATTCTAACTGAACACGGTAGAATATGCGCAGACATTTTACGACAAGTTCTTACTCGGCAGAATCAGTCGCAACTCTAGTAGATGAAGAGGGGGTGGCGACACTTTATTCTGAGTTTTCTGGATGAAAGATGCAAAAGGAGCTGATCTCAGAAGTACATTGCATCATATGGATGTTTAAGATACAAAAGGCACAATGACAAAATTTTTTTGCACATGTTGCTATTAAAAAAAGGGGTTAAGGGCGCATATTGATATTTACGCAACCCAATTATTGCTACGTATTGTGTACCACAAAAAGCGACGACTGTCTATTTACATGTGTACCGCAGAAATGTCAGCACTTAAACATTTTAATAGATTCATATATAAGGAAGGAGTCTACACGAGGAAAACTGCGACGGTAAGTTTACGCAGGGACCTTTTAGGACAATAATTGAAATATTTCTCGTCCCCTGTCTTAAGGGCTGTTACAATGAACTTTAAAAGAATTAACCCTGAGGGTGAACATTAAGAATGTTTCAAGTTGTCATATGTGGACTGCTATTTATTCATTTCGTAAGATGTGTAGTGTACCAATATATATGTGTAATGGTATGCTCAGAAAAATTGGCCGCTCCGGTGGCGTAGTGGTCTAAGCGATGGCCTCTGACCATTCGTCCGGAAGGGGTCAAGGGTTCGAATCCCGGTGAGACATGAATGGGTTTGTTTTACAGCACTTGCTTTCTCTCTTCCCTGGAAAGAGTGGCTTTAAAATTAGGGACGGGAGACTGCTTATAGCCTATTGAGTTACTCACGGTGGTCGTTAAACGTAGGGGTATAATTTTTTCAAATAGGACTTTTACAAGCAGATTTATCAGGGAAATCGCAATTTACCACTAAGCCTCCTATCGAAAAACCTATGCATTACTTGAAAAAGAAACTACACTCAAAATTGTTTTCGTTATTAGTGGCATCGAAAGGAAGAAGTATTTTTTCAGTCGGATATTCAGAAATAAATATATGGAATAAAATGTATTTTGAATTCGACAACATCTGTATTTACGCCTTCTAGCGGCGAATTTATGCATCGAAAAAACCAGAAAGCAAGGGCCATTATTCGCACATGTCACAAAAATAGTCAAAATATACTTACGCTAGTGATCTCAACATGGAAGACGCCGTAGGGAAGTTTACGTTGGTAAACTGGCCAACCCTGCACATGAACCTCGTAACACATTCGGAAGTGAGTGCCTTTCCGACCAATGCCATATTACCTTGCAGGAAGTTCAGCTGACGAACCAGCGTCCGGCTCAGCATTCTCATTCGGGACATAGTCTCAGAGATTACAGTTACTGAGACGTTGGTAACGACGTTCATTATTGGAGTGACCTTTACACTTCTGAAGAGCGTGTCAGTCATGGGGCTATCAAAGGGGCCCAGGCTGCCCATTGACCTTGCGGAAAACTGGGGCACAGGAGCTTCGTAAATCGGGAGCCCTAGTCTAGACATCACCCCGGGAAACAACAGCAACAGAGCTACGTACATTAGATACCATAACCCCGTTGTAATTAATACTGGCTTTAGTTTATTGACTAAGGATGCCAAGACTGTAGTCACAGCCAGCAACAATCCATCTACAGAGCTGAGGACGTTCGTCTGCTGAAGAAGCGTGTTAATCAAGTTCAGGTAATCTAACTGACGAGCGGTAGATTTATCTCTTTTCCCGGTATCATTCCTTTTATCAGGCTGAGCAGATGCCACTAGATGTATCAATAAGAAAAGCAGAAATAACATTCTTCTACAGAACTTCATCATTTCTTCAAAAGAAAAAAACTGCACCAATGAATTCCAGATAGCTCGAAAAGTTTAAAAACAGTTAAAACCTCAAACTCTAATCCCAACAGGAAGGAAGCAACGAAAACTGATCGGACTAAAGTTCTTGAGTGGAATTCAAGTAGGTTTATATACAGTAAAGAGCTAAAAGCAAGTTGTTCTAGTGACTCCAATAAATGCCACTTCTTCTTTTAAACTTGCGATGAGGATTATGCCACTAGGAATTTTTCCCGAGGTAGAACAGTCACGTACATTGCCAGATGAGAGGAGGCCATATTTTCCGATTAAATTATTTATTTTCATTGGGGGTTTAACTACCGCTGTGAGAAACTCAATGGACGTCGCCCGTCCCAAAATTTAGGGCAATTGGCTCTAGGGAAGGGAGAAGGTCAGTGCCGTAAGACAAATGCAACTTTTTTTTTCACGACCACCGTGAGCAACTCAATGGGCTATAAGCAGTCGCCCGTCCCTGATTTAGGGCCACTGGTTCTAAGGGAAGGGGATGAGCTAGTGCCGTAAGACAAACACAATATCCATATCTCATTGGATTCGAACACGGACCCTTTCTTGGACGAATGGTCATAAGCCAGCGCGTAGACCACTGCGTCATAGGGGCGGCCAAACACAACTTTTATGCCTGACAGGATTCGAACCTGAATTCACTTGGACGTAGCTGATCTTTTAGTAAAAAAAAAAAAAAAATGGATGTGCTTGTGATGTCACCATGCCCATACGTCCCACTGTGGGAACCATATCTCTGCATCTATTAGTCTGCTTTGAAAAACTCGTTTTGCGTTGGAAGCTCAAACTATGAGAAAGATGACCCTTGCCTTTTGGTATTTTCCCGTTTGATAATTTCACCGCTAGGCGGCGTAAAGGTAGGTGCAATGGAATTCAAAATACATTGGCCGCCCTCCCGGTGGCGTAGTGGTCTAAGCGATGGCCTCTGATCATTCGTCCGAAAGTAGTCCGGGTTCGAATCTCGTGAGGCATGGATGTTGTGTTTGTCTTACGCACTGGCTCTCACCCTTCCCTGGAACCAGGGACCCTAAATTAGGGACGGGCGAATGCTTATAGCCAATTGAGTTGCACACGGTGGTCGTTAAATCTCCAATCTTTTCCCGTTTGATAATTTCACTGCTAGGTGCCGTAAAGGCAGATGCTATGGAATTCAAAACACATTGGCCGCCCCCCCCGCCCCGCCCCCGGTGGCGTAATGGTCTAAGTGATGGCCTCTGATCATTCGTCCGAAAGGGATCCGGGTTCGAATTCCGGTGAGGCATGGATGTTGTGTTTGTCTAACGGCACTGGTTCTCTCCTTTCCCAAGAACCAGTGACTCTAAATTAGGGATGGGCGACTGCTTATAGCCCACTGAGATGCTCACGGTGGTCGTTAAACTTCCAATAAAAAATACATTGATAGCTTAGGCGCTAAGAGTCGTAGACGCAGATGCTATCGATTTGAAATATACACTCAGGGACATCAAAACTTGCGCACCTAGAAGAAAACATGCTACAACCGCGAAAATTTTGAAAATAGCTAGAGTGCGTAACGAATGGTATGCAAATGATCCACGTTTGGTGCGATTCCGCATGACCACACACCCTGTGGTGGCGCTGCAAGCACAAACCGACAGCCTTATAAACCGGCGTGTAGTCGATGCCCTATGAAAGCGAAAAACACCGGCCGAAGCAAGCAAGAGTACAGAGTGAAAAGAATGCCGGGTAAATGCCAGAGACGTCGATTTACGCAACTGACGGACTTTGAGGGAGGCCTGATCATCGGCTGAAAAATGCATGGTGGTAGGCTCTCCGTATAGCCCGCCACGTGGATCGTCCTGCCCATACCGTGCGACTGTGTTTGGAGCAGTGGACACGTGACGACACTGCCACACGGCGGAATGGCTCCGGACGGACCAACAGGACCACCAATTGAGAGGATCGACCGATCGTGCGCCAGGCACGTACGGATCCCACGGGGACCCGGTTCACTATACTGGCAGATGTAGCTGCTCCTGTGTGCCCCCGACCCATTTACCGACGCCTGGTGGAAGCGAATCTGCAATCCCAGCGCCCCTTATGTGTGCTGCCATTAATACCGGATCATCGCCAGTTCCGTGTGCAGTGGTGCCAGGCCAGAGCGACATAGAACGCCACATACTGTCGACGTGTGGTGTTCAACGATAAGTGCAGCTTTGTTTTGGGGACAGTTGATCATCGTGTCCGGGTGTAGAGGTCCCCGGGTCAACGGCACAATCCTAAACTCGCTATCGAGCGTCACACTTCCCCCACTGCAGGCATTATGGTCTGGGGAGCCATTGTCTACTATAGCCTATCAGCTCTAGCAGTGGTACGTGGATCATTGACGGGCCAGCGGCATGTGGATGAGATCCTACTGCCCCATGTGCTCTCATTCCTGGCCGGATTCCAGGTGCGCATACCAGCAGGATAATGCGCGCCTACACACGGCCTGGGTTGTCCAGGACTATCTACGTCATGGCCTGCCCGCTTCCAGGACATGTCCTCTATCTGGCATGTGTGGAACCAGTTGAAACGCCAGCTACCGCTGTGCCGTACTATCCGGGATTTGAAGCACACCGTCCAACGCGTGTGGGCCAGTCTTACGCAGGAAAACATCATGTGTCTGTTCGCCTCCATGCCAGACCGTATTGCAGCATGTATCGCCGTACGAGGCGGTGCGACGCACTATTGAAGATGACCGGACTGCGTGCCACAGATCCTTCTGTAACTGTCCGGCAGCACTGTTTTTGCCATGGTGTGTATCATTTATCGGCATCATTAGGTCCATAAAATTTCAGTTCAATCCGACGCTTCCTTCTTGTTGCACAAATGTCATTGTCCGTGAGTGTATTTTACTTCATATCATTCCTTCTAAATATATGATTGAAACGTTTCTTTTTTCTTTGGGTATGTTTTAAAGGGAAGACTACTGTATTTTATGTGCAATTTTTTTCGAACTAATGAGCAGTTTCCCCCGCTAGGGATCGTAAATTTATATTTCATTTTACCTGATATCTCTGCTTCTAAAAGCTCGATTTAAAAATTCTTTTTGCGCCCAATAGAGTTCATTATGAGCAACGTTTCAATATGTTTTATAATTAATCGTAATGCACAAGTTGGCCACAAGGGTGTGTAGGTGCATATTTCTGTTTCTGATATATTTGCATTAATATTTATGCTCTTTAAAACTAAACAAAAGAAATTCTCGGCCACCCAGGTGGCTCAGTGGTCTAAGCGCTGGCTTATGACTGTTCTTCCGAGATAAGTCCCGATTCGAATCCTGGTGAGGCATCGGTGTTGCGTTTCTCTTACGACACTGGCTCTCTCCCTTCTCTAGAACCAGTGGCCCTAAATTAGGGACAGGCGAATGCTTATACTCCATCAAGTTGCTCATAGGTACCGTTAAACCCCTCTCCCTCTCACAAAAAAAATCTGGTTCGGTCAGATACCACTCAGGCCGGAAAAATTACTTTCAAATATTTTTCCAGCTCATAATAATGCACAGTTTTTCCCAACAGGGGGCGTAGATGTATATCCTATTTTTCTTGATATTTTTGACTCGAATTGTCCGATTTGAAAAATTGTTTTCCAGTCAGATAGCGTTCCTGGTGAAGCATATTTTGCATATAACTTCCATTTTTCTCGTCCCACCATTTTCCTACTAGAGGAGGTACCACCATATTTCTATTTGCAACATATTTACAGCTGTATCTGCACGTGTAATACCCAACTGAATTTTTTTTTCTGTCAGACACAGCTCCACACGAGAAAATTCATTGACATTTCTTGTCCAATGTAGTACACTAGGTAACCGCCAGGGGAACCAAATGTGTAATCTGCTTTCCTAGATGTATCTGCTTCTTAAAGTAGGATTTGAAAAAAATATTTTAACCTCGGATACCATTCACTTCGCGGAACGTTTTGTTTGTGGTCTTGTTTTTCATGAAGCACAGTTCTAACACTAGGTAGAGTAAGTATGCATTTCTGTTAGCAACTGTATTTGCTGTTCTAAACATTTTACAGGAATATCTTCTTTTTAGCACCTCTTTTCCAAAAAAAAGTATGTGCTTATAGTACGAGTACCAGTTTGTCATTCAGTCTGTTCCTCCGTCCGTCGTCTGTGGACGTCCTATCTCTGCAACTGGTAGCCCGATTTGAGAAATTCTTTTTGCATTGCAAATTTTGAAATGTGAGAATAATGGCCCTTGCTTTCTGGTTTTTTCGATGCATAAATTCCCCGCTAGAAGGCATAAATACAGATGTTGTCGAATTCAAAATACATTTTATTCCATATATTTATTTCTAAATATCCGATTGAAAAAAATACTTCTTCCTTTCGATGCCACTTATAACGAAAACAATTTCAAGTGTAGTTTCCTTTTCAAGTAATGCATAGGTTTTTCGATAGGAGGCTTAGTGGTAAATTGCGATTTCCCTGATATTTCTGCTTGTAAAAGTTCTATTTGAAAAATTATTTTTCCATCAAGATACAGCTCCTGGTGGAAAATGTTCTACATATAATTTCAAATTTTTGGTAGGGAACACTTTTGCCACCAGGGGCGTAGGTGTTAATTTCTATTTCTGATGTATTGGCAGCAAAATCTGAGCTTCTGAAAACTCGATTGAAAGAATTCTTTCATGGACCAATACCGTTCACCTTGGAAAAACTTCTGAGAATACTTCCTGTTTAAATAGTGCATAGTTTTTCCCCAGGGGGCGTAGATGTATATATCTTATTTTTGTCGATATCTCTGCTTCTAAGAGTCCGATTTGAGAAATTCCTTTTTTATCGGAGATCATTTCTTGTGTGAAATGCTTCACATATAATTTTAGTTTTTTCTTGCACACTAGAGGGCGTATGTTTATGTTTCAATTTACAACATATTTGCAGCAATATCTGCGGGACTAAAAACCCGATTGAAAAAAATTCTTTTTTGGTCAGATACTACTAACTGTGAAAACATTTTATTGCATTTCCTCTCCAAAATAATGCACAATTTTGCCGCTAAGGGCGCAAACGTTTAATCTGTTTTTATCGATATCTCGGCTTCTAAACGCTCGATTTTAAAAATTCTTTTAACACGGGACACCATTTACCTTGTGGATCACTATAGGTTTGTACTTGAAGAGTTTTTTTTTTGTAGCTCACAGTTCAATCGCTATGTACTTTTATTTGGAACTGTATCTCAGCTGCTAAAAACCTTTTTGAGGAATTTCGTTTTTTACTGTATGCCATTCTACACAATAAAGATGGGGAACATAATTCTATTTAAATAATGTATAGCTTTTCCACTAGGGTAGTAAAGATCAAATGATCATTCATTTGAGATGGACTCTCTCCTGAATTCCTGGTTGAGGTACTGATGGTGTGCTTATCTTACGGCACCGGTTCTTTCTTGGAATTAGTGGTCCCATATTTGAGACAGGCGAGGGCAAGTCCCTTTGAGTTGCTAACGATTGTCGTTAGCCACCCCTCAACTAAAAAAATATTGCGACGCACTGTGAAAGCACTTCTTCTTGTCAGCACTAAACACTTTGGTAAAAATAATAACTTCCCTGATTGTAGTAATAAATTCAGAAATAATAATAATAATAATATGTGTGTTTTCACATTTTCTCATGAAAAACTATTCAAGAAGCTAAATAACTCTCTTTAACAGTAGAGATGGAGCAAAGCAAGCTGATCAGAAGGTGCTGTCTTAGTGGATTAGTGCTCAATGGCGTGGGATTCTGGCCGATCGTGCGAGTTGGTTCTGGGTTCGAGTCTTGGGTAACGCAAGGGTTATGTGTTTGTCTTTCGGAGCTAGTTCTGTATTTTCCCTGAAACGAGCGTCCATCAATAAGGGTCGGCGACTTTTATAATCTGAGATGCTCATGGGGGTCTTTAAATCCTGAAAAAAAATGGCATCAGCAGTGGAGCGAAGGTAAATAGGAAGCTTTCTGGTTTCTTCGCGGAACAAGAATGCAAGAACTATACGCATACGCCAATACGTATCACACAGTATGGTAAAGCATTGCTAATTTTTTGGATTGCCACTTCTGCAACATTTCAGCAAATAACGACAGCTCAAGTGAAAAATAAATTCGCGTGTCGAGAGCTTGCGTGTCCAGCTCAAGCGCTCGACACGCGAAAACAAATCGTCCCTCAATAACCAAAATTAAGCTAAGAATTGCTGCAGCTTTGGGAGCAGAAAAATTGTTTAAAAATGTGAGCTACAGATAGATTATTAAGAAATTTAATAATGATTCGTTAGGTGAACTGGGTAACCTGCCTGCAATAGCTGCCACTGGTTGGCCCTTTGACTGCAGAGTTGTATTTCTATTTCAATGGGATTTGTCTTCATATGCTGTGATAATCGAATTTTGTGAAAGCCATTTCAACCCATGTCTTTGGTTCGTCACAATGTCGTTATTTTTATTTACTAAATTATGTATTACTCTTTGTCAGGTCCTAGTTGTTAAAAATACGTATCATGGTAAAGTTGGATTGGGAAGCATTCCAGACTTAGAATGGGAGAATTGAGTGGTACCGATGCCTACAGTTCTTTTTGTTTTCTCGAGATGTAGCAAACCCGATGGTCTTTTTTTTTTTTTTTTTTTTTGATTGGAGGTTTAACGACCACCGTGAGCAACTCAATGGGCTATAAGCAGTCGCCCGTCCCTAATTTAGGGTCACTGGTTCCAGGGAAGGGAGAGAGCCAGTGCCGTAAGACAAACACAACATCCATGCCAGACCGGGATTCGAACCCGGACCCCTTACGGACGAATGATCAGAGGCCAGCGCCTTAGACCACTGCGCCACCGGGGCGGCGCAAACCCGATGGTCATCTAGAGCTATAAAACGTCGCCCGTTCCAAACTTGAGTGCATTGGTTTCGGACACGGGGCAGAGCCAGTGCCGTGGGGTGCATACCTTATCAACGACTCGAACTCAAGGTTACTTAGATGATTGGTAGGAAGAGGCTTGCACCTCTGATAAAGGACACACCAGGAGGTAAAGGACACACCAGCGTTAAAGATACACTAGGAGATTTGAGCTGAGATCCAGAAGCGTAAAGGACTTGCTTCGGGATTTGAGCTGAGACCCAGAAGCGTAAAGGACTTCCCTTGGGATTTGAGTAGAGACCCAGAAGCGTAAAGGACTTGCTTCGGGATTTGAGCTGAGACCCAGAAGCGTAAAGGACTTCCCTTGGGATTTGAGTAGAGACCCAGAAGCGTAAAGGACTTGCTTTGGGATTTGAGTAATGATTCAGAAGCGTAACGAACTCGCCTCCAGATTTGATTAGAGCCATAGAAGCGCAATGGACTCGCCTCAGGATTTGAGCTGAGACCCAGAAGCGTAAAGGACTTGCTTCGGGATTTCATTTTATTCGGGATTTGAGCTGAGACCCAGAAGCGTAAAAGACTCGTTTGCCATTTTCATACAGACCCTGAAGCGCGAGAGGTCAGAAGTACTCGTCCTGAAGCACTCCATTACTGGCGATGTCCTCTCTTTCCCTATCTCTCTCTCTGTTTCTCTTTCTTCCTCCCGCTTAAAGATTTCGATAAGCATATTTTTCTTCGTTTCGGGTCCAGTGATTCTCGTGAACATCTATGGCTGTAAGGAGTTGCCTTTTCCTTTTTTAGGACCACCTGTTCCATCGAAGGGGAAGAGAGACACATCACAGAACCGTAGAACAAGCACACCATCCATGCGTCATTGTGATTTGAACCCGGGCTTGAATTGGACGATTAGCCACAAGTATGAGTCTCTTACCTGTCACCGGAACGGCGCCATGAGCATTTAAGGGTACGAAGATGTCATCGTCTCGAATGCAGAGCTACTGGTTTCAGGAAAGGACAAGAATTAAATCAAAACAAAAAACACACCAATGTGATATCTAAGATGCCAATGTGTAAAGCCAAGGTGTGGAAAATTTGTGTCATAGCCTGTCTACTCCAAGTCTAGGCTTCAATACCCGAATAAAACATGTGTGCTTATTTTTCTACATTCTTGAATCTTCACTTCCTGTAAAGCTAGGAGCTCCTAAATCAGCGATTCCTCCAAGCAATCGATGCTCACAGGGATCAAGGAAGAAAAAAGGAAGGGTGTCTTTTGTTATATTAGCAATATCTCTTCAAAATTTTTGCCACCTTGATAGCTGCGTGAATGCTAATCAGGTGCGTTCATTTCTTTTTCAGCAAACAGTTTTTTAGCACGTCTTTTGAGTTTTTCTTTTTGAGTGGATTTTTAAGTGAGCAACTCAATGGGCTATAAGCAGTCACCAATTCCTAATTTAGGGTCACTGGCTTCTGGGAAGGGAGAGAGAACCAGAGCCGTAAGACAAACACAACATCCATACCTTACCGGGATTCAAACCTGGACCCCTTTCGGACCAATAATCAGAAGCCATCGCTTAGACAACTGCGCCACAGGGGCGGCGACGTCTTTTGGAATACAATTGTACGCCCAAAAATGACATGCATAATTAATAATTACTTTAATCACTCGTTGGTACATTATCTCCACATTTATGAGTCACACTAGGAGAGTTTTTGAGGGTTCATTAAGTCAGACCGTAGAACGATAGTTCTGGCGTTTTCCACTTTTGTGCAGTTTTTCAAGAAAGATGAGGAATTTTTGCATTATACGCAGTCTCTTTCTTTGGAAATGTCTCCTTTAATTGTTTTTTCACCGTGTAATTGAAACTACGATATTTTTTCTTTGCTTGTCCTATTGTGAACGGTGTATATTCACTTTCCACTAGCTGGCATAAAAGTGTATTTCGGCAAGGTGGAGTAAACTCGTTCTTGCAGTACACAAGATATCTGCACTCCTAAAAGCCTGTTTTAAGAAATTTCTTGTCACTACGTTGTATATACCTATGAAGCGGATTAAAAGTTTTAAAAACTCCACATTCATTTCTCACAAAACAGTCGGTGGAATTTTCTGCAAATATTTCTGGAACGTTTATCAGTTCTTCCCGAGAACAATTCTCAAAAGATGGCAGCACAATATAACGCCTCGCATGAATGAATCTTTCCGAGCAGTATACAGTATTTGAGATATTGAAAACCACATTATCGGCTCAACAGGATCTGATGTGTGTGTCTCACCTACAAATATCGTATTAGAATTCATCGAGAAATGCGCCCTGAAGAAGGTGGATCTGAAAAATAATGCGCAATTTTAAATTTTTTTGAAAGACGGGGATGCTTTGGCGTATATTGGCGTCTGGAACGAGGAGCTGGAAACAAACGCCAATATATGCCGCTGTGAAAAGAATGGTTTCAGGCAATGGACGATTTACCGTTTATGAATTTCGTGCATAGCGCTCTTCGTGAATATCAATCAGCAACACTGAAGTTTCATCCAGTGAGGTTCCAAGGATGCTGTAACCCTGGGCATATTAAAGAGCAAGTTGACATTAACAACCGTTAAAACGGCTTCCCTTTCTCTTTAGTGCTTTTGCGAAGATATTGAGACGGCCTCTTTTCACTGCTTACCTACGAGCCGTGTTAATGAGAAAAGAGAAATACTATTTCTGGACTTTTCCATGCAGTCTGCTGTAGAAGAGGGTCGGTTTACATTACTGTATTACTTTGCGATTGAATGGCTTAATGATCTGGACACTTTACTGCGTCAGGATTCTCGTAGGAAGAGTAGCACATGGCTTTTTCTTACAACTTTAGGTTTTAATGATGAATTTCTCACAATCGGTCAATATGGCACTAATTGACGTTCAGCAACTGGCGAAGGCCAACTAGTGCTACTTTGGCATTTGCCAGAGTGACACTAATTGGCCACTCTGACTATTCACTATTCGCTCAGTTTGTGCCACTTTCAAACATGGTCCGAAAGAAGGGAAAAAAGCAAAGTGGACAGTCGAAGATATCCCCCGCTTTTCTTAAGGAAGGTGGAAAACAAGGAGCTGGCCCTTGAAGAGAGTATTTCAAAGATTCTCCGTCAGAGGGAAAATGGAGCTTGGGAAATGCTCGAAAGAGAAATAAAGTCCGAAAATAGTAAATTAGCAGATTAATGTGTTAATATTAAAAATAGCTATAAAGAAACCAGGATAAAGCTCATATTTGACCGTCCACATATACTTAGAAAAAGCACAACTGCAGAAGAGCGAGTTATAATTTTAGAACTAAAAACACAGAACTGTTAAATTTCTTTACAAACGAAGGCTTGACCAACTTACGCGACAGGGCAATGAACAACACCCAGCAAGAAGGCCAAAAATCCTGTTTTTGAAGAATAAGAAGGGGTTTCCATTGACGAGTGTAAAGCGGTGATCTATGGAGATGCTTTAACGGCCGCCCCGGTGGCGCAGTGGTCTAAGGCGCTGGCCTCTGATCATTCGTCCGTGAGGGGTCCGGGTTCGAATCCCGGTGAGGCATGGATGTTGTGTTTGTCTTACGGCACTGGCTCTCTCCCTTCCCGGGAACCAGTGACCCTAAATTAGGGACGGGCGACTGCTTATAGCCCATTGAGTTGCTCACGGTGGTCGTAAAACCTCCAATCAAAAAAAAAAAAAAAAAAAAAAAAAAAAAAAAGATGCTTTAACGAATGTTTTTACTTCTCGGTTACAGCCATAGATGGGACATGGGTTCCATTCTTCAATCAGAAACCCAAGCGTCAGTTTTCCCAATGGAAACACGCAGAATCATTTCCAATAAAAATGTCCCACCACATTCGGAATGATGGAATAATCGTTACAGATTCTGATCCCAAGGGCACTACGATGAAAGAAATTCATATGTACAAGTTCAAAGTTTAGAGTGAGAAGTTCTTCTCAACGTTCCAAGATAAACGTTCAGGCAAAATGAAAGATGTTCGATTTCATCTAAAAAGAGCTCATTCCTATTCTGGTGCAAATACGCAACTCTTTTCAAAGAAAACCAAACTGAGATTTTCCCATATCCCGCCCTCACCTGGTCTTTCACAAGGTAACATTTTGTTGTTCGAGACATTGAAAGATACTCTTCGTAACGTAAAACTTTCCCCACACAAGCGTCTGCTTCTTTTTTAATTTTTTTATTTGGGGTTTAACGACCACAGTGAGCAACTCAATGGGATATAAACAGTTTCACGTCCCTAATTTAGGGCCACTGGTTCCAGGGAAGGGAGAGGACCAGTGCCGTAAAAGAAACACAACATCCATACCTCACGGGATTCGAACCCGGACCCAACTCGGACGAATGACCGTAAGCCAGCTCTTAGACTACTGTGCCACCGGGTTGGCATCTGCTTCTGCTATCTATTTGTAGTCTCAATATCTCTACAAAAAAAAAAAAAAAACATTTGTGTCTTGGGAGACACAGTGTAAAAATTGTTTGAATCTCCTAAGAAACTATGCGGAATAGTAATAAAAAATATCATGCCTGTATCGTGTGGGCTTTGTAAGGAAATAGATATAACTTGAACGCGTAACTGGTAATTACCATTAAAGCTTGCTCTATTTTACTCAACTGCTACTGATGGAAAATGCATCGCATAAGTTCAGGTTTAGTTCACACACACACACACACATACAAGCGCGTGCACACAAGTTTGTAGGCGATATTAAAAAATTCTTTTAACATGGGTTAACTTCATTCATGATCGGAATTGTACGCATACTTCCTAATTTTTCTTTCGATTTTTTTTCGTTAAATACCAAATAGTAAATCTTTAGCAGGTACTAAGAACTGCGCTTCTAAAAGACCTTTCAAAATGCCTCTTTCTTTCATTATTGGAGGTTTAACGACCACCGTGAGCAACTCAATGGGCTATAAGCAGTCACCCGTCCCTAATTTAGGGTCACTGGTTCCAGGGAAGGGAGAGAGCCAGTGCCGTAAGACAAACACAACATCCATGCCTGACCGGGATTCGAACCCGGACCCCTTACGGACGAATGATCAGAGGCCAACGCCTTAGACCACTGCGCCACCGGGGCGGCTCAAAATGCCTCTAAAGTGCATAGCTACAGAAATCATTTTCACCAGATATTTGCTTCGTATTTCAATTGAAAATAATAATAAAAGGCTATTAAAAATAAAAAAAAAATGGAAAATTGTAGCTTTTCTTTTTTTTTCTGTTGAAATATTATCTTGTTCTTTTTTAGGAAATTTTTCTTAATCATCCTTAACAGGCGAAAAAATTCAGAACACGCGTAAAAGCATTTTCTAAATAAATTCGAAAAAGCACAACATCAGGTAACAGAGAGCAAGACTATGCTCTCTATGCTCTTTAGAATGAAAAACCTGACGTTTCATGAATAATTCTGATTTCTTTTTTTTTTTTTTTTTTTGATTGGAGGTTTAACGACCACCGTGAGCAACTCAATGGGCTATAAGCAGTCGCCCGTCCCTAATTTAGGGTCACTGGTTCCAGGGAAGGGAGAGAACCAGTGCCGTAAGACAAACACAACATCCATGCCTGACCGGGATTCGAACCCGGACCCCTTACGGACGAACGATCAGAGGCCAACGCCTTAGACCACTGCGCCACCGGGGCGGCAATTCTGATTTCATTCTATTAGCTACGTTGTGGGATATCTTAGAGCATTCACTGACAAATATGTGTTGTTAGGGAGTTAAGATCCCGACTGCGCACTCCAATGGGGCTTCCTTCCCACTCTAGGTCGTCCGTGTAAGCAAAGAAACCGTACCACAAAGGCCAATTATTTATTAACAGTCGTATCTCAGGAGAATTTCTATGTGCAATCTTTTTGAAAATCTAAGTTTTTCATTTAGAGTACGTTGGTGCAAGCAAGGGAGAGAACCAGAACCGTAGCACAAGAAAAAAAAAAGGCGGTAGAAAACATTTTCCAGTGGTTAGAAGAACAGTGAGATGCTGGGATCCGAATGAATGAAATGTTACAGTTTTATTTACATCACAACATTCAGATTTTCGTAAAATCACAAAATAGCAATAGTTCTTCAGATCACGATTACCACGGTCACATCTAATGCACCACTTTCTTATTTAAATGTGCAGATGGCAGAGCGGTTAAGTAGTTAACGTCTATTGCTGATGACCCGCGTAGAACGTAGCGCTGTAATTGATTCAAGTTTCTCCCTAACAATGATCAGCAATAGTTAATTTTAAAATAAAAAAATAAGAAGAGGTAATTATTCGATTTTTTTTTTCTGGATGTCTTCCCATTTTTTTTATTGGAGGTTTAACGACAACAGTGAGCAACTCAATGGGCTATAAGCAGTCGCTCGTCTCTAATTTAGGGCCTCTAGTTCCAGGGAAGGGAGAGAGCCAGCGCCGTAAGACAAACACAACATCCATGCCTCACCGGCATTCGAATCCGGACCCAACTCGGACAAATGATCAAAAGTCATCGCTCAGACCACTGCACCACTGGGCCGCCCCATTTTTTTTTTTTTGGAACCGTCATGAGCATCTGACAATAAGAGGATTCACCTTCCCTAAGTTTTGGAATGCTGGTTTCAATATTTAAGAAAGAACCAGAGAGAGAAACGTAGCGGTGGCGCAGTGGTCTAAGGCGCTGGCCTGTGATCATTCGTCCGTAAGGGATCCGGGTTCGAATCCCGGTCAGGCATGGATGTTGTGTTTGTCTTACGGCACTGGCTCTCTCCTTCCCTGGAACCAGTGACCCTAAATTAGGGACAGGCGACTGCTTATAGCCCATTGAGTTGCTCACGGTGGTCGTTAAACCTCCAATCAAAAAAAAAAAAACGTAGTATGTAAACGGCTCTCATAAATGTCTGGAGATTTGAATCACAGCCTTTGGCACAAGGGGATAGTCTCCTAACCGCTCAATCATGGAGAGAAAGCGCTTATTGGCCCAGTCTCCCATGTGATTTTCAGCCTTCTTAATCTGAGTCCTGGGTTTTTATTATGAATAAGTTCCATGATATCGGTGCTTTTCCTTTCGTGGAGTCAGTAACCTTAAATGTGTAACAAATGATTTTTTTTTCTGTTTGCGGGTTTAACGAACACCGTGAGCAACTCATTGAGCTATAAGCAGTCTCCCGTCCTTAATTTAGAGCCACTGATTCCAGGAAAGGATGAGAGCCAGTGCCGTAAGACTAACGCAACATCCATGCCTCACCGGGATTCGAACCCGGACCCATCTCGGACGAATGGTCATAAACCATCGCTTAGACCACTGCGCCATCGGGGCGGCAAATAATTTTTATAGCAACAGCTATGTGAACAATGGTATGAAAACCACAAGCAATTTTATTCGTTTTTTGGTTGGGGGTTCGACGATTAGAGTGACCAACTGGATTGGCTACAAGCTGTCGTTTGTCCCTAATTTTGAGCATTGTCTTCAGGGAAGAGTGACAACCAGTGTCGTAAGACAAATACAACATCTGTGCCTCAGGATTCGAACCTAGACTCTTCTCGTCATAAGCCAGCGCTTAGACCACTGCATCACCTGGCGGCAACTTCTGATTGTTCATTTTTTTTTTTATTGGAGGTTTTTTTTTTTTTTTTTGATTGGAGGTTTAACGACCACCGTGAGCAACTCAATGGGCTATAAGCAGTCGCCCGTCCCTAATTTAGGGTCACTGGTTCCAGGGAAGGGAGAGAGCCAGTGCCGTAAGACAAACACAACATCCATGCCTGACCGGGATTCGAACCCGGACTCCTTACGGACGAATGCTCAGAGGCCAGCGCCTTAGACCACTGCACCACCGGGGCGGCAATTGCTCATTCGAGTGGGTATGGGTTTGAGTGTCGGGTGAAGCATATGAACTGTGTTTGTCTTACGTCACTGCTTTTTTGTTTTGTTTAGATTGAAGGTTTAACGACCGCCATGAGCAACGCAATGGGCTATAAGCAGTCGCCCATCCCTAATTTGGGGCCACTGGCTCTAGGGAAGGGAGAGAACCAGAGCCGTAAGACAAACACAACATTCATGCCTCACCGGAATTCGAACCCGGACACATCTCGGATGAATGGTCAGAAACTATCGCTTAGACCACTGCGCCACCGGGGCGGCATGGTCTTTAAAGCCCCCAAAATGGATGGTGTGTTTATCCTTTCATGCTGGTTCCCTCTATTTCCTGGAGCCAGAGGCTGTAAGTTAAAACTTTTCGTAGCCTTAAATGCTAGCCACCCCGGTGGCAAAGTGATCTAAGCAATGGCTTCTGTTCATTCGTTCGAGATGGGTCCAGGTTCGAATCCCGGTGAGGCATGGATGTTGTGTTTGTCTTACTTAGATTACTGCACCACCTGGCGGCAACTAATTTGCACAGCCTTCTTTTAAACCTCCAATCCAAAAAATAAATCAATTCTTAAATGCTAATAGTAGTCGTGATGTTAATAAACCAAATAAATAAATAGGAAATAAAATGTAAGTAAAAAAAAGAAAAGAAGGAAATGTAACATAAACAATCTGGTACTTTCAATGAAGCTTACAGTTTGCTACTTTTTTCAAAAATCTTTGGTGTAACAATAACACTTTTGCTAATGAGGTCAACCAATAGGAAACAGCGCGGGAAAGGTCAGATTTCTTGGTAATTTTCGGATGACGAAGGAACTGACGTCATCTCACTGCAAAAAAAGTTCGTTAAAAAACGAATAAAAGGGTGTCAAATGGGTTTGTAGGCTTGAATTTCGAAGGGCATGAGCCAGTTATCTCGAGATAGCTGAAGTGAGACCTGCATTCCTAGGCTTTACGAGAGAGAAATAGTTTTGTGTGTATTTCTGTATTGTACTCTTACCAAGTCTTCTGTTCGCTATTAGAAAAGTCTGTTATATATTTTTATTCATAAAATCTTTCGGGAAAGCACGAATTTCGATTTTGGTGAATTAAGTACTTCCAGCAATCACTAATTTGCACAGCCTTCTTTTAATTTGTATTTTAGATAATGGAATTCCGGACACTTTTTGGCTTACTGCTGTGCTCATTGCTGATACGGAATGCATCTCAAAGACCTCTCGAGCCCAAAAACGATGTCGTAGTTTCACTGTTGCCTGCTGCTGATTCTTTGGATGTCACTTCTTTTATTGGAAAAGACAAAACTCTTCCATTATCTGCGAACAACGCAGTTCCTACATTAACATTCCTAACGCTGTCCTATGTGGCTTATGTGGCTGCTACTTTGTATTTCCCAGCAGCCTTGACTGTAGTCGGTATTCCAGTTCTTGAAGACTTCTCCAGAGAAAGGAATTTAAGGTCTGTCCAAAGCCCATCGCAGAGTTTTCTGGGTTCTGTTGCCACGGACTTCGTAACTGATGTTTTAAGCAAGACTGAAGCTGCGGCGGGCGCGCGAAATACCAGTGGTGCTGTGATTGACAACAGCGTGAACGTCATAAGAAGAACTTCAAAGTTCGTCGATGACCAGCTGAGCTACTTTACTAGAAGACTTGATTGCTTAACAAAGGCGCTGAGCCCAGGCTGTCTCTCCAGGTTCATGTGTACAGTTGGCCAGTTTACAAGTCTACATCTTCCAGCAGTGGCAGTTGTAATAAGAAACGTTGAGTAAGTGCATTTTTGTTATTTATATAATTCAGAGAATAGTTTCTTATTAATCTTATCCTCACTTAAGACTTAATGAATTTAGCGCGTAAGTTTTTGTTGGTCCAAAGGAAAGAGTATGTTTGGTTCGGGAAAGCTTTTCTCCTTAATGGTAACAATAGCGAGCTACTCTGACATTAAAAGATATTTTGCTACGAGAGGTGCTTTCGGAGTGAACACACCACACGCAGTCTGAAGCCTGTTTCCCGCCTCACGTTTCTTTTCTATTTTAGTCTTTTCTCGTAGAGTAAGAATTTAGTGGTGCAGGTGTCTGCTGATGTGTTGTAAGTGTTCGAAATCAGCTGATTTTACAAATGTTTCTCTCCCACTACCAGAGCAAACCTCTGTAGATTGTCACACAGTGCTATTAGGCCATTTATGGCCTTACGAAATAAATTAGTGGACAAAAAAATATTTTCACGCATATTTACATAAAAGTCGAAAGCAATTGTGACAAAATATTTTTAACCATTGGATTGCTTTTACAATAGTTTTTTTACTAATCAGAAGAAATATATATAACAAAAGTGGCAATTTTTGTATGCCGAAAAAGTTTCTGCGCAAACTGTTTTAAAGCAGTTAAACATTACATTATGCAATTTGATACACAAATACAAGTCCCATACTGTTTAAAAGAGACTCCATATGATCTTTGGAAGGCAATTTAGTTTTAGCTGTCGTGGCTCTGAAAGTGAGTTTTCCATTGCAATGCGGGAGATGACTGTAGTTCTATATGACTGTGGTTTAAGCTATCGCGAAATTTGTAAGAAGTTAAGTTGAAGTAAAAAAAAAAATTCTAAGTGTTCGGTACGTAATTCAAAAGAAAAATAGTGATAGTGCAGAGAATCTGCGATCTGAGCTTCCGAAGAAGCTAAATGTAAGGCAGCAGAGTGACAACATTAGGAAAGTATGGGCCCCCCAACCCCATAAGTGTGAGAATTGGCTACTGATATCGCTTCGGCATCTGGCACCATTCTAAGTTCGCAGACTATTCGTAATATTCTTAGATTCACATATTCAAGACAGAACACCAGGGGAAAAAAACCTTAAATCAGTGAAACAAATGGCCAGAAAAGACTTGTCAGCAAACCAGCTGAGTTTTGGCAAAATGTTGCTTTCCAACGAAAGCAAGTTTTATATTTTCAATTCTGATGGAAAGAAGTATGTCAAAGGGAAATCAAAACATTCCCTTAAAAGAAACAAACAAAAAAAAAAAAAATCCAGACCAACTGTATAACATGGCGGGGGTCAGGTAATGATTTGGGGATGCATGACTTTTTAATGGGGTTAGCAATATGGCCTTTATTGAATTTTATATGAACGTTAGACAGGCTATAGATACATTGCAAGGCAATTTATTAGGCAGTATATCTAAATTGGGAATTGCAGATTATTTCAACAGGACAATCCTAAACATACAGCTAACCTAACAAAGTTATGGTTGCTTTATAAGTGAAAAATCAACTGAAAACTCCGCCATAATCACCCGACCTCAATCCTATTGAGAATTTGTGGCCTTTGTTTACTTGTAAGTGAGGAAAAGGAAAAATTTTATAACAAAACTGAACTTAAGTTAGCACTCAGCTGAAAATCGGTGTAGAAACAACTAAAAAATTAGACTCTATGCGCAGGCGATTACAAGCTGTAATCGAAGCAAAAGGCATGCATACTAAGTACAAGTAACGTTTTTTTAATTTCGAAAGTTTCTTGTTTTCTTATTTTTACCAACGTGTAGACACCTTTTTTTGTCATGGAAAAAATTTGTTATACGTACATTTCTTCTGATCAGTAAAAAAACTGTTTATTGTAAAAGTAATCTAATGGTTAAAATATTTCGTTCCAGTTGCTTTCCACGTTTATTTGTACAAATATTTCTGCCCTGTATCTCGAAACCTGCTGAATGGAAGGGTCACTTCATTTCAATTAGCTTAAGCAGAGCACCTGTACTTTAAGCGGCCAATGTACCTGAACCAAATGGTGCCAAAATTTATCTGCGCACCCTAGGAAATGTTCGTATAGCCCCCGGAATTTACTAAATCTACGGCAAAAAACGAAATTCCTTTCCTAATATCCGCAGCACTGACCTCAACCTGTCTGTTGCCCTAGGCATAATAAAGAAGGGCTAGAACCGCTGACGTGGATATCATTCCACTAGGTAAATAACTAGCTACTCAGCTTCTCTCTCCTTTAAGTTCGCCATTATTATAACCCCTTTTAACAACTAATCAAAAGGATTAGTTTAAGATTTCCTTCTAAATGATAATTTTGAGTAACAAAGCTAAGGAGTTTCAGCCGTGTTTGGTCCACTTAAACAGGGAATGTATTTTTATTCCATTTTCTAACCCCGAGTTAATCTTAGTCGGCTTAAATGGTTAATAGTACTTTACATGTTAGTGTAAAAACTGCTTGAAGCAACTTTATTTAACTGTTAGAGGTGAGGATATCACCTCTAACAGTGTTCCTTTGTGTGGTCAGCAATGAGTAATTTATATCCGGTCTGAATTAGGTTGGGAGATTTTTGGGGATAATTTATGCCGTGTAATTGTAACCGCTCATGCTCTTTTTTTTTTATAGTAATGCCTATTTTGACTTGGGAATTGATTGGTTCCTCTTATGTTAGCTCCCGATATGGCGTTTTGCGGATAAATAATTGAAGATTTTGGTTGCTTCTCCCTTCTTTGTATTTGCTTATTTTGTCTTCGATAGGTTAACGATTTAGAAATGTCTAGCGGGGTAAGTAAAATGATAAATTGTTAAAGGGTAGATGTGATATTTACCTGAATTTCTCATGTTTTTAATGAATTCATTGCAATAATCACTACAAATTATTCTGAGAGATGTTAACAGATAAGAATAAAACTTTGGAGGCAGATAGCCTTGTAGCACCACGTGAGTGTTAAGTTTTGGAGATATTTTAAAACGATTAGTCAAACTCCAAGTTTTTTGGAAGCAGTCTAATTTCAAAGAAATGTAATTCAGTTCTTAAAGGGTGATGGGTACCTGAGTTTGGCTATAAGCATATATATTCAAATGAGTGGGCAAAATTGCAGCACAGCGAATCACTTCTAGAAACAGTAAACGTGCAACTTTATTTTTAAAGAAACTCACTTGTTTATTTTGTGATGAAAATTACAGAAATACGAACTTCCGTAGCTAATAAGACGCGAGTTCTGACTCAATTTCATATTAATGTTTGCGCTTAAGAGATGGCTCAGTGTTTTGACGTGCAATTAGATTGAGTCAGTGCTAGAAGCTGCTAACGTGATGGAAGGACGAAAAAACTTTCATTCAGCGTAGCACAAGAATAACTCTCGTTTATAGATAGTCCATCGAACAATTGCCATCTGAGGACAGTTCGAACTTGCCTCTTCACGTGACGTGTTCTCACCATACAATTCCCAGATTTCTTTATGTTAAAGTTGAGCACGTGAAGATAACTGAAGCTTTGCAGGTCTCTTGTGGTCTGTGAATATGTTGTGGAACAGATTTCTTTGTGCCAGATTTAACTCCCGAATTCCGGGACTAGTAAAACACAGGAACAAATTACAACTTGTTTTGGAAGCTATTAAACAAAGTTTACATACTCCAGAAGTCTTCCATATGGGAACATAAACCTATAGCTTGTTTCCCAGTACCTTCTATGAATTGGAGAAGATTTTACGATCACGAAAAACCTAGCCTGTACTAGATGGCGTGAATAAAGTTTGAAAGTCAGTTGCAAAAGAATTAGTCCTAAGTGGTATTTGAAGGTTTTGTATACTTTAAGTTCAGCTGAATTAGGCTTATGTTCATGGAACCAGATAATTCCGTTTCGGGAAAGTATAGCCTGGAAGAATTTTTAAATACCAAATTAAGTGAAAAGGCTACCTCGGCCTTAGAGTACTTGGACTTAATATCAGAGTTCGAAGTGGGAGGCATAGAAGTTTGAATTGTTGAAATATTAGACTTCTGGAGATTTAAAGTAGCTTCCGCTGTAATGAAGTGAAATTGCATGGTATGATTTAAGATAGTATAACATACTAGTAATCAGAATGTATTTGCTTATAATAGAAATCAGTTTCCACGCTTTCGGACATCAACCAGATGCCTTTTCCAAGAAAGGCTGACTGACAGGAAACTGGAAAAAAGAACGCATCAACAATTTAAACGCGGTGACTTGTGTGTGTGATCCACTTTGGGTAGTTTGCTATCTGCCTTCCTTGAAAATTCTATCTGGTTGATGTGCGAAAGCTTGGAAACTTTGATTTTTTCATTCTACGCCAATAAATTCGGATTACTAGCATAGTTATATTATTTTAATTATAGTTAGTGCGAAGTCCCTTGTGGTGTTTGCATGGCATAAGCTAGTATGCCAGCTGACTTGGAGTTGATGCCTCCACGGGCCGAGCCAACCTCATAACTGTTTTGTACGTACTTGGTCTACAGCCAAAGGATTCTTGCGTTATGTAAAACGTAATGGCATTTTAATCGAACGGTAGGATTTTCTTCGGGTTTAATATACTTCCCACATTGCAGCCTTTTATTATTTACAAGGCGAGTTATAATGCTGTAGCTCGCTGTAGGAATGATTAAATAATACAAAGGGACGAGAAAAATGTTGCAGTAAAATATCACTTGTTTATTTCTTGTGCTAGAAAAGAACTTGCAGGAGGCTGATCTCGGCAAGGAGGAAAGGCGTTGAAGCTACGAGATCACAAGAACTAAACACTGAGCGTTAAAAACTGAGTAAACGTTGACTTCAATGGGATTTGATATGGTTGTCAAAATGTTGAGTGTGATCTCTCGCGGAATTCCTGATGGTTGAATGTGCCGTACTGTTGAAACTATTGTATCATGGATGGTTGCTTAAACAGACTTGACATAACTGTGGGATTTGAAGCGTCCAAATGAAGTTGAATCGGCAGGCGTGTGTGTTTAGTTTTCTCCAAAAAAAAAACCTTCCGTAAATATAAGATATTTAGTGTGAAATTATCCTGTCTTTTGTTCTGCTATTCGTATTGCGAGCTACATCGCTACAAAATTATACCGCACCCTGTAAACAATTACCGCGTTTGATTCCTAAACTTGCGTACTTTTATCTTCCTTCATAAACCACGTGCTTCTGGATGATGGTTGTAGAGCAGCCATTAAGAATAACTCTTCTAGTGTATAAAGCAAACTACCGGTGATTTACCATACGAGCGTTGTTTTATAGCTTTTTTTAAATCGTTTTTCCAAATCAAATATCACAGGTTTAGGAGTGAACTACCAGAAGGAATCTCCTTATAGACTTGGTTTGACTTGTGTAAAGAGTAGACGTGTGAGGTACGTTTCAAGTGTTTGAGAAACAAGAGAACTAGTAGACTAACTTTCACTAATTGTGACTGTCCTACAGATTACCAGCCCATTTTATTCGAAATGCTTCTAATGCATAAACAGGTTTTTCATTTCGGCGCACCAAATGCTTTTTCTCTTCATATTGTAACTTTACAGATACTGGTAATCAGCATCTGTAAGATGACCATATGATGTATCAGATCGGCAAGCATTGCTTCTCCGCAGGATAGGTGATCGGAGTTCATCCGGCGCCAATGTTCGGTTTATTTGAGTAGTCCTCCCAAAGCCAGCCGCAGTAAGCATTTTTCTTAATTCTGATCAAACAATCCATACTCCAAGTACTGAACTTGGATGAGTGCAATGTAAGCAAGGATAAAGCTCCTCACGCATGTCAGCTTAATATGAAATGGATTTCAATCGCAACTGCCGTGTATAGCGAGCAAAGCTCCTTGATCTGCAAATACAAGATTCCCTACACTTACAGCGAGTTCACACTAGTAAAAGAGGACATTTTTGTGCTCTGAAATAAATTATAAGTTTGATGCAAAAAAATCTCGTAATCTGCATAAATGCAGAAGATACTTTCAGTTTCTACTTACACAAAAACTGAAATTTTAAACTTCAGTGTTGACATTTTCAGAGGTAAGATGTAACTGTTAAGAATCGCGCTGCTTAAGTGAATGGGAATTAGCATTAATCTCCAGTTCTAATTTTGTTAGACATAGTGGCTGGAAAGAAATGCAGTTCGTTAGTATGAGAGTAAATTGCTTTTCTAGAGGGCGGTAGTCAGTGGTGTTTAAACAGGGGCTGGGAGAACCTGTTTTGTGAAAATACGTTTTTAAATCCTAGTAATGATTGAGCACAAACTGACTGACTTTCGTCCGCGGGGGTAACTTTCCCTGTGGCTCGTAAAACTATAAACAACGCTAACGTTCGTGTCGTATCTTTCAAGTACATTTGTTCTTTGCGTTGGTTTCTTTGCAAAAGATTGCTACCAGTGATTCTTGCAGACTAAGAACAAATGGGTTTTCCTAAGAAACAATTGTTTAGGAACACTGTGCAACTTACCGATCAAACGCTTTTAAAAACAATGTTGAATAAAGGTCTATTATTTTCTAGAAAGCTGATGCATTTGGTTAGGAAAGCTTTCGTGAAAATCTAGATTTAGCGCACAAATAGAATACATGGCATGCATTCGTGAAAGGTTTCGCTCTTAATATACAAATCTAGTTTCTTGACTATTTTTACGGACCCTGTATCAGTGGCGCACTTTGTGGGGGTGGCCGAGGGGCTGGCACCTCCCCATGAGGCATAAATTGGTCCTTCGTTCTTTATCAGCTGCTTAATTTTAAATATAGCATGTATATTTTTAAATACATTTTACGTATCATTGGAAACCCACTTTAATATGGCGGTGATATTTTTATCATTTCCCATTTATTTCGGGAGATGCTTTCCCCTTTTTTTTTTGTATCTTCAACATTTTGGGCCACGCCATAAAGATATCCTGAGTACGCCACTGCCTTGTATCATATTTTCCAAAAAGAAAAATGTTTGGCTCTCTGTTGGTTACTAAATTTTCTTGCTCCAGTTACCCCCCCCAAAAAAAAAAAAAAACCCTTCACCTGTGGACCAAAGAGTGACTAATTGGTGTCAATAAAATAGTGTCTACCATGTTCAGCTTGTACAGAAAGCTAAGTAATAAACCTAAAGTTCTGAAGAAATTGAGTGGTTCCGTGGATACGTCATGCAGTGTTAGTGACTGTAAGGAATCAGGTTTAGTTTGACTTTATTACTGAGTCAGTTGTGCAACACATCTAGACCTAGAACGATAATTTTTCTTGTTAGGTGGAAAGGTTGCCCCGCTTGTGTCGGCACTTGCAACTTTGAACCTATGATAGCACATATTTGTAGCCTACATCTTCAGCTAAGTATTGGGAATGACTGTTGCATGTGGGCCGTATTGTAATTACGTACTTTAAATAGCGTTGTGACCACATAGATTAAATTAGTTCGTTCAATTGATTAAAGGCGTCCTGGTGGTCCAGAGGTGGTGGATATTAGGTCCAATGATGTTTTACCTTCTCTCCCCGTATTCGCAGTCAAATGGTCGCGCCGAAGTGAAAGAGTTCTATTTATTCCAATGGGGTGGCCGGCAAGTGATTTGACCCTCTTGTAAGCCTGATCCATAATACAGTATGTAGCTCAGCCTAAGGAATAATAATTACTGATCTCAATACATACATTCGTTAACCAACTTCTGCAAGCTGACTTTTCGGACTTTGGAACTTCGCGTGGTTCCTTCCATACTATAGTGTTTTTAAAGGCTGTTAAACTGTGCCTGTTAAAACTGACTTTGGTATAGTACCCTATAGAGAGCATACAACAGAATAGAAATACAAATTCCCCGAGAGGAACTTTGGTAATCTTTATAAGGCTTTGTATGAAAAAGGAAATACTTAATTTTTCATGTACGGGAGGTTATAAAGTGAGATCTAAATTACCGGAGTTGTGAAGGTTTGTTAAGAGGAAGCTAAGTCTGAACACGCCGTTGCTTGTTCAATCTCGTGTTACGGCGGAGAACTTTCGCATGCCCGTATAGAAATGACAGTTTCGAGGCGCCAGTTTCTGCGTCTCATCTGTATGGGGTAGAGTGTGTATTGCTAGGTGCTGTGAAAGTCTGTTTTACTAACGACAGTATTTTAGCTTGATTAGTTAACACGTTCCCCATGTCTATATAAAAAGAGGGACGTAACGAGTATCAAATAGCGAAGCATTCAATCGTAAGTGAAGATAGAGGCCCTTTGGATGTTCGTATGGACGAGTCACGTGGTGCCATTCAATTTGATATTTACTGTCGCGGAATCTGAGATTTGTCATTGAGGAAATTGTGATGCGGATCAAGTAAAACAAATCGGGTCGACAAATTAATTTTTTTTTCTGTAAAGCTACTATCCAGTGTCCTAGCAGATCCTTGTTTATAAAGTTTATGGCTCTGAGCAAGTCTGGTCCCTGATGCAGCAGTTTTCAATTAAGACTTCTTTTTTGTGACTGAATAGCATGTGAAGATGTCACTTCTTCAGTTTAAATAGCTATATTTGCACATAATCACTATAGTTATCTGATTTCAATATTTTTATTTTTCAGATTTGAAAACTTAGATGAATATGGCCAAGCTTTTATAGACGGAACAACGATTGGATCGTGCGATTCTGTTTTTCATGAATGTGATATTTCAAGTTTCAAAGACATTCAGTCATAGAACTTAATAGATACGCAGTTAAACGTAATGGCGTCTGAGACGTATATGTAAGAATTATGCTGTGGCACAGTACAAGCGCCGGAGAATTAAACATCTGACACTTCAGCTGATCAGAAAGCTGGGTATTTTAATTTTATTTATTGACCGATAAGTCATTTCGAAACTGACTATAACTGAGTAGATTTTGAGCGAACAAATGTAACCCTTTAATTCGGAGACGGCGAAATGTTTCTAAAACATTTTTGCTATGAAGTAAAAAATTAAGTTTTCTCAGTCTAATATCTCGCTAATTTTAAATGTTTACACTGTAAAGGATAACCAGTTTGGAACTGACTTTATGTAAAACAATCTTTTACAGATATTTTAACTTATTTTTATTTAAAATGTTTTACTGCGATATATAATAAAGGTTGTTGAAATGTGGTCTAAGAGTATAAATTTAATTGTTTTATTTCCTCTATTTAGATAATTTGACTTTTTCATGCAATCTTACTGGAAACAATGCCGTCGTGGTTAAGTGCGTTGACAGGTACCAGTTGCTCTTAACGAAATCTCATTGCGACCTTTTCTCCAGTATCCTGTAATTTGACGTTATTTTAGATTTAGCTCTGACTCAGTGTTCGAAATGTGAGTCCTTTATGGCTTTAGTTCCTCTTCAGCCAGTAAATCTTAACTAAAGGAGTGATTTTATAAATATCTATGATCACTTGGCAAAGTTTAAGATCATCTGTCAATTTATTGAAAATTAAGATTTTCAAAGCAACAACTAATTACTAGTCGGGTATCTGAAAAAAATGACACCAGATTGAATACTTAAATTCTTTAGAACACAAAGACCGATATCGGTACTTTGTGTGACCACCTTTTTTAAACTGAAAGAATACGATATGACACTCTCAATGAGGGATTTGCAGTAGTCACTTGAAATGTTTTTGCATTTACACGTACTTCATTGCGTCAATCAAAGCTTGGGAATTTGATGGCTGTTTTTATGCTACTTTGCCTTTTAACATGGTTCACGAATGTTCGATGGGTTTGAGGTCGGGAATTTTACCTGGTCAGTCAAGCACAATTGTTTTTCTTCTGCAGGGAGTCCTTCACTATCTTTAATATGTGGCATGGACACCATCATGCATAAGGGTTGTGCATCTGTGCCCTTGCATATGAGTTAACAGCTTGTCACGTAACATTTCCACATAAAAAGGAAAATGAAGCAGCACCGAATGCTGACATAGCACCCCATATCTGACTAGGCGGGTGTCTCACGGTGAAAACTTTTTTTTTTTCAAGCCTTCTGGTTGTCGAACATGTGCTTCACGTCATTCAAATTGACGCACAGTGAATTCCTTGGAAAAAAGAATTTTGCTCCAATTTTGAGCAGTCCACGACTGATGACGCTTCGCAAAGTGGAGTCTTCATTTTGAAGATGACAATCCGATTTTTGGCGTAAATGCGATAAGGATAAGTCGAATAATATCCGGGAACTTGAAAATTTTCATCGTCATGGAGCGAGACTCTAACTCGCGTCTCCCAGAAAACGCTCGGGTATGCTAACCACCACACCACCCAGAGCGACTAAGTTTCCGATCAATTTGAATATAACAATCAAGAAAAAAACTTAGTCTAGGTATATGTGCAGTTTTAAAATACTTTAATCCATAATCTTAGCTAAGAAAACTTAGTCTAGGTATATGTGCAGTTTTAAAATACTTTAATCCATAATCTTAGCTAAGACGTCGGGAAACAGTGCTCATACTAAAATCAGACCCTTCTGAAACGTAGAAATGACTTTATTTTACTTGCACGAACTCCTCGAACGCATCAATATTCGCCTTATATTGTCATCACGTGGGGTTGTTTTCCTTTGGACGTCGACTTCTGTCTTTAAATTCACCTGTATCTCGATATTTCATGATCGTATTATGAATGTGTTCTCACATTTACTTCTCAGTTTGTCACGTTCGGAGTATCCTTCATGATATAAAGTCACTATTTGTGTCCTTCTAAGTAACATTTAATGACTTTTTCCCCATTTTTCGCTATATAGATATGTACAAAACCCTCTGCATGAAAACCAGAAGCAAACTGACTCTCTTACGCTTCCCCAACTCTATCAACAGCTGCCGCTGTAGTATGATGCAAAACCAACGGGAAGATAATATTATCTGCAGAAATCTAATACCAACAGGTGGCAAATGACTACAATCTGCAGAAATCTAATACCAACAGGTGGCAAATGACTACAATCTGCAGAAATCTAATACCAACAGGTGGCAAATGACTGTAAAATGTTAGGACTCGAAAAATCTACTTAGCAGGTTCAACAGATGTTTTTTTTCAGTAGTTTGATATTGTTTTTGAGCAAATAATGACTAAAAGCCTAGTATTCCTAAATAGGATTACTGCTTGAAAGAAAGGGAGAGACAAAAGTTTCTAATAGCATTCTCGCCCCTAGACCCAAATCCAATTCACATCCACCTTCTCCCCCCCCCCAAATTAATTCATAGGCAAGGTTTCTGCCAAAACTTCTCTCCCTTCTGTAGTTACTCACTCCGTCAAACAAAGCAATCCCATATCAGTGCTAACCAAGATTGTACTCGGACACTCCACTGTAGAAGCTGGGAAACCTAGTGTCAACGATTCATTCATTACTGATAAGTTTCATTCGATGCAAGCTCAAAACTTGTTAATAGGTGAGTAAAAAATATTTTTTTTGTTTTATTTCTTACGAATAAAAGAATTTCTAACAAACAAAATTAATACATTTTGGGAAATAAGTTATTTCATTTTGAAGGGGAGGGACCCGTATGGGTTCAAATAAAAGAACTACACACTGGGATGGCTGACTTCATTCACAAAATCTATCCTTACATAGGTGGACTCGATATATGAATTAGTATCAAATGATAGATGTAGACCTCGAAAAAAAAATTGTATAGGCTATTGGACAAACCAATCTAAAATCCTCCGTTCAGGTCCTTTTAGGTGAAAGTCTGGACTAGAGGCTGGATTACGGATAACCTCCGATCGAAAATGTTGATTGGAGGTATTACAGTAAAGCTTCCGTTAAGTTTCTTTGGTGTGGGCTTCTACTAAATGGCATCCCTTAACTTATATTACACTCAATAACTGACCGCTTTGATGGTACGTCCAGGTGACACTCAGTCCAGAATGAAAGGTTATGGTGATTGAAAAAGAAATTTCCTAAACCTGCGATTTTTCATTCGAGAAAAACTGAGTTACCACTCGTTCTACTACTTTGGACTAAACATTTCTTTTGCTAAATGTCTCCTCTTGAAATCTACTTGCACACGGTTTATAAATGTATAACAGCTGGACTTTGCTTTCGTACCTCTTACACCAGGACGAGGGGGACTAGCGTCTCAGCGCATCAAATAGCTCGCCAGCTGTTCTCGCTTTTATTTGAGCAAACTTTATACACTGCTGGCCACCCAAAATGCAACCAAGAAGAACACGAGATAGCAAAGCCAGATTTACTGGACACTGATACAAAGATGAAACGATTCAGCTTACAGGTCCGTGCGACTTGCGGAACACGCAGACATCAATAGTTCGTGTGGCCCTCTTGGCTGGCAATAACGGCCGCTACACGCCGCGGCATCGAACGAAAGAGGATGTGGGTTTGGGGTATGTTGGTCCAGGCTGCTCCCACACGTTGCCACAGTTAATCAGGCGTAGCCGCGGGTGGTGCTTGCCGGGCCACTAGGTTGCCGATCAGCGACCAGACTTGTTCTATGGGCTACATATCGGGAGAACAAGCGGGCCACGGCAGCAGTGACACCTGGTGGGCCGTGAAGAATTGTTGCACGACGCGTGCCACGTGCGGGCGCGAGTTTTCCTATTGAAACGTGGCCGCTGGCAGGTCCTGCCGGTAAGGGAGGACTACAGGCTCCAAAACGTCGGAGATGCTGCAGTGGCTGTTGAGTGTATAGGCGATGCGTACCAGAGGGGTGCGGTATAGCAATGCATAATGCAGGCGTCATACAGTCGCTCGCCGCGGATCCGACCATCGTGGTGTTGCAGGCAGAAGCGGGATTCGTCGGAGAAGACCATGTCGTGCCATTTCGTGGGCCAGGTGCGGCGATCAACTGCCCACTGCCGCCGCACTCGCCGCTGGTGTAACTTCAATGGTAATAGGAGCAATGGGCGCCGTGCGACAAGTCCCCGCTCCTGAAGCCAACGTCGAACGCTACGTGGTGACGCAGGTTGTTGCGCAACACACCCTAATTCCTGCGCTAACGTTCGTGATGTGGCGGTGCGAGCCGTCAATGCCCGCCGCACAACATGCCGGTCTTCTCGTTCGATGGTGTGCCGCGGCTGCGGCAATCACTCACGTCTGTCTGTTCGTCCCTCATGCACCCACCGAATCCATACTCTCCTCACTGTGGCTAGGTGTTGTCCCACACGGGCGCCGATGTCTCAGTACGATAAACCGCTGTCGCGATAAGCCACTATTCGTCCTATGTCGAACTGTGAAACGTGCTGGAATGACTGCCGTATTCTGCGACGAGGCATCAGCAAGCTTCCCACGCACAGGTCCGGCAGTACAACACAGTTACACTACTTACACCCAGCCTTCTGTGCACCCTTCTTAGTGCTTCTCGGTGGCGTGACGGGCGCTCATGATTTGCATATGCCCTGCAATGCTAATCGTTTGCATGCCCTTTTGCGGGCGGCGCATGCTGCGAATTTCAGGCCAATCGGATGCTTCCTTCTTGGTGTTTCATTTTGGGTGGCCAGCAGTGTATAACGGAAATAAACTGGGCCGCCCCGGTGGCTCAGTGGTCTAAGCGATGGCTTCTGATCATTCGTCCGAACGGTGTCCGGGTTCGAATCCCGGTGAGGCATGGATGTTGTGTTTGTCTTACGGCACTGGCTCTCTCCCTTCCCTGGAACCAGTGACCCTAAATTAGGGACGGGCGACTGCTTATAGCCCATTGAGTTGCTCACGGTGGTCGTTAAACCTCCAATCAAAAAAAAAAAAAATAATAAACTGGGTCGAAATTGGGTCAGGAAAACCTTGACCCGCATGACATTGTTGACCCGCTGACGAATTTACCAGCGACCCGTTTCCATCTTTCCTGTTCCGTGATGGCATTTTGTGCATCAGAATGTTTGCTGCACCAAACTGCATAGACGCCCCATATACTAATGCGCTTCACAATAGGCAATAGTATTGTTTTGATGCATAAGTACATGCCGTTTTATTTCACTAGTGTTTCCCAGGTCAGTAGTGACTGTGCAGATGGTCAGTTGTATATCAAAATGTAGCCAGTAATGTCGTGTATCTAAATCATATTGCGTTGTGTGATTGTGGCTAATAGTTTTTTGGGTTTCAGGTTCGGAAGTATGGAGTGTCAATTAGAGAGGAATGAACATTTCCGACACCTGCTTCTCTACGAGTTTAACAAGGGATCCTCAGTCGCAGTGGCTACTCGAAAAATTTGTGCTGTATATGGGGAGGATGCTATTGCTCCGAGGATAGCCCGCAAATGGTTTGAGCGGTTCCGAGGAGGCGTTTTGACCTCAACGACTCCACGCTCAGGTCATCCTTCTCACTTTGATGAGGATCGTTTGAACCATCTCATCCACTTGAGATAAACTGTGATTAGGCCACAGTGGTGTGACACCTGGAACATATGTGAAAGGTCCAGAAATTGAGGTTTTGGGTGCCTCACACTCTCACCAAGGACAGCAAGAATCAGCGTGTTGCCATATGTCATTCCTTGCTCGTCCGTTATCGCGAATGTTCTCAGCAACACAATTTCTGTCACGTATTGTTACTGGGGATGAAAAGTGGTGCCTGTATATAAAATTCTGGCATCGGAGGGAATGGTTAAGTCCAAACAAGACGCCCACACTACGTCCAAAACATGACCTTCATCCTGCGAAGATCATGTTGCGTGTCTGGTGGAATATGGAAGGCATTATTCAGCAGGAAATGCTGCCGAGTAATCTGACCATCGCCGCCCCGGTGGCGCAGTGGTCTAAGGCGTTGGCCTCTGATCATTCGTCCGTAAGGGGTCCGGGTTCGAATCCCGGTCAGGCATGGATGTTGTGTTTGTCTTACGGCACTGGCTCTCTCCCTTCCCTGGAACCAGTGACCCTAAATTAGGGACGGGCGACTGCTTATAGCCCATTGAGTTGCTCACGGTGGTCGTTAAACCTCCAATCAAAAAAAAAAAAAAAAAAAAAAAAAAAATCTGACCATCAACTCTACACTCTATCATGAGCAACTACGCCGCCGTGTGGAGGGAGCAATTCAACAGAAACTGCCATATGGGCGCCATGGTGTCCTTCTCCAAAGTGATATTGCACGCCCTCACAGTGCAAATATTACCAAAATGGTCCTTCAGAACATAAAATGGGAAATTCTTCCACATCCGGCCTATTCCCCAGATGTCGCCCCTTTAGACTATCGCGTATTCCGATCTCTGTCGAATGCACTGCATGGCAGAACGTTCAACAATGATGTTGATCTTCAGAATTTTCTTGATGATTTCTTCGCAGCAAAACTTGTGCGTTTTTTCAAGAATGGCATTGCATACCTATCCAGACGTTGGGACACCATCGTAAACAATGGGGGATGGAATACATAGTTGATTTATTCCGTTTTCCCTTCTGATGTAATACATTCCTGTAGTGTGGTGAAAAGAACGGCATGAACTTATGCATCAACCCTATATTTACTGCAAATAGACGATGTTTTCGCTCTGTACACGTTATTTTCATAGACAACGCATAGCAAATGAAAAATTGTTTTTCCGACAAGATTGAACCCCAGATATCTCGAGAACTAGCCGAGTGCGTTCGCGTTACGCTGTGGTGCCATCAATTAACGGCGCTATGTGTGGTTTATCAGTCAGCATCTGACTACACAAATCCTTATTGATGGGCTCAGTAACTGATGTTTCGCCATCTGGTGGCTTTCAACAGAACCAGCTATTTAATTTCAGCTGATTTAATCCAAAAGGCGATAGAAATGGTGACTGAAATACACTCACGGACAATGAAATTTGCGCACCAAAAAAAAAAAAAAAAAAAGCATCGGATTGAACTGAAATTTTATGGACGTAATGATACTGATGAATGATACACATGATAGCAAAAACAGAGCTGCACGACAATTGCAAAGGGATCTCTGGCATGCAGTCCGGTCATCTTCAATAGCGCGTCGCACCACTTCTTGCGACGATACATGCTGCAATACGGTCCGACATGGAGGCGAACAGATGTCTGATGTTGACCTGCGGCAGACTGGCCCACACGTGTTGGACGGTGTGTTCCAAATCCCGGATAGTGCGGCAAGGTGGCATCTGGCGTTTCAACTGATCCCCAACATGATCGATAGGGGGTAAGGCCGGGGAGCGGGCAAGCCATGGAAGTGTCTGGACATGACGTAGACAGTCCTGGTCAACCCGAGCCGTGTGCGGGCAGGCATTATCCTGCTAGCATAGCGCACCTGGAATCCCGGCCAGGAATGGGAGCACATGGGGCCGTAGGATCTCATCCACATACCGCTGGCCCGTCAATGATCCACGTACCACTACTAGAACTGATCGGCTATCGTAGGCAATGGCTATTCAGACCATAATGCCTGCAGTGGCGGTGGTGTGGCGCTCGATAGCGCGGTCGGAATTGTTCCGTTGACCCAGACACCTCCACACCCGGACACGATTATCATCTGTCCCCAAACCGAAGTGGCACTCATCGCTAAACACCACACGTCGCCCGTCTGTGGCGTACCAGGTCACTCGGGCCTGGCACCAATGTAAACGCAGCCGGCGATGTTCCGGTGTTAATGGCAGCAAACGTAAGAGAGGGGGGGCTGGAATCGCAAATTCGTTTCCGCGAGGCGTCTGGAAATGTTTCGTGGGCATACAGGAGCCGCTACATCTGCCAGTATAGTAGACCGGGTCGCCGTGGGAACCGTTCGTTCCTGGCGCATGATCCGTCGTTCCTTTCTACCGGTGTTCCTCCTGGTCCGTCTGGAGCCTCTCCGCCGTGTGTCAGTGCCGTCACGTGTTCACTGTTTCAATACAGTCTGACGGTTTGGTTATTCGTGGCGCCAACCACCCTGCGGTCTTCATCCCGATGATCTGTCCTCTGTCAAAGTTCGTAAGATGCGTAAATCGGCGTTTCTGGAGTCTACCCGGCATTCTTGTCATTCTGTACTCTCGCTTGCGTAGCCCGGTGCTTTTAGCTTTCATGGGGCATCGACTAAACGCCGGTTTATAAGGCTACCGGTTCGTGCTTGCAGCGCCACCACAGGGTGTGCGGTCATGCGCACTAGCACCAAACGTAGATCATTTGCATACCAGCACGGATTCTAGGTATTTGCAAAGTTTCGCGGTTGTAGCATGTTTTCTGCTAGTTGCGCAAATTTCATTGTCCGTGAGTGTATATTCACCAATCTTTACTGCTTTAGAACTGGAAGGAATGAATCACGGTGTTACCTGTTCCTTGACATAATGTGGAAATAATTCATCTCCGTATTTTGAATGTTTAAGTTCTCAGTCGGCGATATGATTCCTAGTCGGCAAGATACAGTCACGTGACCTTCACGACGTAGAAAGTTTTATCTACAGAATATGACTACAGCGTTGCCGAGTGTTCTGCGGCGCTGTCTTCAGATCAGTTGTTTGGGATAGGCCCAGGTTCCAGTCTGGGATGAGGCGTGGGATGTGCGCTGGCTGCGTCCCATCCATGTAACCAGTGGCTCCAGATTAGAAAAGGGCAAGCGGTCATAGTACTGCGTTGCTTACGGCGGTCGTTAAACAACCAAACCCCGAAACAATCAGAAAAAGTATCTACAGAACTTTTCGTCGCCAACAGGAGAGTCATTAAGAAGAGGAGCACACATCGTTACACGTACTGTATGTATTTTATTAGCTGAGTGACCCCAACTGTACACAGGTGTGAAGTGACAAAATTTGAAAATCACTGTTTCCTCCGGTTTAAGAAATAATCGATCATCTTCACTAGATAAAAGAACACAGTTAACATTGAGACGCCTAGCCACAGTCCAATATATCCTCCAATAACGCTGAATACTTCAATGCCCTAAAAGAAACGTGAAATGAAAGTGTGAGCAGTTGTAGATATGCAATGAAAACTGTCAGATATGCAGTGAAAACTGATGGAAGTTATACTTACATTGTACTTTGGTCTATGGCTCAAAACTTCCATTTCTGGCGAAGCGTAGTAGACTGTAATGCACACCAAGTTTTTCCTGGAGAAGATTTGTGTAAATAAAATTAGACAATGTTAAATGCCATAACATAAATACATTTTCGTACTCATAGTATGGGATCATCTTTTTCAAAGGTTGCATCTTGTGTTAATGAACGCACTTCCGAATACAATATATGTGGTAACTGTTCGAAAAAAAAAAAAAAAATAAGGACCATACTGGGCGCCATGTCACGCCAGAGCAACTTTTAAATCACATCAGCGCGTGAGAACAACCCTCAAGCTTTAAGAACTCACTTGACAGTTGAAAACTTACTGCAAAAACTCCGGAGTTAAGAATTGACAGCCGGCGACATTATTTTTTTCAGCTAGACAAATGCAGTGGCTAATTCAGCATGAGGTGATTTGGGCAATCGCATACCTTGTTCTATAAAAATGAACAGACGTGACATTTTTTTTGCAAAAATATGCAGATAAAATATTTTATTTTCCTGATGAAATTCCGTTCGAACCAGTTTTATTAACGTAAAGGGCATCCTGAAAGTAATGCCTCGTCCTTCATAAGATTTTTATTTGTCGCAGCAAAAATGCTAAACTTGTTGACAAAATACTTGGACATATTGTCAATAATGCTAGCCTATTGAAAGTATTGTCTATAACTTTCTATACATTTCCGCCATCTTTGAACCCATTGGTAAAATTCATTTTGGTAAAATTCCTGAGGCTGTCCTTTCACCCATGAGTTCACAGCCAGTTTAACGCCTGCCACATCATCGAAATGTTAGTTTTTCAAAGAGTCAAATAGGAAAAAGTCTGAAGGAGCCAAATCAGGACTGTATGGGGGTTGGGGCATCACCGTCCACCTTTTTTTGGTAATAGCCTGTGAAATCTCCATTGAGGTGTGGGGACGTGCGTTATCATGGTGTAAAACAACACTATGAAGTGGAATATCACGTCTTTTCCTTTTGATAGCTTTATTGTTGCAACTCCGAGATGGTTTAACGACGATCAGCTGTGATGAGGTCTTTTACTCGTTGCCTGTTGGCATCTGTCACTGCAGTTGCGGGTCTTCCACTCCGTTCTTTGTCCGGCACTGAAATTCTTCCCTCTAGAAACCTTTTCACCCATCTTTCGACATTACTGATATCGATTGTGGCAGCTCCATACACCTCCGTCTATCTGTGGATTTCTAGAGCCTCACATCTCTAGTTTTCCAGGAATTCACTTACGGCTCGCTGCTTCTCACTGTCACTCATGATCTTTATTTCCAATTCTGAAAAGATCGGTTCCCACATTGGTAACATGTCATAGTACATGCCAGCGCTGATTCATTAAAATCACTTCAAAATTTCAAAAGTTATTAAGGAGGAGACATTACTTTCAGGATGCCCCTTGTATTATTATAAAAAGCAAACAACGCAATTTGTTGTCTATAAATACAAAACTAATTGAAATGGACATGAGCAGTGACCGGTCTTCCGAAGTCACATATACTCACACTCACACACACACACACACACACACACACACACACACACACACACACACACACACACACACACATTTCGTCTTCCTTTTCTTTATGGACCAAATACCCTCCCTTTATCTCCGCCTTTGGCCAAAAGCTGATTTGCAAGACCGATTTAAGGAAGTATACGTATATTACAATCAATACAGATTTTTTTCTCTTAGTTTGTCAAATTTAGCTTTATTCAAGAATTTATTTTCACCAAAGGACATCGACGTACTCGTTCATACACTGCTGGCCACCCAAAACGCAACACCAAGAAGGAAGCATCCGATTGGCCTGAAATTCGCAGCATGCGACACCCGCGAGAGGACATGCAAACGATTAGCATTGCAGGACATATGCAAATCATGTGCGCCCGGCACGCCACCGAGAAGCACTATAAGAAGGGTGCGCAGAAGGCGGGGTGTAAGTAGTGGAAGTGTGTTGTGCTGCCGGACGTGCGTGGGAAGCTTCCTGATGCCTCGTCGCAAAATACGGCAGTCATACAAGCACGTTTCGGAGTTCGACAGAGGACGAACAGTGGTTTATCGCGACAGCGGTATATCGTACTGAGACATCGGCGCCCGTGTGGGACGACATCCAAATACAGTGAAGCGAGTATGGATTCGGTGGGTGCAGGATGGACGGACGGACGGACCGACGTGAGCGAATGCCGCAGCCGCGGCACACAACCAAACGGGAGGACCTGCATCTTGTGCGGCGGGCATTGACGGCTCGCACCGCCACATCACGAACGTTAGCGCAGGAATTAGGGTGTGTTATGCAACAGCCTTTGTCAGCACGTGCCGTTCGACACGGAATGGCACGACATTGTCTTCTCCGACGAATCCCGCTTCTGCCTGCAACACCACGATGGTCGGATCCGGGTGTGGTGGAACCGCGGCGAGACGCCTGCATTATGCATCGCCACACCGGTCCGTCCCCTGGCGTTATGGTTTGGGGGCAATGCAATTGGATATGACACCCGCACCTCTCTGGTACGCATCGCCGGTACACTCAACATTCACCGCTACATCTCCGACGTTTGGGAGCTTGTAATCCTCATTTACCTGCAGGACCTGCCAGCAACCACGTTTCAACAGGACAATGCGCGCCCGCACGTGGCACGCATCGTGCAACAATTCTTCACGGCCCACCAGGTGTCACTGCTGCCGCGGCCCTTCTGTTCTCTCGATATGTCGCCCATCGAACACGTCTGGTCGCTGATCGGCGACCGAGTGGCCCGGGCAGCACCAACCGCGGCTATACCTGATGAACTGTGGCAACGTGTGGAAAGCAGCATGGACCGGCCTACCCCAAACCCACATCCAAAGCCTCTTTCGTTCAATGCCGCGGCGTGTAGCGGCCGTTATTTCCAGCCATGGGGCCACACGAACTATTGATATCTGTGTGTTCCGCAAGTCGCACGGGCCTGTAAGCTCAATCGTTGTGTCTTTGTATCTGTTATGTGTCCAGTAAATCTGGCTTTGCTATCTCGTGTCCTTCTTCGTGTTGCATTTTGGGTGGCCAGGAGTGTAGATTTCCGTTAAATAAATCCGATTTTTTTTCCAGAGGGAAACTCAGTGAGTGGACTTTTTGTTTTTCTGTACGCTACCTTTACCCAAGATGTTATTCAGGTTTACTACAGTAGCAGCTTAGCTATTATGACAACAAATAAATAGTTGTCTCTGGTGTCCAAATTAGGCGCTGAAAATACACCTGCCCCCGTGGGGGGCACGTGAATCTTCAGAAGGTGTCTTCGGGTGCTAAGGTCTCTAATCATTCTTCCAAGATAGGTCCGGGTTCGAATCCCTTGTGAGGCATGAATGAGTATCCCTTGTGAGGCATGAATGAGTATCCCTTGTGAGGCATGAATGAGTATCCCTTGTGAGGCATGAATGGGTGTTTGGCTTACAGAACTGGCTGTCGCTTTCCTAGAACCAGCGGCATTAATTAGGGAAAGGCGACTGTTTATAGACAAAGGTCACTCACTTGTGGTTCATTATTTCCTGAAATTCACAAAACTCGTTCATGCCCAGTGTTTATGTCAGTTCAATTACTTCAAATGAACGGCGGCCCAATCGGACTCTATCCCAAAACTGATTCCCCCGTTTGAAATATCAAAATGAGATGCATTCAGTGGCTTGCCGTTGACCTGGCAACACGAACAAGTTAGCGCAGGCGGGTATTCTAGATGTTTCAGGTCTGATATTTTCCTTCGGCCAAAAATTACCATCGTGGTTGAGTGGTCAGAAGCTCAAGCATCTGATTAATCGTACGAGTAGAACTCGTGTTGGACTCTCGGATGAAGTATGTTTGGTGTGTTTGTCGTGAAACGCAGCTTTCGTTCTTTCTATAGAACCAATGGTCCTAATTAATTTTAAGGACGGGTAACTTCTTATAGCCATAGATGTTCACTGAGTTTCGTAAACTTCCAAATTGCGGTACTAGAAGAATCGTTCAGCTAACGTTCTTCGCAAATTTGTGAAGAGCATCCACTCTAAAAGACGTTTTTACCATCAAACACTAGTTGAGGTTTTGCGTTTGAGAAGTTGCTTCTGACTTTCCAGGAAAGTTCAGCTGATGTTTACAATTCATAGCATGCCCGTTTTGACTATTGTAATATTCCAACCCACGCAGGGAAAACTGAAAAATTGCCATCCCTGGTATTCTTAATAGCATCCGTTAGTTAAGGCGTAATGTTAGAATTTCCAAGCCTAGTCATTCAGTTTCTTTCACCATGATAATCTTGGTTTATCGGCTCAATCACTAGAGAATAAAACGTGTGACTTTAGATTTTCAGGAATCTTCTGCCAGTCACTGATGGAGATAAAGGTATTTGTCTTCAACATAGTAAACTTTGTACAATGGCGTGCAAAAATTAGGGACGAGATGGTGTTTCGAATGTAACGTCGTGCAGAAGTGCTCCATGTCGACTCAAATCATACCATGAGATCCCCAAGATGTAAGAATATGGAACAAGTAGGCAAAACCGTCCAAACAAGGAATCCAAAGGATACAAAGGCACTGTAGTGAAAAGGTAGCTTCGAGCACAACTGGACAGAAGACAGAAACGTCCATGTGACAGGCGGCTGCCAAGAAAAATCCAGTCTTGAGTAAGGGATATGATCAACCCTTGACGGCGTTGCAGGATTTACAACATCTGTCCATGCTGAGGACGAGGTTGTCAAGGAGCTATTGAGGCGTCGCGACCCTTTCCTCTTCTAGCGCCAATCGCAGCTGCGGAACCGTTGCTGGTGGCTGGTGACGTGCTGCCAAGAGTCTCCCGAGAAGGTCCCACACGTGTTCGATTGGATTTAGGTCCGGGGACCTTGCGGGCCAATCCATGCGTTGTATATCTTCACTCTCCAACATCTCTGCGACAGCCACTGTACGATGAGATGTAGCGTTGTCGTCCATGAAGAGGAACTCAGGACCCACAGCATCTCTAAACAGAAGCACGTGAGGCGGGAGAACCTCGGTACAATAGCGGACACCAGTGACTGAACCTCCTTGAAAAATGTGGAGGTCAGTACGGCGCTACCAAGCATGGTACCGCCCCAAACGAGAACTCCACCACCTTCAAACCTGTCCCTTTCGATGATGTTGGAGGTGTGATTGCGTGTTCCCTGCTCTCGCCAGATGTGTATACGTCCAGAATCGCTCGTCAGACTAAATCGGCTCTCATCCGTAAAGAAAACTCGATCCCATTGCTGATGTATCCAGTTCTTGTGTTCCTGGCACCACAGAAACAGCCGTCTCCGATGAGCAGGCGTTAATGGCATACACCATACTGGTCGGCGTGCAAATAGACCACCTCTGTGCAGCCTCCTGGCCACAGTAAAACGCGATAGCGGACTCCAGTTGTCTGTTGCATGTGCCTTGCGATTTCTCCCGCTGTCTGCCGCCTGTCTCTTCTCGCCTGTAGGACAATATACCGGTCGTCCGCCGCCGTGGTTGTTCGTGAACAACCATTGCTAAACTCTCGGACAACTGTTCTTGTAGTTTGAAATGCTCTCCAAGTTCGTGAAACGATGCTGCGAGCGATCCCGAACTCCTCGGTCACACTAGTCACACTTCGACCTTCTTCCAACTTCCCAATGACGCGACCTCGGGTAAAGTCATCCAGATGTCGTCTACTGGATTGCCTGTTGGCCATATCACACGGTGGCAGCAACTCGACGTCGTTCAAACCGATGTACACCCTGCAATAGCTTTCACCGAATTGCCGAGCGTACACCGCCCTAGTGTTTTATATCCTTCCGACAATCCCACCCCCACCCTACGTCATGCTGCATATATGCATGCGCATGCCCTACCGTACCGGACCCTAGTCTATCTCCTGAGTGGTCTTTGCTCCGTTCTGCCTGCTCGTTCCGCTGTTATGCTAATTTCTCCTCTTCGTCCTTAATTTTTGCACACCAGTGTATAACTGAAATGCTGTCTTCAACGTTTGAAAGATACACATTTTCCCTCTGGCACGGTGTAGTTCTTAACAGCTGTGTCTGAAGCTTCCATTTTTTAAAAAGAATTATCGCAATCACTTTAGTATGGGATAAATTATGTTATTTGTTTGCAATTCGGCTTAACTGCAGCACCACAGGTGGGATTAAAGAAAAAAAAAGCATATGTATGAACAGAGCGTAACGCTCACGAATGAGCATTTTGTTGTTTCTGCGATATCAAAGCGTCTACGCACGTGACAGTCGTTCTTTTTCTAATTGTGACACAGGGCGCTGTTTAAAAACAGTTGAACTGACCAGTTCACAACGAAAATATGAATTTTGGAGTTTTCCAGTTTCTCACTCTAAGTAATTTTTTTCTGCGAAAACGTTGAAGGTAATGTCTTGTTTTAGTGCAGGAACCATAAAATGTTATAAAATATTTTGATTTTTTTGTTAATAAGAAGCATCAAAGGAAATTGAATTTTTTATTTCAAAATGCATTCTGAATACTTACGATTCTTCTTCACGAGCCGTAGAATTATCTGATTCCTCTTCGTCTTCACCATTATCGCAAGAGCCCTGAAGGTAATGAAACAACAATGCTCAAATTTGCAAAATATTTAACATTTAATGCAGTCATAAACAATTCACTACTTGGTTTGTAAATAAAAAAATGTGCATTAAGCTCCATTGAGAAACCTTTGTTCTTTTTCATAAGGTTTGGCTCGCGTATCAACGCAACGAAATAAAAGCTCTTGTCGATGTAGCAAGCGTGTTTTTAGGATCAGAGGGCAGCGTAGTTTAGGGAGCCAATTTCTCCCTTTAAGGTAGTAGGTTTGCATTATACACAACTGTTTGTGAAAATTGCAACACCAAGAAAAAAATCCCGCTATTCATATAAAATTTATATCTCAGGTTCCTCATGCTACAGGAGGTAACTGATTACATTTGTAGAACTATACAGGGTGATTCAGCGAAGCGTGTACAAACTTCTGGGAGGGGTAGGTTGCACAAAGACAAATCGGAATCACATAGCAATGCAGGGTCGGAAACGCCATCTTCATGTGCTAGTGAACAGAGAGGGCGAGAAATGAAAGAGCAGCACGTAAGAGAACAAAATGCGTTTTATTACTCACAAGACATTTGCGAAATGCATTGAGGTTACAGAAGGTGTTCAAAGTTGCGATCATGAGCTGTAACACACGATTGACATAGTCAGCGCATGGAATCACGTACATTTTTGAAAATGCCTGGCGTGTCTAGGACTTCCGAAGCAGCTACATTGATGCGTGCTACAAGGTCCTCATCACTTTCAACGGGAATGTCGTACACCAGTCCTTTGATGTAACCCAAGAAGAAGTAATCAATGCATGTTAAGTCCGGCGATCTGGTAGGCCAATGCACGGGACTACAACTAGTGATCCACTTATGTCCAAATGTTATGTTTAAGTGATGACGAACGTCATTGCTGAAATGGGCGAGGGCCCCATCGTGCTGGAACCACATGGCACGGCGCAGCGACTGAGGGACCTGTTGTTCGTTCAACAGCTCTGGCAAGACTTCCTCCAGAAACATCCGGAAACTCCTTCCGTCCAAACGAGGAGGCATGAGTTATGGGCCAATTAAGTGGTCCCCGACAATGTCGGCCCAAACATTAACAGCAAAACGGTTTTGTGCTGCACGAGGTCGTACAGCAAGGGGTTCTCCATCGCCCATAGATGCGCGTTATGTGCATTAAAGCAACCTTCCCGGGCAAATGACGATATCCTGAAAGAACGTATGAGCAGTGTCGCTGCCGAGCAACGCCATCTACCGCATGAAGATAGCGTTTCCGACCATTCATTGCTATCTGACTCCGATTTGTCTTTGTGCAACCTACCACTCCCAGAAGTTTGTACACGCTTAGCTGAATCACTCTGTATAAGATTTTTTCCCTTCAAAATTCAGTATCGTGTGAAATCACCTCGAGCAACAACAACAGCCTCTACACGGCACGGCATTCAATGGAAAAGGTTTTTGATATTGTCCTGGGGAATAACCTGCCAAACTGCTTCTATGCGAGACCAGATTTAATTTGTGATGAATGGCCGAAGTGTTCTCACGGGCTAGTCGCTTAGGTACCATATCCCAGATATTTTCAATAGGGAACTTACCAGACGAACGTGCAGGCTAGGGAATCTGTATCTGCCGTACATGGAAGAGGTCTTGGACATTCCGGGCCACATGTGGCCGAGCATTGCCCTGCTGGAATATAGCGTCAGGACAACTGGGAAGGATGGGTATCATCTCTTCCTCTAAAATATCCCTGATGTATCTTTGGCTGTTGAGGGTTCCCCCAACTCGTGTCAGGTGAGCTCGTGAATTGAACCTAATGGCGGCCCAAACCATAACGCTCTGCATTGGGCTGCGATGTCAGTGCAAGGTGCCGTTCACCACAATGTCTTGGAGCACTTATGCGACCATGATGGTGCATCAAGTTGAATCGTGATTCCTTAGAAAACACAACCTGTTGCCAATTAGTTCGTCAATGTCTGTGTTCGAGACCCCATTGCAGCCCAAGGGGTTTGTGGTTGATGAATCTGAAGAGCCCCTGGCGTCTGAGACTGTTAAATCTGAAAATCCCCTGGCGTCTGAGATTGCTAAATCTGAAAAGCCCCATGGCGTCTGAGATTTTTAAATCTGAAGAGTCCCCTGGCGTCTGAGATTGTTAAATCTGAAGAGCCCCCTCGCGTCTGAGATTGTTAAATCTGAAGAGCCCCCTGGCGTCTGAGATTGTTAAATCTGAAGAGCCCCCTGGCGTCTGAGATTGTTAAATCTGAAGAGCCCCTGGCGTCTGAGATTGTTAAATCTGAAGAGCCCCTGGCGTCTGAGATTATTAAATCTGAAGAGCCCCCTGGCGTCCGAGATTGTTAAATCTGAATGTCTTGACAGTATAAAAACTAAATTACTCTCTCTCTCGGGCAAAGTTGTTGGATGACGCTGAAAGTGAGAATGCTTGAACATAACAAGACGATGCTTTTATTAACAGACTCAAAAATAAATGAAATTCTGTTGAGTTCTGATTCTGGTTACATAAAACGTATGCTAGATGGACATCAGTATAGCTTTAACCCCATCAGTGGCTCTTCACGGATTTAGAATTCTTGGAACTGTCTGAACGGGGTGTGATGCCAAGCTCTGGTGCCTGTGGGTAGTCAAGGCAATTTTTGACCGTATGTTCCCATTGCATTTATTTAATTTTGTAATTTAATGAGACTCACCCATTCCTCTGGTTTAAGCAGTAAAAGAACCAGAAGTGAAGTCAAAACTACACCAAGTTTCACTGGGATCACGACCCAAACTCTTCGAGAAAATGAAGAAACATCGCGAGCAGTCAGCTAGACACGACAGAAAATTCCTTATACTTAAGTTTTCACAATTTGTACACTGAAACATTTTATTGAGAAATTATGACCGTAGTGAATAAGTAATTGATTTGCTACTACAACAAGAACATTTGTTGTACGTCTTTTGTAAAAAAGTACATGCTTATAGAATCACTTTGTCCGTCTGTCTGTCCGTCCACCTATCGACACCATATCTCTGTAACTATTAGTCCGATTTGAAAACGTATTTCTATGTTGAAAAGACCGATATGCGAGAATGATTTGCCTTGCTTTCCGGGTTTTTTTTTCGATGCACAACTCGCCAGTAGAGGGCGTAAATGCAGATGCTATCGAATTCAAAGAACATTTTATCCCATGTCATTGCTTCTAAACATCCGACTGAATTTTTTTCTTTGTGGTCAGATACCTCTCAGGACGAAAATCCTTTTCAAGATATCTTTTGCTTAAAATAGTACATAGTTATTCCGCCAGGTGCTTTGATGTATGTTTGATTTTTTTTTCGATATGTATGCTTCTAACAGTCCGATTTGAAAAGCATTTCTAGTGCAAAAAGTTTTGCATATAAATTAAAGTTTTTGTTAACGTATAAGTTTGCCACCAGAGGGCATAGGTTCATGTTTGCGTTTACAGAATATCTAAAGCAGTATATGCGTGTCTAAAAATCCGGCCTATTGACAATATCCTTTCTCTGCCCATATTTCGTTCCCCAAATAATACAAAATTTCTTTGCTAGAGGACGCAAATATTTAATTTGCTTTCTTGATAACTCTGCTTCCAAAAGTCTGATTTAAGACAATCTTTTGACACTGTAAATCGTGAGAAACAAGCTCTCTATCTGCTCTTATTTTGACATTATACAATTCTGCTGTCTTATATGCTATATTAAAAAAAGAATAATTACGATTTTATTGTTATAGCTAAAGGGAAACAGAAAGAAACATGGTCTATTATTTACATGAACGATAGAGAAACAGAAACGGGAAAAACATAGATTTTCAGTGCTTTTGAAATGCCAGAATAAATCCGAACTTTGGAAGGATAAACAGCTGGAGCTCAGAACAATACATACACTGTAAAAAAAAAGAATAGAAATTCACTAACCACTTTCCGTGATTTGTCTCGTGAATTAACGAAGCATATTTCTGATACAACCTATTTCCGTGAAATAAAAACTGAACTTCAAGTATTTTTCGAACGCCAGAAAAATTCTGAATTTTCGGAAAACTTTCTGCAGTTTCTTTCTCATATTGACGGTAAATTACCTTTTCCAAGATGTGTTAGCGGAAATTTCTGAATTTTCAGAACCTTGCCGCAATTTCTTTCTTATGTTAACGGAAAAACTCCGTTCTCACGTTTTCCGTATCCATATGATGAAAAATTTCCGATAATAGGACGGTTCACGAGAATACTTTGGGGGTTGATTAACTGTTAAATTTCAATGGTCTGTCGACGTATTTGATTTTGAAGTTCGGTAGAGAGATCCGATATTATGGATAGTAAGTATATCGCATGAAGTTTGGTTACTGTAGCACAAGACATTTCTTATTCTCTTCCCCATTTTATGCACCAGCTGTTATATATTCTGTTATCGTAAGAAATCGAGTACTTAATTTATTATACAGGTGATTGTACGATATCTATGTATCAGTCTGTGGAATCCTTAAGACCAAAACTATATGGCTATCAAAAGTAAATTTTATATTTAGAAGTTTTGTGAAATAAAATTATAAAACAATACATTACACTTTCTCTTAAAGATAAATATTGTGTGTGTGTGCATAAGTTTTGCCCGTTTCCAAGATGTGTTAACGGAAAAAGGCTACAAAGAAAGGAGGAGAACACAACGAATAACGTACCTAGGATTTCACATAATTGTCATCATTCTGTATGACCTCTTACCATCTGTCTATGAGTAGGCGAATCCCACGCCGGAGAAACTCCGGTGTTTTAGAGTTAAAAAGTCATATAATGCCGTTTTCAGATCGCCCACATCATCGAAAAAAGGCGTTCTGTAACGACAGAAAAAGGTGGTAGTCCGTAGGTGCCAATTCAGGGAAATACACCGGGTGAGGTAACACTTCCCAACCAAAGTCCAGTAATTTTTCCCGAGTGATTAAAGCAGCACGAGATCTGGCGTTATCATGATGAAGGATCGCGCCTTTGTGATTGACGTGTCCTGGCCATTTCGATGTCAGTTGTTCTCGCAATCTGTCCAACTGTTGGCAGTAGAGGTCAGCATTCATCGTTCGGTTAGGTGCAAACACCTCCCAGTGGATTATTCCCTGGAAATTTCACCAAACACTCAACAAAATCATTTTGGGATGCAGTCCTCCTTTTGAGGTCGATGGAACAGGCTCCGCACCTTAGCACATAGTCCGTCGACGCTTTACATTACGGTACAGTACCGATTTCTCATCACCCGTTGCAATTCGTCCCAAAAACGTTTCATTTCTGTGACGAAAAAGCAAAGAAACACAGTTACGGATTCTCTCCTGTCGTTGTTTTGCAGAAAGCTGGCGAGGAACCCAGTTATCGAACTTGGTGACGAACCCTACAGCATGCATCGGTCTTTCGAATGTTGTTCTGTGTATCGACAACGTTTCCGCTAATTCCTGGACTGTTGGATGTGGGTCATTTGTTATGGCTTGGTCCACATCCTCGTCAGAAACTACGGATGGACGTCCAGGACGTGGTTGATCTTTACAGCTTCTGTCTCCGTTTCGGAATTTCCGAAACCAACGGCGACATGTGCTATCATGAACTGCATCCTCCTCATACATTGACAGATGTTGCGGCAAGCTGCAGCTGCAGTACTGCCTTTATCGAACTCGTACAGTAAACAATGTCTAATGTGCTCCTTTTTTGCCATGTTACACCGTCCGTGATTTCCGTTACAAATGACTTACTCGGACAAACCTAGTGCGTCTATATGTTCTACTGCTCCACGCTTCATTAGCCGAAAATTCGGCATCGCAGCGTCATCTGTGACGTAAGAACTCCGATCGCAGTTTGCATCTATTACAAAAACGGGCAGAACTTTTGCATACACCCAATGTAATTGTGAGTTGAGGAAAACAGCTTAAACTACAAATCATTCTGTTGCTTCAAAATTCACGATGAAAAAATACGTACTTTGTAATAAGACCTCTTATAGAAAAAATAAAATTATTACAAACGTGTTCAAAACAATAATAAGCTTCAATAGAAAATAAAATGACTAGATCACTCGCATTAACGAAAAAAAGAAAAAGAAAGAAATCCTCATCGACCAGTTAGTTTTACCTTGAACGTGAGTTTGATTCCTGTGACTTTCCGGCTCAGTATGGTTAAAACTCACGGTTTCAACCCAAATTGCCTGGGCTCGATCCCCAGCACCGGTACAAAAGAATTCTCTCACGTAAGGGCTGAAATATTCAGCATATTTCTGTCTAAATACGGAAAACTTGAAACTGACTTTTCTGAAGTAAATGGAATTACTGACTACGGAAAATCTGTGAAAATACGAAAGTTAAAAAAAGTGGAAACTTTTAAAAACTGAAATTCCGTTAAGACAGACACTTACCGGTAGCTTTGCAGTTTTTTAGAATTTTTCCGTGAATTCACGCAGCTTATTTTGTTTACAGTGTTCGCTCCATTGAAAAGGTAGAACGAGCGCGATATCGTCGTGCTGAAAATACATTTAAAAATAGTGAACGTGAGGTTTAGAAGGAAGACATCTGCAGTCTTAATGTCTCATCCTGGTGCTCGACTTGTCTGAGTCGCGTGTTTCTGGCCAGTCATAAAAGTTGCGCCCAGATTCGGGTCCCGGATGGGGCACGGGTGGTGTTCCTGTATGATGGAGATGGCTCTGCCCCTTACCTGGAACCAGCGGCTCTAAATTTGGGATGCGAAACTACGCATGCGGCTTATTGAATACCCAAAACAAGAAAAAAAATATCAAAATGATGAGAGAACCTTTCCTGATTTAAGGCGGCTAATTTGTAAAATCTGATGAATGATATTGACATTTAAATTAACGTATTGTCAAAATTTGTACGTACCCGTGTGAGAGCAAATGAATCCACTGAAATGTAGGCATATGTGATTTTCCTGCAAAAAAAAAGGAAAATACGTATACATTCTTTTTACTTCTTATCCTATTTTAAGCGACAAAATCTGTTTCTATGGTAATTTTAAATTGCCATATTAATTTTATGTTTTAGTGGTGCACAGATCTTTACTTAATAAATATAATTACTACTACAGTCGGATTTTGTTTCACTTGGCACTTGATGATAATGTAATCGCCTATTTTTGGGGGGTGCAAGCATTTTGGATGCGAAATGTCGTAGGAGGTGATTTCCGATGCTCAGAGACAACAGCCGAGAACTTCCCTAATCAGTTGTTCCCCGCGGGGCTAAGATTTTAAGACCCATTACCACGGCAGTTCCGCCCTTTGGTTCATACCCCTTGTTGTCTGCCCCATTGTTTCACATTGCTTGTTGGAGACATATTCTCTGGGGAAAGAGATCTCACTGTTCCCTTAAGAAGGATCACTTAAGAAACAAATCAAGCAATGTTTACTGCCATGCTTTTCCACAAGAATTTCGCCCTAAGGGGAGATTACTATGAAACCCTTCGCCTGCTCCCTTCTTCTTATCACGTGTGTTTAGACCCGGGAAGTGCTTGCTGCACTCCCAAAATCAGGCGATTCCATTATCGCCGAGTGCCAAGAAAAAGAAATCCGATTATAGATTGAAATACACTACTGTTTGTGAAAATTGCAACACCAAGAAAGAATCGAGCTTTTCAAATGAAATTTATTTCACAAATTTCTCATGTTACAGGAGAAAACTGAGTAGAGCTATAGAAGATTTCTTCGATTCAAAACTCAGCATCGTGCGAAGTCTCTCTTAGCAACAATAACAGCCTCTATATAGCTTGGCATTGAGTGGAAGAAGTTTTTGATATCGTCTTGGGAAATAGCGTGCCAGGCTGCTTCTATGCGGGACCACAATTCATTTGTGGTATGATTGGCGGGGGTGCTTGACGATTCAGTCGCTTAGTTACCATGTCCCAGGCATGTTCGATGGGGGACGTATCTGGTGAACGTGCAAGACAGGAAAGAAGCGGTATCTGCCTTGCACGAAAGGGGAACATTCCGGGCTACATGTGGTCAAGCGTTGTTCTGCTGGAATATACCATCAGAACAACTCTGAAGTAATGGTATCACTTCTGTTTCTAAAACATCCATGATGTATTGCTGGCTGTTGAGGGTTCTCTTAATTCCAATCAGGCGAGATCGGGAATTGGACGCAATGACGCCCCAAACCGTGACGCTGTGCGTTTGGCCGGAATGACGCTGCAAAGTGCCGTTCACCACGATGTCTTCGAGCACGTATGCGACCATCATGGTGCATCAAGTTGAATCGTGACTCATCATAAAACACGATATGTTGCCAATCCGCTTGCCTTGTTCGGTACCCCATTGCAGCCCGAGGCTTCTGTGGTTGAGGGTCAAAGAAATGCGCAGCAATGGGCTGTTAGCCACCAACCCTGTGTTAAGCAGACGACGTCGAAATGTGCTGGAAGACACATCCTGACCTGTTACAGTGCTTCGCTAACACCGTAGATGTTGCTGTGCGATCGGTCACTGTCATGCGGTAGAGGTGTCTATCATCGCGTGCAGTAGAGCGATTTCGCGGTCGGTTTCCCAGATTTCTGTGCGTCCGAGCTTCATCTGTCTATTGATGCCTCTTTACCATTACTGTACTGGCGTCTGATCCCGTACGAATAGCAATTTCGCGGTAGAAAAATCCAGCATTTCTCATCCCAACAATCCTTCCTCGCTCAAAGTTCGTCAGGTGTTCATAGTTCTACATTCCTTGGCGACGGGGTGCAGTGAGACATAAGAAACACCCTTTCGACTCAATGACGGTTCTTCACTGATTGCAACATCTCGTTGAGCCAGTTCTTTATAGTTCAGAGAGCGCTTCTCGGAAACCGCATACGCATTTTAAACCTGTTGTACATATCCTCAAAGTTTCAAGCTAATACCAGGAGTTCTTCATGATGTTGTAATTTTTGCAAACAGTAGTGTATATTATATAAGAATATGTCTAAATTTTTTTGTTTTACATGCCCAAACTTATGGAAACGTTTTCGTTGTACAGCAAGACATGAATCTTCATATTGCAACATTTATACTACCAATTTTCGAGCGTTTTTATGGAAATTTTAGATGTCTTGGCCGCCTCGGCGGATCAATGGGGAAAATTGTGGTCTTACGCCAAATTATACGAGAGGAGAAATGAAATCCGGATTCAGTTCTGGAAAGGACAGAGCAAACGTCATTTCCTCACAGCGCCAAAACTTTCGCTCTCATGTAACCAGTCATTTTAAATTAGAGATGAAATTCCTAAACAAAGAAGCAAAATAGTCAACCCTGACTCTGGAGCTACGTCAAAGTTACTTTCACGATTTCAGCATTTGAATGAAAACCAAGAGTCATTTCATTCCGCGATTGAAATACGTGGTGGTCTATAAGAACCAGATGCAGACTGTATGCTGTTTTTTTTCAAAACTTCACAACCAAAACTTGTTTTCAGCAAGTTCACTTTTACAGAAAAAGCTGTGGCTGCTATTTGTGAAGTTGCAAAACGACTATTTAAAAGTTGATTTTGAACTTGAAGAGGTTTGCTAAACAGCTATAGTTCGTGTTGAGCATCCTGAAGAATCCGATTTTGAACTGAAGACTTCTTGCACGAAAAGGTAATGAGCAATTCCGATAACTGGCGCCTAAGTAGTTGCCATCAAACGTGTGTTTTGTCAGTTCGTTGCTACATGGCAGACCGGAATACACGAGACTGGAGATTCAGCAGCTCGCTAGGAATCTACAGTGACATCAATGGGAAACTTTTCAAAACTTTGAGATGGCTGACCGAAAAAAAATTCGTTAAAAGATAGTGTTTTTATTATTTGTGTTCGATCATAAAAAGCTTTATAACTTTGAAGAAATGCTGTGATTTATACACCAATTATTATTCAACACAAATAGATGTGTTTCATTCGGCAATTTAAACAGCATATTATATCTTTAACTCAGCATTTATTTTATTCGCTAAGTAACTGGAGGTAATTTATCTACTGATTCCATCGAGTTCCATAACTTTCATGCAGTACATATTATTCACGAAAACAGTATTTTAAAAGTTTTTGTATAAAACCGAATTTGCATTTTTGGGAATCGAAATGTGAAAAGTTGCTTAAATCTTTCAGATAAGCACATTTAGAAAGTGATCATGCATAAATTTAGTTGACTTACGAACAAGGCATTCTGCAGGCAGAAAAACATCTTGTTCCAATATTTTCTTGCTGCTCCTCTATACAGTTTGCTGAAACATTTACAGAATATATATATAATTCCAATAGATTTGTTTGAACGTATTTAATGCATTGAATGTTCACTTCATACTTGAAGTTTAGTAAACATATTTACTTACAGAATAAAAAATTTTCCCCAATATACAAAATAGGGTATAAGGAAAGTGGAGTATATGCTATCAGTTTGATTCAAAAAATGCTTTGTCCCTTATTCATTCAAAACCACCTGGAGAACCACGTGTAGTTATAATCCCTTACTTAGGGTTAATAAGTGCTGGAAAGAGATGCATCTAGAATTTCCGGACAAATACATTACTTTTTGTTTCAGGTAAAATCAGAAACCAGAATTCTCTGACCTCAAGATCAATAAAGTTAAGAAATGACGCTAAGTGTCTTTACAAGTTTTGGAAATTGCGAGAACAAATAATTTTTTTCGATAGCATCAAGATCGCTAAATTTTCTCCGAGATATGAAAACTAACATAATATTTACCCGGTATTCCCGGGTAAATATTACTGTGCGTGGAATCACTAAGTTCAGCTGGTGAAAGTTAATGAACGAAAAAGATATTCCTCTAATTTTCCAGTAAATTTACTTTAATTCATTTAGGTTATTAATTTTTGGTAAACAATATGTTTGGAGAATAAATGTAGAGATTTTTAGGATTGCCAATGCTTGAGCATGCGACGTAGAGTTGTCCGCGTGAAAAGCAGGGTTCCTCCAAATTAATGCGAGCCACTGCCAGTGACTGGCTGATGCAGTAATATTTCTGCCTAAAAAAAAAAGGAGCTGGGATGGCTACAAATGTGAAAAATAAAAAAACAAATTGATTTAGTTAATTTACTTTTACGAAACAAAACAGAAAGGAAGAGGAATGGAAATATTTACCTTTGTGAGACATCTATAGAACTGCCGTACATCTGGCGTGCGCTTCTGAGAGTCTCGCGACGCTGAAATGCAACGTACCTATGTCATGTTGCGTGCATGGGACTTGACATTGGCATTGATCATACTTTTGTTTACCGTTTTGAATTTTCAATATCTGGAACTCTCTATTTACATTACATTGTATTTCTGCATAATGAAGCCGCCCATGGGTGGTGAAATCTAACGCTTATTCATTTGTATTTTTAATATACCATTAAACGGACAGTTTTGCACTTCTATTGTTATCTATGGTCTCTAACTTAGACCGTACATCGGATATTGGAGTGCTGAATTGTATTGCAATTCTTAAGAGTAAAAAACGGAACTTTTTACGAAAATTGTGTATGGGCGAAAATTGTGGCGAAAATTGTGTATGGCCCCTTGACCCCGGGCTCCGACCCCATCCGAAAACCGTCTAATGGTCTAAGTTAAAAGTACCATGAGATAGCATGCCACATTTGGTGGCTCTAAATTGAAAATTGTAGATTATACGAAAATTTTGCATGAAGGCCCCCTTGACTCCGGGCTTCGACCGACCCCCTTCCAAAAACCAACTATGGTCTAAGTTAGGGTATCATGAGATAGTATACCAAATTTAGTGGTTCTAAATTGAAAACTAGATTTTACGGAAATTTTGTGTGGGGGCCCCGACCGACCCAGTGCTACGACCTTTTCCAAAAACCGTCTACGGTCTAAGTTAGGATAACATGAGAAAGTATAAGAAATTTGGTGGTTCTAAATTGAAAACTGTAGATTTTACGGAAATTTTGTAGGGAGGCCCTTTGACTTTGGGCCCCCGACTCCTTCCAAAAACAGTCTGCGGTCTAACTTAGAGTATACCAAATTTAGTGGCTCAAAATTGAAAACTGTAGATTCGTATAGCGGACATACAAACAAACAAACATTCAATTTTATATATATAGATATTGCAAATACTATATTAAGAATGCTAATGAAAAACTGTTGATTCCTTAATGTGAGACACATGTTTACTGTCTAGAGAAGATCCTTACGACTAAACTGATTAAACAAATAAGTAAATAAGAAGCAGGGTTTACACCAAACTGATACAAGTTATTGCAAAAATCTATTTTTTATTAGAGTAACAACTGATTTGTGCCAAGCTTTAATATACTTACAGGTGGCTTTATCCAGGCAGACAAATATTACAAACCATAAAGTTTGACAATACTACAATGAGGTGTGTAGTATTTGTCTGTCTCGATAAAGCTACCCGTAGGTGTATGAAAGCTTGGTACATAGCAGTTGTACAATACCACTAAGCTGTTCTCTGAGATTCAGAGGTTAGCCCAAAAAGAAAGATAATCCACCAGAAAATGTTTAGCTGATTATTTATTTATTATTACCGTATCAAACTTCTCCATTTACAGCGATCTTGGCACACAGCCCGAGCTTCTCTAACATCCATCACACGGCGTACACAAGGCCTTCTGTACTTCGTACTCATAATCCTTTTCTCATGCAGACACTCCTGAATCTGGTCCTCCCATGATTTCCTTGGCCTTCCTCTAACTTTCTTACCTGCCACTTGGGCTGAAACTATGTATTTTCTTAACAAGCATCTCATCACTCACTCTTTTAACATGGCCAAACCACCTAATAATATTAGTCTTTCAAATTAAAATTAATATTTTCTTATAATATTACGCTTTCTGCAATTTCCCGGCTCTCACCTACTAAAATCATTAAAAACAGGTTATGATGAATTTCTCTAACTTGTGACGTAAATGGAATCTGGCCGTAACTTGCGACATCTGTGGAAACATTGCAAACTCGCCGACATCAGTGGAAACATTGCAAACTCGCCGACATCTAAAATTTTAGGAATTCACGGAGCTGTATAGATAAAACACAAACTAAGAATACGACTGTATTACTTGATACATAAACAGAAAAAAATTTGCAGCAGCACGAAGGTTTTACAGGAGTTCCAGAAGATACCCCTACAGCAGGAGTTCTTAAACTGGAATCCATTAACTCCTTGGGGTCTGGTGGAGTGGTTTCAGGGTGAGCCGTGTATTTCAGGCTTGCTTTGAAAGTAATACTTTTAGCCAAACTAAAAGTTACAAATAAAAATTATTTACCACCTGTGTCTAAAATACACCTTCACGTGTAATCGTGCACTCAAGTCCGGTACTTACTGGAATGATTTAGTTAAAAGACCTCTTCTCTGCCCACACGCCCACTGGAGTGGAGTTATGTACCTTAATTATAATTGCAATGTCGTAACAGGTCGACTGTAATAGCATATTATGTTCTTGAGTAAGTTACGAATACAGAAAAATTGTCTACATGTTTTACTTTTTTTAAATGTTTCTTAAATATACGAAAAAAGTAGGAAAAAAAAATATTTACCTTCTGCTTTAGTTTCGCACGATTTCAGATCATACAATAGAGCAAGCCTTTTGATTGTACAACCGCAATTCTTCACGTGTGTAGAGGCATAACAATCCATCATACACCCCTGTATAAAAAATTAAACTGGTAAAAATAGTTTGTTTAAAGTTCTTCGTGTGATGAAGCAGTTTGGACGGGGTTTTAACGCTAAGCATACGCGACATTTTAAATCAGCAAAAAGGTTTTTTTTAAAAGAACAACAATTTAGTTTCGTTCATATGGATATTATAGGATACACGAAGGAAAATCTGCTTTTCTTGTGATTTTTGTGAAATTTCAGAAGTTCCGGAAAAAATTTCCGGGAACCAATGACTGCTAAATCATTGGATTTGATAATATTCAGTGCACTTAATTTCAGCATTTACGCATCGTTATGTGTGGTTTATACACTGTGGCAACGAACAATTGTATCAATCAATCAGTAAAGTGCATTTTTAACCCTTTAACTGACTGGAACGAATTAACTCTGGGTTAGCAAACTTTGTCTACAATCAGCTCGAACGAATATATTCGCTGTCTAAGCATTTTGTCGAAAGCGTCTGAAATGAGTGAACGTGCTCGTCAGAGAGCGATGCTTTTCCCTTCGCTTCTCAGAGTGGTCATTTAGGGGGATAACTGACACTAAATGACCACCCCTTTGTTTTTCAAATTGGTCATCTAACAGGATGATTGACACTGATCCTTTCTAACTGATTATCTGCTAAAAGAGCTATGACAATGTCGACAAGCCTAAGAAAAGAAATAGAATTTGTTTGAGGCACTTGTTTCTACGTAGTAGGACGTTGTCCCTGTCGCGGGAACAAGCTCTTCTCCATTATTTCTAGTGTCATGGAGCAGAGAACATAGGACTATAGAAGCGGAGATCTTATCACTAGCGACAAGTTTATGTTCGGTACTGCTGACTTGGTAGAGGTAAAGTCATTTTTTTTCGTAGCTTTCGTAGAATCAAATCGCTATGTGAACAATTTCTGCTTGGGAAGCTTAGAAAAGTTTGGGCTCCATTTGATTCAGAAACATCGGCAGCTTAAAGGGCTATAATGAGAGACAGCCAAAACTCCTACGTCCTGCACTTTCTTCAAAAATCCTTATAAATCCCATAAAACGTTTTAAAGGAATTAATTTTAAGAGAAGCGAGCTGAAGAGAGGCGCTAGCACAATACTGTCTGCCCCATAAATAAAATAATTAGCGATGAGCTTGGAATGTCTTAAATAAATAAGGAATATATCCTACAAAAGCTTAAAGATAATAAGAAAAATTTTGATCTAGCAAAAGAAAAAAATATCGCCAAACGGAGGTGGGAGTAGCCAAGGAAACGGGTAAAGAAGTAGAAATTAAAGCCTCCTCCTAACGTGCAAATGTTCCTTACTTTGACAGTAGCTGGATCAAGTTCCTCCTCAGCTGAGGATGTTGAAGGGCAACTTTTTCTAGAGCGCCTAGAAACGTATTGATTAGTATGAGAGGTGGTGGAAGGATTTGCAGCAGAGGACCTTGCGGCAAAGGTCCGCTCCAATACAGCTTTGACAAATCCTCGAAGAGTTTCCATGTTAATCCCACAGTTCGAAAATTTGTGGAACCTATGGTGAATTAGTATTAAAATTGCGCCATTCAAAGAAGCCAACCTATTTTATCCAAATCCGTAGATGAGAGTGGCACGGTGGGATATACAAATACTTTCATTTCGAAACAACAAATTAGAAGAGGTAAGATTCAGCAGTGTAAGGTAAGTCGTCTTTCTGGCTGGACTAAGTGTTTTCCGAGTTTGACGCCAGTAGAACCTTGAGAGATTTCACTGAACAAAGTCTGTAGGAGAAGCACCGCGAAAACCAAAATAACATATGATGGCGTCTTAGAGAGGGCAATCACCAGACTCAATGAGGCACTGTTTACAAGCCGATTAATTGTAGAATAAGTCCGTCGCAACCATATGATAGTCATTCCACATCGACAACGGTGGCTGCTAGAAGCCACAAACGTTAGTCAATAAATGATGCACGATGGAGTATAACACGCTGATTTTGCGACAAGGGTCCAACGTACCAACCAACTGATACCAGCAGAGTGTATGCACCATGTTCGTGTTCCGCGACATGACAAATCATTTCTTGAAAACTCTTACAAGTATAAGGCTGCATGTCTTCTTTAGCACCGCCTTCCAATAACAGACAGGCAACACACTGGAATAGTATTAACGTATAAAAACTACAAATCGCGATGAGGAAAGGCATGCTATCTTTCGCAACAAATTTTGAAGTCAACTAAGAGGCTGCGATGGTTGTATTCACATATGAGAACAATGCGCCGAGCGGCATGATTAAGTTCCTACCACCGAATGATTTAAAGTTATGATCTGGGTTTCAACAAATTACCATAGGCATGATAAATTAATGGCGTGCTGTCTCCGTACCATGTCATCAAACCACCATCCCTAATTGTATAATAAAAACTTTATTTACAATAAAAGATATGATTTAAAAATATTTAAAAGGGCAAGATCTTTCGGGGCTACAATAGCACCCGTCCTCAGGCCACCCAACTGTGCCACAGAGCACTCGGAAGCGCCGCAATATATAACCAGTCCCCCAAAGAGACCCAGAATGCATTTGTTCAAAACACAGGTGATGCCAATTGAGGAAAACAGCAAAACAGAAAGTAATACAAATAATATAGTTGATTAATTAAGTAAGGTCCTCTTCTTCAGTAGGCTGAAGGGAAGAAGTAATTATTTTCCCTCCATTGTCTAGGAACAAAAACAGGTAAGTCCAAGTTACAACAGGTAGTACCATAAGAAATAATATACAGACTCTCTGTAAAAAAGACGGTTTGTTTGTTAACAACGGAGGAAAGTACTATTGTATTAGGCCAATCGGGAGAATAACCTCCCTGGCGAACAGCTGTAGTAAATGATGTAGAAATGGAGTCAGTTCGAAGTGCATATTTGTGTTCTGACAATCTAATGTTCAGGCTTCTAAGGGTAGAACCTATGTAGTATTTAATATCATCGTTAGAGGCCGTGGGAAGCAATGGGATACGATATATTCCTGCTTTATTCAAAGTTGCGACTGGATCTCGGTCGTTACGTATGGTTGAAAAAATGTTTTTGGTGCAAATTCTAAATTTAATATTGTATTTATGACATACTTTCCGCAATATGGAAACCACGGGAGGGATGAAGGTCAACTTTACCAACGTATATAGGAGATACGACCTCCGTTGACAACGTCGTAAATCTTAGTCTTTGAAATTCCTGCAGAAGTTCCCGAAAGAAGCAGGCGGAATATCCAAATGATATGGCCAAGTTCTGTATGAAAGCTAGTTCGTCCTGACGAATCTGACGGGTTGAGGAATGAGTAAACGCACGTTTAATTAAAAAACTTAAGGCTGAAGCTTTATGTTCGGGGGTGGGGAGAAACAAAAGGTATAAGACAAGGTATGAAGGTCGGTTTTCTATAGACAGATAATTTGATAAGATTAGATGTCAAGTCACGAGTCAATAAGATGTCCAGGAAGGGTAATATACCATTTTGTTCAAGTTCCATAGTGAAGGTGATAGTAGGATATTGGTTGGAAAGACAGGTGGTAAATTCGTTCAGAAGTAACATGGAGTGAGGCCAGAAGACCAACGTATCATCCACGTATCTTAAGAGGAGTGCCGGTTGGTACGTGAATTGGCTCAGTACTTTTTCTTCCAATGACTGCAGTAAAATTTCCGCCAGAACAGGGGAGAGAGGAGACTCCATTGGTGCCCCCTCCATTTGTTGGTAGAATTTGCCATCAAATTTGAAATAAGATCGTTTTGCAACCAATTTTAAAGCAGAAATGATTGCATCGACCTCCAATGGGAAGATTGAGTAATCAGCAAGTAATTTCCCTTCAATAATCGAGTGGACTACCTCAAGTGGAACGCTTGGAAACAGAGACACCACATCAAGGGAAGCCATAACAAATGAGTTTCCCTTGTGATCAAAAGATTTTATTCGTGTTAATGCCTGGGTAGAACTGTTAATGGATACTGATGAATTTGTAGTAAGTGGTTTTAGGTAAGTTACTAAAGCTCTCTCCAACATACGGGTGGGGCTGGCATACCACGAAATCAACAGTCTGAGGGACCGGTCAGGTTTGTGGGTTTTGATTTTCCCAAACAACTCAGGGACTCTTGTACCAACAGGAGGTTTCATTTTGGTAGAAATGGATGTGGGCAAGAGACCCCGGTTCCTGAGTTTGCTTAACTCAGCGACAGTCGCATTTGTCGATTCAGAGCGGAGTACTCGATGTGGGATCAAAGCTATAGCTTGGTACATCTTATTGTTGTAATTTTTGCGATCTAATAAGATAATTTGCTGGGACTTGTCAGCACTGATGATTGAGAGATCCGGGTTTCGAGAAAGTTGCAATAATTGGTTGCGTTCATATTTTAAAAATGAAGAGGTTTTATCATAATTTGAAAGGGAGTAAGCTAAGGCATAACGAGTGATATCTTGTTCCTTTTCCGGCAAGGCTCCAATGACATTCTCCATCTGAGGCAAAGATCGAAAAGGTTGAAAGGGCATAACTGGATAGCTGAACTTGTAACCACGATTGAGGGCCGAACGTTGAATATCAGATAACACTATAGAGCTATAGTTGATGAATGAATCTGGTAAATCACGATTAGTGGTTCTATAGCTGAAGTTCGTGGGTTGGAACAGTTGGGGACGGGTAGAAACCAGATTGCATAATTTACGAGCGCTTCCGAGTGCTCTGTGGCACTGTTGGGTGGCCTGAGGACGGGTGCTATTGTAGCCCCGAAAGATCTTGCCCTTTTAAATATTTTTAAATCATATCTTTTATTGTAAATAAAGTTTTTATTGTACAATTAGAGATGGTGGTTTGATGACATCGTACGGAGACAGCACGCCAATAATTTATCATGTTCCATACGTACGAATTTTTAACAAGTATTACCATAGGCAGTTTTGTCTGATGTATACCCCGATCACTCTTATAACTATGAGCTACATCAGTAACATTCCGTAGCCCACAGGAATCCCGTCTTAACTTTCTGAAACAAAATTTCAGCGAAGCCTGGAATTTTGTTTCATAAAGATTGTCAGGCTATACATACCGCAAACATCACATCAGAGTGCTTACGACTCGTAGACAAAATACTATCTTGAGTGACTATCCAGGTATCCCGTTGCGTTGTCCATAGAGTATGCTTGTGACTCGTCGAGTGTCATTTAATGACTCATGTGGAAGTGGCGCAAACGCCACTGTATAAAAAAAACTTGCTGCAACAGCTATGGTAAGCCAAACAATGCCTGTACGACTGCTTATCCGTACGAGCAGTTGCGTGATCCCAAACCGGGCTTCTTTACCGCTTGTGTGTGAGTGCTCTCTAGCTGTAGTCAAGTGTTATACATGCGCTGGCCTCTATTTTCTGAAGTTATCAGATTCTAACCATTATTCAAACACCTCACTTTATTGAACGGAAAATTTCTACTTTTTTTCGAATTTGTGTTTTCTTTTCTGGGTGTTGCCATTTCAGTGTCACAGAATGTATTTTACCAAACGTAAGACTATATTCCAGACACGCCATATTTAGGTATTTTTTTCTCCGGTTTGTGGATATTGTACTTATCTAATTTTGGAAACGAGTGGCCTGTTTTTAAAACAGATTTTTGCTTTCTGAAGGAAAAGTAGCTTTAATGAACTTTCAGTTTATAGTATGCTTGTGACTTGTCGAGTGTCATTTGGTGACTCTAAAAAAAAAAGGAAAGGAAAAGAAAGTGAAAAAAGGAAGAGAACAGACGGCATAGGATAACAGTGTTTATATAAACAAGATAAAACCACAAACATCCTGTGGGCAGTTTATTTCCTAAAATATTCTGTTAGATATGGATACAAATAACTGGGTAAAAGAGCATTTGTTAATCCATGACACAGAAACATATATTTGTAATCAAACTGAAAATCTGTAGATGTTTTGAAACTATCTTACCCGTCTCAGATAGCCGAGCTGACAATACTAAAAATGTGTCAGACGCTATGCTGCATTCTATGTTATCTCGGAATTATTTCTTTCTGTGTTTCGGGGTTTAATGAATATCATGAGCAACTTTATGAGCATTCGCCTGTCCCCATTCTACGGCCACCGGTTCCAGGGAAGGGAGAGCCATAAAACAAACACCCCATCCATGCCTCATTTGGGACTCGATCCTGTGCGAATGGTTAGAAGGCAGCGCTTCAGAACACTTGGCTACCCGGCAGCAGATGTAGAATCTACGATATTATTTTAAGCGCATTTCGAGTCACTTGTCTGAATCTGGCTGATCCTCTTCCAGTAAATATACTGGTGATTATAGGATTTTAGCGTTTTGTTCTTGGAAGCTTTGTGAGAATGCTGAAACAGCACTGGACTTCTCTATAATGATCCTGCACCGTGTTTTACAAGATGTCATTACTACACCTTCATATGAAAAGCTTGTTTCTCTCACAATAACAAACCAGGAAAATGGTTGAAATCTTCCAAATACGTGGAGACAATGTAAGTAGACAAAGTCAACGCTCTCTCCACGTGTGTCTTTAATTAACACACAGCAACCGAAAAAATGTTTTCCGGACACTGATGAGATCGGATGAATGATCAGAAGTAATAGCTTAGACCACAGTGCCACCGGGGCGGCATTAAATTTACATATGTAGCATCAACATTTAAGCGTACTTTAAAATTGCGAGAAAAATACGATAGTTGATTTTCCCCCAGTATTTAGCTTCTTGAATAACGATTTCAGTATTCTAAACTGCATAACGAGACGTGTTATTTAATTTGACCTGTAGATTTAACACTAAGAAGAAAAGAAGAAGCGCAATTTGGGGAAGAATTCCAGAGGTTCAGGAATGGGTAAGCACAATGTGTGTCTCCTGAGTTCACGGAATGCTATTATTTTGTCTGTAGCTGAAAACAAGAACCTCCCAGGGTACCTTAGATTTCCTCCTCAACACCGCTTTTCTTTTTCCTGCTTCCCACCCACATGCAAGAAAACGTTACCGCTTCTTTGGAACTTGTTCATTTGCTTCCTCCTATAAGAAGCTTACGCTTGATAGTCGTAGAAAAGACGAACTGATTTATGTTCCGTCAAGTTCTGTCGCAGATAGTGTTCTTTAAAACGCTGGTTAACTGTATGCGTGGAATTTTCCTGTTACACGAGACTCTAACTTTTAACGTGAAAATGCTGGTTAACATATAGTTTGGTGGTTTAAAAAAATAAAAAAAATGTTCGCTAAATTGAGAAAATGTGTTCGTTAAATCGGGAAACACCAAGCATTAATTTCAATGTGATTCCATCTGTACTATACAAAATGTACGTAAACTCGCGGAATTCATTAAATCGCAGTCCGTTAAATAGGGGTTTGACTGTATGAGAAATATGTTTCGTTAATTCACGAAAGGAATCACGGAAAATGGCTCGTGAATTTCAGATTTTTTTACAGAGTACAACTTCCAAAACACCTTTGCTACCTATCTTCAAAATCTTTCAATGTGTCTCAGTTCTGGTATAGTTGACTTCCATATGACATATTTCTCACTTTCAGCAACTCCATCGGTTCGGATAACAATTACTGCCCCAGTAGGATAACACTGATGAGCGAGGAATTTTTCCCAGGGAAATTGTAACTAATTTCAATAAACATACCCTCGGGATATCAAAGTAATCATAAAACTAATAAAGTTGGTTATCGTTTCGGAGATATTCATGTTTGAATTTATCGCTGTGACCTTATTTTATTGCCTTTTTAAGCGCTTTTTGAATGCAGGTAAACGACACCGGAAGTGTGTGACGCAATAGGCAAAGGTACCAGTGAGGCAGATTACGCCAGACAGTCTGACTCAGTGCTAAAAAGCATCGCTTATTTAGATATAACAGCGATCAGTGTAGCACATTATGAGATCACGAACAGAGACTTATAGCAATCACCATATCTCGTGAATGCGTGAATTTTGGTACAAAGTTTTGTTATATATGTGGCAAAAATGTGAGTGTTAAACGTAGAAGACGCATAACCCATTTAATTAGAACAGTCTATAAACATTATTTTGGATGCTAGATTGGCGAGCCGATAAGCCATGGGCGCCGCACTTCTGCTCTGAACACTGTTAGATTCGGCTTCCAGAATGGATTAGAGGCAAGGGAACATCGATCCCTTTCGCCATACCGATGATCTGGAGGGAACCTTGAGATCACGTAACAGATTGGTACTTTTGTATAACTCAAGCAGTAAAAGGATTTAATTTTAAGATGCAAAAGCATGTGCAGTATCCCAGCAGCCATTCCGCAGTACCTTACAGTGATGCGCATCCTGTAGCACAGCCACTTGTAAACTGTGCTTTAGATGAAGAGGAATGCATTCTATCAAATAGTCACGAAAGTGGAAAAGAAGAGGATTATGTTCCACCAGAGAAACATTTAACGCCTCATATGATCACCCAAGCAGAGCTCAGTGGCCTTGTTCGTGATCTGGGATTAAGCAAAAATAAAGCTTAACTGCTTGGATCAAGGCTTAAGGAGTGGAATGTATTAGATAATGATGTACGTATTTTCGTGAATCGTGAGCGACGTGAATACAGGGGCCTTCTTCATAAACGACTATTTAAAATGCGATTACATTTGATGAAATAATTTAACAAACTGCAATAATTTGAAAGACAAGGTCCGTAGTAAATTAGAAATGCTACAACCCGCGCCTTTGCATAACATTTTTGAGGCTCTCTTAGTATTCAAATTATTGATCATTGCCAAAAATGGTGGATACTAATCAATTTTTGATTTCCGATGAGAACCATCAGACTGAAATCAATATTTTCAGTCTCACAGTCTTATGGCAGAAATTATTCGGAGAAACTAGAAAAAGAAACTTTCAAATTGGGAGAAGAAAGGGGAGGGGATTATTACATGATTGAGAAGAAAAAGGTGGATTACATGACAGAATAAAATTTGCCTTACCTCTTGGGTAAGTGAAGATCCCGTCCGCTTCTCTATTTCCAGGGTATAGTTTCGACAGTTTGTTTGATATGGAGCAGCCAAGACATTTACTCTATTCTGGAATATTTAAAGACCAGCATAAAATGAACAATAATAACTCCTTGGAGAGCTGTTAAGATATTCTAATTCGTTTAAATACTGTATTTCCATATATTTGTCATATAACATAACTTTAAAAGTATTTACATTCTTTCTTTCTTTCAGGAAATCACACCAAACGTGCAAATATACATCACTATGAAAAAAACGAGAAAAATTTACAGAAATGTGCTAACATTCCAAACCTATATATACGAAACAAGGCAGCTCTAATTACGAATCCTATTGTAAGAACATTGAATCCCGAATATTTAAAAGCAGTTTCTCGCATTAATTTTCAAACGTATTGTCAGAAAGTATGGGGCTGTGCACTCAAAATCTGGGGCTCTGAACCTAAAGCTCGTTACCAATGACGTATCAGGGGAATAAATAGAAAAAGAACTTTATAAAATTCGTACTCCTAATTGTCATATTCGTCGGCAAAGGAGCTGTGATATATAAAAGTTAAACAGAATTTATTCGATCAACCGTTTTTATTTTAACAGCCTTATACTGACAAAATCGTAGTTAGTTTTCGTTTTAGATGTGTAACCGCAGTTACATTGTAGTGCACTTCAACTCATGGACTTGTGAAAAAAATGTGCTACCTTGATACACAAATGATCATATGATCATATGTAGAGGATTTTAGGAAGGGAGTGTCTGATCCCAGGTCTTAAACAACCCTTAGAAATAGGAAGCTAAGAAGATTTGGGCTAGAGTGCCCGATAGGAAAGTGACACGGAAGCGAAGTAGAAAGTCGGAGGAAGACACCCTTATTTATTACCGGGGGCCAAAACCTGGGGTCCAGACAGCTTAACGTGCCCATCCGACGCACGGCGGATATTTAGTGGATCGAGCGTTCGTACCTGCCTGGGATCGAACCTGTGGTCTTTTCCGTGGCAGTCACGAACGTTGCCCACTAGGCCACCCGCGGCCCAAACCTTGGTACACAATTAAACCTCATTTCAAATATATAGTAAAATGATTTTCAGTTCGACTGTACTAAACATTTTGATTTATACTCTATGCTAATTCATATCAGATAGCAACAAGTACGTAGTTACTTGTTCTACAAAGTTTTAAAGCATGCATACTATTCCCACGCTCTAATTTATTTTTTTATTTTTGATTCACGGTTTGACAACCACCGTGAGCAGCTCAGTGGGCTATAAGTAGTCATCCTTCCTTAATTTAGGGTGATTGGTTCCAGGGAAGGGAGAGAGCCAGTGCCATATGATATATACTCCAGCTATGCTAACTAGGATACGAATCTTGACCGTCCTCGGAAGAATGTTCAGAAGCCAGCGTCTAGTACCGTCTAAGACTTCATTATGCAACGCAGAAAAAGAGTATCATCCGATTTGACGTGATTTGCCAAATACTAAGTTCTCTTCCTTTTTTCTGTGTTTTATACATGATTGGTTTTATTTGAGAGTTTAACGTCCACAATGAGCAACTCAATTTAGGGCTACTGGTTCCATGGAAGGGAAAGAGCCATCGCCGTAAGACAAACACAACATTCATGCCTCATTGGGATTCAAATGCGGACCCTATCTCGTACAAACCGTCAGATTCTAGCGATTAGATCACTTCTCCACTTGGGCATCATTATACTTTATTTAGAAGTAATTATTTTTCAATGCACTGGTTGGTTTCTCGTTCTATATCACAGGTTGATATAAATGCTTGCTGGCGTGTGCTCTTCGGGTTTCCCAGACTCGGAGTTAGACTGTCTTAATGAAGGCAAAATCTGAACGCATCGCTGAATGGGACGCTTCGCCACTCTTCTTGCCAAATTAGATGTTGTGGCGGCCAACATAATCTTTTTGCTGGGTTGCCGCATGGAGTGGTACTTGGGACAATGGTCGACTTGACCACATACCTTCTTGATGCGTCGATTACTGACGGCAGATGGACAGCGTGTGGCTTTTGTGCGTGTGTGCGATTTCGATTTTGGTGATCTTAATCTGCTGTAGTTTTCCTCGAATCCTATTTCTCGGTCGTTCTGCGACATCGCCTTGCTTCCGATAATGCTTTGGTATACATGGAGAGCTGCCACAAAGTTTATGTATCTGAATTCGGATTGCAGTGGCCTTATTGCATTATCCGACAGTCGAAAGCACCCGCTGCATTGTTCACAGTCCGACAGCAAGTAGCGTTTACAGACATGCATCTTTAAGACACATATTAGAGCATTGACTGCATGGAAGACCAGTTATCCCTGATACGTATTTCTTGTGCCTGGTCGCACGTGACGACAATTCCGAACTTGAAATTCACATGCCGTTGCATTTCTACTCTCCCAGCTACCAATTTGACCCGACAACTTTTCATAAATCCGAAACTGCCGTTCTAAAACGCAATATCCCTAACATGTTTTTAAAGCAGTTTATTTCAAAAGCGAAAATTAATAAAACAGGAGACAAATGGGCAATCAAAGCAAGTTACTAATAATTTTTGTACGTTTTGATATCAAATAAGAAAAAGTGGGATAAATATGTAAGTTTTCATCATTATCAAATTTAGCTCAGGAGTTCAACTAGCTGTCCCGGTGTACAAGTGTTTTGAGGTGTTAGCTTTTGATCATTAGTCTGAAATGGGCTCTGGATTGAGTCCCGAAGTGACATAGGTGGTGTGGTTGTTTATTGTGGCTTGCTCTGTCCCTTTCGTGTAACCGGCGACTCCAAATTATGGATGAGCCACGTCTTATAGCCCTTAGAGTTGCTCGTGGTGGCGTAATGTCCAACGCGCGGTGCGGCCAGCAGTATTTCAATCTTAAAAATCACTGAAGCTCTATTTCATTCAAGCCCATTTCATTCAAGGTTTACTGTGAACAAGAACGAAATATTTTCAGTACAATTCTCTAAAGTTGCAGCAAAACAGAAATTAGGAACATTATAAAATGCCAACATTACACATTCGGAAACCATTCTCAAATCTGTAGCTTCTTCTCGCCCTCTATGGCGTTTTTTACAACTTTTCCTTTCCGTGGGAACACAAATTATCAAAAGAAGAAATCTCGATTCTGTTTTCTGAGCATTTGCATGTGTTATCCCTCTGTCTGTCGGTCATTTTTCTGTTGACGCCTTTTCAAGATTTTCGATGCTAAAAGTTGTTAATATCTTTTGGAGAAAATAATTTCTAAAACTTTTCCTACATTTTCTCACCTGTCTATTGGATATACACTATCTACCAACAAGTAATTGGACACCTGTGACAGCAAAGGAAAACGAAGTTTATTCACCTTCAATAGTTGGTGGAGCCTCCACGAGCGGCAATTACAGCTGCGACCCTCCGGGGCATACTCTCAACTAGGCGTTGTACGAAGGCTAGCGGTATTTTCTTCCATTCGGCTTGGAGAAGACAGGTCAGTTCCTTCACCGATTTTGGACGGTGGGGGCACCCCTTAAATCGACGCTCCAACTCGTTCCAGAGGTGCTCGATGGGGTTAAGGTCCGGTTTCTGCGCAGGCCAGTCCATTCGATTAACCCCATTGTCACCATATCAGGCCATAGTGGACCTCGCAACATGACAGGCGGTATTGGCATCCTGAAATTAACATGGGTCCACCCCGTAAAACTGCCACAACGTAGGAAGCGCATGGTCATCCAAAATGGTGCAGTAGGTCTCGGCGTTGAGTCTACCAGGAATTTCGACCAAAGGTTCCGTGCCATACCAGGAGAAACACCCCCATAGCATAATTCCACTTCCGCCGAACTTCACAGTTGGCACAATACATTCCGACAGGAGGCGTTTTCCAAGCAGACGCCAAACCCAGACCCTGCCATCCGAACGGTAGAGGGTGAACCTTGATTCGTCGCTCCAGATAACGTGTTTCCACTGTTGAACGGTCCCCTGTCGACGTTCTTTGCACCACGTTAGCCGAGCAGCGCTATTGGACTTGGTGATCAAAGGCTTGTGGGCGGCAGCACGTCCATGATAACCGAGCAGATGGGCTTCCTTACGGATGGTATTCATCGAAATAACACTTCCGGATGCCTGTTGAAACTCCTCGCGGATGTAGTCAATCGATTTGGTGCGGTTCTTCCGAATATCTGGGGCCAGCACCCGTCGGTCTCTAACTCCCAGTTTTGTGGGTCTGCCGGGTCGGGGCACATTCCGACAGTCACCTCTCATCTTCCACTTGACAATCACGTAGGCCACTGTCGATTTTGGGTACTTCAACTAGCTGGATATGTCACGTATGGATCGGCCATTTCTGTGATACCCAACGATTACACTTTTCTCGAAATCAGAGATCTCCGAACTGCGTGGCATCCTGCATGCGACTGGTTGCGTTGTTGTTTCCCACACGATATTTAACGGCGGCGGCCGTGACGTGTATCAGGACTGCAGATATCGTCAATTGCAGGGATGTCCAATTACGTGTTGGTAGATAGTGTATATTTCAGCCTAAGTCAAACGACAAGAATTATTTTTATTTACAACTTGACAATGAATTGTTTAACCAGCTATTGTTGCAGAGAAAGAGTAAGATTCCTTTTTTATTATTTTACAGCTGTCGTTTCTGCTTCTATTAGGGTATGCAAAAGTTACCGCCGCCCCCGCTAGCGGGTGCTGTAGGGGTCTATCCGGCTGGCGACCCGTGCAGTCAGTTCGTACATGAAGCCAAGCATGGCGGTCGATAAGGTTCATTTACGACACGGTTTGTTAGTCATGTTTAATTTAGGGAAAAGTGCGAGCGAAGCATACGGTTCAATATGTCAGGCGTATGGCCAAACGGTAATGGGTGAGCGGACGTATGGAGAATGGTTTGCCAGGTTTAAGAAAGGTGATGTAAGCTTGGAAGACAAGCCACGTGCAGGTAGACCGCAGTAACTCGTAGATGAGCAGCTGGAATCGCTGTTGCAAGAGGATGCCGCACAATCGACCAAGCAACTGGCGAAACGTTTGAAAGTGGCTCAATCGACGGTGGTACGGCATCTACGGGACTTGGAGAAGATCCAGAAGATTGGTTAGTGGGCTCCGCATACGTTAACGGAGCGTAATATTGGTCAACGATTGGGCATCTGCATGTCGTTGCTCAAGAGGTTTCAAGGGAAGAATTTCTTGTGAAAGGTTGTCTCCGGGGATGAAAAATGGTTGTATTTCGACATCCCCGTACGCAAGCGTACCTGGGTCGACCCAGGCCAGCCACCAACATCCACTACAAAACAGGATATCCACGGGGAAAAGGTGCTGTTGTGTGTGTGGTGGGATATGCACGGAGTACTGTACTTCGAACTGTTGAACCGGGCGAAACAGTCACTGAACAACGATATAGCGATCAGTTGAAGAAACTGAACGCCGAAATACAGCAGAAACGCCCATGGACAGGTAAACGACGCCGCCTAGTTATCCTGTTACAGGATAATGCCAGGCCATATGTCGGTGCCATCACGAAATTAACCCTTGAACAGCGACACTGGAAGGTTTTACCGCACCTGGCTTACTCCCCAGACACTGCACCCTCAGACTTTCATCTGTTTCGCTCTATGCAACATGCCCGAACCCAACAGCGGTTCACCACAGTTCCAGAGGTGGAAAATTTCGTCACTGCGTTCCTCAGCTTAAAATCCGAGTCCTTCTATCACAGGGGCATTCATTTGTTGCCTTAAAAATTGCAAAAATGTCATTGATGCCAATGGCCAATATTTCGTTGAATAAATGTGTACTGGTTTCCTGATTGTTCCTTTCTCCTTAAAACAGCTGAAACTTTTGCATACCCCTATAGTATTTTTTCAAACACCTTCCACTTACATGGACACTGCACAACATGCTTATTGCTACGGACCCTGCTACTGAGAAAAAAAAATTGCAAAGCACAAATAATGTACCAAGAATTGAATTAACACTGGAACAACAGCAAATTTCTCCAACACTATATTCAAATATATTTAATAAAAACATAGACATTTCGCATAATAAAGTGCAGAGATACATAATGATGCGTTATGTTAAAAAATGTAGTTGCAAATAACAGGAGCTTTAGTGAACCACAAGACAGAGAGTAGTTATTAAAGAATTACCAACTGTACTCCGTAAGAGTAGACATTACCCGGCTGAAGGCTGACAGCATCGTACTGAGGATTCGGAATGATTTTATTGGCATGAATGGTCATTCGAGCTCTTGGTACTGCAGTCAGTGGGCTGTATTCTTGAGGCTCGATGTCCAGCAAAAGGGAAAGTTCTGTTGGAAAATACAGAAATAAAGAGGAGTAAGCATGGGATTTTGGAGGATAAGTTGTGTATACATTGTTTGGAATGCAGTAAACTTCAGCTTATCATCAATTAATGGTGAGTGGGGAATTGTACGTTTATATGACTCAGACAGTTGTCCAAGATAAACATTTCAGCCAATATCAAATATTCATATTGTGGGCATGGAAACCAAATCAATCGACATAATCTAGACAAGGGGTGGGAACCCTGCGGCCTTTTGAGTGAATCTAAATTTTGCAGAACAAATCTTTTCTTTTTATTATGTTTTTGTTTGTTTTTTATTATTTTAATTTTAATCTTAAAAAGACGGAATTTAAAATACCAAAGAGTAAACGAAAATTCAACGAAATAATGCTCCCCGACTGACGACCACAATTAAAACATTAGTAAGTCATAAGGGCTATTTTGACACCTGCTACGCTCATGATTTCGTTCTATGGCTCCTGAAGAACTACAGATGGAATTGATTGAGTTCTCCTTTAAAAGTATATTACCTTACTTTAAAAGTTGAGTATTTTTTATTTACTTTGAAGAAGTAAGACTGCATGGAAAGGAGGTTTGTTGTTAAGATTGAGATGGTTAAATATAAACATGCTTTCAGGCATCCTTCAAGGTTTTTTTGTTTGAGAATTGTTTAAGAAAAATGTCAATTTTTCTTCATTTTAAAAATTTGAAGATGCGTGTATCTGTGTTCAGATCGAAGTGCTAAAAATATTTTTGGTTTTAAGTACCTAACGTTGTACAGCATTGGGCTACGTCTAATATGTCACGGAAATGTTTCTGCTGCAAGTCGATTTATGTGACGTTTCTCAGAGATTCTGTGTGTTATCAAGAAAGCACACAGATATGGAGTTTAAACAAGATATATCGTACAAATTTTGAAGATGGCAATCCGTCCTTTGGTGCAAACATGACAAGGATGCTAAGTCAGACAATATCTGGAAACTTGTCACTTGGTTCCGGGTGGTGTAGTGGTTAGCATACCCGAGCGCTTTCTGGGAGACGCGGGTTCGATTCCCAGTCCAGGACGATGAAATTTTCCAGTTTCCGGATACTGTCTGACTTACCATCCGTGTCATGTTTGCACCAAAGGACGGATTGCCATCTTCAAAATGTGTATTGTATGGTGTAATCCCGTATTCCATTCATAAGATATATCGTGTTTTTTTCTCCTCTGCTGTCAGTATCATTTACAAAAAAAAAAAAAAAAAAAAACAGATTGCCAACATAGCAACGGATTAGGAAGAGTAGACAGCAGAAGTTGTGAACCTGTAGTCATTGTTCCCTCTAAGCCGCGCAGCAACTTAAATTCCTCAGCGCAGCTGAAATATCTTCCGCGCAGTAAGCATTTTAGATTAGAATACCCAAATCCCTAATTAATCTTCATAAATCTTAAATCAGTTACCTGCATAATAGTAATAAATAAATGAAATTCGGGCTCTCAAAAGTCAAAACAACACTTTTCCTAAATGCCGTTCGCCTCCTTCTAAGTTCATCTCATTGTCCTCTTCATTCTCAAAGTAGCATCGTGCGAGTAGATATTGAACGCGAGAATGCGGATTAGGGATTTTCCCACGCCGAGAGACAGATATTGAGTCTTTCATATCAGCGCCAGCCAATCGCAGCAAACCGTAACCAAGTTCATTGTACTAAATAATGCACCCATTCTAGTTGGCGGGGGAAAGGCATTCCGGTCAGTTAAATTGTAAGCCGCTAGTAAAAGGGTTTTGCTTAAAACTTCGTCAGATAATCAGGCAGATTTCATCCAACATCACACTGAAAGACGCTTTGTGTTTGAGTTCAAGTTCGTTTTCCTGCCATATTTTTTGTTTATTCTCCTTGGTATTTTTATATGCAAAGAAACTACGTATTATGCGTAAACATGCTTTTTTCTAATTTCCAGTGTTTTTTTTCCAGAAGTAAGTTCGAGCTTCTAACTTTTTATAAAATAAAAATTTTAATTAATGAAATGGTTTTAATAACTTTTTTTTAATTTTAAATCAATTGAGGAAAGAATGATGTAGAAATGGGGGAGGGGATTATAAAAAATAAGAGTTCCAATCTAAGTTCCAACTTCTACTGCATTAGTAAGAGAAGCTGAGAAAATAAAATTGTTTGCCCAAAGTGGTTTTGATGCCTGCCCAGCTCATTGGGTAAGGCGCGCATCGCCCATGACTGCTTAGAGGGAATATTGCCTGTATTCCAAAAATTCACGTCAAATATTTGGTATTTGAAATAATTATTTAAATATCCATTGCTCCCAGTTCTAACAAAGGTTAGACAAAAAAAAAAAAAAAAAAGCTGTCTTACCAGACGATCTTCCACTACTTGGACGGAACATGGTAGCTTTGAGGGGCTCATATTCTTTCAGACCCCAATGGGCGTGAACAGTAAAACAGTTTGTGTACTCATAATCATAGAACCATGCTACTCTGAAATGGAGAAATGCGTTTATCAATAATCAAGAAATAGGTCATTCTGGAATAAAATACCACAGTAGTTTTGTGTGCTCTTAACTAGAGAATAATGCCACCTTGAAGTTAAACAGTATGATAGTTTGCATGTTCATCATCATAGGACAAATAAACAAATATAACATTTTGTGCGTTAATAATCACATAGCAATGTTACTCTGAAAAGGGAAATCACATCATTCATTGCTTGCAGAAGTAGGTGAATACACATCACTGGTAGTACAATGAAAACCATGAACGCTTTTTTTAAAAACTTTTATGAAATAAAGTTATTATGGAGCAAGACAGATACATCCAATATTTTGTATAAGAGAATATTTTGTACTCGAAAAGTACGTATTTTAAGTTCAGTTGAAGTAAGAGATTATCAATCGTACTGGAGAGTCACAACCAGGCAAGAAACAGATTTCCAGTGAGTGTTATTCCAGAAAAATGTTCTGAATTTAATCTGTATTGTTAGTACAAATGATTGCAGTGGGCAGAAAACTTATCAAAGCTGCCACAGCATAGGCACAAAGAATTGGTTTTCGAAGGAAAATCTTTTCTGCGTCCGCTACCAACATGTCTTTCAAAAGTGACGCCACGACCTAGATTCAGCGTCTGAATTACCAAGGTACACGCCGTGCGTTGCTTAAATGTCTTGAACCAATAAATTAAATTTAGTCTCATCAAGTGTGCTGATATTTTGGGACAGTAAATTAAAAAGAAAAAAAGAAGGTTCCTCCTTTTTCAAGAATCTACTTTCCAGAGAAGTTATAGAAGAATCCAAATACGGAGTGTAGATAGATGAACGGTAATATTCTTTCGCTGAATTTCATGGTACATTAGATTTATGGCTTTGTTTGTCCACGTTGGGAGGAGGGAAACGAGTTTTGGCATTTAAAAGGTACGCTGGAACGACAACGAGGGCGATTCGCCCTAGTGAGCAAGGCTGAAGACGCAACCTTGCTCGTCTTAAAAAAAAATCGAAATTTTTTCCTTGTCTATTTTGATTCTGCTTTCATGTTTTTTTCTTTTATTTTATTTTTATCTTTAGAGGAATCCCAATTTCCAGAGGGTTACTTCACCCTTCTTGATCCTCGGTGCGGGTGCTCATATCCCGAAGATGTTCTCCTAAAAAGCTTTGCCAAATTTCTAACAATATCTCAGTGTTTCTTCTGATGTTAAACATCGTAGTTCGAACTAAAACAAAAGACAATTCTTGAACGTGAAACGGCTGATTAATTGTAGATTTTAAAATGAGAAAATAATGTATTTCAAATAGTTGTTACATCTCATCTGGAGTTTCTCTTATCTAAACCCTGAAAAATTAAAGACATATTATGCTTTTGTACTAAAATTATATATTTTCCATTATAATGTTTTCTGTATAATCTGTCACTCCTTAAAGATTACCTTCGTACCATCCTTTGTGTCGCTGGAACTTCGTACTGTTGATCCTCGGACAATTACGCGCTGAGCTAAATTAGGCGACCTAACTGCTGGAAGAAAAAGCTTGGAAACAACTTACATGAAAAAACAGTCTTTATTGTAGTAATTTCATGATACTTCCGTAACTCAGATTCAACAAAACGATGTCATCAGCAGCACAGTACAGAATACTATCAACTACAAAAGAGAATACCACCTCTATCCACAGAATACTACCTTTATCAACAGAATACTACCTCTATCATTTGTCAACTACAGAATACTACCTCCATCAACTTAGGTTTCACAAGTTCACATCTGATCTGCCAATTGTAACATCTTGCTACAGTACTTTATCAGTTGCGCGCCATAACATCACCCCTCACCACACTGTTTGCTACTTGCTCCAACATTATATCTCTCGTTCATATCTGTCACATACACACTCCACTCACTCTAACCTCAAGACTGCTGCCAACATACATTCAGTGAGTGAGAAAATATAACGTTAAGGTTAAAACCCTAAAGGAGGATAAACTCAAAATGTACACACAGAGAGACAACTAAAATGAAAGTTAAATTAGAGTACATGTCATACCTTTACTACTAGATATTTACACTGAAACGTAACGTTAAATGTTTTCTCATTATGCTTCGCTGTTAATAGCCAGTTTGGGTAAATCGAAAACACATAGCCAGTTTGGAAAATTTATAAAAAAAATATCGAAAATACATTAGCCAGTTTGGAAAATTTCATAAAATCGAAAACACATATTTAAAATTTAATTGCTCAAGAACCAAACATTTTACAACAGGTATTCGGGCATTTAGTAGATTTCGTTTCCTATCTGTGTCAACTGAAATGAAGTAACTATTTTTTTAATGAAAAACATTTTTTGAAAATTAATTGGCGTTTAATGTATTAAATAGCGCTTGCCACGTATTCAGAAAATAAGAAATATCTTTATAAGTAAATAAGAATAATATTCACATTAAAGGGATATAACAATTATGCCATACATTTAACTTACCGAAAAGAAAATTACAAAATAATACCGGACACTATAGTAATGTTTTTTGTATTTACTTGTCATGACAAGACTGATCTTCAAACTGACACATGCGGATGAATTCATCTTTCTGATGACCGAGCAGTATCCTGGTGGACTTGTTCAAACGGCTGTACATGTTTTCTAACCTTGCAACGTATTCCTAAAGATAAATAGCAATACAAAAAAATCTGTGAAAGATAAATGTAGCAAATGGCAAAAATCATCAATAAAATTTATTTTTATTGGTAGTTTACATACCATTGAAATCACAACGTTTTGAACAGGAAAATACATATCAGTAGGTATATACACTGAAGAACAATTGAATTAGAGACAGCTGGGGTTATGCAAATGTGGCGCTGTGGACGGCCCTGTAAACGGAAACGACATGACGTATGCAGCCATCCGACAACATAAGGAGTGATGCGACGGAAATCAGTCAGAGTCGGATGCAGTATGGGTTAAGACGAAGGCTCTAAGTGCATTTGATCGTGAGCAAATTGTCGGGGCCCGACGAATGGATCACTCCATCTCGGAAGTCGTGCAGGCTCTGGGATTTTCACGAGCCACTGTGTCACGGGTGCACCGTGAGTACATCGAATCCAGTAAAACCATCCCTGCAATGGCCAACTGCCGTGGACAACAGCGTGTGGATGAGCGGGACCATCGTTGGCTAGCTGGCGTTGTAACAGCGGATAGACGGGCCACAGTGCAAGAAATCACTCGGCAATTTGACGCTGGTGTACAAAAACGTGTAAGCAGCCACACCATCCAGAACCATCTCCTGGCTATGGGGTACAGAAGCCATCGTCCCACGAGGGTACCGCTGCTGACCGCACATCACAGGGTGCAAAGATTAGCATGGGCGCGGGAACATCGCCGCTGGACCCTAGACATGTGGAAAAATGTTACCTGGAAAGATGAGTCGAGATTCACGTTGGTACATGCGGATGGCAGGATACGAGTACGGCGCAAACTTGCCAGCAGGGTACTCTCCAAGCTGGTGGGGGTGGCATTCTCGTCTGGGGACTGTTTACGTGGACTGAAATGGGACCCCTGGTACATGTGACATCGTCCCTAACAGGTCAACTTTACTTGGATATCCTGGACGACCATTTGCTCCCGTTTGTGCGTCTTCCACATCCCACTGGGGACCTCATCCTGCAACAAGACAATGCAGCTCCCGAATTGTATCCGAATGGTTGGATGAACACTCCACCGACGTGACCTCGCTTCCTTGGCCAGCTAGGTCACCTGACCTCAATCCCATCGAGCACATCTAGGATGTCATCGAGAGAGATGTTCGAGGCTCTGACCCCCTCCATCAAATCTTCGTGAACTGTGGGAGCTTGTTCAGGTGTCGTAGATCCGTATGGCTTCCCAACGCTTCCGGTTTCTTGTCGAGTCCATGCCGAGACGAATCGCCGCCGTCATCAGGGCGAAAGGTGGTGCTACAGGTTACTATACAGGTATGTCTAATTCAATTGTTCTTCAGTGTATGTATGTATACCACTTCTTCCTAGATATATAGGTGGCAGTAATCGCACCACTGAAAGACGCGGAAGAGTTCATGTAATGAATGGAAACAATTGAAGAGCAGTGAAAGATTATTCAGAAATATTTCGGGGGTGAAAAGAAAGAGTAAGCCTAGATAACTTACGGTAACTCCGAAAATGCTGACATACACTGCTCAACATAGGAAATACTACATCATAAAAAAATTGAGACGAGGCTTACTACGCATGTAAAGAAGAAGGTGCAAAAGAAGGGATTCAATATCCCTTCTTTTCCACGAAAGAAATACCTTTGGCAGAAGGGATTTAGTATCCTTTTTATTTCTTTTTTTAAGCATGAGATGAGCGAGAAGGCAGTGTATCGTAGCCTTAACCAGCCGTATGATCGCCATACTGAGTTTTACGACCGGCATTACGTGGCATCGAGTGGCAAAGTCCCCGACTCGTGTGTTAAGGTTCCGCTGGACCATGCGTCGTTGACCTGTGTCCACAATTCAACAACAATGCGATTGGGTCGTACTGAGACGCAAAATTGTCTGCTAATAAAGTTCCAGACGTTCTATATTGGGGAGAAGTCTGGGAATCGTTCTGGCCAGGGCAGCACTTGGACAATGATTCCCAGACTTCTTACCAATAGAGGAATTGCTATGGCCAGGGCCTCACCTGGGCAGTTATTCCAAGACTTCTCCCCCATACAGGTATCGCTGTGGCCAGGGTAGCACCTGAAGACACCTTGTAAGCGCCATTTACTGATGTCGGCGATGTGCCGGTGGTCGTTATTTTATTGAAACTGCGCATCGGAGATACCAAGGAAATACGGTGTCAAAGCGTATTAAAACAGTACGTTAGGAGTAGATGCATGGGAAGTATAACATTTTATCACGTATAGTAGATAATACTTTTCTTACCGCTTGGCTTTCTCCGGTATAGGGAGCACATACAGTAGGATCCATATTGCACCATGCCGAAATTCGAACTCTTTCGGTGACATGCAAAGACAAAAGCCATCATACATTGAATGACGAAAAGCATAAAAATGTCAATAAAAAAGCAAAGATAAGTGTTACCATTTTAAAAGTACTGTAGTGCAATGCTCATCTCAAAAAAGTTTTTTTGAATGTAAAATTGTAGTACATGTATATACATTTGGGGGTCCTGACACCCCGATGGGCGAGTGTTGTGAAGCGGCTTCTAACAATTCGCCCGCGACAAGCTGGGGTTCAAGTCACAGCTGAGGCATGAGTGGCGTGCTTGTATTAAGGCACTGCTTTTTTTCCTTTTCTGCAACCAGGTGTCCAAAATGAGTTACAAGGCGATTTCTTTTTGCCCTTAGAGAGTAGTTGCTCATGACTGTTGTTAAACACCGAAAAAAAAACATCACCAACAACAAAAAAGATGCCGCTTTTTAGATCAAAGTGTCAAAAAAAAAAAAAAAAAACGATTTATTTTGGTATGAACTTTTAATTGTGGTAAAATAACACTTGACTCGCTTGTGCTTCTGTTCACATGGTGTACTTAAAAATGATGCTTCTTCTACTTCTTTTTAGTTTATTGACACTCACTGCAGGGTATAGGTCTCCTCCAGTCTTTTCCAACTTCCTTGATCCTTAGCTCCAGTGGACCATTTAGCACCTCTAAATTTTTGAAGGTCATCTCTCCATCTTGTTCTCTGGCACCCCCTTTGTCTCTTTCCATCTCTCGGTTGCCATTCTGTTATCAATCTTTTCCATCTTTGAGTCTTCCAACATGTGCAGTCCATCTCCACTTTGATTCTTTTATTATATTTATAATATCTATTATTCCTGTTCTTTCTCTTATAATTTCATTTTTAATTCTATCTCTTCTTGTTATTCTTAATAAAATGTTGCTATATGACTGGAAGTATTCGAATTTTACTTCTTCAAAGAAAATGAAGCCGTCATCTTGTGTTTTTAAATACAGCTAAATTATAATTTCATACAATTAAAATTCAATTCTGAGATTCAAACTTATTAAGAATTAACCTGCTGAAAGAAAAAAAAATACAAAATCAAAATTCGTAACGGAAGATGTATACACCGATGAGCTATTGAATAATGACCACCTACTTAACAAGCTTTAGGTCCCCTTTAGTCCGAAAAACAACGGCCACTTTGCGAGGTATCGATTTGATGAGGTGACAATAGATATCCTAGGGTATCTGGAACCATGATGTCAACAGCAGATCCTCCAGTTCCCGTACATTTTGGGGTGGTGGTGATTTAGCGCGAACCGCCTTTCCAAGTCGAATCACAAATGTTCGTTTGGGTTCATGTCAGGTGAATTTGGATGCCAGGGCATTAACAGAAAGTCAATAGCATGTTCCTCGAACCACCGTTTGACGATTCTGGCAGTGTGGCATGGCGCATTATCCTGTTGGTAATGGCCATCACCAGCAGGGACACACGGTTGCCATGAATGGGCGAACTTGCCCAGCAACGATGTGCAGATACATGACAGCTGTCAGGGATTGTGCAATTGGGATAATGCGGATTAAAGTATCCCAAGAAAATATCGCCCACAGCATAACACCGCCCCCGCCGCAGGCCTGTTTCCGCACAACAGTGCATCCAGGCCTCCGCTAGTAGTCGCCGCATCCGTGCTCGTCCGTCTGTCTACGTGATGTACCAGGAATCTTGATTCGTCACACCAGGCCACTTTCTTCCAATCATCCACGGTCCAATCTCGATGATCTTGGGCTTATTTCATACGTTGTTGGCGATGACGTGCAGTGAGGATGTCATCGCCAACAACTGGGTCATCGGCTCCGCAGACCCATGTACAGAAAGCTGCGATGAACTCTGTGCTCTGACACATTGCCCCGATCACCACTGTTGTAGCTGAGGGTGATTTGTCACACTGTGGCCCTGCGGTTGCTGTGAACAATGCGCGACAGCCTCCGCTCTCTTCTGGCATCAATGAGGTGCGGACGACATACGGCTCTCTGCGAACCACTTTTGATACGTACTCACTACAGCGGCACGTGAACGAACCACAAGCCGGCGCCATTTCCGTGCCATCACAATTTGTCATTTATCGAACTCCTATAAATCGGCAGCTTTTCCCATTCTGACTCCGAACGCTCTACTAACCGAAAGCCGGTCCTCGGGTTGTATATATATATACTGCTCTGTAAACTTCAGCTGCGCCACCGTTTGGTCTCCAGGCGCGCTCATTTCTCTAGACTGGGGATGTCCATAATGTAATGGCGCATCGGTATATGCCATCTTAACAAAGAAACATTTGTCAGTAACTGAATTATATTTTCAAACGAGTGTGTTTTCCCACACAAATATTTATGTTTTATCAATTGCGTTGAATTATCAAATATAACGTGTTAGGTTTGTAACGTACCAGGAGATGTGACGTACCTGCCAGAAGGACGCACACGACATAAAGGCAGATAGAAATCAGAATAAAACGTCCGCGTAGCTCAATTGGTAGAGCAACTTATTCCGGAATGAGTGGACCCGGGTTCGAATCCTGGCGCGGATAAAAATGACGGAGAAATTTACTTCGTTATAATGGCGCCCGAACTATCCGGATGACCCGACCGTTCAAAATCTCGCTATGGTGTGATGTTATTTCCACACCGCGAGATAGGAAAAATAAGAGAATCCCTTCTCCAGCACTTCGAAAGAAAGAAAAACAAAAAAAATAAAATAAAATAAAAATAAGAGGGAGAGCGGTTGTTTATGTGCGAGAGAGCTTTTTGTTGATGTGCGTAGGGAGAGCTTCGTTTATGTGAGTAGAGCTACGTTAATTTGTGCCAAGAGCTTCGTTCTATGTGATTAGGTTTTTTCTTCATTATTGTGATACGATTAATGTGACTAGTGTGTGTGTGTTGGAGGATACCAGGACTTTCTCTGAATAAAGCTTGTGTTGTAAGTACGTTTTTCTCAGTTCATAGTTTTGTCAGATCTCTGTCTGGCTGTTAGGTTTATTTCATTAGTTGTTATTATTAACAACCAGCATTAAGACTTTATTCATCTTAAATTACTACTACAACATTACTCGCAGTTAAAAGCTTGTTCATTATTATTACTACACTACTAGCAGGCAAGTTTATTCATGATATAATTAACAAACAACAAACCATTAGAAGAAGCATTAGTAGAAGAAGCTATATTCATTATAGGTTGCGTTCAGATACATATCGACTAAACAGAAATAAGTTCCATTTGTTATTATTGTACCCAACAGCGCGTGTGTGCCTGTGCGCAGACAAAAAGAAATAGGTAAGAAGCATGCGATAATCTAGTAATTCAGGATACATTGTAATGTATATAATCATTGCACAAGAAAATATGAGATGTTATTTCCAATAGGAATTTCTTCCGACACATAACATTTTAATATCACCATGGCATCTGTTCTTTCTTTTTGTGTTCAGATTTCTGAACTGATTTTCACCTTCGTATTTGTGTGTGACAAACGTCAGCTGGTAAACAACAACTAAAAATAATTCATGTTCCGTTATCTACAGAACATGAGAGTCATTGATTATGTGGCAGCAGCTTCAAAGAAAAAACAAAAATGGAAGTTTGGAGGGGGGACTGTGAGGAAAATAGGATTTGCTTCTGTCTCTAGTCTTTCACTCGTACCTTCACTCTATCTTCCCATTGCTTAAGATCTATCCCCACAGTCCTTATTTTAAATTCATGAAAAAGTTTTGAAAAATCGCGGACAGTACTTTGATCGAAATATACACACTTCTTGAAAAAGTGTTACAACATCCCGCTATCTAACGTTACCGACGTGGCAGCCAAAATAGTGAACAGTGTTAGCCGCCTTTAGAAACAATACTCTTGACGAAGAAGTGGGCAGGTAAAGGCAATTAGCTGTCTGTCGTACACGAACGCAGAACTGTTTCTTGACTAACCATTGCTCTCCCCTGCTCCATCCGCGGGCTTAGTTGCGTTGATGTAAAGCATATTCACCGACAGATTGGTCGGAAATATGCCACTTAGGACATTAGGACAGTCTCAACCTTCGACCACACTCACACCGTCACTCTGTGCTAAACGGAATGAAAATAGGAAACACCTCGCAAAGAACTTCAGCGACGAAAGAACTAGAACTTAGAAGAAAACTAGCAGGCCAGATCATGGATGAACCTGATACCAAACAGCCACTGAGGACCACTGCTTTCAGATTCGGACACGATGACATCCACTGATTACCATTATTTCCAGATTCGGCCATGATGACATCCACTAAGGACCACTGCTTCAGGATTCGGACACGATGACATACATCCACTGAGGGCCACTGCCTTCAGATTTACACACGATGACATCCACTGAAGATCACTGCTTCCAGATTCGGCCACGAGGATTTACATCCGCTACATCCACTGAGGGCCACTGCTTCCACATTCGGCCACGATGACATCCAATGAGGACCATTGCTTCTGGATTCGGCCACGATGACATTCATCCGCTACATCCACTCAGGACCACTGCGTCCGGATTCGGCCATGATGACATCCCGCTGGTAACGCCACAGATATGTGCAATACTTTCTGATATCTACTTAATACGCCGTATCGACGCAGATGATCCAACACCCCTCGTATGATGACATTCTTTGCTCCTGACAGCTATGGCAAGCACCCTTTACTTACAACCTGAACCGTGGATCCCGGTCAAAGGTGTGTGTGTGTGGGAGGGGGTTGTGCTTTCACCTTTGGACCTCTCCCACCTTATCTATTCTACTAAATAACTCAACATGGACGTTAGACAACTGGTGTCGTGGTTTGTTTGTTCATGGAAGAAAGCTGAATCATCCTGGTGGCTGAGAACAGTAGGCAAAGTTCGTGAAGGAAGCCAAGACCTGCTGCACACCTCCAGCATTCCGTCGAGAGATGTGTGGATGGCCTTTCTGTAATATATGGACAGAGAACTTCACTCATTTCCGTCCAACGCAGCGTGACCACTGTACAGAATCGGGACAATGCTCTCCTTCCAACTATGCAGTCCCACACCTTGAACAGCGGCAGTGGGTGAATCCTACAAAGAGAAAACGCCCAGACTTATCGTTTAGAGCTAGTTAACGCGTGCATATAGGACCCTGCGTTCTCACGGAAAAAGTGGCCGTCATTCTCACCCACTCTGAATCCCATCGAGCATGCAAACTAAAACACGCTGTTCACTGAAATTCGAGGCGCACTCAGGAGGAACTCCGGAAGGCTTCCGTTGAAGAGTGCAACGTTTGAACTCAACAACCTGGTGCAAATCATGCCAGGAAGACCTCGTATATGCTTGTAACATTGCAGGGGAGTGGTGTAACATTCTATTGAGCACCGCTACGGCAAGTTTCGTTGTATGTCCTGGAGATTCATAACGCTATGTCTTCAGGAACTTCCATCTGAAGTTCCTGTGTTAGTGCGTTTTTCTGTTCATAATTGTTTTTGGCAATTACCCTTCTTCTGCCTTCAGCACCTCACCTAAACATCACCTTTCTCAAATTCTATTCACATTACGCGATTTCATGTTATATTCGAAGTCAGAGCTCACTTATCCCGCTTCAAGTGGCTCGTAAGTATGAATGTTAACAGTTTTAGCGACCTCCTCTCCCACTGTTACTGCTGACATGCTGCAGTTCTTCCTCGAAGCCTGTCAAAGACCTACAGTAGCGAACAAAAGTATTTGGCGAAACACTTTTTCGACCATAATTTTTTTTTCTGCTGGACCAAATCGGGTCATTTTGGGATATGATATGTGTTGATTCGTGGTTTACAATGCCGCGTAGTTTGTATTTCTCTCACAGCGAATTTGTCTTTCGAAATGAGCCATATTCAAGAGTCGCCAATTATTACCCATTTGTTTGCTGAATGTATTAATGTTTTTCTTATGATTTTTGTGGGTTTTGTGATGTCTAGTGTGATAATAAGTCAATCTTAGGTTTTCAGAAATGGGTACAAAGGCGGAGATCCCTGTTGGAGCTCGCCAGGCGGCCGTGAACATTATGGAATCCGAAATGCGCGTCACCGACATTGCGAGGGCCCCGAAGATCCGAAACCAGTCCATTTCAGCTATCCTGCAACGTTATAAGAAGACTGGGACCGTCGAGAACAGTCCGCGATGTGGTAGGCCTCGTTCCACTGCGTTGCGTCAGGAAAGACGCATCCTCCGTCGATCTCGTGCTGATCCCACCTTGACTGCTGTGGGCATCGCCATCGAATTCCGCGACAGCGACGACCTGAACGTCAACCGACTGACCATCTCCCGTCGTCTCATTGCTGGTGGATTGAATGGAAGACGCCCCGCCAAGAAACCACTCATCGGAGTCAAGAATCGACGAGCCAGAGTCGCGTTCGCGCGCCGTCATTGACGCTGGACCGCGGCGGACTGGAGTAAGGGGCTTTTCACCGACGAGAGCAAGTTCAACTGGTTCGGAAGTGATGGCATCCGATACGTACAACGTCCGTGTGACCAGAGATTCAACCCCCAGTTCATTCAGCCGACTGTCAAGCACGGAGGAGGATCGCTCATGGTTTACGGCGCCTTATCCCCCAATGGAATGGGACCCCATAATCAAGTTTGACAGAATAATGACCGGCCAGAGCTACACGATTATGCTCATCCACGATGTCTTCCCATGGGCAAACCAGAACATGCCACCCGGATGGATCATGCAGCAAGACAACTACCCGAAGCAACACCTCCAGAGTAGCGAAGGCAGCCTTCCAGCAGCAACAGGTCACACTTCTAGACTGGCCAAGCCAATCTCCAGACCTCAACCCCATCGAGCACATGTGGGAGGAAATGGAGAGACGATGTGCGAAGAAAACCTGCCGGAATAGGGCCCAAAAGTTTGACCAGCTGTCTGCAGAATGGGCGCGAATTCCGCAGGTCACCGTCGAGAAGCTAGTGGACTCGATGGCGGCCCGTTGTGCAGCTGTTATTAAGTCTCGTGGTTATCCCACTAATTATTAGTTATTGTTTTGTCGTTTTCTCGTACTTGTTTTCTGTTATCGTTGCATTAAATGAATGTGATACACACCTACTTTGTTGGTCAATTTGTATGATCTTTGCGATTAAGCTCGGTACCTGATCTGTGTTAAGGTTTCCGATCCATCTGCATATGGGTCATGCTTACAACTGAATAACACATATCATATTCCAAAATGACCCGATTTGATCAAGCAGAAAAAAAGTTATGACCGAAAAAGTGCTTCGCCAAATACTTTTGTTCGCTACTGTAGGTGTCAATGAGATGTATTGCCGGTAAGCAATGCATACCGCGTTTATTCTATACAACTTGTATGACAATGGCGTTTATCAATAATGCAAAATATTTAAATTAATGGATACCGCTTTATGCATACGGTGTGTATCAGTATGACAATGCCTTAATTATCTGTCTGTTTGTATTTCTATATTTTGCAATCAAAATTAAGTTAATTCTTAACATAATTTTGTTTCTGTGGGCGCAATTTGCCACTTCGTGTTGTGTGCGTCTGGCTGTTTATTTTCTCAAATCGCTTTTTTCATCTGCAAGTGTTGTCCGGATACGCAATCAGAAGACATATTTGTTTCTGCTGGCGCATACACAGCGGCCATGCAGTAACCGTACGCTCGTCTTCTTTTGAGGACACAGCAGAAAACTTCTGCTTAGCTTTCCATGGCTAGCAAGTTGTATGCGCATGCACACCGACTTCGCACTTACGCCAGGCTTCTGTGGAGGACACAACAGAAATATAATGCCTAGCTTTTCACGTATAGGGAGCTGTTGGCGCATGCGCACAGACCACACAGTCTGGTAAAAGATACAATGCTATACACTTTCTTCATTGAAATTCATAGCTGCTTTTGGAGGTTTTCGCAGTAATGATAGGTTCTCAAGAGAGTCCCGCATGGCTGTGTATGAAAGTGTAATTGTTCTTACTCTGATGTATAGCAGTGAAACCTGAGTACTACAGAGGAAACGTAGGAGTCGTTTGTGTGTGCTGGAGAAATGCGTTACTTACGAGAGGTTTGTGGTAAGACAGGTTCTGATCGTGTGAGGAATGAAGATTTGTTGCAGTTGTGTAATGTGGAGCAAAATGTTGTTGACAAGATAGAGACTAATATGCTTCGGTGGTTTGGCCCTGTTGAAAGAATGAGTGATGAGATGCTTACTAAGAGAATCTTTTTAGCCCAAGTGGCAGGAAGGAAAGGTAGAGGAAGGCCAAGAAAGTCATGGAAGGAGCAGATTCAGGAGTGTCTGCATGAGAAAAAGATTATGAGTATGAAGTTTAGAAGATCTTGTGTACGTCGTGTGATGGATGTCAGTGAAGCCTGAGTTGTGTGTCAAGATTGCTGTAAATGGAGAAGTTTGATACGGCAACAGTAAGTAAATAATCATTTAAAAATTTATCTGGTAGTTTTTGCAATTTTGCTTTTTTTTCCACGCATTATTTGGTACAGCGGCTAACTAGCCGTTTAAGAAAGTTACTTTACTTTTGGAATATTTATTGAATAAAAATTGAGAAAATTTATAAATTATTATTGGTGCGCTTGTTATTGTTTTCAAGAAAGTTATTTGATGTGTGCATGAATAAAAAAATAATTTTTCCATAACATAGCTAACATTCATTCTGCTTTGAGTCGTGGTGTTTTTATGATGCTCTTTTTTGATTTGGTAACACGTTTTTAGTCAAAGCCCAAAACAACATCAGGAGTTGTGTTGTTTGAGCACGTGACAATTTAGAGGAGAAAAATCATGGCGAAACTAAGGCGGGAATGTATAGTTGATTTCGTCACTTAGGAAAAATCAACTGTATACACTCATCTATCAATTTCACATGCAGATTGAAAACAACTGCTCATTAGCCTATATATAGATGTATTGTTAACTAAATTACCGGATAACCGCCTCCTTGCAAAAGTATGAACAACATCAATCTCTAGCCCGATGCTTCGCAGCTTATTCCGTCCAGCTGAATATATGTCAGTATTTTTCAGAACATGTGTTCGAAGAGCCGTTTTGCTGTCTGCTCTGACGTCTCCGCCAGGCAATCCGAACTGGATAAAATATTAAATCTAGCCCATAAAGCAGGGTACACATACAAACATATAATGAACATGATCAAAAAGACGAAGGACACGCCACTGCGCAAACGCACTGATCCATCCATTCAACTCCAGTACCTGGGATCAATTCCCTATGTTCCAGGAGTTTCTTACATCGTCAAATATGCCCTACGAAAGGTAGGACTCGGTGTTGGCATAAAGGCCCCAAGACTCTTTTAAGTAGTGTAAATATGGAGTTTCTGGAACAGTTTTTCCCATACTTGTTTTCGGTTTTTATTCCATGCCTGCGAGCTTTAGTCGATTTCATTCCACCAAATTTTTGCAGATGTTGTATAGTTTTATGAACAGTTTCTCTCAGTTCGGGCAGGGGATCACTCTGCTGAAGTAAATCATTCAGCAGTTTCAGTTTATATTGATTCAAATTTCGTCTTGAAGTTGTCTGTCTACATTGAAGGACAATTGCTTTTCAGCTGGTGTTTCCTCAGTAACGGTTTCTATTGCTTTCGATAGCTTTTCTGCCGATTTATTTCTAGATTTTTCCATTGTTAATTTAGTCATGGGCGTTAAGCGAAAAATGTTCATAAATTTTTTCCCTTAACTCCCAGTAACTAATTTAGTTAAAGGGAAGAAAAGAGCAGATATAAAGAAATAACGAAAAAGGAGCCATTCCAAAATTAACATTACGTCTATGGAGAAAAAACCATCCCAGAAACTCCATACTCTTATACAGCATACTTACTAGATGCTCAGACAGACCTTCAATCATCAATGAGGCTGGTGTTTATTCCATACCGTTATTATACCCTGATGGTACTCAACGATATAACATCGGAATTGCTAAACGTTCGTTCCGAACCAGAATCACCGAAGACAAGAGGAACACTGAGGAAAGTAGAACATCCACAGCTCTATCCAGGGAAGTGAGTTTCAAGTCCGCAGTTCCTATGTGGGACCTTTTTAAAAACATTACCTCCTCACTCCAACCCAAACACAGTCTTTCGGGGAAACCCTGCAAATCATCACTAGCTGTGACGCGTGCAAAGACAGCGTCTCCCTGGAGTTGACAAAAATTCGGATCCAATGCCTTAATTATGATTCTTCTCCTCCAAATTGCCACGTGCCTAACCAAAACACTTCGTGATTTCAAATTCAGATCACGCTCTATATTTAATCATTATTTGTTTTTGTTTCGTTAAATGTTATTCATATTTAAATTCTAACATTCTAGTATTTATAGGGTTGATGCATAAGTTCATGCAGTTTTATTTCACGAGTGTTTCCCAGGTCAGTGGTTACGGCGCAGATGGCCAGTTGTATATCAAAATGTGGCCAGTAATATCGTGTATTTAAATCATATTGCGTTGTGTGATTGTGGCTAATGGAGTTTTGGTTTTCAGGTCCGGAAGTATGGAGTGTCAAGTAGAGAGGAATGAACATTTCCGACATCTGCTCCTCTACGAATTTAACAAGGGATCCACAGCCGCAGTGGCTACTCGACAAATTTGTGCTGTATATGGGGAGGATGCTATTTGCTCCGAGGGCAGCTCGCAAATGGTTTGTTTGGTTCAGAGGTGGCAAGTTTGACCTCAACGGATCTCCACGCTTAGGTCGTCCATCTCACTTTGAGGAGGATCGTTTGAACCATCTCATCCGCTTGGATCCACGTTAAACCACACGCGAATTGGCCACTGAGATGGACTGTGATCAGGCCACAGTAGTGCGAAACCTGGAACATTTGGGAAAGGTCCAGAAATTGGGGTCTTGGGTGCCTCACACTCTCACCGAGGACAAAAAGAATCAGCATGTTGCCATATGTCCTTGCTCGTCCGTTATCACGAATGTTCTCAGCAACACAAACCCTTTCTGTCACGTATTGTTACTGGAGATGAAAAGTGGTGCCTGTACGTTAATTTCAGGTATCGGAGGGAATGGTTAAACCCAAATAAGATGCGCACACCACGTCCAAAACATGACCTTTATCCTGCGAAGATCATATTGTGTGTCTGGTGGGACATGGAAGGCATTATTCCCTGGAAAATGCTGCCGAGGAATCGGATCATCAACGCTGCACTCTGTTGTTTGCAACTCCGCTGTGTGTAGGGAGAAATGCAGCAGAAACGGCCACATTAGCGCCCATGTGAGTAGTAGGGGGGTTTCCGGCGCATGCTTAGTTTTTAGGCGGTGGCAACACTTTGGGTCACGTGGTAAGAAGAAACCGTCATAATCTGGGAGGGACGTCACATGTGGGCGTGGTCCTTTTTTCTGCATGACGTCACCTACCACGTTCTTCTCGTCAAAGCAACTTTTAATTCTCAGATTATCTTTTTTTGTCCGCCATTTTTTATTTTGAAAAAATCGAATGAATTTATTTTCGACAAAGCAATGAATACATGTGGAACTGGGTAGATACGAACCCGGGCCGTTCATGTGGAAGTCAAATGCTCTACCAATTCGGCCACCAAATCGTTGGTAGGGTTGGTCGAAAGGATTAAGACATGTGGTTGCGTATGGGGGAAGACTGCCTGAGGGGATTTGCAGTTGGCCGTCTTACGATGAATACAGGAAGGAGGGCGTATGACTCACTCAAACAAGTACGGACAAGATTTTTACAAACACACGTGGTTCACCACAATGACGGAGGATGATTGCAGCGCCATCTGTTGGTCGTTTTAGGAATGAGCACATGAGGAGGGCGTATGAATCATGCTAACAAATATGTACATGTTTTGCACATGAACGAACTTGCATTTTGAACTTACTGTTTTCTTAGTGGCCATTTTATGAAATGGAAAGAAGGTTCTCTTGTCTTATTGGTTGACGAGAGCACTCGATAGGAACCTGAACTCGATATTCTTCACTTCCGTGTCGGATCCTTAGTGCTTAGGACGTCTCTCTTTGCTATTGGTGACCTGAGTGGATACTTCCCACTAAGATTTCATCATTTACAAGTCTTCAGGACCATTTAAGTCAATCAGGTAAGGGATAATATTTTTACTTTTTCCAAATGGTGCAAATTTTTTTCCTACATTTGCAAAAATATTCTCTGTCGAAACACATGTTTATTTGTCCGAATAGAATTAATACTTGTGATTATGATTTCTTTTTTTCACTGAAATTTTAACGTTTTACGAAAAATAATCTGAAAGACATGAATTTAGTTTTTCAATTAGAAATTTTAATTCTTTTTATCTCTCCGTTGCCTAATTAACTATTCTAACTTACAATATTCTGTTTGATAGGAAATTAATGAGCAGAAGTGCTGTACTTAGCGATAAAAAGATTTTTTGGAAAGAAATTACTATTCGTTTGTTTTTATTTTTATTTTATTTGGAAATAACGGAAGTGTCAGAGAAATATTCATTTTTTGTTCAGTCAGACTAGTGACGTTTTTTCGAAACATAATTTTTTCTTTGTTGGGCGACAGAACATAGGAAACCTGTTAACGTTTACTTTTTAAGATAAGAAATTAAAGCTTTGTTCAAGTTATTAGTTTATTTGTTCAAACTTTTCTGTATACAAAATTTTTTTACGTTAGCTATAATCAACTGTGATAAAATTAATTTACCTACGATATTTTTTACGGAAATATGCTTCGGCTTGTAGGGATTACGATTTTACAAAAACTTGCTCTTTTTTCCCTCAACTACTTTATACACCGTGTTTGAATTGAATTTATTAATGATTATATTTCGTACCTTTGACCTGTAGGGAAAAAATCTAAGCTGCATTTTTTTATTTTATATATCACAATGATATTTCAAAATGAAAAAAAAATTCAACTTTCATATTCGTAGTTTTAGAGTTATTTTTTTAAACTAAATATATTTTCCAAACCATAATTTTTATTTTTGATATTTTATCAGAAGGATATTTGAAAGAGATTTTTTAAAATTACACTTCCCGCAAATAAGTTTTACCTTAAAGTAAAAAAAAATCTAAAATGTTGACTTTTGTTTTTAGAGTTTTCATCAAAGTGATTTTCGAAAGCAAAAAAAAAAAAAAAAAAAAAACACTTTTCCTGTTTATTTAACTTCCTTTTGCGTAATTTTTGAACTAAATTTTAAACTAAATAGATTTTCTGTAAATAACTCAGCACTGAATGTAAAAAAAATTCTAAACCGTAATTTGTTTTTTGGTTATGCATTGGTACGATTTTTTGAAAGGGATAATTCTTCAACTCCTTATGAGTAATTTCTTCACTTAATTTTTTAAACTTAAATATTTTTAGCAAATCACTTTGACCTACACGTAAACATTTTTTTAACCTCGTTTTTGCTTTTGAGTATCACTGTGCTCCAGTGAAATTTTGAAAACAGTGAATGAAAGTCATATGTTATTTTGAATTGATACTATTTCGCATGAAGTGAATGTTCTTACACTGGCAATTAATTGTATTTAAGGCTTACAAAGGGTACACAACGCCGAATTTATTGTTTTTTCACAGAAGAGTACAGCTATGGGTAAAAACTGCCAGAGACCGGTCAATGAAGACATGTTTCCGGATCATTCCCAGGTTAGAATTTTTTAATCACTTACTAATTCTGAAAAAAAAACTTGCACATAAGCTATTTACCATTCCATTAGTCATATATAGCATTTTCGCGTATGTGAATTAGGATGTGTAACATTTTCATTAATATATCTGTCTCCTACTCTTTATTTGTTTACATAGTTCCCTTACATGGACGAAGATGAGATCATATTCGCCGAAAATCCTTTTCCTGAAGACCTGATTGAAGTTCTAGACCCATCACTGTTTCCTTATGTGGATGAAGCAGAGCTAATCTTCGCAGAAATTTCTATGCCTAACCAGGTTGGCGAAGGCCTCACTGAAGGGCTCGAAAACCAACAGCTTGATCACTCACGCGACGATGATCTAGCTGAGCCAGGCCCTAGTGGACTGCAACCACCACAGAATGCAAACGCAAGGGTGATTACTTTATATTTTTACCTTATTGTTTAGAATATGATATATACCCGTACGTGTAATAATAGGATTTTGTTTATTCAAAACATTTTTTTATCTTTACAGAAACGGTTTCTAGATGATGAAGGTCCTGAAAAGGACGACAGACTATCTGATGAAGGTCCTGAAGAGGACGACAGACTACGCTATATCCTGGTTGAAAAACATCGAAGGATGAACAAAAAATTCAATGCCCAGGAAAGTACATTTGAAGCTCGTGTTTCTGGAACTAATAATTCTTGCTGGGGTGACTTTCTTCTTAATATTATGGCTCAACTCAACAGGTTAATATCTGAATTAATTAGTCAGACAACTGCGGGACTGAACTCAAATGATTTAATCCGATTTTGTTTTTTCTCGCAGTGGCTAGATAAACCAATCAGCACCTGTTTGATGAAAGTCTCTGATGTTTCAGTGGAAGCCATCTTAGCAAAAATCATGCAAGTCCTTCAAAGCAAAGATGAGATACCACTGGATGAGACTTTTAAGGTACCTAGTTATTGTTTTTATTGTCTCTTTTACAGATGATTAAACATATCACTCTTCTTTTTTAACTACTGCCACTTTAGGCTTTTTTACGAATATGACTTTTCAGTTGCTGCTGGTAATAATCCATACGTATATTTAATTCTCATATCCGTGTACTCACTTACTTTTCACATGTTAGCGCTAAGCATTTTTATTCATTGAATCTAGTAAATGTTACTTTGAAAAAAAAACTATATTTTTGATGGTTATTTTTAATGTTGTTTCAGGTAGATATTATTACTCTTCGTTTGCCGAGAGGTGATGGTCGAACTAATAAATCTGTGGTCAACATAAAGGTAGATCGCAAAAGAAAACAATCCATCTTTGCTATTCCCGAAGGTCTCTGCTGTGCAAGAGCCATTGTCTTAGGCAAAGCTATTTTGGAGTGCCACCCCAGTCTGAAAGCAATCAAAGATGGAAGATGGGACCTTCAACGATTTTTGGCTCAAGAACTTCACGAAAAGTCTGGAGTTCCAATGGGACCTTGTGGTTTTTCTGAAATCACACAGTTTGAGCGGTATCTGGATGTACAAGTCTTCGTAGTATCAGCTGAAAATTTCGACAAGGTGAGTTATATGTTATTTTTTGAAGTAATCACGGGGAAATAATTTTATGATGGATTTGAGTTATGGAGTACTTTCAGCTTCCTGAGGTTTTGCTCTAAAGTGTTCACCAGTTAACGTTGGTTTACAAAAATTAGTTTCAACCAAGATGAAATTTTTTCCGAATACGATTATTTCTCATTTTACTATTAGAGTTTATATTGATTTAATTTACAAATTAATTTCCTAAAAAAATGTTGCATCTTACTAGGTTGTTTACAAGGGACTTCCCAGACAGAAGAAAATTTTCCTGTGGCTGCATGGAGGGCATTACGATTTGATAAAGTCGATGACTGGATTTTGGGGGCATAGCTATTTTTGTGATGCATGTGACAAGAGTTTTAACGAAAAACAGAAACACAGTTGTGATTCATATTGTGGAGTGTGTTATTCCACCAGTTGCTCTTCAACACTATCAGGCCGAACCTGTAGTTTTTGCAACAGGTATTGTCGATCATTGAACTGCTATGAAAGGCACAGATCAGTCATGGGTAAACAACAACTGTCACCTTGTGATCGGCTTTATGAATGCCTGTCTTGCCACAAATTGTTAGAGAGGAAGAAACGTCATCCGAATTTTCATCAATGCGGGGAGGTAGAGTGTGTATCGTGCAAGAAATATGTGATTGCAAATGAACATCGATGTTATTTACAGCGCAAAGCTGTTCAAAAACCCATTGACAAATACATTTTCTTCGATTTTGAATGCGACCAAGATAGCGGTGAGCATGTGGTAAATTTGGCAATTGCTCAAGATTTTCTTGGTCGTGAATCCATATTTCAAGGATACGATGCACTGGACCGTTTTTGCGAGTTCCTCTTCTCCTCCAAGCACCATGGATATACAGCCATTGCTCATAACATGAAGGGTTATGACGGGCAGTTTGTCTTAGGATACCTTCTCAAACAAGGAATGAAACCCCATGTTATTCCAAACGGGTCAATGATAATGTTAATAGAAGTGCCACCCCTCAAGATCCGTGTCATCGACTCTTACAATTTTCTACCGATGGCTCTCTCAAGATTGCCGAAAACTTTTGGGATGGAGGAGTTAAAGAAGGGATACTTCCCCCACCTCTTCAACATAAGGTAGGTAAAATCAGATTTTTTCTTTGTCTTGGAAACTTACTTAACGTAAAAATAAAAAAAAATTCTAATATGTTGTGGGAAAAAAAAGGATGTGATATAACAGATATTTTTGCGGGAAAAAAATTTCTGAAAAGAAAAAGCAATAGTATTTAACTTTTTCTTAGAAAAAAAAAAAAACATTTTTTCTGCATAAGTACATAAAAATCGTTGCATACTTATTTAAAACCAATATTATTTGCGGAAATCAAATTTTATCATTTTGTGCAAGTAATATGTAACGAAAGTATATTGGTATCTATTATTTTTATGCAATTTGTTTTTCAGAGGTAATCAAGACTATGTGGGTGCCTTACCTGATCGTTATTTTTATTGCCCAGACTCCATGTCTCCTGAAGGTCGAGAAACTTTTTTAGCGTGGTATGAGGAACGAAAAAAACATCCTTTCGATTTCAGGAAAGAAATTGTCGAATATTGCAGGTAAATTTTACAATTTAAGATTAAACGTGTATATAATGCTTCTTTCTTCCAATGTTTTTTATTTGATCAGGGTCATTGGTTATAGCAGTGTCTTAGTGTGATTTTGTTTATTTCAGATCTGATGTTGACATACTGCGAAGGTGTTGCATCGATTTCCGAAAGGAGTTTCTCCAAGTGAACAATGCAGATCCCTTTCTGTACACCACCATTGCCTCAGCGTGCATGGCTACCTACAGGGCTAACCACATACCAGAAAAATCCATAGCCCTTGTTCCTGCTAGAGGTTATATTCGCAGGGTGAACCATAGTCAATCTAGTATTGAATGGCTATCATTCACTGCTCATTCTGAGAATGTAACCATCGATCATGCTCTTACTGGGAAGGGAGAGCGGTTAGTCCTTGGGTGCTATGTTGATGGATACTGTCCTGAGACCAACACCGTCTATGAATTCCAAGGTTGTTTTCATCACGGATGCAAGAAGTGTTTCGACCCAGAGACTGTGAACCCTTTGTCCAACATTCCAATGTGGGCGTTGTACAAGAAAGCTCAAGAAAAAAGCAAAAATTCATAGATGCTGGATATAGATATGTAGAGTTATGCGAGCATGAATTCAACGACATGAAGAGATCCAATGACAGTTTGAAAGAATTCCTGGAAGCTCATCCAGTGATATCACGACTGAATCCAAGAGATGCTTTTTTCGGTGGAAGAACCAATGCTTCACGTTTGTACTACGAAGGACAAGCAAAATACGTAGATTTCACCAGCCTATACCCTTGGGTGAACAAATACTGTGAATATCCCCTGGGTCACCCTGAAATAATAACGGACAATTTCTGCGCTCTTGAGTCATATTTTGGTCTAATAAAGTGTAAAATTCTCCCTCCCCGCAGTCTTTTTCACCCTGTGCTACCTTACCGGTCCAAAGGAAAATTAACATTTCCTCTGTGTGCCACGTGTACTGACCTCCGTCTGAGTGAGTCATGTACTCACACTGATGAAGAAAGATCTTTAATTGGTACTTGGGTGACAGAAGAAGTAAAAAAGGCATTGAATGTTGGATATGAAGTCTTGGACACTTACGAAGTGTATAATTTTCGGCAGAGGTCAACTGAGTTGTTTAAATCATACATCAACACATTTTTAAAACTAAAACAAGAGGCATCTGGATGGCCAACGACCTGCATATCAGATGACCTAAAACATCAGTATGTGGAAGAATACAAAGTTCATGAAGGATTCACACTGGATCCATCTAACATCAGCTTCAACCCTGGGAAGAGACAGGTGGCTAAGTTATGTCTCAACAGTTTCTGGGGGCGATGGGGAATGCAGGAAAACAAGCCTCAGCTGTCCTACTTTGCAGAATTGAAAGAGTTCAACAAAATGTTATTGGATGAGTCCATAGAGGTAAGTGCTATTATTTTACGAATTCGTTTTCATAACAACGCATTGTAATGAATATCTCTGGTCATTGAAGAATATTAATGCTTTTTCACTAATTTCCGTTTCACTTTCCCCCCTTTTTTTAAGGTAAAGGACATGTATTTACCGACAGAAGAAGTTGCAGCTCTCCACTGGTGTTATAAAACAGAATTTTCCCCACAGACAGACAAGACCAACATCTTCGTGGCAGCGTTTACAACAGCTCATGCCCGTCTGAAGCTTTATTCATGGTTAGAAAAACTAGGTGAAGCCGTGCTGTATTACGACACTGACTCCATAATATACGCTTCTGATGAGTTGAATGATCCGCCGACTGGTCCTCATCTGGGAGATTTCACAGATGAACTAGGAGGTGAAACCATCAGAACTTTTGCATCTGGTTAGTATTTCCTCTCACGTAGTTTTTGCTTTCATTGTTTTTACAGCCATATATATTTTTATTTTTTGTGTGGTTCTTTTACAAGCACGTATATTTTCTGTTGTTAATTTTTCGAATGTGTGGGTGAGAGAGAGAGAGACACAGAGGGAATGAATGAATATTTTTTTAAGCATGTGCATTTGATAAAGTTTCCTCATTGTCTTTTTTTTTCAACTCTTAGGAGGCCCTAAAAATTATGCTTACCATACCAGTGGAGGGAGCACTGTGTGTAAAATTCGTGGATTCTCTCTCAATTACAAGTCATCTTTGTTTCTCAACTTCGAAACTATAAGAACATTTGTGAACCGGATGATTGGTCCACTAGAAAATGAAGAAGAAAGTTGTGTAGTGTTGCACAATACAAAAATTACACGAGATGCTAAAAAACGAAAAATTTTGACAGTTCTTGAAAAGAAAAAATACAGATTAGTATATGACAAAAGGGTCATAAAGAATGATTTTATAACATACCCATATGGATATTAAATGGGTATGCTTTATGTAATTATTTAAATCAGAATAAATAATGTCTATTTTCTCTTTACGTGTTGTGTTTTTTTCTCTAGAATTAATTTACATGATACTGAATTTTAGTTTGAAACATGTTTTATTTAATAGGAAATCCACTGAATACATTTTTTTGGTTTTGACAGAGATTGACCAACTTGCAATTTTTCTTTTTTAACAAGAAAATGTTTATTTTTTACATATTTCGATGGTAAATTGACTTCTTTAATAGCGTGAATAAATTCAAGAGCTGCAGGAATGGGTCTTTGCAATTTTTTATTTCTCAGTAAATTGTCCACGAGATCAACAATGTTTGAGTTGGGAAGAACTTTGTCTTTATACACGAATTCTCCATTAGAAGTCCATGAAATAATTTTTGAATTTTTTTTGAAAACGTCTAAAATATTATGAGCATATCTCCTTAAATTTTTAGGTACAGTCTGTAACACCAGATCTTCAACATCACTATCTTTTGTTGGTGAAACATCAGTTTTAACTTTTTCAGGAGGTCCCCTTACATCAGCCGATACATCCAAGAGTTCTTCAGATGAATGATCTTTCGTTGAAGAGTTTGTCATAGGTGGATTTAAGAGGGGCACTTGGATTCTTTTATTAAGCACTTGATTATATAATTTAATTTTAACATCGACAGGTTCTTTACTCAGTAAGATTTTCTTCATTTCTTTATCGAGGTCAGATAAAACTTCGTTCGTAGGCACATGTCTTGAAACTCTCTCCTCCGGGACGAGCACCATTTTTCTGGCGTATTCCATCTTATTTGTTTAACAGAGTTGTTAAAACACTCAGAGCTGCAGGTATTAGCACACCTAAGAATCCACCTTTCTGAACCAAAATTCTTCTTTTCTTGAACAAGGGAAATTTTTTATCAGCTAACTTCCGTAGCGTGTGTTTATGTCCACGCAATTTTCCCTTCTGATGAGGTGAAAGGGGGACATTGCCTTTTAAAGTGTTCAAAGCACATTCACATATGGCTTTGATTCCACTATTTGGCAGTTTCCTTAAAAAATCTTTCAAGTGTTTTTTAGGACAAATCTTAATCAGACGCAGCTGCTGAATGTGTTGCTCCGATAATGTCATGACGAAGAATAACGAACTTTATAACACACTAAAGCTTTTAACCACTCCGCGTATGTGACTGCTGTATGGAGAGCACAATGGTTTTTATCAGTTCGATGATGAACTTGACACCGCACTTGGACATCAAGGAGGTATGTCACATTAAGACAACACAGAGCATCTAAGTCGTAAAAGATGATACCTGTTAACTTTTCCAAGTACTTGCATTTACTTAGTCCTTTGGCACAGAAAATATCAGTTTCAGTACAAAAGGAGCGGAAAAACTGTAAAAAGACATTGTACTCTTCGTTTCCGCTAACCCATGGAATGTGATGTATATTTCTAGCCGTCCAAAGGCACTGAGCGTTTTCCCTTGGATGCAGTTCGTAGAAGGGGGAACGGTGGCAAAGGAGAAACATGAGATACTTACCCCGTCTGCAAACAACCTGCAGCGAGCTCTTTCATTACGAATTCTCCATTGTGAAGGAGAAATCTTTCTACGTCGACGACGACCGTCTTCATGGTAAATGAGGTGTTAATGCCGTGGTTGATAAACATATTGAGTTTCTCCCGGCAGTATATTGGTGCGCAAGCGCATTTCTTCCGGGGTGTTCGGTTTGAGGTCTATCATTAAGTAGCTGAATGGACATTTCGTAGCATCCAGATACACCTCTTGAAAAAATTTCACTTTGTTAGGGTACAGCTGTCTTCCTAAATGAGTGATTTGATTCACATCTCTACGTGACTTAAACAAAAACAAATAATGAGCATTAAGGGAAATTTCTCTCATTTCTTTGCCTTTATGGAAAATATTTTGGGTAATGAAAATAACGGATACATTATAGTGATGACTACCCCTTGTAAATAAATGGGTTAGCTTTTTATCATTCCCACATTCTGCCATCAAATCATCTATAATAAAAAGCGTGTTTCCTTTCAAATAATCCTTGAAATTTGTAGGGATACCGTCGACAAAAGTAACATCAGGTATTTCATCATATAATGTTTGATGAACGCCGTAGAACCAAACCACGTGTTGCGGTGATGGGTAGATAACTTCCACTTGATGTTGTAGCAAACGTTTCACAAAGTGAGTTTTTCCACAACCCGTGGGACCCGCTATCAGAGCTGTGAAAGGATGATGTAGCTTAGGCACTTCCATATTGACAACTAAATGAAATAACAGGAGTCGACACAATTTAAAGACATGACGCATAAAATAGTGGTAAATCAATTTTTATTATTCATATTCTAAATTTTGGTACAATTCCAAATTTTTTTTTAACAAAATGATAAACACGTACATCGTTTGTTTCACTTTTATAATTAAATTTGTTTACAATGGAATATAAGCTTTTTTCGCGACATCTAGAATATAAGTAAAAAATACAAAATTGGCCACACACAGCCGTAAATGAACTTTGGAGAGGTACATCATTAAAATTCACATAGGTAAACTTGGAAACGAATCGGAAAATAGGTCCGTCAAAATATTCTGGGTTGTGTCCATAGGAATCGAAAAATTCCACAGTTATCGGATTTGGCATAAACATGGCCAGCCAGTGTTTCCCGGGACTCCCATACTGATCGGTATTCACAATGAGGCAGGCTGGGAATTTGGAAATTCTCCTAGGAAGTCTGTTGCAGGCAAACACACCGACGAAGGAACGACGCGTCACATGATCTTGCTTTAGAATCCTCGTAATTTGCACGCTGTTCATTCCTTTTAATTAGCAAAATCACAAAGAATGCTTCTGGACTTGGAAATTTCGATAATATTCTGGAACTCGGCGTAAATCAGCACAGAAATGGTTTTTGACAAAGCTTTTCTAAATTTGATTTCCACTCTTAAATTTCCTTGCTGGATCAAGTTCATATGTCCACCATCACATAAATCGGGACTAAGATCAAAAGCATACAGCGTGTAACCCTTGGAAAATTCTTCACGGTCGATGAAAATTCCTCTGTCTTGCCCCAATTTCTCTGTTCCTTGAAATAGGCTATGGTAAGAACGAACTGTATTTCCCGTTTTGAAGTTGGGTTCTAGCGGTTTATGGGGAACGGGTTGACCGTCGACGTACACGGCGATAAAGTTTACGTCATAATGCTTGAACTCGAAGGGGTTTGACTCATATGTACCATTAAAGGCATCGTTGTCCACACAGCCGATGACCAATCTCTTTGGCATTTGTCCAAGGAATACGTTGTCTTGCACGAAGGACATGCTTCCTTGAGAGACGGAATACACTTTGCATAACACACGATCAATGGGGTACTTGGCAGGAGATTTTTCTAAAGCTTTAGCATGACCGATTGAAACACCTGGACTGACTTTTACTTTCCTCACAAAAATCGAAGCATGTTCAATCATGACTCTATAACTGGGCGACTCAGATGACGAAACGAGGCAGAAATCAGGTTTGCTTCGAATCAGTTTGATTTTCACGTCCACCAAATTCAGTAACAGTTTGTTTTGATAAAACAAGTCACAGTGCAAGGTTCCAATCATGTCCAACGTCTTGCTGTCTTTTATAAGTTCGTAGCGTTGATATAATCCTTTATTCGTTGCAGCACTCGTGGGGTTAACTTCGTTCAGATGCCCAGCCGTATCCTTATAAAAACATTCGCAAGACAAGTAGGTTTTCTTTGCTTCTTCTCCATAATTCAGTAGAGTTTCAATATAAGCTCTGTACGGATATGTGTTGCTTGACGACGAAATCACTCTTTCGTTTAAACTGACGTCGACTTGAGAAAACAGAGAATGAAGGAAGCAGTTGATCGGACCAACAGGCTCTTTGTCGGGCAGAACGGAATTGTCGGATTTCACGATTTTTACTTTCACGTATAGCTGAGACGAAGATAAGTCCATGTATTCTTCACCACTCCCAGAAATATTGAATTCCAAAGGGCCTCCATCCCTAATGTTGGCTAAAGGATGGTATTCAACCCATTGTCCTTTTTCTATGCTCGTTTGCGTAGGCGGTAAAGCAAATAAATCCAGTTCCGACTTTAAACATACGGATGAATGACTGTGAATGAGAGCCATGGTTCAGAGATCAAAAATGTCATGTGTTGCCCTCTTGGCTTTCTTTGAAGAAATGATGTGTTTCTTTGCCTTTCTCTTCCTTTTAACGCTTCCACCCAACATTTTCTTCACTTTGTTAGCGGCTTTGTCGCTGAGTAGTTGTCCTGCTTCTTTAGCTCGTTGTTTGGCTGCTGTCTTCACGTCCTTGCCTTGGATTATGTCATTGGCGAGATCCACACCCGTGCGTAGAACTTGTTTTCCAAGGGTTTTAGCGCCTTGCTTGAATAACGGCACAGCAGCTCTAAATAACGACCTAAACAATCCTCCAAGTCCGTAACCTTTCTGTAGTGGTACACCTTGGTAGTAAGATAAACCTTTTCCAGTTTGAGTTACGTAATAATCCTCGAAGGATTTCGTACAACAATGGTACCGCTCGTACATGATCACAGATGCTTGAGACGAAAATGAAGTTTCACGATCGCTCTCCCGCGTTCAAATGGCACTAATTGGCCTGTGTGATTCCTTATAACGATTTCGATGGTTTGGAAACTTTTTCTTGCGAGAGGCAAATAATGAGGGCGGTCGTACAAAGCGCTTGCCAAGTCTCCATCTTCTCCGGTCACTTTAACAATACGAAGGAGAGGTGCATACATGTCTCCCACGGGCTGAGGTTCTACAATATCGCTGTATACGTATAATAGGGAAAGCGACGAGTTGAGGTCGGCTACAAAATTTCCATGAATCGTGAGATCACTCCCTTCTGTTGCTGAATATAATCCGGGTTGGAAACCTAGAATTTCAGCAATTCCGGGGTATAACTCCAGTTGAGTACCACTCATTAAAGCTGTTTTGACACGTCTCGTTGTTTTATTGTAATACATGGTAATTTTTTTCGTCCAGTGATGAGACATGGCTTTCACTACGTCGTTCACAGAATCATAATATCCTGCAGGAATTTTTCCCGCTTTCAACTGACCTGAACCAACATCGTAAGCAAAGGAATTCGAGTTAACATTCACATTGAACCAGGAATGGGGGTAGATGAGTTCGACGAGTCCCACTTCCCAGTCTCCATTCAGTTCGATAGGTGAAGGAAGACGAGTAATGAAATGGGATATTTTATTGTCAGAAAAGTAACCTAGGGAGCTGTCGCTGGGTAACGTTAAATAGAAACTCATCTTTCATACTGAACGTCTGAGGTAAGTACTTGAACTTTTATATGCTCACTAAATCGTTCGATGGTATCCATGAATTAAACTTATCCGGGTAGCCTCTAAATTTAACAAAATATTCATATTTGTTTTTCCGTTTCCGTTTCTTCAGAACCATTTCGATTGGGAAGTGGTCATTTTTCTTAACTTTTTGCAGTTCTTCGGCGTAAAAGGTGCCACCAATGTCTTCTCCCAGTAAATCTTTAACTTTATACACTGGAGGTGATCTAGCGATGCGCCGGGAAACATTAAATACCTCCTCTGACCAATTCGTTTCATACCCCTTTTCGAACTGTAATTTGGTTTTAGATAACCTTACAGTATCACCTATATCGAATTTATAAACTGGCTGAGTTTCAGTTATGTCGCCATATAAGTTATTCCACACAACCTTTTGGTTTTCTAGATTGACATTCACTGGTTCCATCTTAATACTTCCATGATACGTTGCATTGTAACTATGCATCAATTTCTGTAAGATGTTAATATATGTGTACGTGTTTCGACTTGTAAAGTACTTCCACATTTTTGCTTTTAGAGTTCGATTAAACCTTTCTATTACACTCGCTTTTGTCTCATTACTGGTAGTAAAGAAATGGACGTCGTTTTGCTTCAAGAAATTCTGAAATTCTCGATTTTTAAATTCAGAACCTTGGTCAGTTTGCAGGTTTAATGGTTTGCGTTCTTTAAATATCTTCTGGAACACTTTGATCATGGATGACCCAGTCTTTTGCAACATAGGAACACACCATGCATATTTTGAAAATACGTCAATGCATGTTAATAAATATTTATATCCGTTATTATGTTGTTTCAGATTGGTCAAGTCAACTAAATCAGCCTGCCACTGTTCATCGATTCCCCCACAATGACTCGATTTCTCTGAAATTGTCTTCTCGCAGGTTTATGAAGGGTGTAAGGTTTCTCCCCCTCAGCCATTCCTCGATCTCTGTTTTCTTTATTTTTCCGTTTACAGCACGGTACAAAGCATTTACTCCACCAAAACTTCCGGGCTGACCTGGATCTAGATAAGTCTTTTTCAAGAGGTCGTGATTCTCCATTACAACAACTGATTTCAATACTTTCAACGGAAACATTAAAACTCATGCTTACAGTAAAATGCACATAGCACAAATGACACAAATGGGTACTTACATGTGATTTTATTGATACATAGGGTCTTCCAAAATGTACAGATTTTTAGCACTTTCTAATACATCGCAAATATTTAAGTGATTAAAAAAATTCAAATAAGTGTTTTTCGACATGAAAAATGAGTCGTTCACAAATTCATGGCCAATCCATTTTAGATCCAACTTGGCTACAGCTTTATTGAACAATGCATACACTTTACCTTTTCGAGTTGAAAATTCGCAGGCATGTCCTAATCCATAGCGATCTTCAATTTTGCACATAAGACAGTCAATCAGTCCATCGATGGTTGAAGTAATGTTTTTTTTAACACAAGCCTCAGCGTCTTTTTTAACACAAATTCGCCATCTACGGACTCAACACTGCTATGTCCAGTTTTTTCAGCCTCGTCGAAAACGATCTTCTGAAAGGACGGTCCAAACATTAGTTGGTGAATGCTTGTCCTAATATCATCACTATATTCATTGAGTTTTTCCCATTGGTCTTCAGTCAGGGGTATCCGGTTACGATATGCTGATAGGAATCCGTTGTTCACACCAATGCATTGAATATGCAGATGATTCACGTTGTTTTCTTTGTACGTTGTCAGAAACAGTTGCTTGATAATGCAGTGAGTCAAGTCTGAGTCAGCGGGATTGATGAACAACATCGTTTCAACGAAGTGTTCCCACAGATACGGCGTCATCACCAGTCCCCGTGTAGTCGGGTAAAAATGCAAGTTATCGCATTTGTACACACGAAGATGCACTTTGACACGGTCTTTAAAATCGGTAACAACAGCAAACACATCAGCTCCGAGATGGAAGTGATGATTAGGTATGTTACTCAAGGTAAAGCCCTTAGAGGAGTTTTTGTTTGAAGAGGATGCCACACTTTCTACAGAATTCATCTTTCCAGAAATATCGTCGTTACTACGCTTCATAATGGATAGACACAACAGACGGAGTAGAGAGTAGAGACGTCTTAAGCGCTAAGAATCCTACAACGAAGTGAAGAATATCCAGTTCAGGTTCCTATCGTGTGCTTTCGTCAACCAATAAGACAAGAGAACCTTCTTTCCATTTCATAAAATGGCCACTAAGAAAACAGTAAGTTCAAAATGCAAGTTCGTTCATGTGCAAAACATGTACATATTTGTTAGCATGATTCATACGCCCTCCTCATGTGCTCATTCCTAAAACGACCAACAGATGGCGCTGCAATCATCCTCCGTCATTGTGGTGAACCACGTGTGTTTGTAAAAATCTTGTCCGTACTTGTTTGAGTGAGTCATACGCCCTCCTTCCTGTATTCATCGTAAGACGGCCAACTGCAAATCCCCTCAGGCAGTCTTCCCCCATACGCAACCACATGTCTTAATCCTTTCGACCAACCCTACCAACGATTTGGTGGCCGAATTGGTAGAGCATTTGACTTCCACATGAACGGCCCGGGTTCGTATCTACCCAGTTCCACATGTATTCATTGCTTTGTCGAAAATAAATTCATTCGATTTTTTCAAAATAAAAAATGGCGGACAAAAAAAGATAATCTGAGAATTAAAAGTTGCTTTGACGAGAAGAACGTGGTAGGTGACGTCATGCAGAAAAAAGGACCACGCCCACATGTGACGTCCCTCCCAGATCATGACGGTTTCTTCTTACCACGTGACCCAAAGTGTTGCCACCGCCTAAAAACTAAGCATGCGCCGGAAACCCCCCTACTACTAATGTGTCCTTCTTCAGCATGATAACGCACGCCCTCATAGTTTAAACCTGACCAAAATGGCCATTCCAGACATGAAATGGGAGATCTTTCCACATCCGGCCAATTCCCCAGATGTCACCCCTTCAGACTATCACCTGTTCCGATCTCTGTCGAATGCACTCCGTGGCAGAACGTTCAACAATGATGTTGTTCTCCAGAATTTGAATTTCCTTGATGATTTCTTCGCAGCAAAACCTGCACGTTTTTTCAAGAATGGCATTGCAGATCTAGTCGGATGTTGGGACACCACTGTAAACAATGAAGGGGGAATACATAGTTGATTTATTCCGTTTTCCCTTCTGATGTAATACATTCCTGTAACGCGGTGAAAAAAACCCGTCATGGAATTATGCATCAACCCAATAGTTTGTTCTATGCTGTTAGCTTTCAAAGAGCCATCCATTGATGAGCGAAAGCTTGAATAAATGTTACTCCAATAAATGGATTGTTACTAATTTTTAAAAATAAGGTAACAATAGAATGACTGAACTAGAAGCTTGATTTTCGAAATCAAGTACACTGATCGACGTAGAATAGCCAGAGTAGGACGTACTTGTCCGAGAGGCGTGCAGATTTGTGGGTATTTGCTCCAGTTGGGTTATGTAAATGATTGCAATTAGAACCAATCACGTGAAACGTGAGAGAGATAAAATGGCCAAACATCTCGGCGTAGCTAAGCCTGGTTGTCCTCAGTTGAGCGTGTGGGTAAATGAATCGGAGTGATCTCGTTGGCGAAAGCATGTGTAAGAAATGAGAATGCCTGGATAACGTCATTGAGAATCCTCCCATCACACGAACACCTTTACCAGGGGCTTCATCACCAGGCTATGTATGGTTGGTTGGTTCCAGCATCGCATTGCAGTAGAAAATTATTACCGTTTGGTGAAAGTTTGCGTGCAAGACTAATAACTCATCGCATAGTATCAAAATGATATTGGAAATTTCTTGTGAGAAGTATTAACAAGAAGTTTTGTGAACAAAAGAAGACTCACTTCCAATTGCAGTTCGAGTAACTTGACGCTCATTGGCAACTGGATTCACTATTACAAAAGGATTATCATAATTGTACTACACTAATACTTGGATCTGCCACACAGACCGGCTTTTAAGATCACTCATTTATTGGAGCCCTACAAAGCATGCGCGAGTTCAAATAATCGGTATTGATAACACTACTTAGACACGGTCTTCTGTCAACAGGGAATTAAAGTGATTGTACCACGGTACGATTAAAAGACATCTTGTAGGACTATAAGGAAAGGACGTCTGTTTATAAATGCAAAGTTTTTTTAACAGAATTAAAATTGAAGAAAGCAAAGTACTATAGGATTTTTAAACTTATTTGTCCGTACACCCTCTTAGAAAACAATCAAATATATTTCTATCAGAGCTTTGTCATTTATCAATTTGATTTTATATTTATTTTCAATAGATGAGGTTGAAATTGTAAAACTATACCTATTTCCATTGCACAGCGTAACTGCGGGAAATACTATGGTATGAGCGTGGATTACATTCGTCTCCATTGAAGTTGGATACTGAAAGAACATTTCAAAGAATGCTCCACTCTGATACAAGCAACCGATGAGAAATACTGCAAACCCAAAGAGTCGAAGGATCTTTATCAGGAGCTTCTGTTTATCGTATGTGCTTCTATCTTCTGGGACTCCCTGTCGAAGCGATTCTTTCCTGAATTTCTTGTGTCTCACATGTGGTGCATGGTACCAAGAGTGCATAGCCTCGACTCCAAGAGTTATAACTCTGCGAAAACAAAAACATTATCTGCTATACACTAAATGGATATTAAACATTCGTGATCATTTTACGGTCTTTTGTTTCACTTATTTTTTGATCCAATAACTTTGTATCCACACTAGACCGTTGATACATGCATACAAACATAATATAAATTTCTCCGTTGAGACATACTTGTTTTACAAAAGAATAATTGTTTTCTAACTGTGTATTGATTTAACACCTATCTGGTGCCACTGTATTCAGCATTATGTTCTTTAAAAGCACATTCGTCTATACTTCAAGTCACCTATGAGTGTTCTGTTGTTAAAGGCGGGGAGCCTTATCACGAACTCTCCATGGAACGCAAGAACAGTATCAATAAGCGTTACAGTGCACTCCTTTCCTTTCTGTTAAGCAGTTATTTTCGCACTAACCACCCAACCATCCACACATAGTTGGGATTGTGAATTGGTGTGTAGTTTGGTACGAAACTCTTCCCCAACTGCCTGCTTAAATAACCTTCCCTTCGAGTTTCCCCGATTGCCAATTTATTGTTTCTGTGTTGTGAATGTTGAGAGAGGTCTTCCACTCCTTCCCCGTCTCCAAGTTATTCCCAGCTGGACATAAGCAGCCAAAAGTGCGAGTCTCCTAATTGAGTAATTTCTCATACCAAACTTATTTCTAAAAAAAGCTCTTACTTTTGGAAATTTTTTTTGGATAGCAATTTTGCCCGATAAACTGCAGAGCAAACAAAAATGGATTCTGAGCAATAATTCTGTTGCTTTTTTCCATATACGCTAAGGATTATTTTTCGAAGCGTAAGTAGATGTTCCGTACCTTAAATATTGGTACAGTCTTAGGCTGACCTGGAGTATACTACAGATAATCCAGAAAGCACATTTATGGCCCCGACGGCATTTATCGGTGGTTTCGCCGTTTATGCTCTGGTATAAGAAGATTCCTCAAGCTTACCGCATATGAATTACTATTGTTTACTACCTTGAATAGCCGTGGAAGATTGTTGCTAAGCAACGAACTACGTCAGAACTGGTCCTATAGTCACACTCAGGCCACTGCCTGTGTTACTAAGTTACTCTTATCTAAGCACTGACACGTCTGCTTTATGAGAGCATCAACAAACAACACGTGTACTGCTACCAGAACTATGGATGGCGAACCATCGAAGCAAAATGGCGTCAATGCCACGTGGCATGTTTATTTACAAGATTTGATGCCAGACTTTGTGATAACTGTGAGTAAATTTAATTATTGTAAAACGCCATCCTTCACCTTCAGTAACATATGATATGAACATTTTCCTGCCTGTTGTCACGCAAAGTTATTTTTCGATAAAAATCGGTTTCCCATAAGTTCTTGGTATAAGAATTTCTTCCGACTTGTCATCGCATAGCCACTGCACTTCCATTGCATTGCTGGACAGGTCAAAAATAGGTCATTTTAGGTCTAGGTCATTATTTTTGTTTAGGGGCTTAACTACCGGAATGAGTTACTCTAAGCACTATAAACAGTCGCTCGTCCTTAATTTTGGTCAGCTGATTCCGGGAAAGGAGATCAAGTGCCATATAGAAGAAGCATCAGCCATGCCTCCGAACCTAGGTCTAGTTCGAACAGATAACCAGAATACAGTTCCTCTGACCACTCTCACTTTCAAGAGATCTGGTCAAATTTAACACAACTAGTCTCAGTACATGTCCTCAGTCAATGTCACCGGATAAACATGAAATTTATTATGAGAGATTTCACCAGAGGAACTTGAGTATCAGGAAATGGGAAATTTTGTGAAAAACCTTTGATTCTATCAGTCAGATGCAGGAAGACATTTCGCAGTAAGACTATTGAGAAGGAGATTACGGTTCCTACAGAGAAACCAGTGGATAAAAATAAAATAAGTGCTTCATTTATTGACATATTAGTGAATGTCAGTAGAAGAAAAAATGCTGAAAAATCGATCGTAATGTATATTACCGGTATACAACCTTTCTCACAAATGTTTTATTCATCAAGTCGACCAAGGTTTCGCTGGGCTCTGACCTAGCTTCATCTAGATGAATGGCACATAAATATTCAAATCCTATGTAGCATCATCAACGGTGTTTGCAGTCACGGGTTTAGGTGCTTCTACGCTCTTGAAAGAAATGGGGTGGATGCCATATCATTTAAAAAGTTGCGAATAATTCTGACATATGTGGAAAGCTTCCAGAGTATGACGTTTGGTGGTAATCTGGCCTAGCGAACATTTGGCCGACTTGAAGAATAAAACATTTGTGAGAAACTTTGTATGTTCTTAATATATATAATCATCACAAAGACTGTAGTCTCCGATTTTGAAAACCGATCACAATGTTTTAACTTCACTTGCTCTCTCTGTCTCTCTCTCTCTGCGTCTTTCTCTCTCTCTTATCTCTCTGAATTTCTCTCTCTCTTCCCTCTCTCCCTGTCTTCCTTTCTCACTTCTGTCCCTACCTCTCTCTCTCCCACTCTCTGTGTGTCTTTATCTCTCTCTCAGCAAATCTATTTATTCATACAGTGAGAGAGTTTGTCTTGCGTGAATGTGAAAAAAACCACTAGTATTCTAGAAAACGTGGGCATCGATTAATTAATTAATTGTATCTATTTATCTGAAAGGAAGGTGCAGTGCGTGATTTCTCCCATCCTCTTTGCTCGTTTCCCAGAATGTTTCTGAAATTACAAAGACCTGGTCCAAGATTTAGATGTGTTTTTCAGAAAAGGAAAGAACACAGATTGTAAGGGTTTGTGCAAACAGCTATCTAATGTCTCCAGACTTCTCTTGCTCCGAGCCTCATCTATTGTTCCCCTCAATTTCATTAGTGAAAACGATTGTCGATTTGATGTTAGGAACTGTAGTATATGCATTTTATCTTTTTTTTTTTTTTTATCAAGTGCTATTTTGTTTTACTGATTATTTTCCATTATGCTGCTGATAATGGCAAATCATTTAGGAGGAGAAATGTTGATGAAAATAATCTGTAGTAAAACAGAACTACACTCAATGTACAAAGTATTAGAAATACCTACCTAATAGTGTATTGGTGTACCTCTAGAGCGAATAACAGCCTGTACACGCCGAGGCATAACCTCAACCAAATGCTGGAGCGTTCCTGGAGGTAATGCCAGCCATGCATTTTGCAGCATTGTCCACAACTCCACCCGAGACGTCAGTACAGGATTCATGGATCTCATATTCCACTCCCTGCATCCCAGAGAGTTTCCACAGAGTTTAAATTCTACTGGATGGTTTCAAACTCAGATGAGTGTTCCTCGAGCCCTGTCGGGATGGTTGCGGCCGAGTGGAGCTGCGTATTGTCCTGCTGAAACAGATCATCGCCCGCAGGATGCGCGAAGGCCATGAAAGCGTATAGGTGATCAGCCAGCACATGCCGGTAGAGCGCACCGATCAAGAACCTCTCCAGACACATTAAGGAACCTAATGTGTCCAATGGGAAGGCTCCTAAACCATCAAAGAGTCACAACGCCCTCGAACAGAACCGACTTGGCACGACGGGAACACGGCTTCATGCTGTCGACGCCACACTTGCACCCTCCCGTCAGTTCAGTGCAGCTGGAAACGGGACTCATCCGACCACATGACACAGCGCCACTCTGCACATGTCCAGTTTTCTCCAGACACATTAAGGAAACTATCCAGACACACTAAGGAACCTAATGTATCCAATGGGAAGGCTCCCTAAACCATCACAGGGTCACAACGCCTTTGAACAGAACCGACTTGGCACGACGGGAACACGGCCTCCTGCTGTCGACGCCACACCCGCACCCTGCCGTCAGCTCGGTACAGCTGAAAACGTGATTCATCTGATCACCAGTCACGGCGCCACTCTGCAGATGTCCAGCTTTGATGTCCCTGGCACCAGGAGAGGCGCAGTTTCTGATGACGAGCATTCAACAGTGGCACTAAAGTAGGGCGTCGGCTCCCATAGCCCAGAGTAAGTAGTGTGCCTCATACCGTTCGCTCTCTGACACTGCTTGGGACTCTGACATTTAGCCTGGATGCCATTTGCTCCGCCGCCGTTTCCAATCGGTTGGTCTGTGAGAGATTAGATAGGCTTGCCCTTTTCGACCTCTTGCTCTCTAGGCGCTGGTACGCCCGTCGATTGTATACTCGCGGTACATCCTTAAATTTGGGTGCCGATATGAACCCTATGGTTCTTATCACTTGGACGAAAGAATGAGATATCTGTCTTACGCCTAAAATGCATCCACGATCAAAGTCGCTCAGATCACAACGTTTATCCATATTCGTTGATTTCGATACACTGTTGGGAAGCTCTGCTGTCAGCCTATTTATCGCTTGAGTTCGGTTTGGGTGTGTTCCACTGTGCGCGGAGGATGCCCATGCAAACTGCCCATCGCACCTATCTCTAATGTTTTGTCAACTGAGTGTATAAGTTCAAAGCACTACGTAACTATCGTTCACTGCGTATATTTCCCATTATCCTTCATCTGTTTTCTTTTCTGCTTCCTATTTTATTAATAATATAATATTAGTGCAGAATTCTTGCTAGTACGTTTCGCTAATTATTTTCCTTTTTTTACTGATATTGGCAAAACATTTAGTAGCAGAAATGATGAACGTGTATCGTGGTAAAATTTAACTATTGACTCAAGGTGTCACACGATTATCTTTCCCTGTACATATTATCCTCTATCATGAATTTATTCTCCTTAGTTCTCTTTTTTTACGCTTTCCAACCGTAGGTTGAAGAAGCGTATATTCTCCAGCTTTGTCCGTCTGTCCGTCCGCACGATAACTCGCGTAGAAATGGTTCGATTTCGATGAAATTTTAGTATGTGGTAGGGGACCACCTGGGGACGAACCCTGTCGGAAATGGGCGAAATAGGGTCAAAGGTCAGGAAATAAGAGCGGGATGCATTTCATTGCTCTTCTGCGTCATAACTTGCGCAAATATGGTTGTATTGCGACAAAACTTTATCATGTTGTTCCGGGGGTGTACTGAACCGGTTCTGTTTAATATCATCGAAATGGGGTCAAAGGTCAGGGCACAAGAGCGAGATTTATTCCACAGTCATTATCCTCATAACTTGAGTAATGATTTCTGTTATGTTAGAAAGCGAATCATAATCAATGCATTGCATGATTTTACTAACTTGTTACAATGTGATACTACTACAGATTATTTACAAAATATTTATTCGGGCAGAGTTGTTATGCCTAAATTATAAATATATTTTTTAAAATTTAGGCATAACAACTCTAAATTATACAGAAAGTCTTCATCATGTGAGTGTTATTGCGAGGAAGCTATATAGCAATTTTAAAGAAGTAGCTTTCGGAATATTTCGATAGGACATCTGCAGAATTTTTTGTTTCCATTAAATCCAGTGTGCTAATCTGTAGAATGAAACTAGCTGATAGCAAAAAAAATATTTATAGCAAAGAAAATGTTTGGATGGGAGGCAACGTATAAGATTTCATGAGATCAGATTTCCACAAAACAGCAGCGAGATGAAAATATAGTTCCAGAAATACACCGATGGGTCATTACATTATGACCACCTATCTACTAAGCTGTAGAACCCCTTTTAGTCCACAAAACAGCGTCCACTCGGCGAGACATCGATTCGTTGTGGTGATAGGTATCTAGAGATATTTAGTACCATAATGACAATAGCAGGTCCTCCAGTTCCCGTGCGAACCTGCTTTTCCAAGTCGAACCACAAATCTTCGAAAGCGTTCATGTCTGGTGAATTAGGAGGTCAGGGCATTAACAGAAAGTCACCAGCATGTTCCTCGAACCACTCCTTGACGATTCTGGCAGTGTGGCATGGCGCATTATTCTGTTTGTAATGGCCATTGTGACGTGCCTGCCATGCAGGACGCACACGACATAAAGGCAGATAGCAGCAAGAAGGAACGTCTGCGAAGCTCAGTTGGTAGAGTGACTTGTTCCGGAATAAGTTGACTCGGGTTCGATTCCCGGCGTGGACCAAAAATGACGGAGAAATTTACTTCGTTATACCATCACCAACAGGGAACACAGTTGCCATGAATGGGTGAACTTGGTCGGCAACGATGTTCGGATACCTGAGAGCTGTCAGGGTGCCATTGGGATATTGGGCCCTAAGGTATCCCAAGAAAACATAGCCCACCGTATAATACTGCCGCCGTCGGCCTGTTTCCGCCCAACAGTGCACCCAGCTGCTATAGCCTCCGTTGGTAATCGGCGTATCCGCGCTTGGCTGTCTACGTGATGCACCAGAAATCTTGATTTGTCAGACCAGGCTACTTTCTTCCAATCATCCATGGCCCAATCTCGGTGATCTTGGGCTCATTTCATGCCTTGTTAGCGATAACGTGCAATGAGCGGCTGGGTCTTCGGCTACACAGGCCCATGCGCAGAAGACTCCGATGAACTGTGTGTTGTTATACATTGCCCTGATCACTACTGTTGGAGCTACGGGTGGTTTGTCGCACTGTGTTTGAACAATGCGCGACAGTCTCCGCTCCCGTCTGGCATCAGTGAGCTGCGGACGACACACGGCTGGAAAGAGGTTCATCGTTTGGCCATCTGTGCACCACTTTTGATACGTACTCACAACAGAGGCACGTGAACAACCCACAAGCCGCGACGTTTCCGAGATCGTAGTTCCGAGGGGCCGTGCCATCACAATTTGTCCTTTAGCAAACTCCGATAAATCGGCAGCTTTTTGCATTCTGACTCCGAACACTACTAACCGAAAGTCGGTCCTCGGGTTGTATATATACTGCTCTGTGAACTTCACCTGCGCCACCTTTCGGTTTCCAGGCGCACTCATTTCTCTAGGCTGGGGGAATTGCTCATCGGTGTATGTGTGAAATTCGTGAGAGAATTTCACTTTGTTGTTTCCAGTAAGTTGGGTAGAAGAAAGCAGATTCCACGCGCTTCTTGCTTCAAGGCTGTAAAGCAAAGATCTCCACTCAGTTATACAGCGCTTTTAGAAGACCGCTTAAATAAATTGGCAGTATGAAATGAGTCTCCTTCAAAGGAAGATAATTAATGCTAATGTCTTTTTCGGAGTCCCAGTCACGGCGTTTCTTTTTCAATAACATTTTCACAAATTTTCGTGCTTATCGTAAAATCATGAATTGAACCTACGGCAATAACAGTTACGATACAATATTTCCTCCATCCGCAAGATGAATGGTTTGCCCACTGTTATCGACAGTGACTTTCCCTCATGTTTCGTGTGTTTATTTTATTCACTAGTGGTAAAGATTTATTTTATAAACTAATCTCCCTTTCTGCTCAAACATCAGAGAAATGTTATCAAAGTTTGCTGAAAATCCTAGAGAAGTTCTCGATCTTCAAGTGCAAATAATACACGGTGAGTAATAATATCAAAATAGAAAATTCAACGTGCCAACCAAAATGCTGACCTTTAAAATGTAAGTAATAAATTTATCTTTTAGTGATGCGTTTTTACTAAGAAATGGTGAATATTGATTTCAAAAATCTGAGTTTTCTAAATAGGTTTGAGTTTAAAATAATAAAAGTTAAGAGTGCGCGATGTATTTAAAACTTCCAAGTAACGTAATTTTCAGTCTTTATGAATTGTTTCTAAATCCTGATTAATCCAGTTTGAGTTTCTGATTACATTTTTTCAGAAATCCTAATTTAAATTAAAGATGGTTAATATGCGAATGACACAAAACTAAGTGGTAATTTTTAGTTCGATGATACACATATCAGAAAGTTTGGAAACACGCGATATAATAGGTTGAAGCTAATTTAAGCTTTATAATTTCATTTTATTTCATGATGTCCTTAGCATTGTTTCAGCCTTATCGCCTGCGTTTTTGACGATGCAATTCTAGATAACAGAGTTCCATTCAGTTATATAATAGAAAACTGTAAAGCGACAAATCATACAGTCATCAGCAACTCATCCAGAATAAAGCATTTTGCTTTGAGAAAAGTGCCTATCTCGAACATTAAGTATATTCCTGTTTAAATATCTAAAATTTAGTCTGTCTGATCCAAATGGTTTTCTTAGGAAGTACATATATATCTAATTATATCCAATAATATAAATCTTTCTTTTCTAGAAATAAATATCAATTGTTCCATGCCATGAATCTTAACAGTGTTAACGATTGAAACAAATCGTGAAAATCCAGAAACGTTTCAGAGTTCTGAAGCACGTAGAATTTCAAATGTCTTGATATGTTTCGAGATGCTTTTCCCCACATTTAGTCCGCTAAATAATGCATCATAAAAACCTTTAGTGTGAAGGAACTAAAACCTCAGCTAATGGAAAACTCGATAGAATACCACTTACTTGAACTTTTCAGGTTTTAAGTGTCGTTTAGTAGCTATATCGGTTTCTGGAAACCGCCTCCATGTTTGGCCAACGCTAGAACGCTTTGTTTTCTGAGAACTACTTTTCCTAAAAGTCAGCTTGCAAAATTCCCACCTATATACTTCACAATCAACGATTGTAGCATTTTTTAATTGCAGTTGGAAATTCATTTAGATGAACAAAAAATATGTCAGTGCTATTTTGAATTAATTTCTATATACCGCATTAGAGGTATTTATATAATTTGCAAATTTGCACGACAGAGGCTTTTGCTCGATAAAGAACTTTTTAAAAAACGTTTGTTGCGAAAACAAGTACAACTTCTAAGACTTTTGTTCACTACTTATCGGTTTTCTTCTGCATGCACTTAAAACCTTTCTTTTGGCGACAGAGGGTTTTCGAATCCACATCTTCTAACTCCGGAGCCGCTGTTCTCCCAATTAAACTACGCCGGCAGACATTTCTCTGCTTCATTGTCCATTTGACTCATGTGTCGCAAATTAGAGAATCAATAACCAAAACGTCATATACAGATAAGAAGTCCACTACCTTTTATTTGACACTGGAGTCTGTACACCGGTTGAAATAAGATATTCAAGTTAGTTTTCTGCGAAGAATACAATGGAAATTCAATAGAAACAATTTAACTTTGAATGAAGAGCATATCACGACACATATACTTCGACTTATAAGGTATTAAAGAAGTCGAACAATAGATCTCTTGTAATGAAACAAAAAAAGGCAGTTCAGACATGACGTTAATAACGGAAGTATAACGAGAGATAATAAAAATTTGCATAAGACTCAGTTACAAAAGAAAGATTAAATAGGAGACATGAGTCACAGGCATTCATTTCTTCTGCATTTAAGCCTTGGTATTACTTATTTGGTTATATTTGTTTAAAATTACGATTTACAGCTATTTCAACTTAGGGCGATTAAACTCCTTTCGAGCTGTTATGAATTTTAAAATAGGGAACCAAAAACTTCTCATGGGGATCTCAACAGCAGGATTTTCCTTTCGTGATCAGTTCCATAAAAACAAAACAATTAAAGCTTTTCTTTGAGAGAGGAAAAGAATATGGCAAGAGCTTATGACTAAAACACGGGACATGTTTGACTAAAAGTGGAAAACGCAACCAGGAAAGTGAATAATAAGTCAGCAGCAACAGTATAGATATAGCATCTGAGAGATATCTTGAAGAACTGACTACAAAGTCGAACATTATCCATGAAGATTGCACGTGTTGTTGCTGCAAAATGCAGTGTGGCATTGCCCTGCTGAAATATGGCCCCTGAGACGTCCTGCAGGTATGGGAGGTCGATCGTCCATAGAATGTCACTGACGTAACGGGCACTCGTTAATTTGATACGGACTCTCGCGAGAAGTAATCAGCTTCTATACCCGATAGCACCTCAGGTCATAATGCCTCGTGCTGGTTCTGTATGTCTGGTGCGAATGCACTTTTCCCGACGTATCTACCACTGTCGTTGGCAGATAAAGATGCGGCGATCATTTTTGCCTAAGCAGAAGTGCGTTTCGTCCAAGCACACAATATTGTGTCATTTGTAAAAACACGTTTTTCGTTCGATGCACCATTGCAGCCTGGCAGTCCGTTGCTGAGGTGAAAAGCTAGCCTGAGGAAGGACCAACGAGTCTTCAATCAGAACTGTAATAACCGGCCACGTACTGTTACAGCTCACATGGAAGAATGCGTCACAGTACGCCAGTCCTGCGCCAGTGCCATTGATGATACATAACGGTCACTCAAAGATATCGTTATGATATAACGGTTGCTCCTATGCTTTCTTTGTGTACGACGTCCAGAACTTTGTGTTCGTGTCCTACACCATTCTTTGTAACATTCCCTGCACATTCTTACCATGATGGACACCCTGCGCCCCACACGAACGGCAGTATCAAGGAGGGAAACATTGCAATATCTGATGCCGATAATGCGACCTCTATTGAACTTGTTGATGTGACTGTACGACTGTCTTACACTGTGACGTACCTGCCAGCAGGACGCACATGACATAAAGGCAGATAGGAATCAGAATACATGTCTGCGTAGCTCAGTTGGTAGAGCGACTTGTTCCGGAATAAGCGTACTCGGATTCGAATCCCGGCGTAGACCAAAAATGACGGAGAAATTTACTTCGTTATAATGGCGCCCGAACTACCCGGATGACCCGACCGTTCAAAATCTCGCATTGGTGTGATGTTATTTCCACACCGCGAGATAGGAAAATCAGAGAATCCCTTCTCCAGTGCTTCGAAAAATAAATGTGTGTGACGTTGCATTCCACACACCAGATTGACTGGGAGTTCTCAAGTGCACGTTCTATAGTGGTTGTCTACCTGCAGCGATTCATGGTCACGGCTGATCCGTGGGCCATGCCACCGGCCCTCTTTCGGGGGGGGAGATGTGACGTACCTGCCAGCAGGACGCACATGACATAAAGGCAGATAGGAATCAGAATACATGTCTGCGTAGCTCAGTTGGTAGAGCGACTTGTTCCGGAATAAGCGTACTGGGGTTCGAATCCCGGCGTAGACCAAAAATGACGGAGAAATTCACTTCGTTATAACACGACGAAGAGCATCCTTACCCACTGCTAACCAAACAGTGACATGCCGATCGAGCCACGCGGCGCTTACAACAAAAAAAAACGGCCAGTTTCAGGGCTGGGCCGTTGCGCGAAATGATTTGCCTAGACGTGGTACGCATGCGTCTATGAACCGAAATGCTAATCATTTCCGCGATATTGCCTGATTAGCATATCCCATAAAAATCGAAGTCGTTGCTCGACTCCTTTGAGGTGGTCTGTTTTGTATGAACATGTGTGTATAAATGAACGATGTCATCGCTCTGTCTACGTTATTTAATAAACAACGCATAACAACTGAAAAATTGTGTTCCGACACCACTGGGATCGAATCCCAGATCTATCGATAACTAGTCGAGTGCGTTCGCATTTACGCTACGGTGCCAACAATTCTCAGCACCATGCGTAGTTTATCAGTCAGCATCTGACTAAACAAATCCGTATTAATGGTCTCAGCAACTGAGATGTCGTCATATGGGGGCATTTAACACAACAGCTATTTAATTGTAGCTGATAAATCCAAAGGGCAATACAAATGGTGAATATATATCAAATACGTGGAGATAATGTAAATGGACGGTGTCATCCCTCGGACATCTCAGTTGCAGAGACCATCAATACGGATTTGCGTAGTCAGATGCTGACAGATAAACTACGCATGACGCTGAGAATTGCTGCCACCGTTGCGTAAATGCTAACGCACTCGACTAGTTATCGAGAGATATAGGTTTCGATCCCAGCTGTGTCGGAACACAATTTTTCAGTTGCTATGCGTTGTTTATAAAATAACGTGGACAGAGCGATGACATCGTCTATTTACATTATCTCCACGTATTTGATATATATTCAGCATGAGTGTATAACTTCATCCTGCATGAATCAGAAAAATTCATTAGAGGCGGCCGTTGTATTCTTCCCCAACTGAAGAATCATCACTTGTTCTGTGAGAAATGGGCTGCCCCAAACCTTTGGGTTTGACTCCAGCTAAAACTCATTCTTTTTTTCTACACTGTATTTCGAGGTTTAACGATAACCACGAGTAACTCTGAGTGTTATATGCAGTCGACCGTCCCTAATTTATGGCTAATGCTCCAGGAAGGGATGAGAACCTGTGCTGTAAAACAAACACACCCCGATGTCTCATCTGGAGCTCGATCTGAGGTCCAACACAGACGATCAGGTCCAACACAGATGATTATCCAGAATCCAGCTCCTCTCACCACTCGAGCTCCGAGAAGACCCCAGTGCTAACCATTGTTCACCCACATTGATGTTCCTTTTCTGTTTGATTGGTCATGAGTTAGCAATTGTGTACGTGAGTACGTGATTACCTTCAAGGCACTTAGAAAGAGTAGAGGTAGGTTCAATCGCCTTTGTTTCCGTGCCGCCAGCGAGCTGTCACCTTACGAGCTGGAGTGTGACGTCACAGTGGCCATAAACGATCTCTTGAGCATTTTTTTTTTGATTGAAGGTTTAACGACCACCGTGAGCAACTCAATGCGCTATAAGCAATCGCCCGTCCCTAATTTAGGGTCACTGGTTCCAGGGAAGGGAGAGAGCCAGCGACGTAAGACAAACACAACATCCATGCCTCACCGGGATTCGAACGCGGACCCCTTTCGGACGAACGATCAGAGGCCATCGCTTAGACCACTGCGCCACTGGGGCGGCCTTGAGCATTCGTAGTCATTCGAAGCTTGTGCTGTAGTGTCGATTACTCGCTGCATTTCTTTGTCAATTTTAGACCTGTTTTGTCGTTTCATTCATTTTTTTTTCTTCATTTGTTTTCTGTGTACAACTATCTCGAAAAAACCTGGATACGCTGTTGCACTTTGTCGTAATAACAGTTCAAAGTAAAGGAAGTTAGATGTTACATACCGTGTTTTCCCATCGGATAGAGATTTCTTGAAGCAATGGGTAGCGAAATGCTGTCGAAAGGAAGTATTCGATGCAAAGAAAGCACGAATGTGTTCAGATCACTTTGATGTCTCGAAGTTAGAGCGAGGTCTTAGAAATGAATTGCTGAACTTGCCTCCCAGAAAAAAACTGAGAAAAGATGCCTACAAAAAATATGCCTTAGCAGATGGAGGAGCAAACTTCTGTTCGAATTGAACGGTTTAAGATCGGATATGTCAGAAAAAAATGCATTAAATCGAATTGAAAGTATATCTCCAATTAAACGTCAAATCACAGGTCACAATGAAAGTGACATCAGAACAAAAATATAATGCAACTGAAGAGTGAAAATAATTCACTACGGGAAGAAATATCAAACGTAAGAAAACAGTTGGTAATGGTAAAACAATGCTTTTGCCACGAGAAAAGAAGCCTGAAAACGGAAATTAATATTATGAAACGCAAATGCAAAAATTGAAATTTGCTGAGCAACAGTGAAAGGTGGCCAGCTATCATAAATTTGCTTGGCCATTGTTTCACTGAAGTGCAAATTCAAACTCTTGGGTCAAAAAAGAGTCCAGCAAAATGGAATGAAGAAGATATAAGTCAAGCACTTGTTTTGCATGTTATTTCTCGAAAAGCATATCTTTTCATCAAAAATAAAATGCACATACTGCTTCCAAGCATTTCCTCTCTGAAACGGTGGTGTGGTAAATTTGTGTTACCGATGGTTTAATTGAACCCGTTTTAAAGGTGATGAAAATGAATACTGTACACCTAACCGAATTCGACAAAGTTTCAGTTTTATCTCTTGGTGAAATGAGCGTTGATTGCCGATATTGTTATGATACAGCTGCAGATAAAATTTTAGGACCGCATAGTAACGTTTTAGTAGTTATTCTGAGAGGTTTCTGGAAAGCTTGGAAACAACCATATACTGTATTATTCCTTTAATAAGCAGATGGATCAAAAGCTGTTAACTGACATAATTCGAGCCGTTGAGCAATCGGGTTATTTAGTGCAAGGAGTGGTACCTGATCTTGGGGAGGAAGTGGGCTTCAAGGTTTGGAGGCAGCTTGGAATAACCCCAATATTGTCTTCTTTTCCAAATCCAGTAAATGAAAATCGAAAAATATGGATGTTTGCCGATGTACTCTAAACTTCTCCGAAATCATATATTTGATCGCGGAACATGCTGCAGTGTGGAACCATCATTCGCCAGATATTTGACCCTTTGCTGGAACGTAGTAACTCAGAATTAAAAGTGTTTCATAAAATAAAATGGATCCAAACAAATGTAAGAGGCCCCATGAGACAAAGAATTAGTTTTAGCGTCCCAGATGCAATCTAACAACGTAAGCAAAGCTGTAGAGTATTTTTTTTCCTGAAAGAAAACAAATTGCTAATTTTATAAAATTGGTAAATGACTGATTCAACGTAATGAAATGTACGATTTCCCAGCTCCAAAGAGCCATTGCAGTGTGCTTTTGGAAAAAAATGAAAAAAAGATAATCAGCAAAAAAGCATCAAACAGTATTCATGTCATATTCCCGTTTTTTCCCAGTATATATATATATATCATCATCATCATCATCATTGTCAACCATTATCAATCCACTGCTGGACGAAGGTCTCCCCAAGTTTCCTCCACAACGGTCTGTCTTGTGCCAGTCTCCCCCATGTCACTCCCGCATACTTTCGAATTTCATCCACCCATCTTCCATGTGGTCTTCTTCTGGGTCTTTTCCTGTCCCTTGGAATCCAATCCAAAATTTCGGCTGTCCATCGATGGTCTGTTCTTCTGGCAGTATGTCCAGCTCATTGCCATTTCAGGGATTTAACTCTGATCATGATGTCTTCCATTCTTGTCATTTTCCGGATCCACGATTTCCTCTTCTTATCTCTCCTGGTTACACCAAGCATGCACCTCTCCATGCCGCTTTGAGTTGTCTGCAGCCTTTGTATGTCTCTTTTAGCTAAGGTCCACGTCTCTGCACCATACGTAAGCACTGGAAGGATGCATTGATCAAACACTTTTCTTTTAAGACATAATGGCATATTGCTCTTGAAAATTATACTGTTTCTTCCAAAAGCTCTCCAGGCAAGTTTTCTACGCCGATTAATTTCTTCACCAATGTGACCCTCACTTGATATCTGCTGTTCAAGATAAACGTACGTGTCTGTTATCTCCAGCTTTTCTCCATCAATCGATAAATCTCCATTTCTTGTAAAAGCATTGTACATCACTTTTGTCTTCTGAAAGTTAATTTTTAATCCCACTGCTTTACTCTTGTCAGCAAGTTCCTGGATCATAATCTGTAGCTCTGATGGGGTAGTTGCAAAAATGACTATGTCATCAGCAAAACGAAGGTGGGTTAGATAATCTCCATTAATCTTTATTCCTTTGTTTTCCCAGTTCAGTGATTGAAAGACATTTTCCAATGTGGCATTAAAGTGCTTCGGAGATATGGTGTCACCTTGTCTCACTCCTTTTCCAATTTTTATGTGTGTTGTATTTTCAAACAGCCGAATCTTTGCACTTGCATTTTCATATATGTTATTAATAATATTAATGTATGCATCTTCAATACCGCAGGTTTTCAGAGCCATTGTAAACTGCTGATGGTTTCACCGAATCAAAGGCTTTTTCATAATCGATAAAAGCCATGCACAATGGAAGTTCATATTAACTCGCTCTTTCAATTAGTTCTCTCAGCACGTGGATATGATCTATTGTGCTGTAGCCACTCCTGAATCCAGCTTGTTCTCTCGGTTGAGCCATGTCCAGTGTTACCTTCAAGCGGTGTGAAAGAACTTTAGTGAAGATTTTATAAACCACTGATAGGAGGCTGATAGGTCTGTAGTTCCTGAGATCCTCAATGTCACCTTTCTTATGTAGCAAGATCATTGTAGCGGTGTTCCAATCTTCAGGAATCTTTCCTTCATTAAGGCATCGAGTGAAAATTTGGGCGAGTACTGTTTCGATTTCTCCACTTGCTTCTTGTATGATGTCTACAGTAATTCCATCTTCTCCTGGAGCTTTTCCTCGCTTCATGTTCTTGATTGCATGTGCAACTTCTGCTGGAAAGACTGGAGGAACTCTGGTACTGGTATCTTTCATGATGTCTGGAGTGCATATATCATCCCTTTCATATAATTTGGAGTAGAAATCTTTCACTCTTGTCAAAATTTCGCCTCTATTTCTTGTTACAGAACCATCTTCTTTTCTCAGTGCCATAATCTGTTTTCTCCCCTTACTGAGATGTCCCTTTGCTATCTTTAGGCTTTGGTTGTTTTCAATTGCTTTCCTCACTAGTTCACAGTTGAATTTCCTTACGTCTTCAGTGATACTTTTTCTTACTGTCTTGCATAGCTCTATATATTCCACTTTGGAAGTCACATCTTCTTTAGTTGTCCTCATCACTCTTCGTTTTTGCATCAACATTTTGGTTTTTCCTGATAATTTGTTCACATGCAACTTGTTCTTAGACCCAGCTAATTTTGTTGCTGTTTCCATAAGAGCTTTGGTTACTTTTCTGTTAATTTCAGAAATGTCCACTTCTTCCGATGTTAGGCCTTCTAAAGCAGAGAACCTGTTCTTCAGTTCTAACTTGAAGGTATTATGGTGTTTTTTAAGGTTGGTTATGTCAAAACATTTTGTTTGTCTTATGAGCTTGCTACGTTCAAGTTTAGTGTTGAGGTGCATCTTACATCTCACCAATCTATGGTCACTGCCTGTGTTGAACTTGTTTAGCACACTGCAGTCTTCTATGACGAATTTTTTGTTACACATAATAAAATCAATTTCACTTGTTGTCCCATTTGGATGTATCCATGTCCATTTCCTGTGTGGCTTTTTCTTGAAAAAGGAGTTCAAGATGAAAAACAATTCTGCCTCTGCAAACTCAACGAGAGTATTTCCACGCTGGTTTCTGTTGCCGTGACCGAATTTACCTACCAAAGTTTCATTCTGTTGCCGTTGCCCTATTTTTGCATTGAAATCTCCCATAATTATCTTCAAGTGCTGCTTACCTTTATTATTTAGATCACGAATTTCCTCATAAAATTCTTCAATTTCTTCTTCAGCATGACGTGTGGTGGGTGCATAAGTTTGAATAATCTGAGCCTGGTATCTTCTCGAGAGTTGGATAACGAGTCTTGCAGCTCTGTCAGAGGAACTTTCAACTTCTACAACTTTATCCTTCAGTTTCTTGTTTATTATAAATCCAACACCACTAGTTCTGCCAGTATCTGTCCCACGATAGTAGAAGAGATGTCCACTTTTCAGTTCAATGAGATCTTCTCCTTTTCTCCTTACCTCACTTAGCCCGACGATGTCCCACTTGATCCTTTGTAGTTCCTCTTCCAATTCAAGAAGCCTTGAATCTGAAGATAGGGAGCGTCCGTTGTACGTAGCCAAGGTCAGCATCAGATGGCTGCCTAGTCCGGTCCTCCGGGGATTCTTAGCACCCTCTGCCTTCATGTCGCACTGGCCGCTGCCTTGACCAGGTACATTCCAGCTGCCGGAGACTGAGGGCCAAGATTTAAGTTGTGGAGTCATTTGGGGGGGGGATGTAAGGTCAGGTGATGCGTAACATCACAGCCTCTCCTTGACAAATGTCAACCCCGCCTTCTCGTGGTACATCCTGTTCCCTCTAAAGGGGCTCTGACGACCGCCAATAGCGGTATAACTATACCATCGGGATAAGAGGAAATGCTATCCCACACTCACCAACCCGCTTGGCCAGCGTGGTGAGTTCTGGCCAACCCCCCCCCAATATATATATATATATATATGTAAGGTCAGGTAAGGTCAGGTGATGCGTAACATCACAGCCTCTCCTTGACAAATGTCAACCCCGCCTTCTCCTGGTACATTCCGTTCCCACTAAAGGGGCTCTGACGACCGCCAATAGCGGTATAACTATACCATCGGGATTAGAGGAAATGCTATCCCACACTCACCAACCCGCTTGGCCAGCGTGGTGAGTTATGGCCAAACCCTCCAAAATGACTCCACAACTTAAATCTTGGCCCTCAGTCTCCGGCAGCTGGAATGTACCTGGCCAACGCAGCGGCCAGTGCGACATGAAGGCAGAGGATGCTAAGAATCCCCGGAGGACCGGACTAGGCTACCATCTGATGCTGACCTTGGCTACGTACAACGGACGCTCCCTATCTTCTGATTCAAGGCTTCTTGAATTGGAAGAGGAACTACAAAGGATCAAGTGGGACATTGTCGGGCTAAGTGAGGTAAGGAGAAAAGGAGAAGATCTCATTGAACTGAAAAGTGGACATCTCTTCTACTATCGTGGGACAGATACTGGCAGAACTAGTGGTGTTGGATTTATAATAAACAAGAAACTGAAGGATAAAGTTGTAGAAGTTGAAAGTTCTTCTGACAGAGCTGCACGACTCGTTATCCAACTCTCGAGAAGATACCAGGCTCAGATTATTCAAACTTATGCACCCACCACAAGTCATGCTGAAGAAGAAATTGAAGAATTTTATGAGGAAATTCGTGATCTAAATAATAAAGGTAAGCAGCACTTGAAGATAATTATGGGAGATTTCAATGCAAAAATAGAGCAACGGCAACAGAATGAAACTTCAGTAGGTAAATTCGGTCACGGCAACAGAAACCAGCGTGGAAATACTCTCGTAGAGTTTGCAGAGGCAGAAGGGTTTTTATCTTGAACTCCTTTTTCAAGAAAAAGCCACACAGGAAATGGACATGGAGACATCCAAATGGGACGACAAGTGAAATTGATTTTATTATGTGTAACAAAAAATTCGTCATAGAAGACTGCAGTGTGCTAAACAAGTTCAACACAGGTAGTGACCATAGATTGGTGAGATGTAAGATGCACCTCAACACTAAACTCGAACGTGGCAAGCTCATAAGACAAACAAAATGTGTTGACATAACCAACCTTAAAAAACACCATAATACCTTCAAGTTAGAATTGAAGAACAGATTCTCTGCTTTAGAAGGCCTAACATCGGAAGAAGTGGATATTTCTGAAGTTAACAGAAAAGTAACCAAAGCTCTTATGGAAACAGCAACAAAATTAGCTGGGTCTAAGAACAAGTTGCATGTGAACAAATTATCAGGAAAAACCAAAATGTTGATGCAAAAAAGAAGAGTGATGAGGACAACTAAAGAAGATGTGACTTCCAAAGTGGAATATATAGAGCTATGCAAGACAGTACGAAAAAGTATCACTGAAGACGTAAGGAAATTCAACTGTGAACTAGTAAGGAAAGCAATTGAAAACAACCAAAGCCTAAAGATAGCAAAGGGACATCTCAGTAAGGGGAAAAAACAGATTATGGCACTGAGAAAAGAAGATGGTTCTGTAACAAGAAATAGAGGCGAAATTTTGACAAGAGTGAAAGATTTCTACTCCAAATTATATGAAAGGGATGAAATCAAGAACAGGAAGCGGGGAAAAGCTCCAGGAGAAGATGGAATTACTATAGACATCATACAAGAAGCAAGTGGAGAAATCGAAACAGTACTCGCCCAAATTTTTACTCGATGCCTTAATGAAGGGAAAATTCCTGAGAATTGGAACAACGCTACAATGATCTTGCTACATAAAAAAGGTGACATTGAGGATCTCAGGAACTACAGACCTATCAGCCTGCTATCAGTGGTTTATAAAATCTTCACTAAAGGTCCTTCACACCGCTTGAAGGAGACACTGGACATGGCTCAACCGAGAGAACAAGCTGGATTCAGGAGTGGCTACAGCACAATAGATCATATCCACGTACTCAGAGAACTAATTGAAAGAGCGAGGGAATATGAGCTTCCATTGTGCATGGCTTTTATCGATTATGAAAAAGCCTTTGATTCGGTGAAACCATCAGCAGTTGCAATGGCTCTGAAATCCTGCGGTATTGAAGATGCATACATTAATATTATTAATAACATCTATGAAAATGCAAGTGAAAGATTCGGCTGTTTGAAAATACAACACACATAAAAATTGGAAAAGGAGTGAGACAAGGTGACACCATATCTCCGAAGCTCTTTAATGCCACATTGGAAAATGTCTTTCAATCACTGAACTGGGAAAACAAAGGGATAAAGATTAATGGAGATTATCTAACCCACCTTCGTTTTGCTGATGACATAGTCATTTTTGCAACTACCCCATCAGAGCTACAGAGTATGATCCAGGAACTTGCTGACAAGAGTAAAGAAGTGGGATTAAAAATGAACTTTCAGAAGACAAAAGTGATGTACAATGCTTTTACAAGAAATTAAGATTTATCGATTGATGGAGAAAAGCTAGAGATAACAGACACGTACGTTTATCTTGGACAGCAGATATCAAGTGAGGGTCACATTGGTGAAGAAATTAATCGGCGTACAAAACTTGCCTGGAGAGCTTTTGGAAGAAACAGTATAATTTTCAAGAGCAATATGCCATTATGTCTTAAAAGAAAAGTGTTTGATCAATGCATCCTTCCAGTGCTTACGTATGGTGCAGAGACGTGGACCTTAGCTAAAAGAGACATACAAAGGCTGCAGACAACTCAAAGAGGCATGGAGAGGTGCATGCTTGGTGTAACCAGGAGATATAAGAAGAGGAACTCGTGGATCCGGAAAATGACAAGAATGGAAGACATCATGATCAGAGTTAAATCCCTGAAATGGCAATGGGCTGGACATACAGCCAGAAGAACAGACCATCGATGGACAGCCGAAATTTTAAATTGGATTCCAAGGGACAGGAAAAGACCCAGAAGAAGACCACATGGAAGATGGGTGGATGAAATTCGAAAGTATGCGGGAGTGACATGGAGGAGACTGGCACAAGACAGACCGTTGTGGAGGAAACTTGGGGAGACCTTCGTCCAGCAGTGGATTGATAATGGTTGACAATGATGATGATCATCACCCCTGCATACTTTCGAATTTCATCCACCCATCTCCCATGTGGTCTTGTTCTGGGTCTTTTCCTGTCCCTGGGAATCCAATCTAAAATTTCGGCGGTCCATCGATGATCTGTCCTTCTGGCAGTATGTCCAGCCCATTGCCATTTCAGGGATTTAACTCTGATCATGATGTCTTCCACTCTTGTCATTTTTCGGATCCACGAGTTCCTCTTCTTATCTCTCCTGGTTACACCAAGCATGCACCTCTCCATGCCTCTTTGAGTTGTCTGCAGCCTTTGTATGTCTCTTTTAGTTAAGGTCCACGTCTCCGCACCATACGTAAGCACTGGAAAGATGCATTGATTAAACACTTTTCTTTTAAGACATAATGGCATATTGCTCTTGAAAATTATACTGTTTCTTCCAAAAGCTCTCCAGGCAAGTTTTGTACGCCGATTAATTTCTTCATCAATGTGACCCTCACTTGATATCTGCTGTCCAAGATAAACGTAGGTGTCTGTTATCTCCAGCTTTTCTCCATCAATCGATAAATCTTCATTTCTTGTAAAAGCATTGAACATCACTTTTGTCTTCTGAAAGTTCATTTTTAATCCCACTTCTTTACTCTTGTCAGCAAGTTCCTGGATCATACTCTGCAGCTCTGATGGGGTAGTTGCAAAAATGACTACGTCATCAGCAAAACGAAGGTGGGTTAGATAATCTCCATTAATCTTTATCCCCTTGTTTTCCCATCTCAGTGACTGAAAAACACCCTCCAATGTGGCATTAAAGAGCTTCGGAGATATGGTGTCACCTTGTCTCACTACCTTTCCAATTTTTACGTGTGTTGTATTTTCAAACAGCCTAATCTTTGCACTTGCATTTTTATAGATGTTATTAATAATATTAATGCATGCATCTTCAATACCGCAGGTTTTCAGAGCCATTGTAACTGCTGATGGTTTCACCGAATCAAAGGCTTTTTCATAATCGATAAAAGCCATGCACAATGGAAGTTCATATTCCCTCGCTCTTTCAATTAGTTCTCTCAGCACGTGGATATGATCTATTGTGCTGTAGCCACTCCTGAATCCAGCTTGTTCTCTCGGTTGAGCCATGTCCAGTGTTACCTTCAAACGGTGTAAAAGAACTTTAGTGAAGATTTTATAAACCACTGATAGGAGGCTGATAGGTCTGTAGTTTCCGAGATCCTCAATGTCACCTTTCTTATGTAGCAGGATCATTGTAGCGGTGTTCCAATCCTCAGGAATCTTTCCTTCATTAAGGCATCGAGTGAAAATTTGGGCGAGTACTGTTTCGATTTCTCCACTTGCTTCTTGTATGATGTCTACAGTAATTCCATCTTCTCCTGGAGCTTTTCCTCGCTTCATGTTCTTGATTGCATGTGCAACTTCTGCTGGAAGGACTGGAGGAACTCTGGTACTGGTATCTTTCATGATGTCTGGAGTGCATATATCATCCCTTTCATATAATTTGGAGTAGAAATCTTTCACTCTTGTCAAAATTTCGCCTCTATTTCTTGTTACAGAACCATCTTCTTTTCTCAGTGCCATAATCTGTTTTCTTCCCTTACTGAGATGTCCCTTTGCTATCTTTAGGCTTTGGTTGTTTTCAATTGCTTTCCTCACTAGTTCACAGTTGAATTTTCTTACGTCTTCAGTGATACTTTTTCTTACTGTCTTGCATAGCTCTATATATTCCACTTTGGAAGTCACATCTTCTTTAGTTGTCCTCATCACTCTTCTTTTTGCATCAACATTTTGGTTTTTCCTGATAATTTGTTCACATGCAACTTGTTCTTAGACCCAGCTAATTTTGTTGCTGTTTCCATAAGAGCTTTGGTTACTTTTCTGTTAACTTCAGAGATGTCCACTTCTTCCGATGTTAGGCCTTCTAAAGCAGAGAACCTGTTCTTCAGTTCTAACTTGAAGGTATTATGGTGTTTTTTAAGGTTCGTTATGTAAATAGATTTTGTTTGTCCTATGAGCTTGCCACGTTCAAGTTTAGTGTTGAGGTGCATCTTACATCTCACCAATCTATGGTCACTACCTGTGTTGAACTTGTTTAGCACACTGCATTCTTCTATGACGAATTTTTTGTTACACATAATAAAATCAATTTCACTTGTTGTCCCATTTGGATGTATCCATGTCCATTTCCTGTGTGGCTTTTTCTTGAAGAAGGAGTTCAAGATGAAAAACCCTTCTGCCTCTGCAAACTCAACGAGAGTATTTCCACGCTGGTTTCTGTTGCCATGACCGAATTTACCTACCGAAGTTTCATTCTGTTGCCGTTGCCCTATTTTTGCATTGAAATCTCCCATAATTATTTTCAAGTGCTGCTTACCTTTATTATTTAGATGACAAATTTCCTCATAAAATTCTTCAATTTCTTCTTCAGGATGACTTGTGGTGGGTGCATAAGTTTGAATAATCTGAGCCTGGTATCTTTTCGAGAGTTGGATAACAAGTCGTGCAGCTCTGTCAGAGGAACTTTCAACTTCTACAACTTTATATTTCAGTTTCTTGTTTATTATAAATCCAACACCACTAGTTCTGCCAGTATCTGTCCCACGATAGTAGAAGAGATGTCCACTTTTCAGTTCGATGAGATCTTCTCCTTTTCTCCTTACCTCACTTAGCCCCACGATGTCCCACTTGATCCTTTGTAGTTCCTCTTCCAATTCAAGAAGCCTTGAATCAGAAGATAGGGAGCGTCCATTGTAAGTAGCCAAGGTCAGCATCAGATGGCAGCCTAGTCCGGTCCTCCGGGGATTCTTAGCACCCTCTGCCTTCGTGTCGCACTGGCCGCTGCCTTGGCCAGGTACATTCCAGCTGCCGGAGACTGAGGGCCAAGATTTAAGTTGTGGAATCATTTTGGAGGGGTTTGGCCATAACTCACCACGCTGGCCAAGCGGGTTGGTGAGTGTGGGATAGCATTTCCTCTGATCCCGATGGAATAGTTATACCGCTATGGGCGGTCGTCAGAGCCCCTTTAGTGGGAACAGGATGCACCACGAGAAGGCGGGGTTGACATTTGTCAAGGAGAGGCTGTGATGTTACGCATCACCTGACCTTACATCCTATATATATATATATATATATATATTCTATAAAGAAGATACCTAAGCAAAAAAATACAAATATAATTTTGACTCACACCTAGTACAACATAGAAAAGGTTATGTATCTACCTGTGTGAGTAAAAGGAGAAAAGATAAAAAAATAAAATAAAACAACTGAATGTAGAAGGTGTCGAGAATACTGAGCCTTGGCTTTATCAAGGACCAGCAAAAACTCTGCATTTTCTCACTTCCACAAAGACCTAGTTGGAAATGGGTTTCTGCAAGGCCAAAGATGCAAGTAACATTCCCACCTAAAATAGTTTAAAAAATATATATATGTCATGTCCTCCGTAGAGTTGCATGACCTAGCACTAGTAAACAATTTCGCTTGCATCCATTAACCTTCCTGGCCCGACCCATGCTCTTCATCTGTTACTATTAAACAGAGAGAAGAAGATTAAAGAGAACTCAAGCTGTGAGAGTGACATAATAATTAGAAATGATTTTCAGCCATAACGAAATTCCAAGTTCGTTTGAGAGAGAATTTAAACCTGAAAATCAATGCAAAGAAATCCAAATTTTTACATTGCAATTAAAAAGGAAATATTAATTTTTAACGAACAGATTTTTGAAAGAAAACTTGAGTCTAAAACCCCCTACTCTACAACTTATGACAGCACGAAAACGAGAATAAGTTAAAGATAATAATTAACTAAAGAAAACTTTGTGAAAGTTATATACCTTAAACAGTTAGTTGCAATATGTACAAAGTATTTCAGCAGTGCTTTAAGTGCATAATTAATTAGTTATTAAGAACTTAACTACTTTGAAAAAACAGCGCATAGACAGCGCATAGAAAAGGAACAAGCTTAGCCATCTTCTGTTCCTAGGTACCCCAAAAGACGCTCAAAGTTACAAAGAAAAGAAAGAGTTAAAACCCGCAAAAATGTTAACAGACAAACCAATGCCTAAAAGCTGAAAAGCTAAAAAACGACAGAGAAAAAGTACATGAAGTACAAACATTGAACTTATAAAACCTAGAACCCAAAAACAAGGAAGAGAGCTTACCTCTTGTGTGACAAAAACTTTTCTCCTCACAAGAGAAGAACATGGCTGACCTCTTTCGCCACTCCCTAGACGCTGGGGGGGGCAGTGAGGGTGGGGCTGATGGCCTCCTCATACAGCAAGAAACCAACGCGCGGAGATTTTAACCAGAGAAAAAAATATAAACTTAAGACTGTGGATCTGTATGATCAGAAAGAGCAGAATTAACTCTCCAGAATACATGAGAAATATTATAAAATACACGAGCAGTGTATTTAATAATCTTTGCATGTATTAAATCACCTTAGTGAGCTTCTATAGATTAATCAGTATATATATATATATATATCATCATCATCATCATTGTCAACCATTATCAATCCACTGCTGGACGAAGGTCTCCCCAAGTTTCCTCCACAACGGTCTGTCTTGTGCCAGTCTCCTCCATGTCACCCCTGCATACTTTCGAATTTCATCCACCCATCTCCCATGTGGTCTTGTTCTGGGTCTTTTCCTGTCCCTGGGAATCCAATCTAAAATTTCGGCGGTCCATCGATGATCTGTCCTTCTGGCAGTATGTCCAGCCCATTGCCATTTCAGGGATTTAACTCTGATCATGATGTCTTCCACTCTTGTCATTTTTCGGATCCACGAGTTCCTCTTCTTATCTCTCCTGGTTACACCAAGTATGCACCTGTCCATGCTTCTTTGAGTTGTCTGCAGCCTTTGTATGTCTCTTTTAGTTAAGGTCCACGTCTCCGCACCATACGTAAGCACTGGAAAGATGCATTGATTAAACACTTTTCTTTTAAGACATAATGGCATATTGCTCTTGAAAATTATGCTGTTTCTTCCAAAAGCTCTCCAGGCAAGTTTTGTACGCCGATTAATTTCTTCATCAATGTGACCCTCACTTGATATCTGCTGTCCAAGATAAACGTACGTGTCTGTTATCTCCAGCTTTTCTCCATCAATCGATAAATCTTAATTTCTTGTAAAAGCATTGAACATCACTTTTGTCTTCTGAAAGTTCATTTTTAATCCCACTTCTTTACTCTTGTCAGCAAGTTCCTGGATCATACTCTGCAGCTCTGATTGGGTAGTTGCAAAAATGACTACGTCATCAGCAAAACGAAGGTGGGTTAGATAATCTCCATTAATCTTTATCCCCTTGTTTTCCCAGCTCAGCGACTGAAAGACACCCTCCAATGTAGCATTAAAGAGCTTCGGAGATATGGTGTCACCTTGTCTTACTCCCTTTCCAATTTTTACGTGTGTTGTATTTTCAAACAGCCGAATCTTTGCACTTGGATTTTCATAGATGTTATTAATAATATTAATGTATGCATCTTCAATACCGCAGGTTTTCAGAGCCATTGTAACTGCTGATGGTTTCACCGAATCAAAAGCTTTTTCATAATCGATAAAAGCCATGCACAATGGAAGTTCATATTCCCTCGCTCTTTCAATTATTTCTCTCAGCACGTGGATATGATCTATTGTGCTGTAGCCACTCCTGAATCCAGCTTGTTCTCTCGGTTGAGCCATGTCCAGTGTTACCTTCAAGCGATGTGAAAGAACTTTAGTGAAGATTTTATAAACTACTGATAGGAGGCTGATAGGTCTGTAGTTTCCGAGATCCTCAATGTCACCTTTCTTATGTAGCAGGATCATTGTAGCGGTGTTCCAATCTTCAGGAATCTTTCCTTCATTCAGGCATCGAGTGAAAATTTGGGCGAGTACTATTTCGATTTCTCCACTTGCTTCTTGTATGATGTCTACAGTAATTCCATCTTCTCCTGGAGCTTTTCCTCGCTTCATGTTCTTGATTGCATGTGCAACTTCTGCTGGAAGGACTGGAGGAACTCTGGTACTGGTATCTTTCATGATGTCTGGAGTGAATATATCATCCCTTTCATATAATTTGGAGTAGAAATCTTTCACTCTTGTCAAAATTTCTCCTCTATTTCTTGTTACAGAACCATCTTCTTTTCTCAGTGCCATAATCTGTTTTCTTCCCTTACTGAGATGTCCCTTTGCTATCTTTAGGCTTTGGTTGTTTTCAATTGCTTTCCTCACTAGTTCACAGTTGAATTTTCTTACGTCTTCAGTGATACTTTTTCTTACTGTCTTGCATAGCTCTATATATTCCACTTTGGAAGTCACATCTTCTTTAGTTGTCCTCATCTCTCTTCTTTTTGCATCAACATTTTGGTTTTTCCTGATAATTTGTTCACATGCAACTTGTTCTTAGACCCAGCTAATTTTGTTGCTGTTTCCATAAGAGCTTTGGTTACTTTTCTGTTAACTTCAGAGATGTCCACTTCTTCCGATGTTAGGCCTTCTAAAGCAGAGAACCTGTTCTTCAGTTCTAACTTGAAGGTATTATGGTGTTTTTTAAGGTTGGTTATGTCAATAGATTTTGTTTGTCTTATGAGCTTGCCACGTTCAAGTTTAGTGTTGAGGTGCATCTTACATCTCACCAATCTATGGTCACTACCTGTGTTGAACTTGTTTAGCACACTGCAGTCTTCTATGACAAATTTTTTGTTACACATAATAAAATCTATTTCACTTGTCGTCCCATTTGGTTGTCTCCATGTCCATTTCCTGTGTGGCTTTTTCTTGAAGAAGGAGTTCAAGATGAAAACCCCTTCTGCCTCTGCAAACTCAACGAGAGTATTTCCACGCTGGTTTCTGTTGCCGTGACCGAATTTACCTACTGAAGTTTCATTCTGTTGCCGTTGCCCTATTTTTGCATTGAAATCTCCCATAATTATTTTCAAGTGCTGCTTACCTTTATTATTTAGATGACAAATTTCCTCATAAAATTCTTCAATTTCTTCTTCAGGATGACTTGTGGTGGGTGCATAAGTTTGAATAATCTGAGCCTGGTATCTTTTCGAGAGTTGGATAACAAGTCGTGCAGCTCTGTCAGAGGAACTTTCAACTTCTACAACTTTATCCTTCAGTTTCTTGTTTATTATAAATCCAACACCACTAGTTCTGCCAGTATCTGTCCCACGATAGTAGAAGAGATGTCCACTTTTCAGTTCGATGAGATCTTCTCCTTTTCTCCTTACCTCACTTAGCCCCACGATGTCCCACTTGATCCTTTGTAGTTCCTCTTCCAATTTAAGAAGCCTTGAATCAGAAGATAGGGAGCGTCCATTGTAAGTAGCCAAGGTCAGCATCAGATGGCAGCCTAGTCCGGTCCTCCGGGGATTCTTAGCACCCTCTGCCTTCATGTCGCACTGGCCGCTGCCTTGGCCAGGTACATTCCAGCTGCCGGAGACTGAGGGCCAAGATTTAAGTTGTGGAGTCATTTTGGAGGGGTTTGGCCGTAACTCACCACGCTGGCCAAGCGGGTTGGTGAGTGTGGGATAGCATTTCCTCTAATCCCGATGGTATAGTTATACCGCTATTGGCGGTCGTCAGAGCCCCTTTAGTGGGAACAGGATGCACCACGAGAAGGCGGGGTTGACATTTGTCAAGGAGAGGCTGTGATGTTACGCATCACCTGACCTTACATCCTTATATATATATATATATTTACTCTATTTTAAAAAATACTTGGATGTTTGTGCAATTTTTACTTAAAAATTATTTACTCAAAACTAGCTCTGTTATTTGGATTGAAAATTCACAGAGGATACGACAGTTTCTCGGTATGGCTCCGTGCGCGTTGCAGCTTCGCTTATGTCCACCGTGACGTCACAGCGCAGCGAAGAGAAGCGGGAAGACGGCGCCGTTTCGATGGACCTACCTCTCCTCCTTGTAAGTACCTTGATTATTTTTACCTCTGGAAAGTAAATATGAAGCATTAGCACTGCAATAAACTTAGATGAGTGCTTTGCGTTACTTTTTTGATACTGTGAGCTAGAAATAGTGCAAAACGCTCTTTCACGGGCAAAGATAAATGGCTGAAGAGTGTTGCTAAATAAGAGATTTCGCTGTATTTTATTTTCACTTATTTTTTCTACCTTTTTTTTCTCGAAAAGAAAGGAGACGAACAAAGCAAACTTAATATATATATAATATATATACATATTTTTTTGAACGAGTTAAATCTAAAAACAAACAGAAAATTTCCATTTGTTATGAAAAAAAAAACTCTTATAAGTTTCGATGCTGCTATCATTTCATGTTTTTTTACCATATGATGAAATTATGTTGCCCCGGTGGAGGAGCAGGCTTCGTACAATTCGTCCGAGATTATTCTGGTTCGGATCATTCCGATGAGGCATGAGTATTGTGTTTGTCTTACGGTACTGGCTCTCTCCCTTCCATTGAGTCAATGGCCCTAAATTAGGGAAGGGCGACTGCTTATAGCTCATCAAGTTGTTCACGATAGTAGTTAAACCCCTTAAAAAGGGAAGATTATTGTTGGAACCATTCTGCTGTCAATACACTTGCCGTTTTTATGTAGGTTTCATTTTGTTATCATTCTCAGTTCGGTGTGATTTTGGGGTGTTACTTAAATGTTTCTGCTTTTTGCTACACTTTGACAGCCTGTATTTATTTTTCTTCCTTTAACTGACTATGTAATTTTGACAACTTGTAAGTATTACAGTAACATGGTAGTGAATTATTTCAAGTTTTCCAAATTATAGCATGCGTGATGCTAAAATAGATGATAGTGGTTTATGTCTTGGTGATATCCGTGTGTGCAGATTGATGTATACTGATGACACTGTCCTGTTGGCTGAGAGCAAAAGTGATTTGCAGAGTATGTTGTCTCGGATGTACGAAGTTTGCATGAATTTCAAACTGAGTATAAATAAGGGAAAAACCAAAGTTACGGTTTTTGAGAAAGGAACTGGTAACACTGAATGTAATGTAAGTATAAATGGCACTGTGATTGAACAGGTGAGTGAGTTTGTGTATTTAGGAAGCATGTTTGACAGAGAGAACAAATTGGATGGTGAAATTAGTAGGCAAGTGAATTCTTCATTGAAAGTCATAGCTGCTCTGGGAGGTTTTCACAGGAATGATGGGTTCTCTAGAGAGTCCCGCATGGCTGTGTATGAAAGTGTAATTGTTCCTACGCTGATGTATGGCAGTGAAACCTGGGTGCTATAGAAGAAACATAGGAGTCATTTGTGTGCTGGAGAAATGCGTTATTTACGGGGGTTTGTGGCAAGACAAGGTCTCCTTGTGTGAGGAATGAAGATGTGTTGCAGTTGTGTGATGTGAAGCAAAATGTTGTTAGCAAGGTGGAGAGCAATATGCTTCGGTGGTTTGGCCATGTTGAAAGAATGAGTGATGAGATGCTTACTAAGGAAATCTTTTTAGCCCAAGTGTCAGGAAGGAAAGGCAGAGGAAGGCCAAGGAAGACATGGGAGGATCAGATTCAAGAGTGTCTGCATGAGAAAAAGATTATGAGTATGAAGTATAAAAGATCTTGTGTACGGCGTGTAATGGATATCAGTGAAGCCCGAGTTTTATGTCAAGATCGCTGTAAATGGAGAAGTTTGATACGACAACAGTACGTAAAAATATCTGGTAGTTTGCATTTCTTTTTGGAGCTAACCTCTGAATCTCAGAGAACAGCTTAGTGATATGTATGTAAAGAAGGAAAAAGAAATATCACTCACCCACTTGGTGCCTAAATGCAGTTGGGACAGCGAAAAAGAAAATGAAATATCACTCACGCACCTAGTATCTAAGTGAAGTTAGGATAGCGAAAAAAATAAAAAAGAAATATCATTCACCCACCTAGTGCCTAAGTCAAGTTGGGTCAATGAAAGAAAGGAAAAGAAATCTCAGACACCCACCTATTGTCTAAGTGAAGTCAGGACAGCGAAAAAAAAGAGGCTAACACACACCGAGTACACGCGCTTAATTGGAGACTGAGAAGACCGAGACACGTTTTATACCATGCAAATGAAATTCAGAGTTCCTTTTTTTCTTTTAGAAAAGAAAATGCGAGACACTTTTTCTAAAGAGATTTGAATATAAATCTATTACTTTATAATGACAATTGTGTCATAATCCCAAATAAAAATCGTTTAATAATCATACAGAGTTGCCTATCTTTTTTGCTTTCTTATGCATTTCTTTCTGTAAACTGATATCCAACGACAATCTGAATTATTTCAGAAGTAATCACTTCTTTGAAAACACCATTATATAAATTTCGATTTACCAGTAATATATTAAATATGAACAACTGTTTGTCTATTTACAAAACTTCGAGTTAGTTTTAGTCCATTTAACATCTGAAAGGGATCAGAATGCCGGCAAAATAGAAAGTGCTGCCTTTAAATTTCCGTCTTTTCAACCCGTAATATAAATTACTGCTGCTTGGCTGTTTTCAGTCTTCAACTGAAAAGAAATGCGATGAAATATTCAGTGATACTCACCAGTAAAATTGTGACAAAAGCCATCGGATCATACCTGCACGTGTTCTAACACTTGAACGACAGTAATCAAACATTGGTTGCTTCAGAAGAAATGTCTCTGATGGAAACAAAAAGAGACAAGAAATTCCATTTACACTTGAAGCGCAAAATGTCAATTTCTGTTCAAATTACCCGTTATTATTCTTCCTCTTCACGTAAACCGACAGATGTGCATTGAAGATCGATAACTGGAAGATCGATCTGTCATTCAAGACAGCTTGTGAGGCACAGGTTCAATAAACAGTTCGCTTCGTGAAGTATACAATTTGACATCAGGCGCTGGGCCATTATGGTCTCAAAGAGTAACTTTCCTTCATCCAAGAATTATCTGTCTCTCATCTATGCTATTACAGATACCACAAGCAAAGCAAATCAAGGTTTTCAGAGACAGCTACGTATTTCCCGTATCAAAAGTAAGGTTCTCTAAGCAAGAATGACACTTCTTAAAAATATTAACAATATGAAAACCAATAATGTTAAAAATGCATGCAATTTTTTACTCGAAAAAGAGGGAGGTATTTTTTCACCTGACCTCACTTAGTAGTGCATTACAATGTCCATCGCTATTCGAATGCTTGGAAAGGATTAACACTAAGGTGTCCAAATGGCCTCATTTTCCGAGGGCAGTTCTCAATTTCAATTTTTCGTCCTTAATTCCACAAAAACTGACTGAGGACATCAAATGTCTTCATTTTCTTAGTTTCTGTCCTCAGTTTTTTTTTTTTTGAAATTCCCCCCGAAAATTGAAATAATAGCAATTTCAAAAAAAGTATAATTTCGGGATGCTCAGAGAAGTCGGAACATCATCATCAGCGTTAGCATCGAACAGTCACCTCGATAATCGCGGTACTATTTCATTTCTGTTTTAACTGGATTTAATTAAAACATTTATAGGATGGGGAATAAATCTTAATTTTTTCAACATAAACTTTCTTGCAACTAAATAAGTAATTAATGTTAAATTTGGTTGCATTTGATAGGTTCCATTGAGAGTTCTTCAACTTTTGTTCTGTACATTTTCTCATTAAACTGCTTCTTCAAGTGAAATTATTTGAATATTCCTTCTCAAAGAGATATAACACAATTTTCTCATGATTTCTGTCCGCTCAGTGTATAGCAATTTTCTGGTTTCAGATATTTTTTTCTTCTACAGAATCACAATGTGATTTCTGTACAAAATCAAAATGCAGCTTTGTTTGCATGTGCTGCCCCCTGTAAATAATATTTAAAATTTATCAGAAGTAATTTACTGCGTGATAGTATTTTATTGCTGATTACACTTATTTCGCATGAAAATCATCCTACAGATGCATCGTGTGTTTTCCCATGAAACTGGACAATTATGATACAGGTTATAACATTCTTTGTTAATCTTCGGCTTTACCATAATGTGTCAGATGTCGTCTTCAATTATGACCTCATTTTAAAATGAAATTGTCCTCAATTACTCACTGAAATTGAGCACACCGTGTCATTTTGTCCTTAATTTCGTTCTCAAAAATCTGGTTATCTTAATTAACACACATCCAAAGAGAGATTTTTTTTCATAGTGAAGACGATGCCTTCCTTCCAATCTTATACAAATTTGAATTGTGTGGAGTAAACGCTGTACTTCTTAGAGGAATCAGTCCATGAAAAGCATATCGTCGAATTGATTCCTTTAGCCCAACACAACTTTCCGGTAAATTTCTGTAAGAAACTAACAGGCGATTGAACCACAGTGTAGATGTTCTCCACCATGCTTGTAGATGACACAAGAAATTATTCTTACTTTTATTTTTATACCACCTGTTTAGTTTATAGTACTTCTGAAATGTCGATGTAGTCTTACATGAGACAGAAGGAACTAGCTCTTTCGTATTCCAGATAATGTGGAAAATTTTGATGCCCCTCACCCACGACAATTATTCCTGTACATATTTCTGCAAGTATGGAAAATCACAATGCAGCTTTGTTTGGATGTGCTGCCACCCTGTGAGCAATATTTAAAATTTATCAGAAGTAATATTTTGCGTGAGAGTATTGTATTGCTATCTTACAGAGGCGTAACTAGCACAACGTGCGCCCCCAGCAAGATTAACTTCAGCACCCCTAACCACAGAATTGTTTTTCGAACACCAAAGAAGATGTGTTTTTCACGGTGAGTGTTTGTCTGGAAAAGTAGGGGGGTGATAGAGCCCTGTAGTTTTAACTTCAAGTAATTTTTTGAACAGAAGTACATAATCAATCAGTCAATGAGAATTAACACGATGCGCGGACCGATACATGAGCATGTATATACATTTTATCGCAAGAAGCGAATTCGGTAAATACATTTAAATGATTAACGTTAATAACTATATAAGATTTCATAACCACCCATTTTACGTTCGCTTGTTTCTCAAGTGTTTTGCTTTTGTAAAATGTATGCTTCTAAACTTTGAAGAGTTGACGGGACAAACAAATCATTTTTCTTTTCATCAGAAACTGCACTTGAGCTTAATTGACTCTGCGGCAAAAAGAACTGGCGGAATTTTGGAAGTTTCTTCGATCACTGTCCTTTCCGTTCTTCGTAGATACTGAGCTCCACTTGGACGTTTTTGTGGCATTTTGATGTCGTTTGCTTTTACATTAGTTTCCACACATTGAATTAAATATACGTAATAACTCTAAGGAAGAGCTAAAAGCAATAACAACATGTAATTGTTTTGTCCAAAACTAAAATAAATCACTTGAAGAAATTACCGTCTTATACATAGCAGATCTGCGGCTGCTGTGAATAAATGTTGGAGAGCGATCATATTACAACCCATTGCAGAGCTTTCGTATTAAAACCCATTGCAGAGCTTTCGTATTACAACCCATTGCAGAGCTTTCGTATTACAACCCATTGCAGAGCTTTCGTATTACAACCCATTGCAGAGCTTTCGTATTACAACCCATTGCAGAGCTTTCGTATTACAACTCATTGCAGAGCTTTCGTATTAAAACCCATTGCAGAGCTTTCGTATTACAACCCATTGCATAGCTTTCGTATTACAACCCATTGCATAGCTTTCGTATTACAACCCATTGCAGAGTTTTCGTATTACAACCCATTGCAGAGCTTTTGTATTACAACCCATTGTAGAGCTTTCGTATTACAACCCATTGCAGAGTTTTCGTATTACAACCCATTGCAGAGCTTTCGTATTACAACCCATTGCAGAGCTTTCGTATTAAAACCCATTGCATAGCTTTCGTATTAAAACCCATTGCATAGCTTTCGTATTACAACCCATTGCAGAGCTATCGTATTACAACACATTTCCGAACGATAGTATTACAACCCATAGCAGAGCGATAGTATTACAATCCGCAGCCAAAGAGCCCAATAGCTTCAATCTGTAGGGGCATCCAGTGTTTTAAAGGTGAAACTTCACATTTATTTACGCAAAGCTAAATATATGATATCTTAAAGGAAAGTATGAATCTTTAGGTTAATTATTTGTTTGTTTGTCTTCGTGCGGGTTTGGATTTTTTCATAACTGTCACCTACCGTACGCCCCTTAGTTTCCTGTCCCGCCCCCGCGAAGGCGGAGGCTGCGGGGGTGGTAGTTACGACTTTGCAATCTTATACCATAAAGTAAGGATATATAGATTGGAAACAGACATAAAAGCCTGTGGAAACTCCTCCCATAGAACGTGGCGCCCCCATCGACGTACAAACGTGATCCCATACCGTCGGCAACAGTTGCTATAGCAACCCCAACCCAGTGATGGGGTGGTTGAGGAGCAGCTGCTCTGCGCCACCCTTCCGTTGTCCTCCCACCACCATCACCTTTGTCCTCAACTCCTGTCCCAATCTAAGCCAAGTGACGCATCGGAAAGATGACAATAACGTAATATCCATACATATCGGAGCCAAATACGTAGATATCAAAACAGATGACAATCGAATACATATCAGAATTGAAAGTAAAGCCGAGTTACAGTTTATATTGTGAAGAAAACCATGAAAAAATATGCGGGAATGAGATTTACATCAAAAACTAAGTTATGGAATTTGCAAAGGAAAAGTTAACGATCAGTAAGGAATAAGCAGGAATAATGCTACCTATTAGAATGCTATAGGAAACTGAAAAATGCAAACCAAAAATAATCCGGAAAATGAAAGTATACATCGTATACGTCGTCTTCCACTCTGCTGGGAGGTCAAAGGTCAAATGGACAAAATCATGTGGTTCGTGGTGATTCCTGGGACGCCCAGCTGCCAATCAACGGTAGTTCTATTGTAGGTCGATGGTGCGCTGCAGTCGACTTCATGACGTCATGAGTTTAAGCTTAATACAGCTAGTGCCCTCTTTACGTGAAACTTCACATTTATTTAGGCAAAGCTAAATACTTGTATATGATATCTTAAAGGAAAGTATGAATCTTTGGGTTAATTATTTGCTTGTCTTTGTGCGTGTTCGCATTTTTTCATAACTGTCACCTACCGTACGCCATTAGTTACCTGCGCCCCCCCAACGGTGGGAGCTGCGAGGGTGGTAGTTATGCCACTGCTATCTTCTGCTTATTTCACATGAAAATCATCCTACAGATTCATCGTGTGTTTCCCCATGAAACTGGACAATTATGATACAGGTTATAACATTCTTTGCTAATCTTCGGCTTTACCATAATGTGTTAGATGTTGTCATCAATCATGTTCTCATTTTGAAATGAAATTGTCCTCAATTTTGCATTGAAATTGAGGACATCGTGTCATTTTGTTCGTAATTTCGTCATTTACTTCATATATATATATATATGATACTTTTTTTTTTTTTTTATCACTGAAGACGTAAGAAAATTCAACTGTGAACTAGTGAGGAAAGCAATTGAAAACAACCAAAGCCTAAAGATAGCAAAGGGACATCTCAGTAAGGGAAGAAAACAGATTATGGCACTGAGAAAAGAAGATGGTTCTGTAACAAGAAATAGAGGCGAAATTTTGACAAGAGTGAAAGATTTCTACTCCAAATTATATGAAAGGGATGATATATGCACTCCAGACATCATGAAAGATACCAGTACCAGAGTTCCTCCAGTCCTTCCAGCAGAAGTTGCACATGCAATCAAGAACATGAAGCGGGGAAAAGCTCCAGGAGAAGATGGAATTACTGTAGACATCATACAAGAAGCAAGTGGAGAAATCGAAACAGTACTCGCCCAAATTTTCACTCGATGCCTTAATGAAGGAAAGATTCCTGAGGATTGGAACACCGCTACAATGATCCTGCTACATAAGAAAGGTGACATTGAGGATCTCGGAAACTACAGACCTATCAGTCTCCTATCAGTAGTTTATAAAATCTTCACTAAAGTTCTTTCACACCGCTTGAAGGTAACACTGGACATGGCTCAACCGAGAGAACAAGCTGGATTCAGGAGTGGCTACAGCACAATAGATCATATCCATGTGCTGAGAGAACTAATTGAAAGAGCGAGGGAATATGAACTTCCATTGTGCATGGCTTTTATCGATTATGAAAAAGCCTTTGATTCGGTGAAACCATCAGCAGTTGCAATGGCTCTGAAAACCTGCGGTATTGAAGATGCATACATTAATATTATTAATAACATCTATGAAAATGCAAGTGCAAAGATTAGGCTGTTTGAAAATACAACACACATAAAAATTGGAAAGGGAGTGAGACAAGGTGACACCATATCTCCGAAGCTCTTTAATGCCACATTGGAGGGTGTTTTTCAGTCACTGAGCTGGGAAAACAAGGGGATAAAGATTAATGGAGATTATCTAACCCACCTTCGTTTTGCTGATGACGTAGTCATTTTTGCAACTAGCCCATCAGAGCTGCAGAGTATGATCCAGGAACTTGCTGACAAGAGTAAAGAAGTGGGATTAAAAATGAACTTTCAGAAGACAAAAGTGATGTTCAATGCTTTTACAAGAAATGAAGATTTATCGATTGATGGAGAAAAGCTGGAGATAACAGACACGTACGTTTATCTTGGACAGCAGATATCAAGTGAGGGTCACATTGATGAAGAAATTAATCGGCGTACAAAACTTGCCTGGAGAGCTTTTGGAAGAAACAGCATAATTTTCAAGAGCAATATGCCATTATGTCTTAAAAGAAAAGTGTTTGATCAATGCATCCTTCCAGTGCTTACGTATGGTGCAGAGACGTGGACCTTAACTAAAAGAGACATACAAAGGCTGCAGACAACTCAAAGAAGCATGGAGAGGTGCATACTTGGTGTAACCAGGAGAGATAAGAAGAGGAACTCGTGGATCCGAAAAATGACAAGAGTGGAAGACATCATGATCAGAATTAAATCCCTGAAATGGCAATGGGCTGGACATACTGCCAGAAGGACAGATCATCGATGGACAGCCGAAATTTTAGATTGGATTCCAAGGGACAGGAAAAGACCCAGAAGAAGACCACATGGGAGATGGGTGGATGAAATTCGAAAGTATGCAGGGGTGACATGGAGGAGACTGGCACAAGACAGACCGTTGTGGAGGAAACTTGGGGAGACCTTCGTCCAGCAGTGGATTGATAATGGTTGACAATGATGATGATGATGATATATATATATGATATATCATAATACAACACTACTTTTCAGTGGACATAATATAAATGACATTATTACTAAAGCTAACTCTTATTTACATCTTTACTCAAATTGGCTAACTACTAACGAATTGATAATTAACATTTCTAAAACTAAGACTATGGTCTTCACTAGACAGAGATCTGAAGGGGACCGTATCATAAATTTATTATTGGAAACCAAATAATTGATATGGTACCACACGTTAATTACTTGGGAGTGATTTTTAACCCCTGGCTTACGTTGGAAAAAACACATAGGAATACTTTCGCATAAATTATCTAGAAATATTGGACTCATTAGTAAACTATTAACAACTCTCTCAGTTAAAACGCTAATTCTCCTGTATCACTCATCAATTCGAACTCACATTACTATTGCTTTTTATTCTGGTGTCAAACAACTAAAACAAACTTAAATAAATTCCAGGTATTACAAAGTAAATACATTAGATTAATAAACCTACTTTCAAAACGAAGTACTGCTATGACAACACACATATATCCATATTTACACCCTCCAGTTTATCCTAATGATTTCTGAATGTTAACAATAGATCAACTTTTCCATTACAACCTAGGTAAAATTATGTTTCAAAGACTCAAGATTAATCTAAATGTAGACTTAATTGAAATTAACTGCAACAGACATGAGTACCAAACAAGAAATCGCCCAATACAGCCTAAAACCCAGCTGTTAAAACAAAGCTTGAATTACTCTGGACCGGATTATTGGAATTCATTACCTGCACACTTAACAAATATCAACGACCAAAATCTCTTTAAAAAAACACTTAAGATACACTTACTGAGTTAGAAAATAAAAAAATAATTTCCTTAATTAATCCAAACACCAATACTAATTAATTACTGAAAACGCAAAGTCATTTCTAAATTTATTATTCTGAATTGGATTCGTCTACTAAGGCAAGACTCGCTTGTCATATAATTTGAGGGAACGAAAGGCTTGTCAGTATTCTCTTACCTGCAGGTAAGAGAGGACTATAGGCTACAAAACGTCGGACATATGGCGGGGGCTGTTGAGTGTGCCAGTGATGCGTACCAGAGGAGTGCGGATGTCATATCCAATTGCGCCCCAAACCATAACGCCAGGCGACGGACCGGTATGGCGATGCATAATGCAGGCGTCATCCAGTCTCTCGCCGCGGTGCGCCCACACGCGAAACCGACCATCGTAGTGTTGCAGGCAGAAGCGAGATTCGTCGGAGAAGACAATATCGTGCCATTCCGTAGTCCAGTGCGCCGTTCAACGGCCCACTGCCACCGCACTCGCCGGTGGTGTAACGTCAATGGTAATAGGAGCAAAGGGCGCCGTGCGACAAGTCCCCGCTCTTGCAGACGACGTCGAACGGTACGTGCTGACACAGGTTGTTGCGCAACACACCCTAATTCCTGCGCTAACGTTCGTGATGTGAGCCGTCAATGTCCGCTGCACAACATTCCAGTCTTCTCGTTCGGTGGTGTGCCGTGGCTGCAGCAATCGCTCACGTCGGTCCGTCCGTTCCTCCTGCCCCCACCGAATCCATATTCGTCCCACTGTGGCTGGATGTCGTCCCACGCAAGCGCCGATGTTTTGGTACGATAAACCGCTGTCGCGATAAGCCACTATTCATCCTGTGTTGAACTCCGAAACGTGCTGGAATGACTGGCATATTCTGCGACGAGGCATCAGGAAGCTTCCCACGCACACGCCCGGCAGCAGAATGCACTTCCACTACTTACACCGCGCCTTCTGTGCACCCTTCATATAGTATTTCTCGGTGGCGTGCCGGGCGCACATGATTTGCATATGCCCTGCAATGCTAATCGTTTGCATGCCCTCTCGCGCGCGACGCGTGCTGCGAATTTCAGACCAATCGGATGCTTCCTTAATGGTGTTGCATTTTGGGTGGCCAGCAGTGTATATGTAAGGTCATGTGATAGGCAACATCACAGCCTCTCCTTGACAAATGTCAACCCTGCTTTCTCGAGGTGCATCCTGTTCCCACTAAAGAGGCTCTGACCACCACCAATAGCGGTATAACTATACCATCGGGATTAGAGGAAATGCTAAACCACACTCACCAACCCGCTTGGCCAGCGTGGTGCGTTATGGCCAAACCCCTCCAAAATGACTCCACAACTTAAATCTTGGCCCTCAGTCTCCAGCAGCTGGAATGTACCTGGCCAAGGCAGCTGCAGTGCGACATGAAGGCAGGGGGTGCTAAGAATCACCGGAGGACCGAACTAGGCTGCCATTTGATGCTGACCAAGTGTTTCATCAATGCATCCTTCCAGTGCTTACGTATGGTGGAGAGACGTGGACCTTAACTAAAAGAGACATACAAATGCTGCAGACAACTCAAAGTAGCATGGAGAGGTGCATGATTGATGTAACCACTGCTTACGTATGGGGGAGAGAAGTGGACCTTAACTAAAAGAGACATACAAATGCTGCAGACAACTCAAAGTAGCATGGAGAGGTGCATGCTTGATGTAACCAGGAGAGATAAGAAGAGGAACTCGTGGATCAGAAAAATGACAAGAGTGGAAGACATCATGATCAGAGTAAAATCCCTGAAATGGCAATGGGCTGGACATACTGCCAGAAGGACAGACCATCGATGTGCAGCCGAAATTTTAGATTAGATTCCAAGGGACAGGAAAAGACCCAGAAAAAGACCACATGGGAGATGGGTGGATGAAATTCGAAAGTATGCGAGAGTAACATGGAGGATACTGGCACAAGACAGACCGTTGTGGAAGAGGCTTGGAGAGACCTTCGTCCAGCAGTCGATTGATAATGGTTGACAATGATGATGATGATGATGAACTTATATTCAGCGTTTTTACATATTATTACATAATTACAACCATTTGCTGTCATAATTTATCAATAGCACCTCACACTACACCACATTTTTTCGCTGCTTGCTCCAGCATTATATAGCTCGTTCTTATCATGTCCACATACAAACACGTCACGTACCAGGACCTCAAGACTACTGCCCACATACATTCCGTGAGCGAGAAAATATAACGTAAATGTTGAAATGCTTAAAGAGACTAAACTCAGAATTAACATAGAGAAAATCAACTAAAAATAAAAGTTAAATTAGAGTATACAACACAGAATCCACATGAAAAAACTTTTCATGAAATTTTATCCTGAAATATTTGTCTTTTTGCGAAAATGTTAAGTGGAAATAAAGATAAAAATGAAGAAATGCTCTTAATAAATTAATGCTATATATTAAGATAAATCAAAAGGCAAACAATTTTTATTTAAATTATTGTATTTTTACAAACATTCAGACAGTATTTATAGACTGAAGTTGGTATTCTCATTGGTTTAAAAAACTTTTTCGAATAATGGCAATACTTCATTTGCTATTGTCTCTTTAGTAGTTGTTCGTGCCAGAGAAAGAACGATATTTCTGTGAGAATTTCACAGATGAAAAAAATAGCTGTGGTTTTTGTGGCATCATAATAAAAACGACGCTTTGAGACAAAGATAGAAGTCACAAAATTCTCGCAATGTTTCGTAATTCCTGTGAAGTAGACTTGGACAGATAATGTACAATGTTTAAAATGCCGTAGCAAAAAAGTTAAGTGTAACCAGGCTTTGGTATAATAATTCAGCGCATCAACGATTCACATTTAATTCTGTAACCAGAAATATTCCTAACGATGCGCTCATGTGTTAAAAAAAATGTCACGAAGATTATTTGATTTACTCTCGTGTTTTATCAAGTCGAACTGAGTGATAGTTTAAATGAGTATTAGTGCCAAAACCAATATTGTGTCTGTCAGTTTGTGTACAAAGGAGGTCGCGGTGAAAAAGTATTTGAGGGTTCGCTTACGATTGAACGGCGTTTGTAATCATTCAAGACATAAAAGCAGAAATAACATAAAGAGGACTTCTTTCAGTAAAAATAATTAAAAAAAAACGTTTTTGTTTTTGTTAGCCACTGATACTTACTCTTCAACGCAGCTCAAACCTTTTGGAAGTGACTAAAATCTGAACCTAGATATGTTTCATTTATTAATCTATCCAACAGGTAATTATTTCGTTTGGTCGATTATGATGTTTGCAGAGATTAATTGAAACAAGTTTCCACATACGCTTCCACATTTTTTTTATATCTAAATAAAATTTTCTATATCAACAAAATTTAACACGCTAAGATACATAACATGGTTTTATCTAGTGCATTGCAATATTTTGGCACGACCTTTGATCGAAAAAATTCATTGAAAATATTTTTTTTTTTTGCAGTTTAAACAAACATTATTTCTCATTCTTTCCCTCGTTTCCAAGATTTTAATGAGTAGTAGTTTTGAGAACTTAGTTATCACAGCATATCTACATATTAAAAAACAGCCCATTATGACATTTTTCGAGTGATTTCAGCAAAAACTGTAAGAGTTACACATTTTTATGCTGTTTGAAAAAATTATTCGTCGCTTTGATAGGCTATAGTGTCGATGATGTAAAAAAGGCATCATTCCATTCCCTAAAATGTTTGCATCTCGATTTCATCCAATTGAGGCAGCTAAAAGAATTCTATTGCCTACGCTATTCAAAATTAGTACTGCCACGATAAATGCCTTAAATACCTTATTAAATGCTCTAGTCACTTTCCTATGTGATACTGTACTGCCTGGAAACGATTCCTACCGAAAATATCAAAAATTTAATTTGTGTGGATGTGTTAAATTACTGGTCTTTTGAGGAAATTTGAGTATTTACTTTCATACTTATGAGCTGTATATGTGATCCTTTTAAAAAGCTGTACACATGTTTCTGAAATATTTCTCAGAAAAATAAGGTGACACGGGGAAAGTACTGTATAACACAAATCTGGAGCAAGATTTTCCGTGAAGTAAATATTTTTAAGCGTTTTTTACCCCTTTGATGTTGGTATACGGCATGCATTGGAGGCATAATTTAAGAGAAAGGGGCAAGAAATTAGGAATGCTGAACCGTCACCTCAAATATTTTTCACTTTGCCCAAATAATTGTACAATTATTATATACAAATAATACATTTTTATAAAGTTAACTCGGATGTTAACTTGTTTAAGTTGAAAATTATGAGACGAAATTTCATTATTGAATTGCGAAAAAATGAAGCTAATTTTTTTTAAATGTTTCGCTTTAGGATTGGGTAGTTTGCATCCACTCCCAAAATTGTAACTGAGGTTGAGTTTATGGCATGCATAATTTATATTCATCATCGTTCTTCTAGAGGTTTTCTACGTGCGGTAACTTACCAGCTGGTTGAAATAAGAATTATACCCGGGCAATAGAGTTTCTCACGTGTCTTATTCAATTATTGGCACTGCGATTTCCTTACCAATTACAATGAGGAAAAAAGCGTGGATGAAAATACTCGGAAGACACCACCTTCGGCTGCGCGCTGCCACAACACATGGAAGCAACGGTTGCCAGGTCACCTTCTAAACGCCACAAAGAAAAATAAGTAGCAGCGGCGAACTTACTAATAAAAGGAAACGCATAACTGAGCTGTACACGACGCACTCGCAAGAAAATCATTTGTGTGCTTTAATGTGTCAACTGATCGATGCAGTTAATTGAAAGGCGGCCGAAATTTTTGCTGTTGAAGGATACACGACCCAGGAAACTTTATTTTAACAAAAGCAGTTACGACAGTTTCTTTGAGAAGAGAGAGAGAGAGAGAGGGAGAGAGAATACCTGCAAATTATCAAACTTATTTTCTTTCAGTTCAGAAATTCGTCTTAATATATTAAATTAGGCAAATTCTGAATAAACAAAAGTTAGACTGATCAAAGGACCAATCTTCCCAAAATCTGTAGATTTTTAAATGCATCTTGTCTTATTCTCATATCTAGTTTTTGCTAGTTATCAGCTTTGGTAAGAACTTTTCTTTGAGTTAAAGGTATTTAATGTAGTTGATTTAAAGAATTCAGAGCAAGGAAATCAGGTTTGGAAGCAAAAAAAGAAAGGAAATAAGGAACCAGGAAGTGTCATTAAAGTTTTGTCTAACAGTTTAATATTTAAAAATCATAATATTGAATATCTCAGGAATCTTTCTTCATAGAGTTCAAAATGCACTTCTAGAATTTTCGAAGAATGTGCTAATGGTACCCTATTTTGAAAGGTATCATGAAAGCGTGATTAACTAATACGAAGCTCTAATTTATTTCGAGTTCTGAATTCAGAATTCTTTCGCAGTTCGTTTTCATTCCTACAAAAAAAAAAAAAAAAAAAAATAGAGATGAACGATATATTTGCGTGACCGTATTATACAAGACGTCTAGTTCACATGCATCCTCGAATAAATGAAATTACTTCATTATAGATGCTTTTGGCTTAGGATGTTAAAAAGCTTTTAATTCATCAGTATACCCCGAAATTCCTAAATTTCCCTTATAACAGTGATAATTTTGTATTTTCAGCTGCAACTCAACATGTGCAACAAGTTTAAAATGAAACATATCCCTAAGAACCAAATCTATTCGTACAGAAGCAGCACCATTGGAGAATTCATAAGAAATTCTTCTCATTCCATGCGGAAGCATACGATTTTCACTAAAAGGCGTACACTGCTTTTTGTGGAGGGTACTGGATTTTTAATTTTCTTAATTGGATGCCTCTACCAGAGTGGAGCGTTTCTGGCCATTTATGTACACTTTCCCACTGCTATGGAAGTAAATATTCGAAATACACCGAGCCTTGAGTTTCCTGCGGTTACTGTGTGCAACAACAACAAGTAAGGCCATGTTTAAACATTCTTGTTTAGTTGAAAAGTTTTGAATGCTTTCTTTCAGTACTACTATTTCCAGTATTAAGCGATTACTATCACTTGGTTACTTCATACTTACTCTATTTTGCCATACGATAAAATCTGCCGTTTGCATTACTCCCCTGAACTTGTATTGGTCATTGCAAAAATAGGAACAGTATATGACGTGTACATTATCTAATTGTGATAGCGTGTTTTGTGACATATACCTTTAATCTAACTTTCCTTTCAGCTTCTGTGTCCTTATGTAAATTTAGTTTCTTCTCGTTTAATATTTTCTGACTTAACCACACATTATTTTCCCCTAAAAGTTTTCTTAAGTTTGCCAAAATTGACAATGGGTCAGAAGTCAATGTAATGTCAACATTGGATGTAGTAAGGGTGCATTGGTGAGAGTGATTTGTTAGAACGAAGTGAATTTGTGAGAGTGGCTTCTCTTAGAAGTGCATTTCGATATAGCGCCGTATTAAAAACGCATGTTACTATTACGAAATATTGTGAATGTTGTATGAATTACAGCCAGCAAGTTCATATTCTCTGTCCGGTAACGCAGTGGTCTAACCTCTGACTTCTCCGAGATGGGGTCGGGTTCGAATCCCAGTGGTCTAACCTCTGACTTCTCCGAGATGGGGTCAGGTTCGAATCCCAGTGAGTCATGGATGTTGTATTTGTCTTACGGCACTGGCTCTCTCCCTTCCCTGGAACCAGTGACCCTAAATTAAGGACGGGCACCTGCGTATAGCCCATCGAGTTGCTCACGTGCTAGTCATTAACCCTTTAACCAGCTGGAACGAATTAACTCGGATTTAACTAAATGAAATCAGCTCGAACGAATATATATACACTGAAGTGCCAGAAACACTGGTACACCAGTCTAATACTTGGTAGGTCCACCACGCGAGCGCAGAACTGCAGAAATACGACGGGGCATGGACTCCACTAGCTTCTGGAAATATGCTGTAGGCAATGCACACCATACTTCCTGCAGAGCGTTCCACAATTCGGGTGTATTCCGAGGTCTTGGATTCCTGTGTTCGATAGAGCGTTACATGGCATCCCAAATGTGTTCTATCACGTTCATATCTGGGCACTTGGGTGGGAATGGCAACACCTCAAACTCAGATAAATGCTCCTCTAACCATAATGTGGCGTCTCGACACTTGTGTGGAGGTGCATTATTCTGTTGGAACAGGCCCAACCCATCAACATGAATGCAGGACATGAACGGGTGTACCTCGTCAGAAAGGATACGCACATAGCGTTGGCCAGTCACAGACGTTTGTAGACGTACCAGGGGTCCCAGTGAAGTCCAGCTGAATACACCCCATATCATTACGGAACCCCACAAGCCGGTACAGTTCCCTGTTTACAGGTGGAATCTCTGGCTTCATGGGGGTTGCGCAACACATGAATCCTTCCATCTGTCCGATACAGTTGGAAACGCGACTCATCAGACCAGGCAACTTGTTTCCAGTCATCAAGTGTCCAGTGGCGGTGTTGCCGTGCCCAAGCGAGGCGCATAGCTCTGTGTCGTGCACCCATCAAGAGGGCTCTAGTTGGGCGTCGGCTCCTAAAGCCCATATCTTGCAGGGTACATTTCACAGTTCGAACGCTGATATTTGTTGAGGTTTCAGCATTGAATTCCGATGATACCTACGAGAGTGTTGCACGCCTATAGCGTTAAAACGATTCTTTACAGCCGACGATGGTCACGTTCACCCAATGTCTTTTTACGGCCACACTGATATCGTAGGTTGGATGTTTTGCCGGAATTTTCGTATTCACGGTACACCCTTTCAATGGTCGTCCGTGAAAATCCGAACTTCGTTTCTACCACCGAATTACTATGGCCCATCTCACGAGTGCCAACTATGACACCGCGTTGAAAAATCGCTTAAATCGTTATTAATTGTCATTCTCATGCCGAAACCAGCTCTGACAGCTGGCAAGGATGTCTATCGCTTTATATACGCACTGGCGGAAGCAACCGAGTAAGCGCAAAGGGGACGTTGCTATAAATTTTGCCTAAGCTCGACTGCACCAGTTTTTCTGGCACTTCAGTGTATATTCTCTGTCTAAGAAGTTTGATGAACTCGACAGAAACTAGTGAACCTGGACACCGGAGTACGTTGCTCTTCCCTTAGGTTTGTCATTCAAAGTGGGCATTTACGGGGAAGGATTTCTTTAATCCTTCCTATTATATAACCTTTTCTCCCGAAAATATTACAAAAATGGCGAAGAATCTAAAAAAGGAGAGAAAATATATTAGAGTAACTTGCTTCTGTGCAGTGACATGATGTCCGTGTCAGTGGGACCAGCCGTTCCCAATCATTCCTTGAGTCGTAGAGAATAAAGCACTGTAAGAGAATCAGACTATAGACTATAAAACCAAGGACCATATGGGTGCACTTACTACGTAGAGAATAAAGCACTGTAAGAGAATCAGACGATAGACTATAAGACCAAGGACCATACGGGTGCACTTACTACGTAGAGAATAAAGCACTGTAAGAGAATCAGACTATAGACTATAAGACCAAGGACCGTACGGGTGCACTTACTACCAGCGACAGATATATAGTAGATTCTTCTGAGATGAGAAAAGGAAAGGCATAGTTTTGGCATAGCTTTCGTATAACCTGGCCACTAAGTCAACACTTCTGTTTGAGGAGGGCAGAAAATTTTGGGTACCATTTGGTTCAGACACAATGGCCGCTTAAATGGTTAATTCCCGAACAACAACATAAAAGGTCATATTCTGGCTAGTGTCGATATTGGGGCATATCTTGCTGCAACAAGATATGCCCCAATAAGGCAAGTGTGAGCAAATACAAAAAAAATAGTGAGTAACGCAATACATAAAGCTCCAATGTAAAGAAACATATTAGGCGTACAATCTCACATTTCTATCATTCGTAAATTTCTCGTCATTTTAAAAATAGATGAAATATCCTATCTTTATTGTTTCACAAGTTAACGTTAGGAATTACCAAAAACAGATAAAGAAAAGTCTTGCAATTCTTCAACTGCTTTTCTTGCTTTCTTTTTTAGTCAGTAAAGTTTTTTCTTTGTTAATAAATGAAGTTTGTTCTTATTTGGTTCACCATTTTTGCATTTTACTTCTCCACAAAAGGTGGAGAAAGGATGACTAAAACGTAAATTAAAAACGAATCCCGCATTTTTTTTTCTGGTCTTTTTATGTTCCAAAATAATGCGATGTACTAAGCAGAACTAAAAATTCGAATTCCAGATACGGAAATCAGACATTCTGTCACGTTTTGAGATACGAAAAATCAGGTAACCCACATAAGCCGTGCTTTCAGAAACATCTTATCAATTTAAATTAAATGGAACTTTATAATTCGGGAAGACCGAATTTTATGTTATAGTTGAAAAACAAAAACGACGGAGAAACGACCGAGAAATGGAGTCAGATTGAACTATTAGTTTTTGGTGTACACCATTCTGTGTGTTACAGATTAGTTTTGAATACAACAAATCTCTTCTCCAGTTCGTTCTAGGGTTACATCTCCGTAAAATTGTCTGATATACAGAGGGTGAGTCGAAAGTTTTGCAATAATTGCATAAACGGATATACTGCGGCGGGTATGTTTCGTGTTTAAACTAGTTCAAGTCGCACACTGCATTCAGTTGGAAGAGATATAAACTGGTAGTCGTTGACATCAGACAACGCTCGGCCTCATACCGCGCGAACGACCCGGGCAAAACTCCAGGAACTTGAGAGCATCGAACTGATTCCACACCCAGCATGTAGTCCGGATCTTGCTCCGTCGGATTGTATCTTTTTCCGGTCCATGGCCCACTTCCTTCGCGGGGGCACTTCTACAACCAGGAGAAGGTGAGAGCTGGGGTGAAGGAGTTCTTCGCCTCGAAGGGCAAGAACTGGTACCGCCGCGGAATCGAAGTACTGGAAGACAGATGGCTAAAGGCGGTGCAACACGATGGCCCATACAGGGTGTCCGAGATTTATTGGACACATTACAAAATTGTATACAAAAAAACCCTATGAGCATTGTCTGTTTTTCTATGTCACGTATTACTAACACGGTTTCTATATTTTTATTTTGCAGAATTGTTATTCCCAGAATCCGATAGATGGTGCTAGGTGTGGCCTGATGAGGAATGTATGAGAAATGCGCAATCAGTAGTCATGTCATCCGTACAGCAGATGGCGATGTGTGTGTTATGGCTTGCGAAATTACAGTCTGTCATTAAAGTTAAAAGTCGGTACCGTTTAGAGTATGGTTGTAATCCTCCTTTAACGAATTCAATTAAGCGGTGGTTGAAACAGTTTAAAGAAACTGGCAATTTGGAACATCGTGGAGGAGCCGGTAGGCATAGCGTGAGCGGTGAGACGGTTGACCAAGTTTATGAAAGTTTCCGACGAAGCCCCAAGAAGTCAGTTCGTAAAGAAAGCAGAGAACTGTGCATTCCGAAATCGACAGTTCGCGATATCTTGCACAAGAAATTAAAGTTTCATGCTTATAAAATTCAAATAGTGCAAAAGATGCATGCAAATGATCTCACTGTGCGATACGATTTCGCTGTGGATATGCTGAATCGAGTGTAAAACGACGAAAACTATCTCAGTACTGTAATTTTTAGTGAGGAATCCACATTTCATGTATCAGGTATTGTGAATCGTCACAAATGTAGGATATGGGGCAGTGAACCGCCTCATGCTGCTATTGAACTGGAACGTGATTCTCCAAAAGTTAATATGTGGTGCGTCCTATCAAAAAGAGAAGTGATTGGCCCTTTCTTCTTCTGCGAAAAAAGACATTTGCTTGGATATGCTAGAAAATTTCGCTATACCCCAGATCAAAAGATATGACAACGTCGTTTTCCAACAAGACTCCGCATTGTTCAACGGATGTACGTAAGTGCCAAATTGAGCATTTCCCCAACAGATGGATTCGGCGTGGTGATCCCATTCCGTGGCCTCCTCTCTCTCCAGATCTAACTCCATTGGATTATTTCATGGGGGGTTATGTGAAGGATCGTGTCTATCAGACGCCTTGTACTGATTTGCAGGAACTGAAGCAGCGTATCACAGCTGCTATTAATTCCATAACTCCTCATATGCTTGCCAATACATGGCATGAAATCGAGTATCGCTTGGACGTACTACGAGCAACCAAGGGATCTCACATCGAAATTTATTAACTTGTGTAGTTACATTGTAAGTTAGCACAGTCAGTTTTTTTCTATCTGTTTAATGTTTTGTTTTATATAATTTTGTAATGTGTCCAATAATTCTCGGACACCCTGCACTTTGAATGCTAGTCAGCTTTCGTCGTAAAGGTACGTATGAAGACATAAAGTGATTCAAGTATTGCAAAACTTTCGACTCACCCTCTGTACTAGAATTGGAGAGCAAAATCATGATTTCTGAGTGCAGACTTTATTGCAGCCACAGGAGATCGGTCGGGTCGCATTTATTGTAAGACCAGAACGGAATAATACATTTTATGCTAGTAACACCACGTACTATATGGTCGTTTATGGCTCAGATGTGCCACCCCGGTGGCCGATCGGTCTAAGGCGTTGGCGTTGAATAATTTGATTTATTTGGGCCCAGGCTTGTGCTCCTGATGAGGCATGGGTGGTGGCTCAGCCCCTTACCTAGAGCCATGCCCAGGTGGATTCCGTGATGGGCCAGTCTTCTCAAGAGTGGTAGGCCCACTATACTTCACACTTGAGTCCTTTAAATTCTTTTTTTTTTGGATCTGAAAATCGTAAAAGTATATAAGTGTGTGTGTGGGGGGAAGGGGGTCAGTCTACAACGGACGGTACCAGTTGGATATTCCACCTAATGCTTCTGGATTAAAACCCAGTGTGTTTGTGTCTTGTCGTCAATCCTACACAGAAGTAGCTGCTTCCTCAACAATATTTACATTGAAGCTAAATTTTGTGGCAGCTTCTGAGATTCATAGAAGCCCTTGCTGCTGTGGTGTGTGCCATTGTTGCCCAGCAGAGCGACCCGTTGAGGCAAACCTATTTCTTACTACGATCGCTAAGCACTTAGCCAGTGTTTCTAAATTACGTACGAGCGACTGCTTATAACCCTTAGAGTTACTTACGGAAGTCGTTATCGAAATAAAAAAAAACAGTTCTAGATACAAAGGAGCTGCAATGTTGTCCAGAAATGTTAGGCAGAGGTGTCAAAACTCGTTCAAGATACATCTTACCTGATCTTGGAACTTCTGCTGTGGAGCTTCTAACAGTATGGATAAAGGTAAGAACTCTCTCAGGCCATGAAACATCGTCGAGAAAAGTGTTTGCTGGGGTGCCGATCTAACTGTGTATGGGGCTTACACTGAGTACATGTGAAAATATCCAAATGTGTGCTAGAGATACTGTTACTAGATTAAAATATCAGATAATGAATTCTTATGACTGTGTGGTTGATGAATATTCAATCTAAATGGATAATAACATGCATGTACACTGATAAATAACTGACCAATACCTTGAAGAACTATGTGTCGAACCAAAGTTATGGACTGCATAAGTACAATAGGGAACTCGGTGACCTAGAATGTCTTCGAGATAACCTGAGGAAACCTATCTACAATTCGACAGTTCGCTACTCTCAAACACTCCAAGACATCTATTATCAGTCAGTGGGAAGTATTGTTTACGTATTCTCTAAGTTATTTTATGTATTATACACCGAAGAGTCAAAGCATTATGCCCAGGGTGTCTTTATGCAAATCGAAACAACTGCAGGTATACGACGGAGCGTGTGAAGCTCATGAGATGGTGTAAATAACACCGGATACTGAGCTCTGTTAATCAGTGTTACTCCTGTTCTTCAGATCGAAAGGGCAGCGGGCATAAGCGAGTTTCACAAAGGCCAAATTGTAATGGGCAGACGACTGGGTGAGAGCATTTGAAAGACGACAGGGCTCGTGGGTGCTCACGGTCAGCGTTGGTTAGTACCTTCAAAAAGTGATCCGCGGAGAGTAAAACCCTGAACCGATAGTAAGGTGTGGGCCGACCATGGCTGGAAATAAGCCAAGACTATCCAGTATGGTACGCGGGAACAAAAGGGATAGTGTGGCGCAACTCTCCAGTAATTTAAATACCGGCACTGGGGCAATGTGTCACAACACATAGTACCTCGAACACTGCTGGAAATGAAGTTGGAAGGCCGCTCCGAGTGCCCATGATAACCTCGATTCACCGTCAAAAGCGACTGTAATGGGCACGAGATGAATTGGGAGAATCGTCTCATCCGATGAATCTCGTTTTCAGTTACACCATGTGGACGGCCGAATACTTGTGCGTCGTTTACCTGGAGAAGTATTGGCACCAGGATACACCGTAGGAGAAAAAAGTGCGATGCTTTGGGCAATTTTCTTCTGGGAAACCCTGGGGCCAGTCATTCACGTGCAGGAAACTATGACGTGTACCACATATCTGAACACCACTGTAGACTAGGAACATTCTTTCAGGGCAACGGTGTTATCCTCTAGTAGTGTCTTCTTTCAAAAGGATAATGCACCATGCCACACTGTCCGGATTGTTCGAGAATGGCACGCGTAACATGAGAAAGATTTCTAGATATTGCTCTGGCCTCCAAATTCCTCAGACATAAATCAAATCGAGCATCTGTAGATTGTGTTGGAACAACATATCCAATCTTGTGCTAGTATATAACGTGGAAGAAATATTCTTCTCATAATACACTGGCGGAAAGTGAAAAAAGAACACCAAGAAGGAGACGTCTGATACCAATGAAATTTATACAGCATAATAACGGAATACAGAGGATAACGTGATCAAAACATTATGGCAAAATACAGCTGTATTTGCTGGTAAACTGAAAAATAACATTTCCATGTAACATGGTTAGTACGAAGTTGAACCGCCATGAACTGCGTCACACTGTGCAATTCTGGCATGGAGTCCGTCGTACAGATGTTGGATGTAAGTTTGGGGTATTGAGTTCCAAGCATCCTCAAACTGGACGCGTAAATCGGGGATGGTCGTGGCTGCCCGTGGAGACCGGATAAGTCGTCGTCCCATAAAATCCCACACGTGCTCAATGGGGGACAAATCCGGTGAACATGTAGGCCAAGGAAGTTGTCTCACACCCTGAAGTGCATGTTGTGCTGCACGTACCGTGTGTGGGCGTGCGTTATCTTTCTGCAAAACACCACGATGGACCGACCTTACAAATGGCACAACAACGGGCTGAATGATGTTGTTGATGTAGAAGAGGTGCTGTTTAACGTACCCGGTACAAACACTAGTTGTGTACGGGAGTGATAGCTGATCGCTCCCCACACCAGGAGATCAAGTGTAGGCCCTGTGTGTCGCTGGCAGATGCAAGAAGAGTGGAGACACTTCTCTGTGCGTCTGCGAACACGTATACGGCCATCGGAGGCTCCCAAGCAGAATCTGCTTTCATCGCTGAACACGACAGATCGCCATTGCGTTCCCCAGTGCAGACGTTGACGACACCACTGCAGCCGTTTCTGACGGTGGGCTGGAGTCAGAAGTACGCATGCCAGAGGCACACGTGCACGTAGTTTTGCCTCCAGTTGACGGTTGCGGATTGTTCGCACAGTCACCTCAGGTGCAACGGCAGCTCGGATTTATGCCGCAGTGGATGTTCTGCTTGACAACGCCGCTCTTCTTATGCGTCGATCGGTCCGCTCATCAGTCCGTCTGTGACTTCCGGTTCTACATCTTCTCGTGTGGGAATATTCCTCGGACCATCTACGCCATCATCGTACCACCACCGATACTTCCCGTCCAATTCGCTCCGCAGTACGACGATACGACGACCCGGCCTCGCGGAGTCCGACTAGACGACCTCGCTCAAAGTCCAATAACTGCTGAAATCGTACACGTCTTCCATGATCAGGCATTGCAGTTTCTGCAGGGTCTTTGCACCTGTCCGTACGCCGACGACTGATTACATTCACTTCGCCGTACTGCTTAAATACCACCAACGATAATTTGCATATTATGCCGTGCTGTGGCGTAAGCGCTCACCGGTTGGTCCCGAAATTAACATCACACCTACGTAAACTCGACCCTATTAACATACGTAAATTTCATGATCGTCCGCCGATTCCTTCTTGGTGTTCGTTTTTCGCTTTCCGCCAGTGTATGTGGAAAATACGTCATGATAATTAACACAGCAATCAGACATCTCTGATTTGACTGTATTTACTGTTCTTCACGTAATACCAATCACATCAGAAAACTTGAAAATTTCATCGCCCTGGAGCAGGAATCGAACCCGCATGTCCCGATTACCGTTCGAGCATGCTAACCGTTACACCAACCAGGACGACAAAGACTCAAGTATCTGAGCGTTAAGAGCATGAGAATATTCTTTCCGACGGCATTCTTAATCGAAGCAAACTGTGCAGCCATCTAACGTTTTTAAGCATATCGCCAGTTGTTCAAGTAAATAGCGTGGAAAAAATATTCTCATAATACGTGGAAATTCTTCTCATAATACGTATCATGGTCGAACGGTAATCAGGAGATGCGGGTTCAATTCCCGCTCCAAGGCAATAAAATTTTCAAGTTTTCTGATGTAATTGATATTACGTGAAGAACAGTAAATACAGTCAATTAAGAGATGTCTGATTGTTGTGTTAATTATCCTGATAATCTGGTCCTGCCCAACCACGTAACTTACAAGAGTTAAAGGATTTGGTAGTAACGTGTTGGTACCAGATACCACAAGACACCTTTTGAAATCTTGTAGCGCCTATGCCTCGCGGAGTAAGAGCTGTTTCGGCATCACATGGTGGACCAATATCATATTAGGAAGGTGGTCATAATGTTTTAGATCTTTGGTGTGTAAATCCTTGGTGCTGGCCGGAAGGCAACAGTTTTTATATTTCAAACTGCCCACTGATTTTAAGGTGTATTACTCGACGTTTGAGGTTTACTATCAAACGTATTCGTTCCATATCTGTACAACTTACGAGTAGCTCTTTGTTTTTGTATTGCAAATTACACTTTGAATTAATTTGTTTACATCATTTTGGACACCTGATCACTTTGGTTTTTCGCACTTAACATTTGATTCACATTGCAGTAAATGCATTCATATGCTAGTAATCACCATATCTCATTTTCAGAATCAGACAAAAGGAATGGTGTAAAGTGGATCCCAGTGTTTGTGAAAAGTGGAGTAACGAAAGTCTGACGGTTAGTTATTACTACTTTTTTTCATTTCTCCTTTCTCCTTTTTGATATGATTATGCTATTTTCCACAAGCCATCGCAATATCTGATAAATTACAGGTGTGAGGATACACTGTAACATACACAGTCGTATCAGAATAATATGACCACCTACCTAATAATGGGAATAACCACCCTTGGCCCGGATGACAGGGGCGAGACTGCGTGGCATGGAGGCAATGAAGCCCTGGAAGGTTGCCTGAGGCGTACGTGCCCATTCGGATTGCAGCAGAGCACGGAGACGTGACTGTGGGTCGGCATGTCAAACCTGTCCATCCAAATAGTCCTATAAGTGCTCTATGGGATTGATGTCAAGCAATTTCGCCGCCCAAGGTAGAACGGAGGCATCGCTGTCTTGTTCCTGGAACCAGTCACGTACCCCCTTAGCGAAGTGGGAAGGCGTATTGTTCTATTGGTAGACACCATCACCACCAGGGTAAACGTCCAACATGAAGGCATGCGTGTGGTCAGCTAGGATGGACAGGTAGTCATTGGCGCTCAGGGACCAATCCAGTGATACCAGCGGTCTCAGTTCATACCAGGAAAATATTCCCCAGACATGCACACTGCCACCGCCAGCCTGTGCCTGACCGAGAAGCGTCTTCGTTTGTTGGTTCTCGTGTGTCTGACGCCGTATCCGCCACCGCCTGTCACTTCTGTGGAGTAGAAACCTCGATTTGTCGGAGAACGCTACCTATTTTCACTCTTCCGCTGTCCAATGACGGCAGTCCCATGGTAACTGCAAGCGTTGTTGCCGATGGACCTGGGTTAACACGAGCGCCTTGTCGCTGAGTAGACTCCGGAGACCCATGCTGAACATGATTCGCTCTGCTGTTATTGGAGACACGTACGTTGGTGCCCCAACGTTCATTTGCGTGGTCAACTGCTGCAATGTTGCGCGTCGGTTGCCCTTTACCAGTCGACAGAAGCGACGTGCCATCGACCCCAGAGGAGACTCTGGGGTCGATGGCCTTTGGGGCTCCACAGTTATGACGTCTGTAGGTGCTCGGTGTGTCAGAGGTCCATTCTTGGTACACCCTTACTACAGCACCTCGCGAACAGCCCACGAAGTCTGCTGTTTCTGAGATGCTTCCACCCTTGGCGCGATAGCCGATAATTATTCCTTTTTGAACGTCCGTCAAGTCACTACCTCTGCCCATTGTGCTCACGTTAGGCCCTATGGCTCATCTGTCCTGGCTGGCTGCTGATATCTCCGTGTGGTCGACCTTCACAAGTGCATTCTGTGACGCACCTGGGCGGGTGCACTGTGATTCCGGGGTGGTCACATTATTCTGATACGACCGTGTGTTTTTTTAATTTAACCTTCCTTTCCTGTTCCTGTGTTCTTATATAAATTTGTTTTTTTCGTTAAATATTTTCTAAACATAACGACACAAAGTTTCTCCCGATGAATTCTAAGTTGGCATTGCTAACAGCGGGGCAAAGGACAAGCAACATAGGCAAAGACTTCTGAGATAAGAGCTCGATATGAGATGTTAGTTGAGAGATTCGTGTATTTGCAATGTTGAGAAGAACCGATGGCGAGCAAATCTTGTAAGAACGTTTTATATTTAGAAAGCTGATAGATTTCCATGCGTGATGTTGATATGAGCGATTCTTGTATTGAGTGAGCAGATTGTATTCAAAAGTGATAAGTGTCACGCATATTGTGAAACATCATTGATACGTTCTATTCAACGTATTTTGTGTTTGATCAACCTGATGTGCTTAAAATTTTAGTAAAGTATTTGGAATTCAGTAAATAGATTTCAATTATCAATGAAAGTTTTTGAAGTGATATTTGCCGCCCCGGTGGCGCAGTGGTCTAAGCGATGGCCTCTGATCATTCGTCCGAAAGGGGTCCGGGTTCGAATCCCGGTGAGGCATGGATGTAGTGTTTGTCTTACGGCACTGGCTCTCTCCCTTCCCTGGAACCAGTAACCCTAAATTAGGGACGGGCGACTGCTTATAGCCCATTGAGTTGCTCACGGTGGTCGTTAAACCTCTAATCAAAAAAAAAAAAAAAAAAAGTGATATTTATGGCTGATTAAGATTTTCAATTACAAATGTCTGAGACTCATCGGGAAAGGGATGAATGAAGTCTACAAGCTTTAAGTATAATATTTAGAAGTTAAACGTAGCATAAAATACAATTCTACATGTCCTAACAATAGCTTTTATTTTATAGTAGATACAAAAATATTTGAGCTTTTAGCTAGTAAATGCTTAGCTTGCTCACTGGCAAATGATTGGCTATAAACAAAAATAAATATATATATTTTTAAATTACATCGAACTGCAACAAATAGCTTTTTTAACCGCAATAAGAAATAGAGGTAATCAGAATAAGTGAATTTATAAAAGTCGAAATAAAATAGATTGTACATCCGTGAATTTGTTGAATAAAAGATGAGATAATAACAAAATTCCTAAACAGCTGAAACTAAAACTTTTTGTAATTCGGACTGTAACTTAGGATGCAGAAACATCAGCAATCTAAAACACAGGAAGAGATTACCGATATTCAGAATGAAGTGTTGACGAAAAATAAACAGAACATCCTGAACTGAGCTGAAAACGAATGGCTAGGCAAGATCAGAAATGCACATATATGAAACCATTATGGATCAAACTACGCGGAAACATCTGCAATAGTTCGGGCTCGTAAGGAAAATGATGTCTAACAGACTGACAGAGATCACTCTGACTGGAAGAGTTTAAAGAAAAGGGAAGGCCGCTGATCAAACGGATTCCCACCGCAAGACAATCATTTAGACCAGTGTTTCCCAACCGCCGGTCCGTGACGTTTTTTCTGCCGGTCCGTGACGTTTCTTCTACCGGTCTGCGACGTTTCTTCTACCGGTCCGCGACGTTTTTCTACCGGTCCGCGACGTTTTTTCTACTGGTCCGCGACGTTTTTTCTGCCGGCCCGCGAGAAACGAGTGAATTTATTTATTTTTCCTTTGAATCGAAATGGAGTTAAAGTAAGAGGAAACCTTGATGTAAATTTTTCTGAACACCTGTCGCGGAAGCTTGGATCGCTAATCTCTTCAGAGAAGATCTGAACTCCTGCAGGCTTACTCACCAGGAAAAGGAAGGCTTTGTTGAACTTCCTTCTGGCACCAGTCTGGTATAGATATTCAGATCTAAATATCTGACTCAGTTTTGGGGTATTATGCAGAAAGAATACCCCAGTCTCAGTGATAAAGCTCCAAAATTGTTGGTAACTTTTTCGACTACGTATTTATTGCGAGAAAATTTTTTTCGACAGCCAAAACAAAACACAGGAACATAATGCACATTAACGCTGCACTGCGCTTTGCAGAAACGACGCTGGAGCCGCGGCTGTAGAAAATTATCTCAATGCAGCAGCAACAGACGTCGCATTGAGCCGAGAAAAAATTATATTCACGGTTAGGAGAATATTGTGGTATATTGATTATGGATTGCACTTATTAATCATTGAAAAATATTAACAGATAAATGATATTAGCTGTAAATAGGTGGCATGGAATAATCTGGTATATAAATCATAGATTGTACGTAGTGATTATTACAATACAGAATATTAGGAGACTAAATACTCGGAAACTGCCAAAAGGTTTTGTTTCGGCATTGCCGGTCTGCAAAAGTTTCTCCAACGTTTTGCCGGCAGGCGAATGCAAAAAGGTTGGGAACCACTGATCTGAAACACTAACTTGGTTATATTTTGAAGCAAATGGATTTATACCTTACAACTATGACCAACTGCTTCACGCATCGTGAAGCAAACACCAATGGGAAACTGTCGTTTACGGAGGTCTAAATTCGTTTTTGACGAATGAAGAGGACTGTGACTGACTAATAAATAAACTAAACCCTCATGCCACAACATATTTACATCATCTTAAGGACTCACTGTCTGTTAACATTTCTTCTTTCATTTCGTCTAATTGTAATGAAAATTTAGTTCCATTTTATGCTTCGGACGAACCATAACACCACATTACCTTCAGGTCTGTAAGATGTGTAAATTTTTTATTATGTCGTTTCTACTAAAAATATTAATTACTCTTTCAGATGAACAAGCGCGGCCAACGGAAGCATATGAATGCTGAACAATGTATTTAAAGAAATGGAAGGCTGGTATGCCAGACATACAGTAGTGGCCAAAATTGTGGAAACCTTTTGGAAATAGTGTATTTTTGAGGTTTGATGGCTCATAACACCACTATTTTTTTGGAGTATTACCATAAAATTATGTATCAATGGAAAGATGATTTCATCAAGAATGTAATGCAATAACTTTTATGAAGAATTTTGTATTAGAACAGCAGTTATAAAGAAGAAAAATGAAACACATAGAACGAAATGAGATATACAAAAATTCTCACCATGTCAGTTAATACGTAGTTGGGTAACCTTTAGCGTTAATTACGGCCTTTAACGCCTTCCCATGGAGTGAACCAACTTTTTTAGTTCTGCAGCTGTTATAATGTGAAACCATGATTGAATTATTGCTTCTATTAATTCAGTTTTATTGCTGGATTGCTTCTGACTAACAAGTTTCTTTAGTCGGCTCCATAGAATTTCGATGGGGTTAAGGTCTGGGCTATTCCCAGGCTATTCCAGCAGTGGAATATGATTATTTTGAAATCACGTTTTGCACACAGCAGCAGCATGACATAGAGCTGAATCCTGTTGAAACATAAATGCTTCATTATCTTGGAAAAGATCACGTGCGGAAGACTTCAGTTTGGGCTCAAGTATTTCATTAATGTATTTTTGGCCATTTATATTCCCAATAATCACGCATATTCTGCCCACACCTTTTGATGTCATACCACCCCAGATCGTAACACTAACTGGGTGTTTCACGGTACATGTAATTCAATCAGGATGCAAATCTTCTCCGATTCTTCTCCTTACGTATTTTATGCCATCACTACCAAACAGGGAGATTCTGGTCTCATCACTCCAAATAACACTGTCCCATTGTTCTGCTGTCCAGTTAGCATGGGGTTTAGCCCAGTTTAATCTTTCAACCTTTGTTTGAAAGATAAAAATGTGTTTTTTTTTTTTTTTTTTTGGAATTCTAGCTTTTAGACCAAATTCCTGCAGTCTGCGCCAAACAGTCGTTGCCCTCAACTTCACATTGCATTGCGCCATTTCATCTTGTATACCCCCAGATGATTTTCTTCTGTCACCTAGGCACTGTCTCTTAATTATTCTATCATCACTGGCTGTTGTGCACCTCTTCCTGCCTTCACCAGTCTGGTTTTGTAGTGACTGAGTCTCCCTGTAAATCTTCAAAAATTTAGAAATGCCATCTTTGGTTAAGCTTCCACCAAATTTTTCTTCTAATTTCTTCATAACTGAAGTCTTGTTCACTTAATAGCACTATTTTACATGGCTTTCTGGGTGACCAGTGAACTCTTTGCGCCATTTCTTTAATTTTATTACGTTTTACAAGCTCACTAAATGAAAGAACACAAAACAAAGCAAAAAAACCAACCAACTTGATAGCAATCACATAACACACGGACAAATGTCCTCTTCTCAGCTCCAATACATGACATCAATCGCTGAATTTGACCTGATTGGATCATTGCCAAAACAAGATGACACCTGATTGGCTCTCTAAACACTCATGCTCATTGGCTAAATTCAAATGAAGGGAAGCTATTTCATTTCAACCTAAGCAGGTTGTGCTTCCTTTTCTGGTTATTTGGCTATAACCTTTCACAGAATACAAAAAATTAAACAACCTTTATTGTATTACATTTTTGATGAAATTATCTTTCCATTGATATATAATTGTATGGTATTACTCCCAAAACAAGTGGTGTTATGAGCCACCAAACCCCAAAAATACACTGTTTCCAAAAAGTTTTCCACAATTTTGGCCACTACTGTACTTTACCCACGATTTTATATTTGTCTTGTGGGAGCGCAAGCAGTTAGTGAAACTAAAGAGCAGGAAAGAAAACATCTTGTTATTTTTTTACGCGTAGTGTCCGTTATTAAAGTGAATAAATACAAACCCCTCGAACTTACTCTGTTCAATTTATGCACTCTTCCGTACAATTCTATTTCTTTCTCTTTTCTAGAGCCTGTGACGTAAATAAAAAACGGGCTATTTCTCTTGGTCTAACATATTCATGAATGTCTTTAACTCCCCCAGAAAACGAACTATGTTTTGACTAAGTTAATTTTTATTAGTCAATGAGTCTTGTGTACTTGTGAGTGTTAGCTATGTTATCTTTTGAAACAAAACGGACTTTGTAAAATAATATCACAGTACTCAATCTGCTTTGTATAGTCTTCAATTTTCCAATTATGTTTTTACGATATGAAGGTTCCGGACAATTCTGCATTTACGAATCTAACGTTTAATTAATAGATTACAGGTAAATAACTCTCTGTATTAATCATATTGACAAATAAATACTAATCTGCTGATACATTTACTTTTGTTTGTTAAACGAACTGCATAATTAACTTAGTCGATGAGTATAAATAAACAAATAGGAAGTGATGTGTAATTTTTCTTCCTCCTAGGATTACAAGCAGCGTCTCAGAAATAAATACATCCTGTTGCAAAAATCGGAAAGGATAAGGATGGGATATCAACTGCAAGATTTCATTCTTTATTCTGAGTATGACGAAAAACCTTACACTGGCTCGTAAGTACTCTATGATTCTTTCTTCTTTTCTCTCACTAACAAGTAGCATCAAAGGTGAAAATCCTCCAAATACGTGGCGTCCGTAAATATATAAATACATCGCTCTTTCCACGTTCTAGAAACCCATAGCAACCGAAAAATTGTTTTTTAGCAACCGCTGTGGAATTGAACCACAGAACTCTCGATAACTAGCCGAGCGCGTTACATTTACACCACGGTGGCCAACAATCCACGGTACTATGTGTATTTTAAAGTCAGCTTCTGACATCATAAATCCGTAAGATGTGCTCAGCTACTGAGACGTCTCCATCTGGTGGACATTAACGTTACTGGCTATACATATATTATAACAGTTAAATCCAAAGCCAGTGCCGTTAATGTCCACCAGATGGAGACGTCTCAGTAGCTGAGCACATCTTACGGATTTATGATGTCAGAAGCTGACTTAAAAATACACATAGTACCGTGGATTGTTGGCCATCGGGGTGTAAATGTAACGCGCTCGGCTAGTTATCAAGAGTTCTGTGGTTCAATTTCACAGCGGCGGCTGAAAAACAATTTTTCGGTTGCTATGTGTTTCTATAACGTGGAAAGAGCGATGTATTTATATATTTAGCATCAAAGGTTGTTTCCGTTTTTGTTTCATTTGTATTAGTTTAATCACAGCAAAGGTTATTTCACCCAATATTTTATGATTCATTTTGTTAGGCAAACACTGGCCCACGTATTGGAGGATCGGAAATCTATAAACTGCAATGATAATTACTCCAAATGACCTGCCTAAGTTCACCGATTGTGCCGAAAATTATATGTTAGGTAAAATTCCATACTGTACCTATGGTTATGCCCATATGCAAAGTGATGTCACTGCCGTAAGAAAGAGGAGTGCCATTGGTTTTTAGGATTTTCATCTCTACTGTTTTGACACAAGCACAGTTACGCAGCTAACGAACACTTCCTTCTTCGGTCGTAGAGAAATGTTTGATTTTCCAAATTCTCTACGGTGCAAAACAGCGTTCCGAATTTTCATTTTGTTTTCCAGTATCAGGCGGTTTTCCCCACGTTACTTGTTGCAACACGTATTAGACGAAAGGTAGTTGTCACTCTAACAAGTGTAGCTAAAAACTTAGCTGAAGGAACCCCTTTCAAAATAATACTTAAGCAAGAAAAACTACGTTAAAAAACTAAGCTTGTAAAATCTAACAAAAATTCAACATCTGCTGTTATAGCACTTGTTAGCATAGAAACCCATGCAAACAAATTTAATTTTTGGAGGGGATGACTTTTGATTTTGAGTGAAACCCACAAAAACCTTTGCAGTAAAGTTCCCACGTTCTTAAAATTCACTTTATTAGCACTTCTTTGAGGTAATTCTGACTGATAAAAGAGATAATAATAACTTATAAAAGAAATAAAAGTAACTGATAAAAGCGATTAAAGTACATAATTGATAAAAGAGATAAAATGAAATGACAAGAGCTATTAAAGTAACTAATAAAGATGAAAGTAACTGATAAAAGAGATAAAAATAACTGATAAAGGCAATTAAAGTAATTGATAAAAGAGATAAAAGTAACTGATAAAGGCAATTAAAGTAATTGATAAAAGAGATAAAAGTAACTGATAAAAGCTATTAAAGTAACTATAAAAGAGATAAAAGTAACTGTTAAAAGCTACTAAAGTAACTATAAAAGAGATAAAAGTAACTGATAAAAGAGATAAAGTAATTGGTAAAAGAGATAAAAGTAACTGATAAAAGTGATTACAGTAATTGATAAAAGATATAGAGAGTAACTGATAAAAATGATAAATACTGATAAACGGATATAAGTAACTGATGAAAGAGAAGGAAATAAAAGGCAGTTTTTTTGCATCGGGGTTTAATGATCACCATGAGGGCAATAAACAGTCGCTCATTCCTAACTTAGGGTCACTGGTTCCGGAGAGGGGACGGAGACAGCGCCGTATGACAAACACAACACTCACGCCTCATGCGGGACTGGAACCCGGCCCATCTCAGACGTAAACCAGCGCCTCAGACGACTCGGCCACTGTAGTGGTGTGAGGTTTCTCCTCCGTTTTCAATTAATATAGTTCCATAATAAAGTTGATATCATATCCCGGCAAACTGAAATTGAATTGTGCCCTAACAACTCTCTTGTGGGATATGAATGTGCAAACACTATTGCTAAAGAATCTTTTTGTGTTGTTAGAAATTTAAATAATCCTGTCAACCTATTGCGTCAATATCGACATATAAGTTGTTGTCTGTATGACCTGTTGCACACTAAGATAAGGTTTGGAGACACAATTCCTTCGTTTCAACAAAATCAGTTGAAGGGATGCAAGTTTCATTGCGCGTGCACTACATCTTCTATGGCAGTCGTTCTTACCCCAGTGTGTCTATGAGAGGAAATTAAGTGAATGTACGAAGTCTTAGTTGCCAGTCAGGGAGCCCTCTTTTTTTATGAAAGTTTAAAAAACTTAAAGTTTTAATCTGAAACTCTCGCGCAAAGTAAAATTCAGACGCAGCACATGTTTGCAAAACAATTGCATTATTTTATACAGAGCGCGAACGAACAGATCATTAAAACATCAGTAGGAGCAACTGAAAAGGAGTAAGGGAATGTTTCTCAGAATTTGTTCGTTTGTTTGGGGTTCAAGGACCAAAATGAGCAGCTCTACGGGCTATAGGCAGTCGCCCATCCCTAATTTAGGGTCACTAGTTTAAGGGAAGGAACAGCGAACTAGCGCCATACGACCAACGCACTGTCCTTGCCTCATCCGTAACCCCTTGCAGGCTTAAAAAATTTTGAATACGCGTAAGAAAGATTAGGATAAGATAAAGTGATAGTAAAAAATCACACAACAATTTCTAAGAGCGATATTTACCCCTAGAAAACGAAGTGAAAATAATGGTGATTCGGATATATCGAGCAACAACAAAACCTAAGTAAAACAAATCGTCAAACACAAAAAAAATTTGAAAGAGACATTTTCACTTTGGGCTGTGTTTTATGTAAACATCTATCAAAAGTTTTGCAGAGTTCCGTTTGATTGTTCTCAGTTGCATTCGGGATAAAAATCCAGAGCTGCTGTAGATTCTATTTTTTGACGGCAACACGACGTTAATCAAATTATTGAGCCAAAGTAGTTACGAAATCAGATTGAAGTTTTCTTAAGGTACATCTGCAACGTATAACGTTACCTTGATTCTATTGATGACTTGTCCTGTCTTTTTTTTCAAAGGATCCTTCTTTGTGTTTAATGTCGTTCATACCAATGATTTATCCTGTCCTTTGGCACCGTGGAGTCTTGAAGTTTCAGTATTTTAGTGAAAGGTTTCTCAGTTTTTGGAGTGGATCTAATTTAGTACATCAGAGTTTTTAAAACATTACTGTATACACTGAAGAGCAATTGAATTAGAGATACCTGTCTAGTAACGTGTAGCACCACCTTTCGCCCTGATGACGGCGGCGATTCGTCTCGGCATGGATTCGACAAGACACCGGAAGCGTTGGGAAGCCATACGGATCTACGACCCCTGAACAAGCTCCCATAGTTCACGAAGATTTGATCGAGGGAAGGGGGGGGTCAGAGCCTCGAACATCTCTCTCAATGGCATCCCAGATGTGATCGATGTGGTTGAGGTCAGGTGACCTAGCTGGCCAAGGAACCAAGTTCACGTCGTAGGAGTGTTCATCCAACCATTCGGATACAATTCGGGAGCGATGACACGGTGCATTGTCTTGTTGCAGGATGAGGTCCCCAGTGGGATGTTGAAGACGCACAAACGGGAGCAAATGGTCGTCCAGGATATCCCGGTAACGTTGACCTGTGAGGGACGATGTCACACGTACCAGGGGTCCCATTTCAGTCCACGTAAACAGTCCTTAGACGAGAATGCCACCCCCACCCTTGAAGAGTACCCTGCTGGCAAGAAGGATCCATCGCTTCATGTGGTTTGCGCCGTACTCGTATCCTGCCATCCGCATGTACCGACGTGAATCTCGACTCCTCAGTCCAGGCAACATTTTCCCACATGTCTAGGTTCCAGTGGCGATGTTCCTGTGCCCATGCTAATCTTTGCGCCCTGTGATGTGCAGTCAGCAGCGGTACCCTCGTGGGACGATGGCTTCTGTACCCCATAGTGAGGAGATGGTTCTAGATGGTGTGGATGCTTACAAGTTTTTGTGCACCAGCGTTAAATTGCCGAGTGATTTCTTGTACTGTGGCCTGTCTATCCGCTGTTACAATGCGAGCTAGCCGACGATGACCCAGCTCATCCACACGCTGTTGTCCACGGCAGTTGGCCCTTGCAGGGATGGTTTTAGCGGATTCGATGTACTCACGGTGTACCTGTGACACAGTGGCTCGTCAAAATCCCAGTGCCTGCACGACTTCCGAGATTGAGTGACCCATTCGTCGGGCCCCGACAATTTCACCACGATCAAATGCACTTAGATCCTTCGTCTTACCCATACTGCGTCCGACTCTTACTGATTCCCGTCGCATCACTCCTTATATTGTCGGATCGCTGCTTACGTCATGTCGTTCCCGTTTACATGGCCGCCCACAGATTGTGAGAACTCGGAGAGAGGGTGCCTCTCTCCGAATTCTCACAATCTGTCCTTTATAAAAGTCCGATAAATCCTTCCGTTTACACATCGCGCTCCAAAGTTTACTACCTACAGCTCCACTAGTACCTTATACAGTATATGCTACGTCCGTTGACTAATCGCCCCTTCTAGGAAATCACGTGGTCAATGGGCCACTTACACTTTTGATAGGGGTGGTCATGCTCCAGTTACCACTCGATGTACTACATTTGTCACATCAGCGTTTTGTTGTGCACATGGATTTTAAAATCAATTTAGATTTTCCTGGCACACTAGCACAATACTTTACCTTATCAACACTCATATTTTCACAATGAATCATGTAAAAGATATTGATCGTTTTTCGAAAAAAAATAAAAATTGTTATTCTAATATATAGCGTTCTTACATTTCTCATTGGTTAAAATTTATTATCATATCTTATGGCAAGTTGTTTATTTCAGTATTTTATTTTTCAGGATTACTCAGTTTTATGACTACGAGTATACCAACTGCTTTACTTTTAATGCTCTGTGGGCAGAAGGCGAATCGAAGATTGAAGATGCCACGGTATTCAACCCAGTCTCGGGAAAATCGTCAGGTGGGAAAATTTCTTATTTTTAGGAAAATGATGTTTCCATAACGTATAGATAATTTATTATTTTTTCTGACATGCTTCAGATAAGACGTTTGTTGAATTATTTAGTGTTTGGAATTCAATTTAAAAACAGGTTTCCAAAGTTTTTTCTCGTATTTCTCTATCTAAGTAACAGAAATCTTTTAAGCAGTTTAATTCATCTGCATCCTTCTCCGTCACGTCTTCGATTTTTCCATTTGTTTCAATTCTTCAGCATCAGAAGGCGACATGAGTACGTGAAAAGTCTGTCCTTGCTACCAAAGATAACTAAAGACTGTACTTCATTAGTAGAAGATGCTTTTTGTTTTAAAAAGGTATCTGTTCTCAGAAGTCAGGAACGATATTAATCGCGGCAAAACTTGAGGAACAGTAGGCTCTTTTACCAAGCTATGGCATTTTAATTTATCTATGAGAGCGGTGCACCTGGTCTGCATCAAAATGATGAAAACAATGTTCAGCACTCTAGATAATAAAAACAATGTTCAATATGATGAAAACAATGTTTTACACACTAGATGATGAAAACAATGTTCAACACTCTAGATGATGAAAACAATGTTCAACACTCTAGATGATGAAAACAATGTTCAAAATGATGAAAACAACGTTCAACACTCTAGATGATGAAAACAATGTTCAAAATGATGAAAACAACGTTCAACACTCTAGATGATGAAAGCAATGTTCAACGCTCTAGATGATGAAAACAATGTTCAAAATGATGAAAACAATGTTCAACACTCTAGATGATGAAAACAATGTTCAACACTCTAGATGATGAAAAACAATGTTCAAAAGATGATGAAAACAATGTTCAACACTCTATATGATGAAAACAATGTTCAACACTATTTATGATTAAAACAATGTTCAAAATGATGAAAACAATGTTTTACACACTAGATGATGAAAACAATGTTCAACACTCTAGATGATGAAAAACAATGTTCAAAATGATGAAAACAATGTTTTACACACTAGATGATGAAAACAATGTTCAACACTCTAGATGATGAAAAACAATGTTCAACACTCTAGATGATGAAAACAATGTTCAACACTATTTATGATTAAAACAATGTTCAACACTCTTTATGATTAAAACAATGTTCAACACTCTATATGATGAAAACAATGTTCAACACTCTAGATGATGAAAACAATGTTCAAAATGATGAAAACAATGTTCAAGACTCTAGATGATGAAAACAATGTTCAAAATGATGAAAATAATGTTCAAAATGATGAAAACAATGTTCAACACTCTAGATGATGAAAATAATGTTCAAAATGATGAAAACAATGTTCAAGACTCTAGATGATGAAAACAATGTTCAACACTATTTATGATGAAAATAATGTTCAAAATGATGAAAACAATGTTCAAAATGATGAAAATAATGTTCAACACTCTAGATGATGAAAAACAATGTTCAAAATGATGAAAACAATGTTTAAAATGATGAAAACAATGTTCAACACTCTAGATGATGAAAAACAATGTTCAACACTCTAGATGATGAAAACAATGTTCAACACTATTTATGATTAAAACAATGTTCAACACTCTATATGATGAAAACAATGTTCAACACTCTTTATGATTAAAACAATGTTCAACACTCTATATGATGAAAACAATGTTCAACACTCTAGATGATGAAAACAATGTTCAACACTCTAGATGATGAAAACAATGTTCAAAATGATGAAAACAATGTTCAAAATGATGAAAACAATGTTCAAGACTCTAGATGATGAAAACAATGTTCAAAATGATGAAAATAATGTTCAAAATGATGAAAATAATGTTCAAAATGATGAAAACAATGTTCAATACTCTAGAAGTCGCTGTGCACTGTGTGGGAGGTGGAGGTTTCTGACGGGTATTTTAATCCAGGTCCTGCCAGCCATCTAGTCTGCGGTTTTTCCGGGGTTTTCCCCAGACTTCTCGTATTGGAAGACGCGAATGCGTTGATGGTTCCCGCTGAAGTCGGTCCCGGACGCACTTTGTCCTTGGAACCCTCTTTCCGAGAATGATTGGGTTTACCAGATGAGGGACGATGCGCTGGTAGTAAAAAAAAGATGGACGATTGAAATGTGATGCCTCATGTCACTAGACACCTACGGGACTCTTTCCCATGGTTGTTCCTGTTAATGATGATGATGATGATGATGATGATGATATAAACATCATTAAACATGTGTGCGAAAAGAAACACTATCTTAAGATTTGTTACCTCTGTACATTCGTGATACCGATTGAACTGGCAAACCTGTTGTGCATGGTGAATTAATGAAAAACTTCAAAGCTATGTACAAACACTATTAAATGACTTGAGATTGAAGATACCATCTTGAGTAGTTTATCATCAATTTTGTTACTATCACCTAATTCTTAAAAAATATTTTTGCATGACATCTGTACATGAAATTTAAGTCTCGATTACTTAAACTGTCACGATCAATATCAAAGCTGAAACATCTGCGAACCCGAAATACTATGTTGAATTTTGCTAGTGCTGCAGGATTTACCAAAGTAACGGAAACAGCGACTGCGACTGGAGTCCACACAATGCTCCATATAAAAATCACAGGGATGACATCACTACGATATGAGGTATAGGGGTGTAATAAGACGACGGCTATCACGTAGCAGTGGTAGAGTCGAAAGTGAAACAGCTGTTGTGGAGTAATTGTCTACGTCAAATCTCAGTGATCTCAAAAATGATATGATCATTGGTTCTGATCTAGCAGGAGCTACACTAATCAGAGTGATATAAATAGTAAAGTCTAAGCTGATGACTCTACCTGCACCGTCAAAATGCGGACTTCGCAGGGATATGCGGAACTCTCTCGAAAAGATAGAAGTGAATGCGTTGCGAGAGCAATCCAACCAAGATCTGGCTGTCCTTCACCCGGACAGGGTCGGTCCAGAGACCAGCAGAGATCAGCTGCCCCCATGGGACCTACACTTCCCGCCCCTTTACCATAGCTCGTATGTGGGGCATGCTAATGGGCAGGACTCTTAATTTTGCGTCTGGCTGAGATATTTATTTGCCAGCGCGAATGTGTGTGGGGCCTAAGCTCTTTATTGATTCCTGGCTAAAGTACAAACACGCATATATGCACTGGGGGTCCCGTGCAATGGGGAAAAACTCCTTTATTTTCACGAGCTCCCTCACAGAGATAAATGAAAATTATTTACAAAGTATTTACACCGCAGCACTTGAGCCGGAAATGACTTAGGCTAGGTCGCTTTTACACCTCTTCACACCTTCTGTCTTCTATCTTCATCCATCTTGCATGATTTCATCCTGCCTCAAAGTTCCTGTCGCGCCTTGGGGAGCGCGAGCGGAATCGAGAAGTCCTTCTTCTTCCTCAGGCATGGGGCGAAGACATTTCTCCTACCTGAAAGAGACACACAATCTAGAATTATGTGTGCGACATCCGCGGGTCTGGGCACCGCAATTGCATACACGTTCCCTTACTAAAAAACGGCGTAAGTACTCTGGCGATGCGCTATGGCCGGTGAGTACCTGGTTTAGGATCCCACCACTCTCGATACGCCTAATTGAGACTCGGGGAAAGATACGGTGTATCCTTTTATCTGTATCCCTCGCCCCATCTATGTTGCCACTCCACCATCTATATTGCCACTCCCCAATCTATGTTGCCACTCTCCCATCGTGGCTTTTTTCAGCTGTGTCCGCACACTTTGCAACGGCGTTCGCAGCTGAAATTCTACTGCCCCTTTCCCAGCCGCATCCTTCGCTAGCTGGTCCGCACGCTCGTTTCCCGTGGTTCCGACATAGCTTCGGATCCAGTGGAAAGATACCACCGTGTTGCCTGCATACCCTAGCTGAGAACGGATTTCTCTGACAAGTGGAGTCTTACTCCTGACCTGACCAAGCGCTTTTAAGGCCGCTTGGCTGTCTGAGAAAATTCTTACTTCACTTTCGTTGGGCCTGAGCAAAGCCCATTGCAACTCTTCTCTAATCGCCAGCAGCTCTGCTTAGAAGACAGAAGAGTTGGGCGATAGTTTCAACTGCTCCGCGAAAGTCTCGTTGCCATCCGAGAATTCGCAGAACCCTGCGCCTACACATCCACCTATCTCAGAGCCCTCCATAAACAGCTCGCTCCCTTTCCCCATGGAGAGAGCTTTGTCCCATGTGGGACAAAGTTCATTGGCCGGGTGGCAGGCCCAGTCAATTTTCATGAGTTCTACATAGGACGAACGGAATTGGTGTCCTAGCAGATTCGCATTTTTACCAAAGCGGGGGTCTGCATCGCAGCTTCCCTCGCCACCAGTAAGTCCGCCGGTTTACACCCTGCAAGCACTTGTAGCGTTGCTGTGCAGGTCGTGCGAAAACACCTCGTGATGTCCAGCAGCGCTCTGAGCTGAACCTGGTTAAGTCCATTGCGCATACATACGGTGTCCGACCACCTAGCAGAACACGCATAAGTAAGGATAAGGAGTAAGGAGGGAAATGGCTAAAGATATGGGTCTGGATACATGGTGAAGCTGATCTCGCTCTACCCCACGCTTATAGAGCACTTTTTTGGCTGGCCCAGTCAACCGCATTCCATTAATTCTGTTAATCTCAGCTTTAATCTCGTCCGCATCCCACACATGTGTGTGGTGTCTTTATGTGACACGGTTAGGGTCCTCTGGTTCTCATAAACACGTCATTAACCGGTAATCGCTTTGTTGCTCTTCTGAGAACCATTTGCAGCCCTTCATGGGCTTCATATACCCCAAAAGCGACGAAATTTCCCTGGCGGGCAATGCACCATGCCAACGGACCCAAGTTGTCCAAAATTGGTTCGAGGAGGATTTTGATAGTTCCGACGGATGGTGTGGCCACCACGTTCGTCCGACATGAACCCAATGGAGCACTTATGGGACGTGGTGGAAAAGTCCATTCGCACCCAAATTTCTGAACCTCTAAACACCAGCAAACTGTGGGCTGCTGTTCAGACGACATGGCTCAACATCTCTCCAGAAATCTTCTGGCCACTTCTGGAATCGATGCCACGTCGAGTTGCTGTATTTCGCCGGGCTAGAGGAGGTCCTACACGATACTACGTACGTATCACATGACTTTTAGCACTTCACTGTATATGCATGAGTTTAACGTATGTAAAGGTATCTCTTTCCAGAAAATGCATATTTTCTGGGAAGAGATCCCTTCACAAGTTGATCATAATCGAGATGTAATCATTTATATCCTGCCCTACAATTAATATCCGGACACCCTTCTATCCATAATGAATTAGATCCTACGCAAGCACCGCGTCACAGACACCGCTACAAATGTGCTTGTAGGGTTGTAATGAGATAATGGCACCACTGTGAATGCAAGATGCCTCTATCAACAGAGTTAACTTACATCCAGCGCAAATTGATGATAGGATGCCAAATAATCAATCGCTCCGTACTTGACGTTTCAGCGGCATTGAAGATCCCAAGATAGACTGTTGGTGGTGCGATTTGTAAACAGAAGCAGCTGTTAAGAACGCAAATCAACATTGTCTCAAAACATCCAAACAGTGTATGAGGCTATTGAGAATGATGTTACCACCAGTACAATACAGAGAACACGGCACGACAGGTAGAGCAGCTATATGCACCGCGCTGATCACTTCGACTAATGTCACACACCGATCAGCGTGATGTAAAGAATATCGATCTTGGAAAAAAGATCGATAGAAAACTGTAGTTTGCACTGACGAGTCACGATACACAGTCTACTAGTCTGATGGTCGTTATTGGGTGTGACACATGTTGGAAGAAAAATACTTTCTGGACTGTATCGTCCATGCAATGAAGCTTGGTGGTGGCAGTGTGATGGTACGGAGCTGACATTAGTCGGTTGAGACAAACAAGTAAATGATGAGCTCTACCTAGACTGTGACGTAGCTACCTCAGAGGGGATACATATGCCAAAAACCGTAAGTTGCAGCGATAAGTCTTGCCGCCTTAGTTAAATCTCTTGAACAGCCACTCCGGAGTAGTAAGATGTATTCCACCACCGTTAAAAAAGGTTCGTTCGCTGTAAGACATCCCAGACAATTATGCCTCACCAACATTGTGGCAGTACTATGAGGAAGGCTCATACCACTTTCAGCAGAACAACTCACAATGCCGTACTGCTACCATTGTTATAGGTTGATTTGAAGACATGGTCGTCAAAACGTTGTACTGGCCATCCCAGAGTTCTGACCTGAACACCATAGAGCATCTCTGGGACACATTGGATCGTCGGTGTAAATGATTGGCATCAAACTTTTCATTTTAGGATAAAGTTTCGAAAGATTTTTTTTTTGACCGGTCAGATATGAGCATAGCATTGATTATGGAGTTTCTCTTGTTACAGTATTTCCCAGTGAAATGAGAGTAACGTAGAAAGTAGATGAGAAAAAGAAAGATATATGATATAGAAAGTATATCAATGAGATATCTCATTTTCTTTGAATTCCTATTAGGTATCACAATAAGTGGAATCTTCTGAGTTATAGCGTTGCAATAAAAGAGCGCAGTTAAGTGCGCTGAATGCGGGGTACTTGTACAAGAGGCCTCACACAAGGAGCAAAAATAGAGTGAAGATGATTATTTTTTACAAGGAAACAGTTTTGCTGTGTCTGTTTTCGTCAGTCACGTGATTCTATTTGTTTTTGTCGATCAAATCATCACCATAAAAAGCTTAGTTAGTTCACAACATGGCAAAATAAGAAGAGGAATCTAAGCCAAGGGGAAAATTACACTTTACTTTGTTCGAAAACCTTTAGAATTATTTTAAAATTTCCAAAGTAAAATGTGCTTTACAAAACAAAAAATTCACTCATTTCATCAATGAGGACCAGGAATTTTCCTCATTGGAAGTGTTCGCCGATTATTTAAGAAGAAAGTTTGGATATATCACTTTCGATTCATCAGCATAACCGAGCACAGAATCATGTACGTATTTTACTTACAGAAACTATAGCAGTGGAAATTCGATGGTTAACTCAATTGATAATTACTGATCAATTCAAACAGAATAATCGAAATTAAATTTCTTTAAAGCGTTGATTTGTACATTCTTATCGAAATCGTAGCGGTATTGTTAGTTATCGGACATGTAAAACTTGATAGCACTGATAGAAATCACTCCATAAGAATATTAAACATCAAAATCTTAACCTTTCAATTTTTTACCAGAGGTTAAGCGAAAGTTGTGCGTCAGAAACGCCATTAGACGATGCCATGGAGTTTATTTATCCTGAAAGAGTATATACAGTGAAAAAACAAATATCATTTAAAATATTCAGATTTAAATTTTTGTTTTACTTGATGTAAAATTTCAAATTTAAGATTGAAGCCCATAATTCTTGTAACTTTTAGAACTGCTGGTGTGCCTGAACATGGATATATCGAACTACAGTCCAATGACCAGCACAGTGAGGACCAGAGTCTCCATACATGCTACAGATACAGTTCCTAATCCTTTGTACGATGGTATTAGCATTCAGCCAGGAAATTATTATTCCTATGGAATTAAAAAGGTAATATGATTTCAAATCAAAACACGTAATTCTATTTGTTATATACAAATGCAGAGATGTTAATCTTAAAATGCCAACATCGATTGATTCTCTTTTAGTTTATAAGCTCTGCTGCGTTTACTTTCAAGATCCTTATGATGTGCACACGGATTTTTAAAATAAAATTAGCAAGCATGAAAGTCGGAATAAATTTTGGGTACGGTACCAACAGGACTGAAATTTACAGCATTATTTTTCACTAGTTAAACTTGTATTTTGTTAACATTATACTCGGCCCGAAGTTGAACAGCTCAACAAAGGACTGGTATTTACGAAAACTTGACGGAACACCACAAGAATGATGAGACATAACGCAAAGCTTGTAGTCTTCAAAAAATTTTTTTATTGGAGGTTTAATGACCACTGTGAGCAACTCAATGGGCTATAAGCAGTCGCTCGTCCCTAATTTAGGGTCACTGGTTCCAGGGAAGGGATAGAGACCGTGCCGTAAGACAAGCACAAAATCCATGCCTCACCGGGATTCGAACCCGGACCCCTTCCGGACGAATGATCAGAAGCCACTGCGCCACCGGGTGGCTTTAAAATATTATGAAACTCGTTTTCATTTCTGGTAGCACCTTGTTTACGCTTTCCAACCGTAGGTTGAAGAAGCGGACAGACGTCTGTCTGCCTGTCTGTCCGCACGATAACTCGCGTAAAAATGACTCGATTTCGATGAAATTTTAGTATGTGGTAGGGGATCACCGGGGGACGAACTCTATCGAAAATGGAAGAAATGGGGTCAAAGGTCGGGACATAGGAGAGGGATCCATTCCATTGCCCTTATGCGTCATAACTTGCGTAAAAATGGTTCGATTTCGACAAAACGTCATAATGTTGTTCCAGAGGTACACTGAACCAATTCTGTTGAATATCATCGAAATGTGATTACAGGTCAGGGAACAGGAGTGATATTTATCCCGCAGCCATTATCCTTATAACTTGAATAAAAATGCGTCTATTGTTACAAAACTTCAGTATGTTGTACCGGAGGTATACTGAACCGATTCTGTTTAAAATCAGTGAAATTGGGTATAAGGGCAGGGCACAGGAGTGAGATTTATTCCACAGCCATTATCCTCATAACTTGAGCAATAACTTGAGTAATAACTTGAGTAATGATTTCTGCATGTTGGAAAGCGTACAGTAATCAGTGCATTGCATGATTTTACTAACTTGTTTTGAGACCCAGACGTCATAACGTGATATACACATACATGCCACTGAATTAAAAGCGTTTACTCAGTACAGGATTGGACCTCCTTTAACCAGAATTACAAGCACATATGCAGTTTAGCATAGATTCCACAAGGTGGAGTGCATCTACGTCTACAACATACCAGGCGTTCACCTGAGAGTCCTTTAACTGGTACATATTTGACGGAAGAGGAGCTTTGTTCCCGAATCTGTTTTTTCAACATGCCACATACATTCTCAATTGGGTTCAGATACAGGATTTGCGGTGGCCACGTAAGATGACGGGAGTCTCTATCATGCTCAATGATCCACTACAGAACACATCTTGCGCGTTGGGCAGAAGCATTGTCGTCCATGATACAGCCGTCAACTGCTGGATAAAAAGTCAACATTGCAGGATAGACTTGATGGGCAGTAATGTTTAGATAATCCTTGGAGAACACCCAACCTTCCATCAGTATTAAGGGACCCGTTCTGTACCAACACAAAGGGCCCCACTCAATGACACCATCTCCAGAACCCTGAGTTGGGTTCACAAGGCAAGCTGGGTCCATTGCCTCACAGGGCTTCAGCCAAACTTTCCGCCTACTGTCGGTACAGATGAAGACGAACAGCAACTCACCGAACCAAATGACCTTTTTACCAATTTTCCAGTGTTCAGTTACGGTGTTCCTGACACCACTGTAGACGAACTGCACGGTTCTTCAGAGAAGTGAGTGCTTTCCTTATAGCATTCGACTGCAAATACCGGTTCTCTGCAAATCCTTGAGCACACTTCGCTGAGATATGGGTCAAGAAAAGCCTTCATTGAATGTTTCGGTCAATTGCTGCACACAGGAAGTCCTATTTATCCGTTCAAGCCCTCTCAGACGACGGTGATCTCGTCCTCGACAGTTCGTCACAGTTATACCTCTTAGAAAAGGAATGTGGGTTATTTTTCCACTGATTAAAGACCCAGGATATCTTACCTTTTGAGAAACCAGTCAGTTTTCAAAATCGTCGCAGCCGACAGACGGACACGCACAATAAGCTCTATCGAACTCCTAGAGATAGTTTGTTTTTCCGATTATGATCAACACTAGTGACAATTACTGACAAGCATCAGTCTTAAATAGATGCCTAGGTCACGTGGTGACGCACGTGTCCACGTGTTTTGCGTATACGCTGCGTAAGTGACATTTACGTACATCTGCATAAAGGTTTCTAATTCAGTGGCCGTGTGTGTGTATAATGAGATTGTTCCTTGTTGTCCCACTCATAGTTATAGTAGTTGATAAAAGGCTTTATTAGTAGGAAATTAGTTCTACTTCATTCAAAGGCAAGAATAGCATATAATCAATAACATCGCTTGAAAGCATTTGCAAAATGGTGGTCCGCTGAATTTTCAGAAAATATTTTCCTAAGGAGTCTTTACTGCTTTAAAAACTGTTCCCATTTCCTTCAGCATAAATGGATATATGACATGGTCTTGAAACAAAAACAGAAAAATTGAATGAGGAATATTTGAACTATTCCTCGCTGATTTTCCGAAATCATACAAAGATTCATAATGCATGTGTTACACTGTTAAAAAAATCTGAATAATGATTGGTATGAGTTTCACAGTTTTCAAATGCCGTTAAAACATCATTGTACATTTCGATCTGAAAAAAATAGTATAATACTGCAGTATGTTTTTCCTTTGTTGAAGGTTTAACGACCAGCTTTAAGCAGTCGCCCATCCCTAATTGAGGGCCACTGGTTCCAGGAGAGGGAAAGAACCAGTGCCGTAAGGCAAACACAACATCCATGCCTCACCGGGATTCGAACCTGTACCCATCTCCGACGAATGGTCAGAAGCCAGAGTTTAGACCACTGGAGCAGCACTTCAGTGTAAAAATATCAGTGTGCATGTGTGTGTGTGTGTGTGCATCAGGTGCGTACACGCGTTTATTAGTTTATTGCGTACATGGCTGTGAGAAAGGGAAAAAGAACTCTTTAAGCCGAAGAAAGATGCATAGGCTACTGTAATGTGTCTTAAAATTCCTCCATAACACAAACGCGCACACACGCACATTTAAAATAGGCTACTGTCTCACTGCTTCTTCAAACCACCGAAGCATTTGTGGTCGGTGTCCCACTAATATTTTCCATACCAAGAAAATATTTATTGGATCTATGATTAATTCTTCAGATAAAATAAAGCAGCAACACATGGCTCATGTTCGATACCAGAGGAAATATTTATTGTGTGTACTTCAGAACATAGAAAGTTTAATGGCGTATCTCAACAAATGCCAAAAATTCGGAAGGATTCTCTCTGTGTGATCTGGGCCATACATATCCTTTCGTTTAATCCTACAGAATTTATAAAGAATGGAGTGGATGCCATACCTGTTTCTTTTACAAATACTGTTACTGCTTTCATTTAGAATGAGGAATGATTCATTTCCACAAGCTTACAAAGGGCCACCCTTTTCCGCCGACCATATAATATTTTCTGCAGCTATCCAAAGATCTCCATTTCCGCTTACTATGGAATATTTCCACCGATGACCTACAATGTTCCTTTGTGCTGAACGGGGAAATACTGTATGCTTGTCATGGATTCCTTATCTGTGATGTTAGAATATTCAGTGCTGATCACAATGAATATTTCTTGACCCTGGCCATTAAACTGAACTTCTCAAACAAATTTAAGTACATTAGAATTAGAATCCCAGGTGTGTTTATGTAAAATGTTGTCTGGTCAGAATAACAGCTGGAAGAGTACGAAACTAAACGGTACGCAAATTCCCGTTTCCACAACGCTGTCACTTACGCTCAGGCTCAAGAAAGATGAACTAAAGGTAATTAGACTTTGAAGCGGTTCACGTGATAATAAATGTTGTTGGACAATAGTTGTTTTACTATATACACCGATCCGCCATTACATTATGACCACCCACAGCGCCTGGAGACCGAACGGTGGCTCAGGTAGAGCAGTTTATATACAACCCAAAGACCGGCTTTTGGTTAGTAGAGTGTTCAGAATCAGAATGGGGAAAGCTGCCGATTTATCGGAGTTTGATAAAGGGCAAATTGGGATGTCACGGCGCCTTGGAACTACGATCTAGGAAACGGCGCGGCTTGTGGGTTGTTCACGTGCTGCTGTAGTGAGTACGTATCAAAAGTGGTGCACAGATGGACAAACGATAAACCGTGGTATGTCCGCGCGTCTTCGGCAGCTCATTGATACCAGAGGGGAGCGGAGACTGCCGCGCATTGTTCACAGCTACCGCATGGCAAAAGTGCGACAAATCACCCGTAGCAACAACAGTGGAGATCAGGGAAATGCGTCACAGCATATGATCATCGCAGCCATCTGCGCATGAGCCTGCGTAACCGAAGACCCAGCCGGGTCCCGATGCTTACCGTACGTCATCGCCAACAACGCATGAAATGGGTCCAAGATCATCGAGATTGGACAGTGGATGATTGAAAGAAAGTGGCCTGGTCTGACGAATCAGGGTTCATGGTGCATCACGTAGACGGCCGAGCGCGGATACGCCGATTACCAACGGAGGCTATTGCCCCTGGATGCACTGTTGGGCGGAAACAAGCCGGCGGCGGCGGTGTTATGCTGTGGGCGATGTTTTCTTGGTAAACGTTAGGCCCAATTGTCCCAATATCACAATCACTGACAGCTGTTGGGTATCTGAACATCGTTGTGGGCCAAGTTCACCCATTCATGGCAACTGTGTTCCCTGCTGGTGATGGCCATTAGCAACAGGATTATGCGTCATGCCACACTACCAGGATATTCAAGGAGTGGTTCGAGGAACATGCTGGTGGCTTTCTGTTAATGTCCTGGCCTCCAAATTCACCTGACATGAACCCAATCGAAAACATTCGTGGTTCAACTTGGAAAAGCGGGTTCGAACTAAATCATAACCACCCCGAAATGTACGGAAACTGGAGGACCTGCTGTTGACAATATGGTACCAGATACCCCAGGATACCTATCGCAACCTCATCGAATCGATGACTCGCCGTGTGGTCGCTATTTTGCGGACTAAATGAGATCTTACAGCTTATTAGGTAGGTGGTCATAATGTGACGGCTCATCCGTGTATATGTTTATGATTCAAACCAATACCCCTACATGAACTTGATTGTAAAGCACTATTCTGATTACAGGCTAAAGCTTAAACCTGTCGAAGTAACTTGCTTCATTGTTCAGTTTACTGAATTACCTTAGTTGAATCCCGGACAGCTTCACTTCCCTGTAGCTGATATTTAAATAACATGAATCAACTAAGTACTAGAAACCATAACGGCGAAAAAAATGTCAAGAAAATTTTACCTACAAGGTCAAGTCTTTTATTTCACGTTCGTCAAGAAGGAGTTGTAAGGCAAACAATCTGCTGAATCGAATAGTAAGTAACAAAACAGTTGAAACACGAAGTATATAAAACTAAAATAACTATGGGTTTATTGGCGTACTGAATCAAATGTACATTTTACCAAGCTTTCTGCCATCAACGAATGGCTTCCTCAAGGCTAACACTATAGAACAACCACAAATACACGTAGTTTTGTCGCAAAACATATGCAACAATACACTATCCTCTCTCTTTCTCAGCAACACACAAAACTGAGTTAGCTTGATACTTTTCAAGAGCTATTCACAACAATTTACAATGTCGTGCTGCAAAATAGCATAAATGTAATATATAGTCAACGTTCGACAAAAAAATAAGCTACTACACAACTCAGAGGGAATTCTTGAATACTTCAGATAAAATAAAATCTCTCTTGCAAAACAAATCGTCTTTCGGCTAGAAATGAAATCGTCTTTCTGCTTCAAGTGAAATCGTCTTTCTAAGCTGAAACTGTTCTCATTAGTTTATCATATGTCGTTACACTTTGACTGGTTGTTAGGTTGCCAAAAAGATTTTCATCGAGAGAGAAAATGCAGCGTTCAGGTTTAAAAACGCTTAATGAGAATAAGCCAAAATTTACCTAAGAAGACGGGAACTAAAAAGGAAGGTTAATTGAGAGTATACATCACAGGGATCTTTCTTAATAGTGCTCGTTTATAGGCGTCACTTTCGGATTGTGAACTGTGTACAGATGGGATCTGGCAGCAGGAGAATGCGATACGACATTCAATGCACTTCTGCCCGTCTTTGACCTCAGAATATTTATTTACTGATTTATATATACACCTCAAGATAGTACGTAATGGAATTACAGAGCTGGAATAATTGCTGAATTTGACAAAATGTGGCACTATGCATACAGTCAAGGAAAAATATTCATTCCTTCCACTTCAGTACATGTATGCACTTGTGATATCTAGGGTTCTTATCCGAAAAGCGATTTTTAATCGCAGATTTCCCATTAGCGGACCCCAAACGTCCATTCTTCTCTGAAACTCTTGCTGCTGAAAACCCCGCAAAATGGCACATGCTAAGTCAAGAATATTCCTTCCAGCTGACGTTAGGACATCCCTAGTAATATATTCCAGAGTACTCTTTCCATGCAACAGCAAATTGTTATAGCGTTTATTTAATATTTAGGGAAAGATTACATAAACCTGCTATCAAAAGCTATGCCCTTTTATGTTGGATACTGCATGTATTTATTTTTTAATTTTTAATCACATCCTTTTTTTTTCGATTTCTGGAGTTTACTTCGTAATTGCAGTTTCTTGATTTTTAATCGTATCACTGACAATATTCACCAATTGCTTGTGACAGTACATATGTGTGTGTGTAGATGCATTTTTTTATCCCAAAAACTACTTAAAGAACTTATTTAATTTTCATTTTTATTTGCCTTCCTCAGGAAATTGTGTATCTTTTGGAGAAACCGTATCAAACAAATTGTAGAAACTACAGCCAAGAAAAGGAGACCAGAACTGGAGGAAAAATGAGCCAAGAGGTAAAGTTGTCCCTTTTCACTTAAGCAACTTTATTTCCGAGAAAAGGAGACCAGAACTGGAGAGGAAAATGAGCCAAGAGGTAAAGTTGTCCCTTTTCACTTAAGCAACTTTATTTCCGAGAAAAGGAGACCAGAACTGGAGGGAAAATGAGCCAAGAGGTAAAGTTGTCCCTTTTCACTTAAGCAACTTTATTTCCGAGAAAAGGAGACCAGAACTGGAGGGAAAATGAGCCAAGAGGTAAAGTTGTCCCTTTTCACTTAAGCAACTTTATTTCCGAGAAAAGGAGACCAGAACTGGAGGGAAAATGAGCCAAGAGGTAAAGTTGTCCCTTTTCACTTAAGCAACTTTATTTCCGAGAAAAGGAGACCAGAACTGGAGGGAAAATGAGCCAAGAGGTAAAGTTGTCCCTTTTCACTTAAGCAACTTTATTTCCGAGAAAAGGAGACCAGAACTGGAGGGAAAATGAGCCAAGAGGTAAAGTTGTCCCTTTTCACTTAAGCAACTTTATTTCCGAGAAAAGGAGACCAGAACTGGAGGAAAAATGAGCCAAGAGGTAAAGTTGTCCCTTTTCACTTAAGCAACTTTATTTCCGATTGTGTCGAAGCGTGTTATGACCATGATCAGTTAGTTGCCTGATAGCATTTTTCCATAACGGCAGATAAAGTTGTCCGAAAGAAAATCACGTACAAAACAACTTTATTTCCGAGAAAAGGAGACCCATAGGGCAGGGAAAATGAGCCTAAGCGCTGGCTAAAGGTACTGGCTCCCTCTTTCACTTAAGCAACTTTATTTCCCTGAGAACCAGTGAGACCCTAGAACTGGGACAGGAAAAATGTTTACAGCCCATCGAGGTAAAGTTGTCCCTTTTCACTTAAGCAACTTTATTTTCAGAAAGAAAATTAAGACCAGGAACTGAAGAGAAACATGAGCCAAGAGTGTAAAGTGTGTCCCTTTTCACTTAAGCAACTTTATTTCCGAGATTTAAAGGAGACCAGAACTGGAGGGAACACATGAGCCAAGAGATATCGCAAATAATTTGTCCCTTATACCATACACTTTATAGCATCATTCCTTCATCATCTATTTTCGAGAAAACGTGAGACCAGAACTGAAGAAAATGAGTGAGCTGAAAGTATGTCCCTTTTACACTGGCGGGAAAAACTTTATTTCGAGAAAAGGAGACCAGAACTAGTTGTAGAGGAAAATCATCCAATGGCGGCAATACATTTGTACAGGTAACATATTTAATCGACTTAAGGTTTCGAGAAAAGATCACAGCTTAACTGGAGGGAAAATGAGCCAAGAGGTGAAAGTTGTCCCTTGTTCACTGTAACCGCAACTGTTGAATTGCCGAGAAAGGAGACGCAGAACTGGAGGAAAAATGAGCCAAGAGGCTGAATGTCAGTTTGTGTGATGGAGTTCTATGCCTGTTGCAACTTTATTTCCGAGATACAAGGAGACCAGATGCTGGTTGGGAAAATGACGCTGGAGTTGTCGTCCAAAGTTCTCCATTTGCTCACTGGTGAAGCAACTTTAATCTAGAGGCCCAGGCAACATGTCGAGACTCTGTAGAACATGGAGGGAAAATGAGCGGTATGCGGGTAAAGCGTTGTCCTGTTCACTTAAGCAATGCTGTTATGAATTCCGAGCACAACAGGTTGAATCACCAGAACCGACGTACAACTTTGCTGTCAGCCAAGAGGATAACAACGAGAGTGCTCCCTTTGTCACTTAAGCAACTTTATTTCGGAGACCATAACCCAGGTGTAGACCAGTGTCTCGGCCGCAGACAGGTTGGTTGCCAGGCGCTCACCTGGCTTCCTTCTAACAAACACATGGTCATCACTGGCACCCAGGCAGAACCGGCTTTATTTCATCGAGAAAAGGAGACACAACTGGAGGGAAAATGAGCCTCCAATGAGGTAAAGTTGTCCCTTTTCGTCGCTAAACGGCAACTTTATTAAGTGCGGAATGCACGCTACAGGAGCGTCTGACTCGGAGCTGTCCTTCAAAAATGAGCCAAGATTTGATAACAGTTGTCCCTTGTGTCACTTAAGGCGGCAACTGCAGCTCGAATTTCCGCAGAAAAGGAGTACCATGCACCACTGGAGGGAAAATGAGCCGTACACGGGTAAAGTCTGTCCCTCTCAGTAGTGCCACGTGGCCGGCCGGAACCCGGTCTTATTTCCGAGGGAGTACCTCCCCTTGACTACCGCTGGAGGGAAACAATCATGCAAAGAGGTAAACATTGTCTGCCAAGTCGTTCACTTAAGCAACTTTATTTCCGAGAAAAGGAGACCACCTTCTCGTAGCCCTATTACACGAGCTCGTTCAAGACTCCGTGAAGTTGATAATACCTTCTTCGTCTTCTTAAGAAGCTTTATTCTTGACTAACATCAAGGACACTCCGTCGAACAGGAGGGAAAATGACGCTCAAGAGAACGTTGTCAGCGCGTATTTACATCTTAAGCAACTTTATGTTCCGAGAAAAGGAGCGCTACTAGCGCCACACGTATGCGCCGAGCACGAAATGAGCCATAGAGGTCATCTTAGAGTTGTCCCTTTTCACTTAAGCAACTTTATTATCCGAGAAAAGGAGACCAGAACTGTTGGGATTTTTTTTCCGTCAGTGTAGATAACGCAACAGATAAATGTAAAATGTCCTCTATTGGTACTTAAGCAACTTTAAATTCTCCGAATGAAAAGGCGTGAACTAAGGAAAATGCTAGCCAGAGGAATGCAAAGTTGTCCCTTTTCACTTAAGTCAACTGAGGATTATTTCACGAATCGGAGACCATGTAACGTTGGATTTAAAAGTGTTACTCATGCTAGGTAAAATGCTCTTCGTCCCCTTTTCAACATTTGGATAACATCAACCTTAATATTAGTGTGCTGTCTTTACTCCCTAACACCACTTCTCTGACCTAGTTACGCACTAGAGAACAATGACACAAGCATTCAAGGCATATTATGTTCCCTTTTCACTTAAGACACAAATGGTTTTAATTACCCTGATGTAAAAGGAGACAATTCTAGAACTGGTGGAAATGTTACAGCACCAAGATTGTAAACTATGTCCAGTATCGCGGGAAGAAGTCAACTTTATTTCCCAGACACTGAATACATCATAGAAGACTGGAGAAGGAAATTATGAGCCACTTCAAAGGTTGTCCCTAGCTTTCGACGATAGTGCCCAACATTGTAGAGTTTGGACGGAAGTTGGATGGAGACCAGAACTGATGTGAATGAGGATGAGCCAAGAGATAAAGTTGACTTTTCACATGTGAACTTAATGTCGATTTCCGAGAAAAGGATATGACCCAGGAACTGGAGGAAAATGAAGCCAAGACTGGGAAGGTGAAGTTGTCCCTTTTCACTTAAGCATACTTTATTTATGAAAAGATGTGGCAGTATACTCTAATTTATCTTTCCTTTTTAGTTACTTTCTATAGGTAAATTTTAGTTCATTCACCTTAGCGTTTTCAAACTTAACTTGCATATCTATCTATCTTTCGCAAGAGAGGTTGGCAACACCTTGAGGTCAGAAAGCATGAGCCAAGAGGTGGATTGTGTCAGATGAGAACAGAACGTTATGTTTGAGCAGCAGCAAAAATGTGGAGACCAGAACTGGAGTGGAAGTTATACTAAGTGGAGGTAAACGTTTGTCTCTTTTCACTTAAGTTTGAACTTTATTTCCGAAAAAGGAGACCTGCTTTGGTGTTGAAAATGTTGTTCTCTAAACCAAGTGTAAAGTTGTCCCTATTATTATTAACTCACGTTCGTTTGATTTCCGAGAAAAGGAAGTGCCAAAGGAAAAAGTGAGCTGAATGAAGACTAATCGTAAGTAACCTTTTCTCGACGTTAAGCATGACTTTTGTTCGAGAAGTTTTATGTAGTGTTCAAGACCAGAACTTATACGAAAATTACAGAGATTAGCATCATTTTCTCAATTGGATAACTTGTATTTCCGAAAAAGGAAGACCAGAACTGGAGGAAAAATGTAGCCAAGAGCCGTAAATGATTCGTACGCCTTTTACAAGGAAACCTATACTCAAAACTTATAACTTCGACCACGATGGCTTCCTCAACTAAGCTAATTATCGTGAGCATCACCGTCAGCTTCCTCTTCAATTATAATGTAATGAATTCAGCTTCAACAATGGTTCACTTGTGTTCCCACTGGCGCTAGTCTGCTGAATAGAAGTTTCTCCTGCTGATGCAGTGTACCTGGTTTGAATAGTAATGACCCAAACTTATAACCGACCTTTTCCGATATGTAAACATCTACCACTACAACCACAATATCATCCCTAAGATGAAACCGGACTGACTGCTTAATGTTAGCTGGTTGTTTATTTTAGCAAACATAATGTGTCAAATAAACCTAACGTTTGTGTTCAGACAGAGGTCTGAGGTATTAACTATGATTTCAGTGAGTTTAAAATGCTTACAGACATTATATCTTTACATTGTTGCCCCAGATTTTTTCTCCACATAAACGTTAGTGCACATGTGATATTTCAATCCATGCGAGGTTTCTGACACATAAACCACAGCTCACCTTCGTACTCAACACTTAGATTTCGTAATCAGCGGGAGAAATAACTCTCAAATGATTCCTGTGCATATATGCTATTGATACCTGCACTAGCCAACGCTGAAGAAATGAACCAGACATAGTAAAAATCAAAAGGAAAGTGATCATTCCGTTCAGAGTTTTTCGAAGAGACACTTTTACTGGAATTAAATGTAATTATAGTTTTTAAGCTATAGTTTAAATATAACTATTGTTTTACGAAGATACACTTTACTGGAATTAAATATACGTTCCTCGGTCATAAAAATAATCTGTGCATTTATTTCTCCTTCTGTTCTTTACAGAATTGTCTTCTTGAATGTTTTAAGAACGAAACGTTGAACTTGTGTGGTTGCACTTACCGTCGTCTCTCTCTCCTGTATGATGCGAAATCCTGTGCAAATGATATTGATGGTAAGAAATTAACTTCTTTTTGACTTCATTATTAAGTACGAGTAAAATCAATTTGTTCGACAAGAAAATGATATATTCGTGTTTTATTTCAGTTTCAGTTAACCACTTTCAGAAGCATGTTGCTGTATAGAAACCGTTGAATGCCTGTCCATCTTTCTTCATGTGAATGCTGATGTTTCCAGACATAAACCAACAAAATAGGATTGGAACCGATTCCTTTTCCAGTTCGTATTAAAGTATTTGGTTTAGAGGTTTAACTACTCCTCCTATGAACATCTAAGGCTATGAACAATCCGCCATTTCTAATTTAGGACGGCTGGCTCCACGAAAGGGATAGAAAAAGTCCCTATGGGTAAATATACCATCCAGTGGGTAACCCAGGACTAAACCTATTGGCTGGATGTTTGCGTCTCTTGGCATTGGGTCAGTGGCTTGGCTTTATTTAATTTCGGCATTTTTGTATATCTAAGGGTAACAGAAGGATAAAAACGGTTTGTTCCGACATCTATTTCGATTTCCCTCTAAAACACGTGCAGATTCAGCTTGTAGATAAATGCAAGGAAATAAAACTGAAACATATCTACCAGAGCCATTGATAAATTCATTTGCCATAGCAATGGAATGCACTCAGAGGTCCTGGGTCTGGGCCTAACAACAGCACGAAAAGAAAAAAAATAAAGAAAAAGGGAAAAAAATGGTACTCCAGCTGGCACCACAAGCAGTAGCATCTGGGAATTTCAAGATGTGGCGAAAAACGTCCAGAGAAATGTAATGAATCGTACCTTAGCAAAGATCTTTTTATCTACAACACGTTTGGTAATGATCCAGACTGTTCGTCTTGGTTTTCTCATAACTTAGATTAGTAAATGCTTTAATATGTTTAAATAACTGAGATAGCCAAATGGTCTCGCACACTATATTCAATATTTCCCATTGTATTCATGATTGCTATTTTTCCACATCTTTGTTAGCATCAATTCTGGTGTTTTCCTGCACAAAATGTACCCGTGTACAAATGTTTTTGTACACGGGTAATTAGTAATCATTGTGAGAGCTGATCATTCGTAAAAGTAGGACATGCTTATTTGTACACTTACGATTTCTTGCAAGTAGCACCGTGACATTCCCTAAAGGAAATAAGTATACTCCTCAGTAGCTTAACTATACATTCCGTGTTAATACTATGCTAGCCACTATATCAATGAAAGTACTAGCTGGGTGGAATAATATTATCAATTCAACCATCAAAGCTACTGGGCTTAAATGATATATATATTTTTAACAATTCCAACATGGTCTTAAATGATATAGTTTTCAGAACTTTTGTTGTAAAATATTAAAATTTCATCAAATGTACTATTATATTTCTTACATTCGATCACTTAGTTTGATGTGATGCAACGGACAATTAAGTTACGACATCACTGCTGGTCTTATACTAATTAATATTAGTTAGGTTTTGCTGGACATTTCATTGTATCACATGTGAGCTTCTGAGCTGTTGTAAATGACTTAACACTTATAGTAAGAAAAAGCATTTGTGCCTTCAGCTCTCTCTGACTGCGACAAGAGAAAAACTAAGCATTTACAGTTCTGTTATATACAACAAAGGCATAAAATAAAAAAAGAAATAATAAAAATAATGTTTCGGGTACTTTTCTCTTACACACCGTTGCGATCTAACGGATTTTCTTCGAAAGCTTTCGACACACTGCATGTTGAACAATCCAGACCTATAATTTTCACATATTTAGACTGCCTAAATACGTGACTCTTGATGCCATATTTTCACACCGTCATCTATAATCTACAGGGTAAGTCAAAATGATGTTTCCGATTTAAATGATTTGGTACTCATGCTTAATGTAAAGAAGATGCACACAACTAGTACTGTTGAAAAGCACATTTCATAAAGTTTTGTTCAATTTACTTATAAATGTTCTATGTGCGCTTCCCGCGTAACACGGCACACATCAATTCGGTAATCAAGTTCCTGTTATACTCTTTGTTGCATATCGGTGTCAATTTCTGTGATGGCTGCTGTGATGAGAGCTTTCAAGTCAACCAGCGTCGTTGAAAGTGGTGGTATAATGACACGATACTTTATGGAACTGCACACGAAAAAATCACACAGGGTGAGATCTGAGGATCGTGGAGGCCATTGCAACAGTTCTTTATCCGCCTCAGCTGAATCGCAATCATCGTTTTGGCAGCCTGTCACTGAGGTGGCCCCGAACTTCGTTATGGAAATGCGGTGGAGCAACATCGAGTTGAAAAATGAAGTCATCAACGCTCGCAGGTGGCGGTCATCCCTCTTCAGCTTTGAATCAACTGAAGATGATATGGTTGCATATGCAAAGGTTTCCTCAGAACTCGCCATACAATTTTCTGCGGGACACCAAGTTCTCGACCTGCTCGATAAGTGGATTTCTGAAGGCTCCTTACGTAACTTACCCGAACATGCTCCACTACGTCCCCTCATTCTGGAATAAGTAGCTCTCCTAACTGAGCTACTCGGACGTATGCTCTCGCTGCTATCTGCCTTTATCTTACGTGCGTCCTGCGTGGCAGGCACGTCACAACGTCCAGTCGATTTTACCTTGCAAATGCAGCCCATGTCTTGAAATCGTGAATACCAATTACGAATTGACTTACCACTGGGTGGCTCTATCCCAAATTTTGTCCATAAATGCCGTTGAACAGTCACAAGTGACTTGTTTGCATGAAAATCGAGAACACAAAAATCCGCTTACCGCCATTGTATGACTTTTTCCTTCTGACGGACTTATCGCGCCATCTACCGAATACCCCGGAATCGGTAGCTGGGCATTGGAACTTGGAGAGATTACCTTCTAAAGTACACATCTCGCAATTAAAAATACTCATTACATGTCATGTGGTAAAACACTGAAATGGTGAACATCATTTTGACTCACTCTGTATTTTTTTGCATTTTAATACCTTGCTTAACTGACATTTTCTGTAATTCTATTAAGAAGCACTGAAGGATTTCGTTTTTTGCAAACTATATTGTTACTGTGTTTCAGCACGATGCCTCAAAGGAAAGAACGAAGAAACAAAGAAAGTTTGTTACAGAGACTGTCGAATGGCGTGCAAGTAAGATGCTATTAGTTCTTTCTTTTTTTTTTTTTTTTTCATATAAGTGCTAGTGATGTAGAAATCCTTTGAAATAGTACTGCTGTAATATTGTTTAGGAAACTCGGTTTTAAATTCTGTGAATCATTTTACGTGATTAGCGTTTAACATAGAACGAAATCTCTGGCTAATGAAATTATGCATGTACGCATTACCTGCTTAAAACATCTCCAACACATGCTTCTTTGGCAAATAAAACATATATTCAAACTTTATACATGTAATATTTCATGTCATACTAGATCCCTTCATGTTGTAAGGTCGATTTCTTTTTTCGTTTGGTAAGAATGAAACATGCGACGTATTTCATTTCAGATCCGCTAAAATTTCCATACATCTTGGGGATATTTCTTCCAAATTGCGAAGAACTCTTTCAGATGGTTGATCATTCCTGAATGCCAGTGCTACCAACTCCAAAAACTCGTAGGGGAAAATGATGTGCCGTTAAGTTGGAAATTGTTTAACCATCAGATTTACATAAAATTACAGAAACCTGAAGGGAAAGTTAAATTAGAGGAATACGTTACAGTGTTTACAAAAGTTGTCACCACAGAGCGATGGTAAAATATGTGCAGTGCTGTTTAAGCTGGGTAACCCCAAAATTCGTTAATACAGTAGTATTCACATTGAAACAGAGTTCCGCAGCAAGAAGAAAGTTTGGCCAAAGGAACTTCGGGTAAATTCACCCTTCTGGGACTTGCCACAAAATTTGAAGTGGCGATGAAATACAGCGATCCAATCCTTAAGGTGAACTGTGCCCCTGAGTGTCATCGTACTGCATTATGTCAGGATAGCAAATCTACACCGAAGTACCAAAGGTCATGGGATAGCAGTATGCAAATTTGTAACTAGCGCCTGTGATATAAAGGCTCCTACGCACGCCACGGTTTTTATCAGTTGCGAGCAATATTCCCTCTAAAAGCCAGACGAATGGGAAATTCATCGAGGAATTTTTGGTGACTAGTAAGCATTAGTAAGAGAAGCTGAGAAGCCAGACGGATGGGAAATTCATCGAGGAATGTTGCATGTGCGAACATTCAACACTCTTCGATACACGGTGCGATGTGTGTACCGAGAACACCTTATGGAAGGCGTTGCCATCCACCGTGAACTCCGCAGTGGCCGACCACGGGTACTAAATGACCGTGACCAGCGGCATCTGACCAGGATTGTCCATGCTAACAAACAAGCGACAATGGCTCAAATAACACCCACATTCAATGCAGGAGGTACCAGAGACATATCCATCAGGTCAGTGTAGCGCTATTTAGCACCCATGGGGTATGGGGGCAAAAGACCCCCAGAGTGCCCTTGTTAACACCACGACATCTGATACAGCGCCTCACCTGGAATCGTGAACATAGCAATTGGACCCTGGAAGACTGGTGACATGTGGCGTGGTCCGATGAGTCACGCTGCCAGTTGTTACCAACTGATGGTAGGGTTCGGGTGTAGCGCAGACCTCATGAGGCCATGGACCCAAGCTGTCAACAAGACACTATGCAAGCTGGTGGTGGTTCCATGCATGTGTGGAGTATGTGACGTACCTGCCAGCAGGACGCACACGACATAAAGGCAGATAGTAGTCAGAACAAACGTCCGCGTAGCTCAATTGGTAGAGTGACTTATTCCGGAATGAGGGGATCTGGGTTCGAATCCCGGCGTAGACTAAAAATGACGAAGAAATTTACTTCGTTATAATGGCGCCCGAACTATCCGGATGACCCGACCGTTCAAAATCTCGCAATGGTGTGATGTTCTTTCCACACCGCGAGATAGGAAAAATCAGAGAATCCCTTCTCCAGCGCTACGAAAAATAAATGTGTGTGACGTTGCATTCCACACACCAGATTGACTGGGAGTTCTCAAGTGCACGTTGTACAGTGGATGGATGCCTGCAACGATTCATGGGCACGGCTGACCCGTGGGCCATGCCCCCGGCCCTCTTTCGGGGGGGGGATGTGACGTACCTGCCAGCAGGACGCACACGACATAAAGGCAGATAGTAGTCAGAACAAACGTCCGCGTAGCTCAATTGGTAGAGTGACTTATTCCGGAATGAGGGGATCCGGGTTCGAATCCTGGCGTGGACAGAAATGACGGAGAAATTAACTTCGTTATAAGTATCTTTACGTGGCACGGGTTGGGTGTTCCGGTCCTCGTAAACACGTCATTAACCGGTACTCGCTTTGCTGCTCTGCTGTGTAACCATTTGCAGCCCTTTGTGGACTGTAAACTTCATGTACCCCAACAACGACGGGATTTTCCAGGCGGACAATGCACAATGTCATCGGGCCCAAATTGTCCAAAACTGGTTCGAGGAGCATTCTAGACAGTTACGACTGATGGTGTGGCCACCACGTTCGCCTGACATGAACCCAATGGAGCACTTATGGGACATGGTGGAAAGGTCCATTTGCACCCAAGATCCTGCCCCTACAATTAACAGGAAACTGTGGACGGCTGTTCAGACGGCATGGCTCAACATCTCACCAGAAGTCTTCCGGCCACTTGTGGAATCGATGCCACGTCGAGTTGCTGCACTTCGCCGGGTTAGGGAGGTTGTACACGATGCTAGGTATGTATCGCATGACGTTTGGCACTTCAGTGTATGCCGACACTTACCTAACAATATACTGCATTTATCTATTCGACTGAAGCATAAATTTTCGTTCGAAAAAGCGTATGACTCATGTAACTGCTGCGGTTTTTTGTACTGGGATCGTGTGAAAGTCACTTCTGGTGGGTCGCTTTTATGCGAATATCAGCTGATGAATTCTAGGTTCCTAATCATGGCCTTTGCGATGATAAGTTGCTAAGTTGTTACATTATCCGTATTTAAAATTTTCGTAAACGACAACCAGTGCATTGATGCATACCTTTATACACTATTTTCACTTTTAACATTTGGAGAGTAAAATTTAATTTGTATCAAGGAAGAACGCATAGTCTATTCTATGTTTGTCTAATTTCAGGAAGGTTAACTACGCTTTCGTTGCCGTTGACTCTGAACCACTACGTGAGGTAACAAGCCGGTTTTTTCCTTTTTTTGTTTTCACTAAAGTATAACTCTTTCCCACAAAACTCATTAAAATATAATTGCTGTTTTTTGTTGATAAATTCTAACAAGTTAGATACAATGAAATTGAATTTTATAGTGTTTATAAATCGTTAAAAATATAACGAAATCAAAGAGATTGGAGTGATCTTTAGGAAAGAACATTTTAGTTTTTCTTTTGTGTGTGCTTTTCAACGCATTGTTCGATAAATAAAATTCAAGCGCTGAAATTTCACCTGGCTGTTGAGAAGTTTAATGAAAGGACTTCTATCTTATCATGCAACTTGAACTGGGTTAGAATTTGGGATGAGATGAATATTGCATTCATTTTCGCGACAATTCGTAGAACCATGAAAAGAACTGGGACGGACAAATTCTTTTAATCTTAAATGTTGTTCACTCGAGCCTTTAAACTTCCTCCCCACCCAGAAAGTTTTCAGATTTCATAAGGATAGTGTATTTAGTACACTGGTGATCGAAGGAATGTATCGGTAATAAATTATGTACTTCAAACACTGAATCAATTAAACTTTGCCTGTGACGAATTGTTTCTGTTCACCAAAAAGCAGAGAAGACCATCCCGCACTGATGGAAATAGTTATCACCAGTTCTTTCTTTCTGTATTTATAGCATCTGCTAATTTTGCATACCATCTCTCGATCCGTAGGTCTCAGCGACCACCCAGTGGTTGTGCGTAGTTTAAATTTCCAAGGAGATTTAAAAATAAAATTCATTGCCAAGGAATCCGTAAAAGGTCATTTTCATCAATTAAGAATAAGTGTCGGTGTAATTAATCATGTTTTAAGATTCAATCATTCTTCTGACGAAATCTTACCCTGAGACTTTCTTTCTCGCTTTAAACATTGCGTTTGGTACCTCGCAAGGTTTGGGAATCTACCAAAGATGAACTGCAAATGGTTTTATACGAAGATGAGTAACATAATGATGACACTTCAATAAGAAGAGAAGCAACTTAGGAATCATTGCTCTTTGGTTTTCTTTCTCACTAATACCTATTCCTTAAGTTTGTATTTGTGTGTAAGCTGGGATTGAAGAGGGGAAACTGTGAACATTTTAATTTCGTTTGCGCCACCCTATTAAAAAATGGGTACTCCGAAAGTTTCCGTTTGAAATAGCAAGACTGAACATAAAAGATTATGGATCATAAAACGAAAACAGAAATCCGGGAGAAAATATCTAAGCCTGAGGATGTGGAACGTACTACGCTATATCAAGCAGAATTATATTTCCCTATAAAAATTATTGGTATAATTTCCACTTTTTTATCCGTCAAGCAGTTTCTCCTAATGTCATTTATGATGATTTTTCATAGAAGGACAATAAAAGACACGAAGCTGAGATATAGTGCACTATCTCTGATGCGTTTAAGGTTGAAGTACTGGATAATCGCTTGAAATCTTTGGGAGGAAAAGGCCATTACCTTCATTTCTGATTCACTGCGTTGTGTGAATTTCTAATTATTCCGTTAGTTGACTTTCTGTGAATGTTCATTACGTTCTAGGAGGTGCGTTGGCTGCGCTTAATGCTAGGGCTACTTCTGTTTCTTCGAGATATTCTTTCCTACCAGCAGCTTTATTATTAGGGTAGGGAAATTGGAGAATAGCATGAACGTGATAAAGGGTAGAGTCACATATACACTATGCGTCTCGCTTTTGCTACAGAGGAACATCATCCAACTGCAACACTAGTAATAATATTTTGTGGAAAATCGATTTGCAGAGACGAAGAAAAATATGCATCATTCTGGATGAAGCTTTCAAAACGAATGGGCAGTTATTAATAATTCTCAAAAAGATGGTGAAAAGGGATCTGCCAACTCTTATTGTTCAGAGTGTTACAGTTCTGAAAACTGCCCACAGACTCCTAGGGCATATGTGCTCCATGTCCTACAGAAATTATTTAATGGGTATGTTACTTGATAAAAGCAGCAACTCAAAATATTCTGTAGACTGGTCATTTCCGAATATTTAGATGGTGAATAAATCTACTTTTTTCCAGGATTTTAACGGAATAATTTATTACATATGTTTTAAAACTTTTATGTGTATTATGAATAAACTTAATATTTAAAGGCCTTTAGCTTTTAATGTTTTGGAGAAGTGCAATATTAAATAATTTATGCAGCTTTTCTGAATATAAACCATCAGTAGTGTATAAAAGGCTGGTTCTGCGACAGTGGAGGGTCAATGTTCACCTATGGGACCCTCCACTTTGGCAGGTGGAGGGTCATGGAGTAGTGGAGGGTAACATCTTACGTCATCTTATGTTATTGCTTGGAGACTGATAACGTCATGGGGGTGCCGCAGGGGCTTGGAGATAAGACTGCGCTGTCTTAATATGCGCATGCAAAACGTCATGGGGTTGTAGATGTGGTGTTATGGTTAAATTTGTATTTCGCAATACTATCTCGGTACGGAGGATGTATGACGTTACAAATGTTTCAATTTCTTTTTTATCTAACACGTGTGTGGAAACTTTTCTTTCAATCCCTTCTCATGTGATTTTTTCTTCTTATTTCCTTCAGGTGATTTTTTAAATTTTGAATGTTTTTTTTTTCCAAAAAGTTTGTTTTTCTTCATGCATTTTAAGATTCTTTAAGAATCTGGTGTATGTAATGTTTCCCCGGCCAGCTTCATTTTCCCCTCAGGAAATTTTACTGAGTGTGCGTTTTTGCAAGTTTTTCTTGTTTTATTATACCAAACTTTTTCATAGATGACTCCTTATTTTTCCCACTTAAAGAATTTTTTTTTCAACGACGTTCGAGGTCTTTTCTTTTAAGTCATGTTAGCGAAGTAATATTCGAAGCTGATTGTATTCGTAATTTGATCGAGAATTATTTTTTAGCCAACGATTTATTTTTGAATGTAATTTTTGCTCTTAATTCATGCATTTCTTTTTCGTCTCAGTCCTCTACTAGGGAATTTTATTGTTTTATTTTTACTTAAACAGTTCTTTTTTGTTCATTTCATAAATCATTTTTCCATTTAGCGAAGTTTTTCATAACATTTTTTCTAAAATATCGCTTTTAAGAAACGTTTTTATTTCTTCTTTTTTCCTCTTTAATAATTTTTGTTACTTGATTTTAATGTGTTCCTATATAACTTAAACTATTTTTCTGTCTTGCTTTTCATTTAACTGTACGTGAATTATACAGATCTTTAGTGGTTATGCGTAAAATTGGATTCTAACGGTATTTTTTCCTACAGAAGTTTCTTCACCATTACTTTTTGTTCCTGTTTAACTTAAACTATTTTCCAAAATGATATCCTATACTAGTATTCATTAAGCTTCACGATATATCGGCATTACTTTTTTCAAACTTCTCGATGTATCGCCATTATTCTACTTCTCCTTTTATTAAGAATTTATTTTTCCATTCCTTTCCAACAAACGTTTCTTCATTATTATTTCTTTTTCCTATGTAACTTAAATTATTTTTGAAAAATGCTATTCTATGTTTGCATGTAATTAAGCTTCTCGATGTATCCGCTTTATTTATTTTTTTCAAACTTTACAAACTTTCGTCCACTTTTACTCTAACTTTATTTTTTCGATTTCTTTCCACCAAACGTTTCTTAACGACTAAATATTGCACGATGTACCAAAACTAAAAATTTTTGTTTCCCTACATAGCTTAAATTATTTTTCTTACTTGCCTTTAAGTATTCCTAAAAGCTTGCATGTACGCGAAATATGCATATATATTTTTTTATTCTATCCTAGTTTGCTATACTTTTTTATTCATTGACCCAACAGAAAAGCATTCATTCTCAAGACATACATTCCGAAAATTCGTGCTTATACTAAAATTTGTATTACGTGCAATATATTTTCGGTATATTTTCCTAACTCGACCGAAAAAACATTCATTCTGGAAACAGCGACAAAGTCCGGACTTCCACTAAATATCGTATCCTTACCGATATTCTTTTTCTCATTCTGCTAACTCGTCAGAAACACAGTTGTTCCCAACACATAGCTAAAAGATCGTATTTCCCCAAACAAAAGTAATCTTTTAAGAGACACTTACTCCTTTTCCCTGTATAACGACTTAATCTATTTTTTGAAATGCTATTCTGTTTACGTATTTGTTTAAGTTTGCTTTTCAACTGCTTTATGCTCTAGTTCTATTTTTTTTTTCTTTATAGATTTTTTTTTCTTGTTCCTTTCCAACAATTTTGTTTTCTTAACAACTTTATCTCCCTTACTTTTCCATAAAAATTTTCCTAACATCAGAAATGTAACAAAAACTTCAGATATTTTTCAGTTTCTCCAACATTTATTCTCATGTCATATCAACTAAAATATCATACTTTCATCAAAAATCATATTCTTAACGGGTTATTTTTACTTTTTTCTTCATGTATTACCAAATATTTATTGCTAACACACCTCATTAAAGTCAGTATGAACACGCCTAACCACATTCCTTTCCCTCATTTATTTCGCATTACATCGAGATACATCAAAACTTCGTGTATATTATTTCATTCAAACAATCACCATTTCTAACGTGTCAGACATTGCACAAGATGTGAAGCCTCTGTGTTTGCTGTATTTCTCTTTAGTCGTTAACTTTTGTTTCCACTTACTTTCGTTTTAAATAGATGCTCTCTATCGTAACTGTTTTTCTGACCACACCTCATTTATTTAATTACTTCAAGAAAATGTTAGTCTTGAACACAGAGAACAGTCAATGGTATTCTATGTTTTCCCCTGATTCTTATAAAAGAACAGACAAAAAAGTCTCCCACACTGAAACAAACATCGTTAATTCGTTACTTTTTTGTCTTTTTTCACATCAAATTTTATAGTTCCACTTCAATCATATTCTTAACGCTTCACCTTGTGTACAGACATTTTTTTCTCTATTTTTAGAAGCTTTTTCTCGAAAAAAATAGCTAAACCTCATACATCAACTGTGAACAAGGTATATCACTTCATGCAGTCTTAACAAAATGCGTTTATGCATACAAATGTTATTTTTGCTCCCATTCACTTCGAAGTTGTGAGAGAAAGCTAAAAGAAGTTTTTCAGAAAGCCTTTTTTCTCTGTAAAGCAGGATGCTTTACAGAGAAAAAGAATATCGGTAAGAATACAATGTTTAGTGGAAGTACGGACTTTGTCGCTGTTTCCAGAATGAATATTTTTTCGGTCGAGTTAGGAAAGTATACAGAAAATATATTGCAAATAATACAAATTTTAGTATAAGTACGAATTTTTAGAATGCATATCTTGAGAGTGAATGCTTTTCTGTTGGGTCAATGAATAAAAAAGTATAGCAAACTAGGACAGAATAAAAAATATATAAATATATATGCATATTTCGCAAAGTACTCTCCTGAAGCTGAACTTCCGAAATCCCCATAATGATTGATGGATCTCCCAAAATCACCATGAAAACTTCCTGCGATTCTAAAAACTAAGGATTAATCAATGTCCTCTTTGTCACTGAGTTTTGCGCTTTTTAAATGACGTTTAAAACTTCGTTATTTAGATACTGTTCTGGCTTCAACAATGCACAAAGCTGAGGGGTCACCAATTATCAGGGAGTTTCCTCTGATCGCCTGATCTCATATGTTCTGAAGTACGACATCTGTTTGTATATTTACATCTCTCGACCTAAACATATATTGGTTTTTGAATATACCTATTCCACATTCCAAAGAAAAAAATAGCAATTAGATATCCTGATGGAAGTTTAAGCAATCGAAAATTTTGATGTCGGAATTCCTTTGTTTTTCATGCCCCTTGAACTGCCAGTTTTGGTATTTCAACTCAGAAGCAGAGAACTCAGTTTTTCCTTAGGTTAAGAGTTGGCAATACACAGCAGTTTGTTGACATGAAAAACTACGTACTTCTTAAAGCATGAAATTACAGACACTTATTGATTTTCACTTGTAGAAACCTGAAACGAAAGAAATTACATTTTGTTCAGGAGTAGAAGACATTGTTTCATCTCTATTTCTATACATGAGAATCAATGAGTGCCAAGAAACAAATTGGAGTGACAAAGTGATTTAGGAAATCAGTTGAGCACTTCGAGAAAGACTATGAACTTACTACTAAAAAGTTTTGCAAACTTATAATATTGTAATCTCCAATACTTCACTGGAAATAAAACTTATATAAATTTTAGTTCTTCCTAAAATGTCTTCTCTGTTTCAGGAATCGGCGCTTTACGAAAAAATGGAGACCAACAAAAGTTTTCAAAGTTATGATCAACTGAAGTAAGTAAATCCGACGAAAATTTCTTTCTGTGAATGTATAGAAGTTCATTTCGTTAAGACACCAAACATTAGAAAATATAACAGGGTTGTACCGAAAGTAATGCAAAAGTGGCCATAACTTTTTTATTAACTTACGAAGGTTGTTCAAAATGCACATGTTGGTAGAGTAACCCTTTCTCTATACAAAAGTACTAACTAACACAGTCTCCTTCACAAGAGATGCATTTGCGCCATCGTTGAACCCAACTCTCGAATCCTCTTTGAAAATATTCATGTCTGAACTGTTGTACTCACTCCTTCACAGCCACTTTCACCTCTTCTGTGTCATCAAATCTTTGTCCCAAAAGATTTTCCTTCATTGGACAGAGCAGGTGGAAGTCGGAGGGTGCCAGATCTGTGCTGCCTAATGCTGACCTGCCTAATTTGCTGATCGCCTGATTTGTTGCCAAAGATGTGTGTGGTCTCTCATTGTCATGGTGAATGTGGATCCTTTTCAGATTCTTGTTCGGTCTCTTCCTCCTTATGGCTTCTCTAAGCTTCTTGAGTGTCTCAATGTACCGCTCGCTGGTCACGGTACGGCCACGTTTTAAAAAATCAAGGATAATGGCACCTTTGTCATCCAAAAAAACAGTCACCATGACTTTCTGTGTTGATCGCTGTCTCTTGAACTTCTTAGGCCTTGGTGAAGTGGTGTGACGCCATTCCATGGATTGATTCTTCGTTTCTGAATTGTAAAGATACTCCCACGTTTCATCCCGTGTCACCAGATCGAAAGAAACGTCTCTTCACTGGCTTGAAACGCTTCGAGCAGATCAGAGCAGACTTGCACCCTTCTCTCCTTCAAATCGGATGTCAACTGCCGAGGTACCCACTTTGCACACACTTTTCGATACCCTAAGTCTTCCATCGTCTTCTGTATGGCATTGTGACCTGAGTCTAGTTATGCAACAAGTTCAAGGACTGTGACTCGTCTCTCCGCGTGAATCAATTCATTCACTCGCTGACGATTCGTGTCACTGGTCGCAGATGACGGTCTCGCACTGCGTAGTTTGTCTTCAATGCTGGTTAAACTTCTTCATGTTTCTGTGCACATTGCTCTTGTCAATGGTGTCAATTCGGTCCATACACATTCTGTAGCCTTCTGTGGATGTCAGACAGCCTGCACCCTTCCTTCGTCAAGAACTCAAAGACGGCACGTTGCTTCTGCTTGGAATCCATTATTTACCTGCAAAGAAGAAGAAGGTTTAGGATAGAGGAAGAGTTGCTCTACCACATGCGCAATTTGAAGGACGTCTGTCAGTTAATAAAAAAATATTCTCACTTTTGCATTACTTTCAGTACAGCCCTCGTATTTCATTCATCGATCTTAAAATTCGTACTAGCAAGTGCTTTTGCAATAATTAAAATCACGAATAAGAACAAATGAGAAGAAATGTTTTCATCTGTGCCAAAAACATTTGGTTCTGGTATCTCTGCCTGCTTAGCGGTAAATATGAGACTCAAAAATTTTTAATACATAACAGAGGCGTGAGATAGCATACCAATCACTAGATAGATGAGCAGTGCGGGGAAGAATTGCCTTACTTGAAAAAACCTCTCTGTTGCCCGCATTCCTGCCGAGGCCACGGTGTTTTCGGCGGAGATGCATGCTGTGTATATTGCACTTGTTCACGTGCAGTCGAACTCTCATCAGCGTGCTATTGTGTACACTGATTCGTTGAGTGTTGTGCAATTTATGTCATCTTTCGATTTCACTGGCCATTCAGTTCTTTTTACCGTACGACGACCACTTCCTTGAAAATGGACGATGTCATCGCTCTGTCCACGTTATTTTATAAACAACGCATGAAAAATTGTGTTCCGACACCGCTGGGAACGAACCCCAGATCTCTCGATAACTAGTCGAGTGCGTTCGCATTTACGCTACGGCGTCAACAATTCTCAGCGCCACGCGTGGTTTATCAGTCAGCATCTGACTTCACTAATTCGTATTGATGATCTCAGCAACTGAAATGTCGTCATCTGGTGGCATTTAACGGAACAGCTATTTAATTCTAGCTGATAAATTCAAAGGGCGATAGAAATGGTAAATATATATCAAATACGTGGAGATAATGAAAATGGACGATGTCATCGCTCTGTCCACGTTTTTTTAATAAACAACGCATAGTGACTGAAAAATTGTGTTCCAACAGACGTTTATATTGACTACTTCGTTGTTTGCTCGAGGCTGGTGTCCAGATACGATTCTGCTGGATTCCTGGGTATGTTGGGATCCCAGGGAACGAGTCTGCTAATGCTGCTGCTCGATCTGCCTCCTCTTTGGTCGTCAGACCCCTGAAACTGTTTCACCGTGATTTTCGCTTTCTTGTTCACGATCATATCAGGCGAACGTGGCGGGGTCTGTAGGACAAACAGGTGGAGAATAAACTGCACCGTATTAAACCTATCCTTGGAGTCTGGAAATCACCGTGTCGCCGGAACCGAAGTGAGGAAGTTGTTCTTGCGCGTCTCCGCATTGGCATTGTCGTTTCACTCTCCGCTATTTCCTGTGTGGCGACACTGCCCCGATGTGTGAGACGTGCGACTGTCTACTAACTGTCTCTCATGTTTTATGTAATTGTGTTCGTTTTCGTAATCACCGGTTTCACTATTCAGTCTGATTTACTGGACGACGGCGCAGCTACGCTTCAGAAGCTTTTGGGAGACCACTGCGATACTTTCGCAGTTTTTTTTCTTTGTAAAACAAATTGACTTTTTAAAAATTATTTAGCTAAAAAAATCTACTAACTAGCCTTTACACCTTTTCATCATTCTCTTTTCTAACCTTTACCAATTAATTCATCTTGCTTTTAACCATCACACCCTTCTTTTAAAAATCTTACTCTGATAGTTCTGTGTGTGGTGCTCTTTGGCCAAACCTAGCCCTTGCGCCATTAAAATCAACTAACTAACTGACTAACCAAAAAATCTCTAGTATAACCATAAGAAAGACAACAGAATCACGAAAGAGAATCAAAATGATCCTACCATCAAAGTGTGTTTGACAGTAAGCAAAGATGTTCAGATTAAGGACACTTGCCATTATTATAGGCCGCCCAGTGGTCGAGGGGTCTTCGGATCATTCGTCCGAGATGGGATCGAGTTCGAGTTCCGGAAGAGGCATGAGTGTTATATTTGTTGGATGGCACCGGTTGTGTTTCTTCCGTACAACCAGTGACCCTAAATCAGGGACGACCCTTCGAGTTATTCACGATGCTCGTTAAAACCGAAAATAAGAAAACAAATTATCATGTATTGCCACGAACAATGTGGACTGAGTTTGTCTTCAGTGTATATTTACACTAAAATGTACCAGCTTATAAGTTCCTATTTGTCGTTGAAGTACACAAGGTATTTTCAAATTCGTGCGACAAACAAAGAGGGGTGATAGTACACATAAAGACGTATAACTTTTGCAATGGAACGTAGGGTGGCACTCCGCGCCCGAAAGACGTTAAGTTCCATGTCCACGTTGATCCTCCAACAGTGAAAATGGGTTGTAGGTGAACGCATAAGCAGAGCAGGACTCAAAGGAGGTGCATGAAGTGGCGCCCGAGGGCGTCGTTGCACAGCCCACGCCGACGGATGGACTGTCGCACTCTCTCGTAGACTTCCGGTGAGGTGCTGATCTTGTCCGCAGCTACAACGATCCTCGCGACGAGATCTTCAGGGGACTCCACAGGCGTCTCGTACACCAGTGTTTTCAGGTATCTTCAGAAGAAGTCCAATGGATTCAGGTCCGGAGAGCGTGGAGGCCAAGCTCCGGTCCGCCTATTCCAATCCACCTGCCGGGATACATCGCATTCAGGAAGTCCCGGACCGCGGTGGGAAAATGTGCAGGGGCTCCATCATGCATGAACCTCGTGTCTCTCCGAGCATTGTGCAGAACACTCTGCAACAAACCTGGAAGCACTTGCTCCAGGAACATACGGTACAGGGCGCTGGTCAGATGTTGTGGCAAGATGTACGGTCCCACCAGCCAATCACCAAGGATACCTGCCCAGAGGTTGACGGCAAACCCCTACTGGTGGTGACGGCTACCTCTAAGTTCACCAACGCAAGTGTGCAACCCATAATTTAGGTAAGCTGGTTTTTTATTCACTGTTGTAGGAACGTAGGGTGGCGGAGTGCCACCCTACGTTCCATTGCAAAAGTTATTTGCCTTTATGTGTACTATCACCCCTCTTTGTTTGTCGCACGAATTTGGGAACATCCTGTATACGATACCATTCATTCTGCCCATTTGCACTTTAGGTAGATCTCGACGGGTTTTTGAAGTGAAGGCACTTGCTGAAGCAGGAATCGCAAAATCTTTTCATAACCTGATAGTGGTGCTCAAGCACAGTTTTACGTAGCCTCATCGCCTTTACTATCTGGTAGGTAAACACTCAACAGTGCATCTGTAGCCATTCGATTTATGTGTCATTCATCACTGACATTCACCTTTTCTGAAGTACTACAGAGGTAAAGCACGTGTCAAGACGACTAACATGCAGCGATATATTCCGTCCTTGTAGCTTAGTTGGAAGAGCAACTTACTCCGGAGTGAGGGGACGCGCCTTTGATCTCCGTCACGGACAAACTTGTGTTTTCACACTTTGACGTCAAACTGTAGAGCGTGGGCCTTTACTTTACTCATGTAGTGCTTGCCGCAGACAAAATTTTGCATCTTCTAAGGCACATCCTGGTTGACTAACATTCTGACAGTCTCAAATGCCCATTTCCGGTCAGGGTAGGTGATTATTGGATAAGGGGGCTGCAAAGCGGCTACAGTATTGTGTCATACATCTAAATCGTACCTATACATGCAGTTCCTCTGAGGTTCACAGCAGCATCTGTACTCTTGTTAATATGAAGTGGGAGATATGAATGGAAGCATTGGTCAGTATTGTTATGATTTTATATTTTTGAATGAGATATTTCAACATCCGCCGATAGGTATGGCACAGCTGTACAAGGATCTCTAGCAAATTCCACCGCGAACTCGTTCTGATAATCGCTGATTGATACGGTTTGCAATTCTTGCCTTATAAACTTTTACCTCTTGCAAAACATGTATGCTTCCATCTCAGAAAAGTGGTAACTGGTGGGGCTTCTCTGCCGAATCTTTGCTGGAAACCGATAGAAATCGGTGACATTGCCTTTCGTGTTTGAGATCGTTCGACGGCCGAAAAGCTGGGTTCATTGTTCAGCGGTTAATCGCTTGCATCACTCGTGGTAACTACCATGTAAGCTTAAACAAAAAGGAAGAAAGAATTATCTAAAACATTCTAGAAGTAAATTGACATTGTATCCAAAATGCACAGGTAGACATACTACATATTGTATAATAGCAAATGCTTTGTACTTATCATGTCCAGTTATACCATTTTTCTGCAGATTTATAAACTGAAGAGCAATTGAATTAGAGATACCTGTTTAGTAACGTCTAGCACCACCTTTCGCCCTGATGACGGCGGCGATTCGTCTCGGCATGGACTCGACAAGACACCGGAAGCGTTGGGAAGCCATACGGATCCACGACCCCTGAACAAGCTCCCACAGTTCACGAAGATTTGATGGAGGGGAGTCAGAGCCTCAAACATCTCTCTTGATGGCATCCCAGATGTGCTAGATGGGATTGAGGTCAGGTGACCAAGCGGGCCAAGGAAGCGAGGTCACGTCGGTGGAGTGTTCATCCAACCATTCGGATACAATTCCGGAGCGATGGCATGGTAAATTGTCTTGTTGCAGGATGAGGTCCCCAGTGGGATGTTGAAGACGCACAAACTGGAGCAAATGGTCGTCCAGGATATCCCGGTAGCGTTGACCTGTGAGGGACGATGTCACACGTACCATGGGTCCCATTTCAGTCCACGAAATCAGTCCCCAAACGAGAATGCCACCCCCACCAGCTTGAAGAGTACCCTGCTGGCAAGAAGGATCCATCGCTTCATGTGGTTTGCGCCGTACTCGTATCCTGCCACCCGTATATACCAACGTGAATCTCGATTCATCAGTCCAGGCAACATTTTCCCACATGTCTAGGTTCCAGTGACGATGTTCCTGCGCCCATGCTAATCTTTGCACCCTGTGATGTGCGGTCAGCAGCGGTACCCTCGTGGGACAATGGTTTCTGTACCCCATAGCGAGGAGATGGTTCTGGATGGTGTGGCTGCTTACACGTTTTTGTGCACCAGCGTTAAATTGCCGAGTGATTTCTTGCACTGTGGCCCGTCTATCCGCTGTTACAATGCGAGCTAGCCGACGATGACCCCGCTCATCCACACACTGTTGTCCACGGCAGTTGGCCCTTGCAGGGATGGTTTTACCGGATCCGATGTACTCACGGTGCACCCGTGACACAGTGGCTCGTGAAAATCCCAGTGCCTGCACGATTTCCGAGATGGAGTGACCCATTCGACGGGCCCCGACAATTTGCCCACGATCAAATGCGCTTAGATCCTTCGTCTTACCCATACTGCGTCCCACTCTTACTGATTTCCGTCGCATCACTCCTTATATTGTCGGATCGCTGCATACGTCATGTCGTTTCCGTTTACAGGGCAGCCCACAGCGCCACATTAGCATAACGCCAGCTGTCTCTAATTCAATTGCTCTTCAGTGTATCATATTTTACATCAATGTAAATATATATATATATATATATATATATATTATTGCACTCACCAACCCGCTTGGCCAGCGTGGTGAGTTATGGCCAAACCCCTCCAAAATGATTCCACAACTTAAATCTTGGCCCTCAGTCTCCGGCAGCTGGAATGTACCTGGCCAAGGCAGCGGCCAGTGCGACATGAAGGCAGAGGGTGCTAAGAATCCCCGGAGGACCGGACTAGGCTGCCATCTGATGCTGACCTTGGCTACGTACAATGGACGCTCCCTATCTTCTGATTCAAGGCTTCTTGAATTGGAAGAGGAACTACAAAGGATCAAGTGGGACATCGTGGGGCTAAGTGAGGAAAGGAGAAAAGGAGAAGATCTCATCGAACTGAAAAGTGGACAAAGATTAGGCTGTTTGAAAATACAACACACGTAAAAATTGGAAAGGGAGTGAGACAAGGTGACACCATATCTCCGAAGCTCTTTAATGCCACATTGGAGGGTGTTTTTCAGTTGCTGAGCTGGGAAAACAAGGGGATAAAGATTAATGGAGATTATCTAACCCACCTTCGTTTTGCTGATGACGTAGTCATTTTTGCAACTACCCCATCAGAGCTGCAGAGTATGATCCAGGAACTTGCTGACAAGAGTAAAGAAGTGGGATTAAAAATGAACTTTCAGAAGACAAAAGTGATGTTCAATGCTTTTACAAGAAATGAAGATTTATCGATTGATGGAGAAAAGCTGGAGATAACAGACACGTACGTTTATCTTGGACAGCAGATATCAAGTGAGGGTCACATTGATGAAGAAATTAATCGGCGTACAAAACTTGCCTGGAGAGCTTTTGGAAGAAACAGCATAATTTTCAAGAGCAATATGCCATTATGTCTTAAAAGAAAAGTGTTTGATCAATGCATCCTTCCAGTGCTTACGTATGGTGCAGAGACGTGGACCTTAACTAAAAGAGACATACAAAGGCTGCAGACAACTCAAATGGAGAGGTGCATACTTGGTGTAACCAGGAGAGATAAGAAGAGGAACTCGTGGATCCGAAAAATGACAAGAGTGGAAGACATCATGATCAGAGTTAAATCCCTGAAATGGCAATGGGCTGGACATACTGCCAGAAGGACAGATCATCGATGGACAGCCGAAATTTTAGATTGGATTCCAAGGGACAGGAAAAGACCCAGAAGAAGACCACATGGGAGATGGGTGGATGAAATTCGAAAGTATGCAGGGGTGACATGGAGGAGACTGGCACAAGACAGACCGTTGTGGAGGAAACTTGGGGAGACCTTCGTCCAGCAGTGGATTGATAATGGTTGACAATGATGATGATGATGATATATTATTGCTTGTAAAATTATATATATGTATATATACATGTATATACTGTATATTCGATATATATATTACTGCTTATAAAAATCATACATATACAGGGTGATTGTTAACTCCTTCAACAAAACAAGAGGGGTTACAGTGCACATCAAGACGAACAATATTTGCAATGGGACCTAGGGCAGCAATCCACTCCTAGTGCCAGAAAAGAGTAAAGTTACATATACACTTTGAACCTTCAACAGTGAAAACAAAAAGGCATACCTAATTTATGAGTTGCACAATTCCAGTCGCATCAGATGACTCAAAGGAGCTGTTAAAACTGGCGTCCAAGGGCGTCGCTGCACAGCCCTCACCGGCGAATGAAGGACCGTCGCGCCTTCTCGTAGACTCCAGTGTGGTGTTGATCTTGTCAGCAGCAACAGCGATTCGCGCGACGAAATATTCCAGGAACTCCACAGGTGTTTCGTACACCAATGTTTTCATGTTCCCCCAGAAGAAGTCCAGTGGATTAAGGTCCGGGGGCGTGGAGGCCAAGCCACAGGTCCACCGCATCCAATCTACCACCCGAGATATGTCGCGTTTAGGAAGTATCGGACCTCAGTGGCAAGGTGTGCTGGTGCCCCATCATGCATAAACCACATGCCCCTCCGTGTGGTGAGTGGAACATCCTGCATTAGACCGGGAAGCATTTTCTCCAGGAACACATGGTATGCTGCGCCGGTTAGACGTATACGTAAATTGAAATGTGATGTTCGCACGGTAATATCGCTGAAAGGGTTGTGCTGCGTTTTTAAATGTCTGCTCCTCATCGTCTACGCACGTATTCAGTGCAGCTGATTTTATCTTGTGCTTCTCATGCACTTGTTGGAACTCCGTGTCCCTTCTGGACGTTTTTCAAACCTGCTCTTTCCTGACACTAAGAGTGGAATGCTGCCATAGGTTCCATTGCAAATATTGTTCGTCTTGATGTGTACTATCACCCTTCTTGTTTTGTTGAAGGAGTTAATAACCACCCTGTATATATATATATACTATATAGAAACGAAGCACCCCAAGAAAGTCGTTCGATCCTAGTGAAACTCCTAATGCAAATACCGCAGCGTCGAATATGCAAATATTAAAAAATAACGACTAATGCCTAAACAGTGGCCCGACACAGCGCATGGGAACCGCGCATCGAGGAGGGTATAACAAGAACGAATCTCGCACGGAGGGGCAATTGTGACGGCGGATTGCGGTTGCATTTACCTCCACGGACTGTGAGGGTGCCTCGACGTCGGATCCGTGCACACTACAAACAGTTAAACGAGTTTGAGAGGCGACGTATAATTGGGCTGAGAGAGACCCATTGGTCAAGTCGCCGTATCGCCTGGCATTTGGTCAGAATGACGCAGCAATCGGACATCGGACACTGTTGGCGCCAATGGGTAGATGAGGGCACAACTCAGCGGCACGCGGGCAGTGGACGGCCGAGGGCCACTACAGAACGCGAGGATCAAGCGATTGTGAGATCCGCATGAAGAGAACCGCATTCGTATCTCTCAACCATCCGTGGACATGTTGCGTCGTCTACAAACACGGAAGTAGCCATCCGGAACCTTGCCAGCCTACTTGCAGCACAGGGACTATATTCGAGGAGGCCACTCCGCCTCCTATCACTGACCGGCGAGCATCGCCGGCACCGGTTGCAATGGTGTCTGGCCCGATCAACGCGGGATAGTGTCCAGTGGCGTCGTATTATCTTCAGTGATAAGTCACGGTTTGCACTTGGAGCCAATGACTAGCGTATTCGTGTCTGCAGACGAGCCTGACGGATACTGGAGGGACTGACTGGGGAGCCACTTTCAACGATAGCAGGAGACCCTTGGTAGTCCTCCGTACCACCCTCACGGCTCAGTGATGTATTGACGACATTCTACGAGCTGTTGTGTTTCCGTTCCTGTCACAGCATAGCACCACCGAGCAATTTTTCAACTGGACAATGACCGGCAACACACCGCGTGGCTCTCTCAGTTCTGCCTCCTTAACGTCGACAGCCGAGTGCTCGATCTCTCACCGATGGCCAGCCCGAGTGCCCGATCTCTCACCGATTGAACATGTTTGGAATATGATGAGACGCCACCTACGCCATCCTGGCATGTCGGCGAATTGGCCAGCAACGTGGACACCATTTGGCATGCTATACCTTAGGATAGAATCCGTGAACAGTACCCGTCTATACCACGCCGGGTAACCGCTTATATCCGAGCCATAGGTGGCGCTACAACGTACTGATTTGTTTCATTCGAATAGCTGTTTTATCCGAATAAACAGCTAAACTGCTCTGGAATTGCAATCATTTCCTTTCCCGTAAATGTACATTGCATATACCAATTGTCATCTTGTCGTCTTAATTGAATGACTCCTTCTCGGTGCTTCGTTTTTGTTTTTTGTTTTGTTGTTGTTGTTGTTGCTTTTTAAGATAAAACATGAACTAGTGCTGCAAAATTAATTAGCTTTTACTTTAAGAGTGGAGCTTATCACAGTAAAAGTTAAAGCGTTCTCTCCCACACCCCCTCTGATTTTTTTTTCTGATATGTATTATTTCATTTTTAGGAATAATATGGCTTGCTTCGATGTACATTATGGATCTACTGAAAGCAGTGTAATGTTTCATCGTCCAAAATATGAGGTTTGTACTCCTTTATATACATCATTTGTTGCATACACTATATTCGATCAAAACTGAGAAAATATTTCTATAAATTATTAAGTCAAGCAAGTCGCCAGCACATAAAAGAAGATTTGTCGGGTTTTTTCCATTATTTTCTTCACAAGAAAGTTCATCATATGAAAACTGTACTGTACAAATGTATTCGTAACTGTGTACATTGATGGCTTCTTTGTTCCATGCTTCCAGGAATAGGACACAGGTGATCTTAGGTAGTTACTTTGGTGGGACAGGTGGCGGTGTTGTTCTGATGACCGTTCAGTAACAGGGATAGGGCTTAAACACTCAGTCCTTTCATTTTGTAGAATGTTAGTGCCTCAAGATGATGGAATATTCCAGAGCCGAAGGAGTATTCCTTTCGCCGAAGTTGTAAATATTACTACTAATTATTATCTTCAAAAATATATATTTATATCTGCTACTCGTTCGGAATAAAGTTCGGTGCCGCTGGTGGCCTAGTGGGCAACGATCGTGACTGCCACGGAAAGGACCTCAGGTTCAATCCCAGGCAGGTACGAACGCTCCATCCACTAAATATCCGCCGTGCGTCGAATGGGCACGTTAAGCCGTTGGACCCTGGGTACTGGCCCCCGGTAATAAATAAGGGCGTCTTCCTCCCCCTTTCTACTTCGCTTCCGTGTCACTTTCCTATCGGACACTCTAGCCCAAATCTCCGAGCTTCCTATTTCTAAGGGTTGTTTAAGACCTGGGGTCAGACACTCCCTTCCTAAAATCCTCTACATATGATCATTTGATCAATAAAGTTCAGTGCGAATATGTCTCATCTTCTTAGTGCTTGCCGATCATTTGGCCTCGGATAAGATAATTGATATGATATCTGCGAAATATCCTTTTGTTACCCCTGACACGCAGTTTCTTGTTCCGTCGGTGAAACACATCAAAAATAGGATGTACTCATATGACACACGACTGAGTCTACACGGTTGTATCAGAATAATATGGCCACCCCTGGAATCACAGTGTACCCGCCCAGGCACGTCGCAAAGTGCACGTGACAAGGTCGACCACACGGTGTATACGAGGCCGGCCAGGACAGACGAGCCATAGTGCGTAACGTGAGCACAATGGGCAGAGGTAGTGATTTGACGGACGTTCAAACAGGAATGATTATCGGCTACAGCGTCAAGGGTGAACATCTCAGAAACAGCAAACTTCGTGGGCTGTTCGCGAGGTGCTGTAGTAAGGGTGTGTCAAGAATGGACCGCTGGCACACCGTATCTCCCGACGTCATAACTGTGGATCCCAAAAGGCCATCGATCTCAGAGAAGAACGTCGCCTCCGTTGACTGGTAAAGGGCAATTGACGTGCAACAGTGCAGCAATTGACCGCGCAAATGAACGCTGGGGCACCCAGGCAGATGTCCCCGATAACAATAGAGCGAACCCTGTCACGCATGAATCTCCGGAGTTGACGCTGTGTCAAGGCCCCCATGTTATCCCAGGCCCATCAGCAACGACGCCTGCAGTTCGCATGGGACTACCGTAATTGGACAGTGCAAGAGAGGGAAAAGGTTGCCTTCTGCGACGAGTCGAGGTTTCTACTGCACAGAAGTGACGGTTACGGCGTCAGACACACGAGAACCAACACTCGGACACGCTTGTCGGTCAAGTACAGGCTGGCGGTGGCAGTGTGCATGCCTGGGAATGTTTTCCTGGTATGACCTGGGACCACTAAATGGGTCCCTGAAAGCAAATGGCTACCTTTCTATCTTCGCTGACTACATGCATCCCTTCATGTTGGACGTTTACCCTGGTGGTGATAGTGTCTACCAACAGGACAATGCGCTGTGACACGTCGCTAAGGATGCGCGTGACTGGTTCCAGGAACACGACAGCGACGTCTCCGTTGTCCCTTGGCCGAGGAAATCGCCCTACCTCAATTCCGTAGATCCCTTGTGGGACTATTTGGATCGACAGGTTCGACATGCCGACCCACAGTCACGTCACCCCCGCGACTTCCGTGCTCTGCTGCAGTCCGAATGGGCACGTATGCCTCGGGCAACCTTCCATGGCTTCATTGCCTACATGCCACGCCGTCTCGCCCCTGTCATCCGGGCCAAGGGTGGTTATTCCCATTATTAGGTAGATGGTCTTATTATTCTGATGCAGGTGTGTATACACCAACGGCACCTGTGATGTGTTCACAGCAAATTTGGATATGATCTGCGTATCATGGAACATCTTTATACGGCGCAACGCATTCGGGTGCATATGTTAGCAAGCTTTTTTTTTTTTTACCCGTGCCTCTCTGCTTATAGCCAATTGAGTTTTTTCTTTTTCGATTGGGAATTTAACGACCACAGTGAGCAACTCGATGGACATAAGCAGTCGCCCGTCCCTAGTTTGGGGCCACCGGCTTCAGGGAAGGGAGAGATCCAGCGCTGTAAGGGAAACACAGCACTCATGCGCCACCAGAGCGGCCCAATTGAGTTTCTCACGTGGATCGTTAAATCGCCAAGTAATAACAAGGATCATCTAGAGCAGTGCTTGCCAACTGCCGGTCCACGGATCGAGACCGGACCACCAGTTCTTTCCTACCGGTCCGCGAAAAATGATGAATTTATTTATTCTTCTTTGAATCGAAATGGAGTCAAAGTAATCAATCATAAGTCAAAGTAGCAATCATATTATATATTTGTTACACGGTCATTTTCCTCACAAATTTAACTAAAATCAGGATTCCATTCCTACCGTAAAAACCGCATGCGTTCTAAAAGATGAGCGCCTTTGTATAGTGCGTTCACTATAACTTGACAGTTGGGAAGGATTCACTTTACTAGTTTCAGGGGAGCTTCGCATCGTAAGCAGCGTGCTTACAACTAATCGCCTCCAACATTCTTGGAGCAGGGCAATAAACAATGAAGATACGGGGTGGATGGGGGGAGTGTTGGCAGTCCCTCCTAATGCTGATTCCTTCAATGGTCTTTGTGGGAGGGAAAAGAATAAGGCATTCTTGAACATCACCAAACGACCCTTTCCGACTTCTGTTTCTGATTTCTCAAGCTAGCTTTGTAGCAAGCAAGAGATCTTTACTCAAGGTTTTTTTCTTTTGCTGTTTATTTAATCTTTTTTTTTTTTGTGATACTGTTAATATTATTGCTCACAACTATGGCACTCAGCACACTGAAAGCTGGAAAAGTACTGAAAAGCCAAGCTAGGGAAATTATTGGGAATGTAATAATGTTCATGGACGAAGAAAAACGAAATGGAGTTCCGAAAGTGGATGTGAAAAAATCCAATGAACGCGTTTCGGAGGCTACAGGAGTTTCACTGAGAACTGTTTACAGAATTCGGAAACAGACTGCTACAAGCGAGGTTTTGTCAACTCCTGGTAAAAGACGAAACAAGAAGCGCCGAAGCGCGAAATAGATGATTTTGACAAATGCGTTGTGCGCAGAACAGTACATGACATGTATGAAAAAAAGGAAATCCCTACTCTTCAGTCTTTATTAATCAAATTACGCGACAGTATTGATTTTGACGGAGGTAAGACTACATTGAGTAAAATACTAGATGATTTGGGTTTCAAATATAAGCGATGGAATGGTCGAAAGTTTTTAATAGAGAAACCCGACATTGTAGCGAAACGTAGGCATTTCTTAAAGGAGTTAAAGCGTAATGAAAATCTACCCGTTCCAAAAGCTGTTGTTTATCAAGATGAGACATGGCTTCTAACGTCTCATGTTTGTCCTAAAGGATGGCAAGAAACAAGCTGTGAAAAGCCAACTGGACTCCAAGTTCCTTCATCGAAAGGAAGCAGATTAATAATTTGCCATGCCGGAACAAAGGATGGTTTTATACCAGGGGCTTCACTTTTATTTCGTTCGAAGACAAAAAGTGGTGATTACCATGATGAAATGAATTCCGAAAACTTTAGAAAATGGTTTGAAAGCCAGCTGCTTCCGAATTTACCACCAAATTCAATAATCGTCATGGACAATGCACCATATCACTGCATGCTTGCTGAAAAAATACCCACGACGAACTGGAAGAAGGCTGAAATACAAGCATGGCTTCAGTGACATAACATTGAATTCGCATTTGATATGCTTAAAGCGGAATTACTACAGATTGTCCGTCGCACCAGACCACAGAAAAAAATTATCATTGATGAAATAGCAGCAGATCATGGACATCAAGTATTAAGACTCCCACCTTATCACTGTGACTTGAACCCCATTGAGTTGATTTGGGCTGATGCCAAAAACTATGTGGGTCGGCATAATGCCTCTTTCACGAAAGAAAGCATAGAAACTTAATGGAGTAAAGCATTGCAAACCGTTACTCCGGAAAAATGGGAGGCCTGTGTGAATCATGTCCAAACTTTGGCACAAAAATACTGGATTTCTGATGGCATCATGGATGAAATAGAGGAAAATGAGATTGAAAAATTTGTAATAAATATAGGAGAGGATACTGACAGCAGTGATGAAACTGAAGACATATCATCAGCCGATGAAGATTTTGATATTGAGGGAATAATGCCTTTACCTGATTGAAATTGATTCTGCTTTGCTGTTGCTTCAAGGTAAGAGATACACAGTCCTGTTTCAATAAAAGGAATGTCCCTAACACCCACACACACACACACACACACATATATATGAAAAGGCTTTGATTCCGTGAAACGTTACCAGTTACGATGGACTGCCTCACTCATTTTCAAGCCAATGAGGACGGCAGAGTGGTTACTGTCTCGATGAATAGTGGAGTTACGTCGATTAAGATTTTCTGTGTGTATGTTTCGTTGTTGTGCTCTCATCGGAACTGCTTCTACGATCAGTTCCTTTACTTCCTCAGAGGCGGCTAGATTTTTCTGGTCAGAAGAATGTTAACTCATTTGTCGATAACAATAACGACCTGCTGGGCACTCGTGGCCACAAGGATCCTGATAGCACAGTCTCTACGGACTTGATCAGGAATCAGCAGTTGTAGGACGTGTGGCGATCGTATCTGCAGGTGCCGGGTTTTACCTGCGTAGGAATAACCAAGCTTCTAGGATTGACTTTCTTGTCTTCGACGCTTGAGTAGGTAACTGGGGCTGAGGTCTTCTAACAGAATTCGCAGCAGCTGCATGTATCTGATCATAGTGTTCTCGTGATGGACATCTGTAGCACCGAAGGAAAGAGATGTGACACTCTGGCGCCTAAACACTTCCGTGTTGGAGGATGTCGAAGCACTGTCAAAAATCCAATCGATCCAGGAAGAGGATGCACAGGCGAGATCCTTAGATGGGGACGAGCGAAGAAAGAGGTTCAGCGGGTTTTGAGTATTCGGGGGAAGCAGTTAGCGAAGAAGAAAAGAAAACTCAGATGTCTCTCGCGAATTTTATGAATGCTTTTCTTCAAGGTAAAGAGAATGTGTGTAACCTCCGCATCATTACTGAAATTAAGGAGGAGACTGCCCATTTTTACAAGACCGTTCTGAAGTCCAACTTCAGGCGGCGATCAGGAGCATCGAGGAGGAGTGGGATGTAAATTACATCTACCGTAAGCTGGAGGTTAAAAGAAAGAGAAACAAGTTTTCTGCATGAAGTTTGGGATTATAGGGAGATTCTGCAGGAGTCTGCAAAGTTCTACAGCGAGCTTTTTTCCAGCGAGAAAATTAAGTCAACCACGATGGGCAGTGGCTCGAGGGAATTTCGGTGGATCTCCGAAGAGGAAACGAAACTCAAGCTCTTCGAAGGGGATTTTATGGTTACAGAAGAAAGGTCGGCGATCCAGGCCCTTCATCAGGGACTTGAGAGTCTTTAGCAGAAGGTTTTCGCTCAGAGAGGCGTGAATGAGCATTCACTCGCATCGGGTGGACTGTAAGCGTATGGATTTTAATGGTGGAAGCTTGCTCATTTTTCGTAAAGTTGTCTTCCAATGAGGCACCGTGCTAACGCCCAACCCCCCCCTCAGTTTAGTCTTGACATGTTTCTAAATGTTTGTTTTCGTAGTCTGTGATGTGTTTCGAATTGTTTGTTTTCGTAGTCTGTGATATGTTTCTAAATGATGTTTGTTTTTGTTGATGGCTTAATCGCGCCTCTCGGTGAGACGTAAGGAGGTTTTCCTCTTAACTCTCACTCGTGGGGCCCTTTGTTTTTGATTACAGGTGTCTCCTGTTGCCGGAGGTGGGTGTCGTACCGTTGGTGCCGAGAAACCGTCTCCAACGTAACGTGCGGGCTGTGTGATTCGGGGGTGGTGCTTGTTTTGCTGCATGCATTTATGATATATTGTGGTTATGTGTTTGGGTTTCTCTTGGGGAGGGAGGCTGCGTGAGTTTGGTGTGTGCCGGTTCTGTGAGGATGAGTTGTAGGGTAGAGGCGTACCTCGTCGGAGTAAAGTGTTCATCTCCGACGCCTCCGCTGGTGGGGTCACTTCACTGGTGACAACGCCACTGAGTCTCCTCTGAAGGAGGGTTCTCCTCCTACTTGTACGTACCGAGAACGTCAGCCTGACTTTCTCGCCGTACTTAGTGACTCCGCCGTCGGTTCGAGAGGGGTCCGTTAGAGTTCCTCTGCGTGACCAGTATGTTTCTGGGGTTCAATTGTTGGTGTCTGTGGAACCGTGGTGTGTGCAACGGGGCATGAGTGAAACACCAGTGGAACCGAACCCATGTCTTATACATGTGGCGAGGGAAAGCAAGTGTGTTGGTATTGCTGGGCAACAAATCTTCGTTGTGGGAGAGAGGTCGCCGTGCGTGAGCACACTATGACGTCCCTCTCTTCCAGTTTCCGAAGACAAGAATTTTAGTGTTATCAATAAAATCTTTGAAAATGCAAAGGTATAGGCTATTTGAGGATACAGCACCGATAAAAAATGGAAAGGGAGTGTGACAAAGTGATATCGTACTTACCAAACTTTTTAATGCCACATTGTAAAATGTCTTTCGATTACTTAACTGGAAAAACAAAGGGATAAAGCTTAATGGAGATGATTTAATTCATCTCCGCTTTGCTGATTACATAGTCACTTTTATAACTACCCCTTCAGAGCATGATCCAGGAACTTGCTGATAAGAATCAAAAAGTGCACTTGAAAGTGAACTGTCGAAAAACAAAGTTGATGTGTTTTGATTTTACAAGAAATTAGGATTTATACATTGACGCAGGAAATTTGGATATAACCGATACCTACATTTACCTTGGGCAACATATATCAAAGAAGGATCACTTTGATGAAGAAATTAATCGGCGTATGAAACTTGGTTGGAGAGCTTTTGAAAGAAACAGCACAATTTTCAAGATCAATAAAAGGTTATACCGATCAGCCATTACATTATGACCATGCACCCCCAGTCTAGAGCAATGAGCGCGCCTGAAGACGGAACGGTAGCGCAGGTGAAGTTCATTGAGCAGAATGTATACAACTCGAGGACAGATTTTCACTTAGTAGAGTGTTCGGAGTCAGAAGGATCGTCGGTTTATCGGAGTTTGATGAAGGACAAATTGTGATAGCGCGGCGCCTCGGGACGATGCGATCTCAGAAACGGCGCGGCTTGTGTTTTGTTCCCGTGCCACTGTGGTGAGTATGTATCAAAAGTGGTGCACAGATGACCAAACGACGAACCGTTGTCCAGCCGTGTGTCATCCGCAGCTCACTGATGCCAGAGAGGGGAGCGGATTATTATTATTACCTTTGGCAACTCTTCACGCACACAAGCCACGTAATTCTTTTCAAAATATCATTCTTGTTGTAGTAATAGTAGTTGCACTTTTACTTATAAAAGAAGATTTTTCAATCACGTATGAAATTTAGTTTATTGACATGCTCCTCAAATATACAGAGGTTGGACAGAATAATGTGAACATCACGCTCAGAGACGTGACTTTTAATGCAGATGCGTACGTTGCGATACGCACCTCTTTTTCGTTGTAATAGCTTTGTTTAGAACTCCAAGGTCCTGTTTAAATGCATTTAAAGTGTCTTGTTGCAAAATTTCTTTCAGGGTAATGAAGAAATGAACGACCTAAGGGAATTCGAAAGAGAGCTAATTGCTGGCGGCCTGCTATCGTTGGTGATCCGTGACAACAGTCCCCAGAGTAGTTGGGATATCTGTGTCTAGCGTTATGACAGCATACCGTGTTAGTGGCAAAACCTCATATGCAAAACCAAAGGCAGGCCGGAAAACGACCCTGACTGATAGAGACAGGAGAGCACTAAAGACGATTGTTACCCGTAATAAAAAGAACACGGCGCCGAAAATTAGTGCTGAGCTGAATGTGCATCTCCAGACACCAGCATCAACGAAAACAGTGCGCAGGGAAGTGCATAAGTGCAAAACCTCTGGTGATCCGGGTGAATTCACAATAGTGACGACAGTGGTGCCAAGAGCATAAGACGTGGACTGTCGATGCATGGAAGTATTGTCGTATGAATCCACAGTCACACTATTCCCCACCGCAGGATGTGTTTACGTGTGGAGAACATCGTCAGAAGCGTACAACTCAGACTGTCTGCTCCCAAAAGTGCAGTATGCTGGTAGTTCTGTCATGCTCTGGGCGGCCTTATCGTGGCTTTCAGCAGGTCTCCTGATCCAGAGCATATGAAACCATTTTGGCCGACCAAGTCCATCTAATGGCTCAGGCATTGTTTCTTGCGTGGGATGCCATCTGCCAAGATGATAACGCCCCAATTCACAGAGCTTTGAATATCCAATCATGGTTTGAAAAACATGAGGACGAACTTTCACACCTTTCTTGGCTTCCCCAATCACCATCATCGAGCCACTGTGGTCTGTGTTCGGAAAGGGAGTAAAATCCCGTTATCCTCCTCCTGCATATCTCAAGGACCTGGGTCAGTTTCTGCATGAAGAATGGTGTAACATCCCACTAATCACCATCCAGGATTTGTATGCGTCCATTCCAAGGAGGATTCAGGCGGTTTTGAATGTCAAAGGTGGTCCCACACCCTACTAGGTACGTAAAACCTTCCTGTTCCTAGGTGTTCACATTATTCTTTCCAACCCCTGTATGTTTTGCATGTTCAATGGCCACCTAACCTTTTTTTTCCTTTCTCAGTCTATAGAAATGTTCAGTCTAATCGGTGGCTACGTTGGATTGTGGCTTGGATTCTCACTCTTGACAGCTTATACTTTTGTTTTATCTCGTGTGAAGAAGTTCAAGTGTAAGATGTCTTCGAAGAAAAGAATAACGAAGAGGAAATTGGGAAACCGCAGAGCAAAAAATGCTTTATATCCTTATGAAGACCGAAACAAGATGCGTTTTGGATATTATTCTAAGCGGAAAAGTTAAAGCTTGAAAATTAATTATAGAAAACTAAATGAAATAAAAAAAGAACTACATGTGTTGTATTTCATTTAGTCCACTGAAACATCGCGCTTAAAAACACCAGTTGACTTATTTAGTAACCATAACATCTCAAAAAGTATTTGAATTCCAACTTTCTTTCTATGCGTACCAAGTAAACAAAAGTTAAAATGTCGGCTACACATAGGACCGCCTAGACCATATGCTCCGGGGCCCGCACCTTCACAGGGCCCCGCCGTTTTGGAAAGACAATCAAAATCATTTTGGGTAGATTTTTTTATACATGAGGCGTGATCAAATGAAACCCATTCGTGCCACGTCGCGTGGACCTGTGCACTGCGAGCATGATGACGTCACAGCTCGCGTGATAAGCGAGCACGCGTTGATTCTCCCGCATGTGTGGTTTGTGCTGCAGATCGTTGATAACATGGCCGGTGTGCTCCCGAATCCGTCCAAGGTGGAGCAGCGAGCAGTGATTCCATTCCTGACAGCGGAAGGGTGTCGACTAGTCGGCATTCATCGCAGAATGCAGGCTGTGTATGGTGACAAATGTGTGTCGAAGACAACAGTGACGGACTGAGCGCGAATGTTTCTGGAAGGGCGTGAGGAAACGAAAGATCTTCTGCGGCTGGGCCAGGCGCATGTTGTTGCGACAGACAAAGCCATCGTCAAGACTGATGCAGCAATACGGGTGGACCGCCGTCGGAGCTTACAGTCGCTAGGGTAATAATTCGGTATGTCATTTGGGACAGTTCACACGGTGGTTACGAAGACACTGCAGTATCGGAAGGTATGTTCACAATGGATCCCACGGATGCTGACCGACCACCATAAGGAAGAACACATGGGTTGGAGTTTGAATCACTTGCTGTGTTACAAAGCAGAGGGTGATGCATTTCTGTCACACATAGAGGCAGGCGACGAATCGTTGTGCCACCATTTTGACCTGTCCAGGAAGCCAGCGTACATGCAATGGAAACATCCCGGATCACCAAAAAACAACAACCGTGGCGAGAGACTGTATGACGCCTGCATTATGCATCACCATACCGGCCCGTCGCTTGGCGTTATGGTTTGGGGGCAATTGCATATCACACGCGCACCCCTCTGGTACGCATCGCCGGTACACTCAACAGCCACCGCTACATCTCCGACGTTTTTGAGCCTCTAGTCCTCCCTTACTTGCAGGACTTACCAGCGGCCACGTTTCAACAGAAAAATGCACGCCCGCACGTTGGACGCATCGTGCATCAATTCTTCACGGCCCACCAGGTATCACTGATGCCGTGGCCCGCCTGTTCTCCCAATATGTCGCCCATCGAACACGTATGGTTGCTGATAGGCTGCCAAGTGGCCCGGCAAGCACCACCTGGAGCTACGCCTGATCGAACTGTGGCAACGTGTGGAAGCAGCCTGGACCGACATACCCCAAACCCACATCGAAAGCCTCTTTCGTTTGATGCCGCGGCGTGTAGCGGCCGTTATTGCCAGCCATGGGGGCCACACGAACTATTGATGTCTGCGTGTTCCGCAAGTCGCACGGGCCTGTAAGCTCAATCGTTTCATCTGTGTATCTGTTGTTATGTGTCCAGTAAATCTGGTTTTGCTATCTCGTGTCCTTCTTGGTGTTGCATTTTGAGTGGCCAGCAGTGTATATAGATATTATTCGAAGATAGTTCAACAGAATCATAAGAAGACATCAAGCACGGAGTAAGGGAGAGAGGTAGAATTTAAACATTGGGAACAGTTTTGGAGGGAAAAATGTACATTTTATGAAAACAAAAAGAGGAGAATGGTTAACCCGTTTTGCTTTATCACCCTTCCTGAGCACAAACGTACATTTTGCACTTGATTTCTTTATCTAGCGATAGCTAATGAGTGGTCATTGCGTCACGCACAACATCAATCGAACGTTTGCTCCCCTAAAAATTCAAAGGGAATAATTTTAATAGATGAACTACTTTTCTCAAAAAATGTTTCTGAGTCCAGAATAAAAGCAACATGTTTTTTTGTTTTTTTGAAGTTTAACGACCACCGTGAGCAACTTAATGGGATATAAACAGTCGCCCGTCCCTAATTTAGGGACACTCTTCAGGGAAGGGCCGTTAGACAAACACAACATCCATGCCTCACCAGGATTTGAACCCGGACCCTTCTCAGACGAATGGTCGTAAGCCAGCGCTTAGACCACTGCGCCACCGGGGCGGCAGCAACGTGTCTGTTTGCGAAGTTTAATCCTTCATGTATATCACATTTTTGGGCCGCGGGCCACGAATTAAGGCCCTGGCCTGGCCTGTGGGAACTGTGTCTAAGAAGAAATCAAGCTGGAAGCACATTCCAAAGTCAGGCCGCCCCGGTGGCGCAGTGGTCTAAGCGATGACCTCTGATCATTCGTCCGAAAGGAGCCCTGGTTCGAATCCCGTTAGGCATGGATGTTGTGTTTGTAGTACGGCACTGGCTCTTTCCCTTCCCTGGAACCAATGGCCCTAAATTAGGGATGGGCGACTGCTTTTAGCCCACTGAGTCTCTCACGGTGGTCGTTAAACCACCAATCAAAAAGTCAGCACTCAATTATAGAATACAGTGCACACTTTGACGAAAAAGCACTATAAAAACAAACGTGCTCTTACTGACTGAGGCGAACTGTATGGTCGCCTCAGTAACTGCTGTGCCAAGCTCTTATCTGCCCGTTCCCATTGGATAAAATCCCTGCTTTTCTCCAATAGACACACAGACGCCAGTCAATTTTAAGCGGCGTTCGAGTTTCACCTTAAAATCCGTGAAGGAAGCTGCAGAACCGGGTTTTTTTTTACCTCTCTGCGCCGTCCTTGTCTGTTTGTAACAGAAACGACTTAGATAATCGCCTCTCTGGGCGCTCAACATATGCTCGTTTGAACCTCTTTGCAAAAATAGTATTTAAACTTTATAAATGTAAAGCTCATAAATTCAAGATTTATTCTTTGGTTGAAGCCTTTTTTAACAAAATTTTCGAATCACAATGAGAATTTCAGAGTTTCAATTAGCATGCACAATTAAAGGTATATTGTATCTTACATATGTATAAGAACTTTCTTCATGGTCGAAAAATGTCTATTGAGACGGAGCCTCACTTGCCTCATCTAGCGAGCCGCCCATGTCTCGGACAAATGATCAGGAGAGACCACTGCGCACTAGGGCGGCAGGCTTGGCTGGTGTTCTTGCAACCAAATACCTTTAAGATACATAGACTGGAAGTTCTTGTGTAAATGAGTAGCAGCAGCTGGAGACATTTTGATCGCAAAGCATGTGTCCTATGCAGTGGCGGACTGGATCTAAAAATATTGGTTGCCAGGAGACAAAGGGGGCCCACCCACAACTATAAGGCTATCATTGAATTTTTGTAAGAAATAAATAAAATTTTCAAAAAAAAAAAAAAAAAAAAAGGTACAATTAAAATTTTTCCGAAATTAATTTATATTTTTAGTAATTACAGTGTACATATGTTGTACATATTACTGGCAGTATACAGTAGATGCTAAATGTAAATACAGATTGTTATAATTGAATTTATTTATTTTTTATTTTAAATAAATGGGGGATATTTTTAAAAAGTTTGCTTGTACTGAACATTTGACACATTAACAGCTAGTTCAAAAGCATATTTCATGCAGTCCACTATATTAAGAGCAATCGTTTGAATTCACTAGATGATTGTGCGAATCTGTCAATAATTGCTTCTGCATTCAATTTTGCTTTTCAATGCATAGCAACATGTATGATTCCAAGTTCTTCTCATACAGTGAATTTCTTAGCCTTGTCTTTATGACCTTTACCATTGAAAATGTCATCTCACGTTGGACTTGAGTAACTTATAGTGTGCAGATGCCTTTATAAATTCATAAAGGTTATCGTATGCCTTGTCATGAAGTATGTTGGATGCTCGAATTTTTAGTACACACAATAAGCAAGTGCTACAAATTTTACACTTGTTGCAATTGAAATCCATATTCTCACCATCATTAAAAAATAGCTGGAATACATCAAAGTTCGAAGGAAAAGAAAACAATTCCAATGTTACTTGATTATTGGTGAGTTTGTGGAGACAGCTAAAAACTACCTTCCAATGCTTCATCTTCAAGGCCCTTCTCTGCAATAGTCTTAAACTTTGCTGAGTCCAAGCAGGATAAATCTTTATACAACTTTTTGTGTTGTACAAAGCGTGAATCTAGATTAGTTGCATACAGTAATAATATTGGAACTTCTATTACACTATCTACCAACAAGTAATTGGACACCTGTGATAGCAAAGGAAAACGAAGTTTATTCACCTTCAATAGTTGGCGGAGCCTCCACGAGCGGCGATTACAGCTGCGACCCTGCGGGGCATACTCTCAACCAGACGTTGTACGACGGCTAGCGGTATTTTCTTCCACTCGGCTTGGAGAAGACAGGTCAGTTCCTTCTCCGATTTCGGACGGTGGGGGCACCCCTTAAGTCGACGCTCCAACTCGTCCCAGAGGTGCTCGATAGGGTTAAGGTCCGGGCTCTGCGCAGGCCAGTCCATTCGATTAATCCCATTGTCACCATACCAAGCCATGGTGGTCCTCGCAACATGACAGGTGGCATTGTCATCCTGAAAGTAACATGGGTCCACTCCGTAAAACTGCCACAACGTAGGAAGCGCATGGTCATCCAAAATGGTGCAGTAGGTCTCGGCGTTGAGTCTACCAGGAATTGCGACCAAGGGTCCCGTGCCATACCAGGAGAAACACTCCCATAGCATAATTCCACCGCCGCCGAACTCCACAGTTGACACAATACATTCCGGCAAGAGGCGTTCTCCAGGCAGACGCCAAACCCAGACCCTGCCATCCGAACGGTAGAGGGTGAACCTTGATTCGTCGCTCCAGAGAATCTGTTTCCACTGTTCAACGGTCCACTGTCGATGTTCTGTGCACCACGTTAGCCGAGCTGCGCTATTGGACTTGGTGATCAAAGGCTTGTGGGCGGCAGCACGTTCATGATAACCGAGCAGATGGGCTTACTTACGGATGGTATTCATCAAAAGTACACTCCCGGATGCCTGTTGAAACTCCTCGCGGATGTGGCCCATCGATTTGGTGCGGTTCTTCCGAATTTCTCTGGCCAGCACCCGTCGGTCTCTAACTCCCAGTTTTGTGGGTCTGCCGGGTCGGGGCACATTCCGACAGTCACCTCTCATCTTCCACTTGCCAATCACGTAGGCCACTGTCGATTTTGGGTACTTCAACTCACGGGATATGTCCCGTATGGATCGGCCATTTCTGTGATACCCGACGATAACATCCTTCTCGAAATCAGAGAGCTCCGAACTGCGTGGCATCTTGCATGCGACTGGTTGCGTTGTTGTTTCTCACACGATATTTAACGGCGGCGGCCGTGACAGGACAGCAGATATCGTCGATTGCAAGGGTGTCCAATTACGTGTTGGTAGATAGTGTATATTTCCAAGCTACTAAAAGGTCATTAGCATTTTGTGTGTTTTGAATATATCGATTTTGATTTTTAGTACTCTATAGCATAAGTGGTTGGCTGCCTACTTTAGGGAATCGAATTTAGATTTTCTTTTGGTGCAGGAAACTCACCATAAAGATTTGGGAAAAATGTTCGCCTTTCCTAGAAATACGGGGTAAGGTTCAAGTACTCGTTCGGATCTGATGGTCTCACGGGAGTGGCTATCATCTACAAGCCGCAGCACGAAACTAGCGTCACTCATTTTCAGGCCAATGGGGACAGTAGAGTGATTACTATCTCGGTGATTAGTGGAGTGATGTCGATTAAAATTGTCTGTGTGTATGTTCCGTCGCATGGCCCTCTACGGAACAACTTCTACGCCTTACTTTCTCAGAGGGAGCGAAGATTTTCTGGTGGTCAGTGGGGATTTCAACTCAGGGTTCGATAACCTAATCGACCGGCTGGGCACTCATGACCACATGCAACCTTATAGCAGGGTCCTTACGGACTTGATCAGGAATCAGCAGGTGAAGGATATATGGCGCTCCCTTTATCCGCAAGTGGCGGGTCATACGTGGCGTAGGAATAACCAAGCTTCTGGGATCGACATATTACTTGTCTCGAAGCTTCAGTGAGTGATTGGGGCTGAGGTCTTCGAACCTAATGCGCAGCCGCTGCATATTTCGGACCATAATATTGTCGTGATTGGCGTCTGTGTACCAGCACCGAGGGTGCCTAAACACTTTCATGTTGGAGGATGTTGAAGCTCTGTCGCAAATTCAATCGATCTTGGTGGAGGGTGCAGAGGCGGTCACCGATGACGAGATCGAAGGTTGGGAACGGTCGAAGAAAGAAGTTTGGCGGGTTTTGAGTATTCGGAAAAAGAAGTTAGCGAAGGAGAAGAGAACAACTCAGATCTTTCTCATGAATCTTCTGAATGCTTCTGTTCAAGGTAATGAGAATGAGTGTAACCTCAACATTTTTACTGAAATTAGGCAGATGATTGCCCGTTTTTACAAGACAGTTGGCTCCGAAGTTCAGCTTCAGGCGGTGGTCAGGAGCATCAAGAAGGAGCGAGATGTAAATTACATCTACCGTAAGCTCGAAGTTGAAAGAAAGAAAGAGAAATTAGAAGTTCTGGACATCGATTGCTGTGAAGTTTGGGATAGTAGAAAGATTCTGCAGAAGTGTGCAAAATTCATCTGCGACCTTTTTTTCCGACCTCGATGGACAACTGGCTTGAGGGAACTCCGCGGATCTCGCATGAGGACATGGAGCTCCTCGAAGGGGATTTCACGGTTACGGAAATCCCCTTTTCGGTCGGTGATCCAGGACCTTAAACCAGGAGTGTCTCCTGGGTGCGATGGGTTTCCTGCGGAATTCTACAGGAAGTTTGTTAACATTTTAGCTCTCTGGCTTTGCAGGGTGTGAAATGAGATTGTTAGCGCTGGTCTAATGCCGGAAACCATGCGGATGAGCATGGTTACCCCCTTTGTGCAAGACCTGGGGCACCCTTCTAGATTGTTAGGTGGTTGAAGACAGGTGCCTCTCTCGACTATTGACTACAAGATCCTGGCCAGAATCATCAATAGTAGGCTTCGTTTGGTTGCTAATCACCTCATCGGTGTCAGTCAGATATGTGGTATCAAGGGGCGTCGTATGTTTTGGAATGTGCGTTGCATCAGTGTTACCTGGGTGAAAAGGGTATTAAAATGGGCCTTTTTTTCGTCAATCAGAGTAAAGCCTTTGATAGGGTTTCTCACAAGTTGATGGAGGCCCACGGATTCCGGCATTTCTTTCGAAATGCGGTGGAGACCCTCTGCATAGGTCACTCCTAGAGGGTCATCATAGCTGGGCGTCTCTCTCCTTTTTGAGGTTCAAAGGGGTGTGAGACAGGGATGTCCGCTCTCTCCCTTGCTCTTTGTTTTGGTGTTAGAAACCCTGCTTAGAAAAGTCATTAGTGCTAACAGCGTTAGGGGGTTTCCCGTTCCGGGGACTGTTGCTTCGTTGAAGTATCTCGCTTACGCCGCTGATGTCACCTACTTCGTGGATGGGGAAGGCAGCTTGAGGGGTTTGCGGGAAACTTTTGCGGGGTACTGCAGAGCTACCGGTGCCCGTCTCAACGAGAATAAATCGAACATTATGCTTTGGGGTAGATGGGAGCGGCTGGTGGTCGCGGGTTTGGCCATCACCAAGGGACCTGTTCGGATACTGGGTATCAAATTTTCTAAGGACGGGGTCCACATAAATACCTGGGGGAATATCCTTGCGTACATGAAGAAAGAGCAAGAGCGTTGGCAAGAGGTTTACATTTCGAGGGTCAACCGCGCCAAGTTGGCGAACACCCTCCTGGTCTCTAAGTCTGCCTTTGCCGGGGAATTGGAGTCTCCACCACCAGGTATTATGAGGCTTCTGTGAAGGGCGGTCTTTGGCTTCGTTTGGGCCGGCAAGAAGACCGAGGAGGTGACTCGCGCTGTCCTGTGCTGTCCTAGGGAGGAAGGAGACTTGGATGTCAAGCACCTTCCTACTTGGTTCAGTGCACTTCAGTTTCAAGTGTGAGTGAGGCTTTTGCCGCCGACCACACGTGTAAGAACTTAGTTTCCTACTTCACGGGTTTGGATGCGAAGAAGTATCTGCCGGGCCACAAATCTGTGGGTCCCCGTAGAAAGTCTATTCCCAAGAAGTATCTCTTGGGTGGTCATCTGCGGGACTTCGCAGAGGCAAGCCGCAACAGGAAGGGGACGAGGAAGTCATATGTTGATCTTCTCCCTAGGCCTGGGGAACAAGTCATGAAGGAATTTAACGTTCCTAGGAACTTCTGTATGAGAGAGGCTTGCGTGAGCATTCACTCGACGGGGGTGGGCTGCAGGAAGAGGGACTTTAGGGGGCGGCGAGCACACAATGTCTTTCCGACGAGGAGTCGACAGTTTCGGAGGGGAGGCATCTCCTCCGATGGGTGTCTTTCGTGTGCGGGCACTAAGGACAGGTCCCATCTCTTTTGGACGTGCCCCATGGCGTGCCAGGTCTGGTAAGGAATCTGCACTTGGGCTTGGCACAAGAGACTTGACGCCCTCCAGTTTCGCCCGGCTAACGTGTTTTATCTTCACACTGCCCCGGCGGCGCGTAGGGATGTCTGGAGTATTATTAACACCAAGTTCTGTTATGAAATGTGGAGGGAGAGGAAGAGGGTTCTTCATTCCCGGACTGCTAACTCGGGCATCTCTCCAAGAACTGTCCTCCTTCAAGTAAAGTGTGAGCTCCGGGACAGGGCAAGAGTGGACTCCCGCACTTTGACAGACCGGGCCTTTAGGTATCGGTGGGGGCCTTGGCCTCGTTACCGGGACCAAGGACAACTACACCTTTCACTGGGGTAACTTACCCCCTTAGTTTCGGCCCTTGAAGCCCGAGGGGTCTCTCCGGGGGTGTTGTGCTCTTTCTAGTGTTATGTTTTTGTGACTTGTGTTTGTTGTTTTGATGGAGGGTGAGAAGGTTAGCCTCCAACCCCCTCATCGGTAGTTTATTTTGTCTTGTCTCCGGTCGAGGTTGGTGGTACAGGCCGCTGACCGAGACGGTAGGAGGCTGTGTGAGTCGGGGTGGTGTGAGTTTTTGGGTTCAGTCTCTCCTTTTTCTTTTTCTCTTTTGGTGTGGTTTGAATGGAGGGTGTTGTGTATGTGATGCTCGTGGTGTGCCGGTTCTGCGTGGATGTGGGACAGCGAGGCGCCATCCGTGTGTTGTGTGAGGGCCTTGAAGCACCAGTTGAACCCGCGTACTCTCTGATAGTCTCCCGTCCGGGACGCTGTCACTTGGTCACCTCTGAAGGGGACTTTGTCCGCCTACTTGCACGTACCGGGTGTACCTCCGGGTCACCCCCAACCCCGTTCTAGGTGACCTCGCCGCCAATTTGTGTGCTAGTCAGTTCGAGTTCTTCGGCTGAACTGAATGACTAGGGGGTTTGATAGGTGTTGCCTGTTGGGCCATGGTGAGAGTTTCGGGGAGTGTGTGTAAACATCAGTGAATCAAGTCCAGGTGTATACTTGCGGCTTGATGAACAGTGTGAAGATGTTGCGTGGAGACAAAAGTTCGTGTATGGGAGAGGGGCGTCGTGCTAGAGCACAGTATGGTGTCCCTCTCTCCCAGCCCCACTAGTTTGGGGGTCTTATACGAAGACAACTGATAGGAAGAATGTGTTCAACTCTTGAGATATTTCTTCCATTCTTGTCCGCTCCTTGCTTTTCGTATCCAGTACCGAATGGTGATCGAGAAGTGTGTTTTGTAGGACCAAACTGGGTTAGAGGAGGCTAAACAATTATTAAGAATAATAGTGAGGCTATTGCTGTGATTGAAACAGAGGAACTAACTGAAGTGATACTAAAATTCGTTTCAGTACAACGTCTTTCACATTCGCTAGAAGATACAGCAATGATTTGCACGTATTGTCTAATGTTTAAGAAGGCCCACTTCATCAGGGGCCTACTTGCCATCGGGCATGCTTACATCCTGGCCAGTCCGCCACTGTTCCTATGTAAACAATGTTAATTAAGCTCTTTTACCTACGCGAAAGAAGGAATTTTACATTGTTACAATACTGCGTATTATTTTTTTTCTGTGGGGGATAAATTAGACATTGCACTTTTTAACTTACGAGGGTTTCTCACAAGTTGCTGGAAACGTTATGAGAGCACAGAAACAAACAGACAATCAGATAAGTTTTCCCTCTATTCCATTGGTCAACTGCCCTGCTCCCAGTTCCGATGGGAGAAAAGGGGGGGGGGGATCTTTGGTTTCAACGCCGTTTGCTGCCGGCGATCTTATATCGTGCTGAGAGAAATACAGCACGCAGGAAACCCTTGTGGCCGGTTCGACAAGAGGACCACCAAGAGGTGTGTGGTGTAGAAGGCAGGAATGACACGCTGGACGCAGCATAACCAAGCTGTTATTCCCGTGTGCTAACCGACACCACAGACCGAATGACGAACAGGAGCCTTGATTACGGCCCATCAAAAAATCAGATTTTGGGCTGGCAGCAAATCATATGCATGCACTTTCAGGCTTTCGGCTACAATACGGATCTGAATTCAAAAATTTTAGCGTGCTGCAGAGTGATTAATGAAGCATTTGTTTTTACTATTTACCGATAATAGGAAATAATATTCCACTGTAGTGCCAAGTCATTGGTGTAGTTTTGTAAAGTTGATATTCATGTATAAGAAATTTATTAATATTCATGCTGCCCCCTATATTCTTCCAAAACTGGAAAGCGGCCCTCCCAAGGGTCTGAGTTTGAGACCACTGCTCTAAGTAATGTCAAAAATCATTTTAATATGGTCATTTGTTTATTCTTGTGAGAAATTACCGAGAACAAAACGTTTAATTTTGGAAGTTTTTCCCGCAGTATTATGAGTTCGTAATAGCTACCCAACGGGAGAAAAATAAAAAAATTAAACATGATAGAAAGAAATGCCATACATAGGCTGGTGAATGACACAAGGTTCTAGTAAAAACTGAGTCCCTCAACTTAATATTTGGAGATTAAGTACGTGTAAAAGGTTACTAGCTAACTATCCTGCACTTAAAATACTAAAACACCTCTATTATTTCTTGGAAAATATTATAAAAGAAGGTGAGAAGCCTAGATTGACACTGCAACTCACGGTAAACGACACAAGGCTCTAGTAAAAACTGAGTCTCTCAACTTAATATTTAGAGATAAAATAAGTGTACAAGGTTATTAGCTAACTAACATACACTAAAATTACTAAAACACCTCTATTATTTCCATGGAACGATTAGAAAAGGAGGTGAGATGCCTAGTTTGAAACTGCAAGTCACAGCAACATAGCAACATTGCTGTGACTAGCGCTTAAATCGAGATGAAAATATTAATATGTTTCTTTTTTTTTTCTTTTTCCTTACGCTGTTTTTTCCTTGGGAACAACTTGTCCGTTGCACTTCTCTTTTCTGTTTCCAGACAGGCGATACCGGTACAGTAAGACTGCAAAGGTGTGTGGTGCCCCTTTTTAAATCTTTTCCAGTTAATACGTCTTACAGCATTTACCCACTTTCCCAAAGTATCACAATTATTAGGAGGAAACCTATGAAATCAAAGTGTCTGCTGGCCAGTTGTTTGTTTGTTGGTACATCTGTACGCTACGCAAGATATAACAATTGAAAAAAAAAATGTTTAGCTCATTAAATCTGGCTGTATTATTTTCTGAAAAACTTTACAATATATACACACTATTTATAAAAACAAAAAAATAATAATAAGTCTTACTGGTTTTACAGTACATATAAAAAAATGGATGTAACTGATATAAACACGAGATGTGACAGATTCTTGCCATACAACGCTGAGCTTCAAATGTCGCACGGCTAACTTACGGTTTCCAGTCTATGTATCTTAAATGTCTTTGCTTGCAATTGCAACCTCCTTGTGCTCTTGCGTGATGGTAGGAATTCTGTCCCGTCCCTGGAACCATTGGCATCAAATTAAGAACAGGGGACAGCTTATAGCAATTGGAATTGCTCATGGTGTTCGATAAATCCCCGAAACACACACAAACAAGAAATGAAAGTACGCATCGTATGTAATCAGCCTAATAGCTTTATATAAAACATTTTGAAACCGTAACTGTGTAGTTTTTGTTGATGATTGTCATCATTGTGAGCAACGTAGCTCAGCTTTAAATCCCAGTTTTCAGGAAGTGAGTGCAGATTTTGTGCCATTATTTAACAGAATAAATAAACATTATTTAAAGCTGTCGGTAATTTTTTCTCAGACATTTGTTACTTTGTTAGGTTACTCACAGAGCCAAATTTTGGTGCAGAAGCAGTGTTGTCACCTTTCCCAGATAGGATTTTGAAAGCAACGAAATGAAGGCCACTGCTCAGACCAGGAAAACGTGACAGGTATTGAGAGGTTGCTGGGAGGTTAAGGCATAAGTTAAAGGGGATAATTCGTTGCGTTTGTACAAAAGAATATGTATATGAAGTTTATGCACAAATAAAGTCGTTGCAGTACTTTCTCCACGTTCTAAATAAAACTCAGTGTACTAATTAAATCTTGGTGTAGAGGATTTTAGGAAAGCAGTGTTTGAAGTCGGGTCTTAAATAGCCCTTTGGAATAGCAAGCTAGGATATTAGGGTCAGGGTACACTGTTGCACAGATAATTGTTAAGACAGTGAAGTATAACTGCAAATATAATTTATGACTACAAACTTGTGTTGAGATAAAATAAAAATATCAACGTTTACCACAATCAAAGGTTTATTATACATCGATTATAGTTTCACAGAGCTTTTGGCTGGGCTTCATTAGGATGAATGGGAAGTGCAAAGTTAGCGCCGCCCCAGTGGTGCAGTGGTCTAAACGATGGTTTCTGATATCTTGTCCGAGATGGGTCTGGGTTCGAATCCTGTGAGGCATGGATGTTGTGTTTGTCTTACGGCACTGGCTCTCTCCTTTCCCTGGAACCAGTGACCCTAAATTAGGAGCAGGCAACTGCTTATAGCCCACTGAGTTTCTCACGGTGGTCGTTGAACCTCCAATCAAAAAAAAAAAAAAAAATAGCTAGGCAGCACACCTGAAAGCAGGAACAGAACCCACGAGGACCAAACCAAGAGATACCTCAATGGGCAACATTCCAGGCACCTCTCCAGTTTTCTGTGGGAACTGAAACATACACAAGAGCAGAAGCTCACCTTACATAAAACTAAATGCATTTAGTTTCACTGATGTGCACCATCACACCCTTTGTAGCCCTGCCAGGGATACAGTTTCTTTAGCAATACTCTTTTTCCCTTTCTGATCCCTTCCACTGAATTGCTGAAGGAAATGTGTAATATCCTAAGTAACAAGGTGTCTGTTAGATCTTTTGGAATTGACTGCAGCTTCCATTGACCACTGTTACGAGGTTTAGTTGTTTAGAGGTTAATCTTAAGGCAGCTATTCTGTACCAACCAAAACTTGTTGCTAGGAGGTGTCTGTTAATGCAGGTTTTCCTGTTACTTCTTTTTGTATGCAAATAACAACATAGCCATTTAAATGAAATATTGGTATTCAAAAAGGAAATTGGATTTTTAATTTTTTATTCTGGTACTTGTTGACTCCTTAAAATAGAACTCAACTTTTTAATAATTTATTACTGCAACCAGATCAAAAGTAATTTGGCTGTATTCTAAGGCTTTTTATGACAGAGAAAAATGACTCAGTGTTCTTTAATTTTGAGTGGAGGAGTAGCACGTTGTTTCTCTTCAAAGCTGAAAAATTAGTTTTTTCATCATGAGTGTTATTATTTTCTGCCATTACTGAAAGCAAACAGGATCATCATCTGAAGGATAGCCGCAGCTTATAATTAGATCAGCGATCCTTCTTTAAGCATCTTTTTCCCAACTTCTGTTGCTTTCTGATTTTTAACATCCTTTGTGTGTGGTGTTAAATACAGAATGTCATGATTATCTGATATTGAAAATATGGTGGAACTTGTGCATGTTTAATTCTAGTATAAACAGCTAAGAATTACAATGAACAAAAAAGGTTAACAAACATTTTGTTTTTGTTGAGACTCAGAAACCTTGGCATAATTATTTATGAAAGAATAACATTTACGGCATTATCTCTCTTGTTCTCTCAGGATCTCCAGCATTCAACACAATTTCAGCCTAATTATTTGACAAAATGTCCTGGGACTTTCACAAGTAATTAATGAAGCTTAAAAACTGGTTATCTCCAGACATATAAACTGCTCTAGTTTGAATTTTATCTTCACCAGATGTTTCACGCTGCTTGAAGCATCTTCAAGCAGCTTTTCTGTTGAATTCTTGTGGCATTTTTGGCCACAGCTTTTCTGTTGAATTCTTGTGGCATTTTTGGCCATTTTTGGCCACTGTCTTTCTCCCCCTCAGTCTTTGATGCACTAGGTCTGTTTTATTTTTGGTACCTCTCAATTGTCTTGGATGAAAATTGTGTGTGTTATCAAAATTCTTATTTCTCTTGGATCATTGGTAGCTTCATCTAAGACAACAGATGCTACAGGAAGCTGTAAGTCCTTTACAGTTTTCATCCTTTCCCTTTTTGTGTAATAAATGTATCTTTGAAGCACTTAGACTTACAAGGTGTGATCAGAAAAAGCATCCATTTCTTGCCCGTAATGTTACGCAACCCGAGAGAGGTACAAATTCGTCCATGACACTTGACATAAAATTCATAAAAGTAACTACTATATTTCGGAACCCAATTCATCAAATATACAACCATAAAAAATCAATGGAACCCTTCAACTAACATTTAAAACCTTTCAAAATACTTGTGAACCAAAATTTCCCCCAGAACTGTAACTTAATGTCATAAAACCATTAAAAAATTTAAAAGTATTTCACTCATAAATAGTTCAAGACATGAAAAATGTAAAGTCTCGACCAGACTATATAATACAATTCACCTAATGTACACCACATGAAAAGCAGAAAAGAAATTATTTAAATAAAACAAAAGTACCTCAAAACATTCAGGGAACAAAATTCACCGATATAGGTATGATATCACTCAATACTAAACAACTGAAAGATTTTCACAAACCAAAGTCACTGCAACTCAAAGGTCCATGCAAAAAAATGGAGTGAAAACATAATAGACACAAGCCCTTAATCCCAAAAGACTTTGTGAAACTCTCACCTACTCAAAACTATATAGCTCAAGGCCTTTCACCGCTTGTTGCGGCATCTTCAAGAGCACTTTCCGATCTCCTCGGTGAACACAGACAAACTGATGTCGAAATTTACGTGCTCTTCGGGCCATGCTCGTGAAGACACGAATATACCGCTCCAGAGGCTCCATCTGGTGTCAGTAAACAAGATCTCTCCACTTCTGATGTAATTTTTTTTTCTTCCTCTGTCCCAGAGTAGTTGCTCTTTTTTTATTAATTCCTTCCATTGTATTGACAAATTAAATGGTTCATTATGGTTACAAATATTACCTTGATTTTTTTCAATTATCACTGTTTCTTCCATTCGAAGGTGTTTTTCATTTCTTGCTGTTGCTTATTAATTCTATGTCTCCAAATTTGGGATGAACTAAGTTATTTTCCAAATAGTATTGGAAAATAAAGTAACAGTATTTGTTTTCCAAACAGTAACACTGTTTTATTTTCTTTTTTGTTCCAATTTCTGGCGTGCTGTAATAATCTATGTTTTAAACTATTTTTAGTGCTTCCTATGTAGGCCATTGGTCTTGAGTCTACGATAGAAATGCAATACACTGCAAATCTTTCCAACATTCTTACTCCGTCAGCTCTGTTAATAACATCACTGATGGTATCCACAGAGCTTTCCATTCGAAAGTTAAATCGTTTTAAAATATTATTAAGTTCTGCAGTTATATTTGCTATACATGGAAATGACATTACATATTGATAATCTTTGCTATTTTTATTACTGTTGTTATTTGTATTTTCCATACTGATATTACAATCTCTCGTTAACACGTTTTCTTGGTGTTTTTCCCTTTAATTTGTATATCCAAGTGTCTAATGCCCTTTCAGGATAGCCATATGATCTAGCAATTGATTTAATGTAACCAAGTACATTCTGTACATAGATTTCTTTAGATGAGTGATAATAGTATTAGATTGTATTGAAGAAATAGCAATAGATTCATTACACCCACAGACTTTTATATATATACAAGATATGTAGATGATATTTTTTATCATAATGTACTGAACTTGAATTAAAACACATTATTGACCAATTTACAGAGATCTGTCCTACTATTGAGCTTACAATAGAAAATGAAGATGCAGCCCTTCCATTTCTTGATGTCATGTTGATAAGAAAGGAGAATAAAATAGATTTTAAAGTGTACAGGAAGCCAACATACATACCTGCATTAATACCTGTGGAGTCATCTCATCCTCAAACACATAAGATTAATAGATTAAAAATAAATTCCATTTTATATTTTTTTTTCTTAAATTTTTCTCAAAAAATAAGGGTGTGTCTTATATTCCAAAAAATATAGTATTTGCATAGGATTTCTGATTTGAGGGTCATTCCATGTCAAATCACCCAGCATTTTCACAAGATATCACCCACCAATCTCAGATTTTCGTGAAAATTGGTACAAAGTATTGTACTGGTGAGATATGAAACCTGTTAAAATTTTAGGTCAGTCGGTCCAGTAGATCTTGAGTAATGCCACTTTTAAAATTGGGTAGCTCTGCCTTTAAAATTTTGTTGTGCCATGAGTTTTCACAACTACATTGTAGGGCAAAAAAAAATCATAACTTCACAACTAACTGTTGCAGTTACACAATTTTTTTTCTTAAATGATCTGCATGATTCATACATTTTGGAACAACTTGTTTCTGCACATTTGTAGAATTAAAAGAACACTTTTTTTTTTAATTTAATGACAAAAGACATGGAAAAATGAGGCTACATTTTTATTAAACAAATTTTTTTTTCAAAATTAGCCCCCACTTCAAATTTGCTAAAACTATTTTCATGTGTGTATTTATAACGTAACCTTTCAGCCGAAGAAAAAATACTTTGGGCAATTTGCAATTTTGGCAAGGAAAAGAAAAAAATCAAAATGACGTGCTTTGTATACAGTACATTCCGACATATTACCCAATTTTTTAATTAAGTGGTTGCTGGACCATTTTTTTCTTTTTTCCAACAGGCCAAAATAGAGTCTCACAATGGTTTTGAAAAAAAGGCAGTTGTTTTCCTCTTATTGTAGATCGAAAGTTTTGGCATTCACTACCTTAAAAGAGTACATTTTTGGCTTACAGAAGGTGCATAGAAATGATAGAAAATATTTTTTTAACCTTGATTAAAATGGTGTTGATATCTGCAATACTCACAAGCATAATCACCATTTTTGATGGACTGTTTGAAGTGAGGGCTCATTTTGAAAAAAAATGTGTTGTTTAATTAAAATGTGACCTCATTTTTCCATGTCTTTTATCATCAAATTTAAAGAAAAGTGTTCTTATAATTCTAAAAATGTGCAGAAACAAGTTGTTTGAAAATGTATGGATCATGCAGAACATTTAAGAAAAAAAAAATATGTGGCTGCAACAGTTAGTTGTGAAGTTATGAATTTTTTGTCCTACAGTGTACCACCATATTTCTACATCTTGGCAGTTATGCCATCAACTCCTGCTTATCATTCTGAAGAGATTTTAGAGCTTTACACACCTCTTCTCTTGAGATCCGTCCTGTGCTTCCATCCTTCACTGTGACAATCATCTGCTTTTGCCTCTGAATCACCTTTACTTTCCTGATCTAATAACTCATAGAAGTATTCACCCCATCTTTCACTTAACTCATTGGGCTCCCATATCACTTCCCGATCTCATTCTTCACACAATTTACAATTTTGTTTCCCCTATTTTTCTTGAATCTCATGTACTTCCAGAAAGTCTTCCTATCTTTCCAAAAAGTCAATTCATGCTTTTCCACCTTCTTCTTCCTATGTTTTGCCTTACTCTGATGAACCAGCTTAGCAGCTTCACGCTTCTTACAGCGATATTCATCCACAGAAACTCTACCTTGCAATATCCCCAAATAGGCTTCCTTCTTTCTCTTTACCGCCTCTTCAATCTCACTATTCCACCAAGCAGCACCTCCATTGCAACCCACTATTGTGGTGCCACAGACCTCTTCAGCAGCAGTGACAACACAGTTCTTAAAACATTCCCACTTCTTTTCTACATCCCTCTCACAAGCCTTCAGCTCCTTCAATCGTTCTCTGAGTACATTAGAATAGCACTGATGATATTCAGGAAGCCTTTCAACCTTTATTCTTTCCATCCTGGGTCTCGTCCTATTCCTTTTCCTTCAACCAACATTCAGTTTCACTCGTGACACTACCAAGTAATGATCAGAACCAACATCCACACCTCTCATCATACAAGTGTCAGACATTAAGTGTTTCAGACCCTGATCATAGATAACAAAATCTATCACACTTTTGACCAAGAGTATGATTTTCCCAAGTATATGTGTGGATATATTAGTGGTTGAAAAACGTATTAGATACACACAAACCATTCTCAATGCAGAGTTCAATTAATCTTTCACCATTGTCATTCACACAAGGATCATTATACTTACCCAGAACATTGTCAGAAATCGCATTCTGCACACCTACTCTAGCATTGAAATCTCCTGCTATTATAACTTTCTCTTTAGCACCAAACTGGCTCAAAACAGCTTTTAGCTCATTCCAGAAATCTTCCTTCCTATCAGAAGGTTCCGAGTCACAAGGAGCATACACTACAACAATTACTGTTTTCTGAAGTTTCACTTTTAAACGAATCCAAAGAATTCTCTCACTTATGCAGCTATAGTGAATCAAGTTGTTCTTCACAATATGGATTATTAATATAACTTAAAAGTTCTTATGATAACTTTTAAGTTATATTAATAATCCACTGAATTTCTTCTCTATATTTACTGTTTGAAGAATGTGTGAAAGTGCATTTTATCCAAGTTCTAATGCTGTTTATTTTATGAGTTTTTGGGTGTTCAGATTTATATGGGATCATAATGGGTACAAAGGTTGGTTTACGAAAAACTTTAAATTCTATATGAGACTCTTTTATAATTAAATTAATATCTAAAAATGATAACTGTTTATTTTGTTCAAACTCTAACGTTAACTGAATCTCTGGGCAATAAGCTGTATATTTTGTTTTAATTATTTCTAATTCTTCATGTTTTAATTTAAAAGTTTACAGGACCCAACTACATTAGATACTGCTAGAAATGATTCATAAAAAATGAAAAATCATAAGAAAAGACAAAAAAAGAATTTTGTAGAAATTAATGGATTTATTTAGAATGTTTAGTGACACATGTATATTATTTCAATAAGTAAAAAATAAAATAAAAAAAGTAAAGTGCATAATTATAATGTCTACATTTATCGGCTCTTCAATAGATGGCAACACTAAGGAGATGTTCACCCCTTCCTCTTTCTGGCGTGCAACTTTAAATGACAGGGAAAGCGAGGGAACCCTCATGTGAATGATGAATGCTTGAAGATGTCAGTAGAGTACTGACGAAATCGCTCGCAAATCGATGCTGAGTGTTTGGGCAGACAATGTCTCCCAGCCCATTGAGATAATTAGGCTTGATGTTTTGTACCTTTTAACTTTAGGATATTTTAAAAGTTTAAATGTTTAAGGTATGTAAATATAATTTAATTAAGCATTGTAAATTAATATTATTAATAATGTTTTAGCTTGTAAATATTTTATTTTAACTAACAAATAGCTACGTATGTTAGGCCTCTCTCGGGGATGGGAGCACGTGTCTGCCGAGCTCATAATGTGCAATATATGTTCAAATTGGAGGTAAGTTGTTACCTCTATTACTTATAACTGATTTAAATGCACGTTGAAACATGAAGTTATTAATTTTGATAACTTTCATGACATTATACAAACTTTTTAAATCACCCATCCCAGAATCACTTCAGGAAACAGAAGATTGCATGCCAAAGTTTGAAAATATTATTAGAAACTTTGAAATCAAATTGCAAGACTCGCATTAGATTCAAAATGTACAAGACAATTATGCATATGCTCAACTTCAGGCATTTATAGGAATACTAGCTGATTTGCATTCCTTAATAACAGAAGCTGCAACTTGTCTGAAGATCATGGGAATTCAAATTTGAAACATCGTTGTGGGTTTTACGAATTTGTATTAGATATTTGGGTTTTACCTGACTTGAAAATTTGTATTTTTCTAGGAAATTTATATCGTATAAATAGTATAGTTACCTCTGTATTGACATCTTGTACTAAACACAATAAATAACCTCAACATTTAAAAAGTGCTAGTAATTAACTCTCTTTATTGTTTGACCAACATACACATAATTTCTTTTTGCTGATTCTTCCCCCCTCTTTTATGCAGCATACAAGGCATATACATCTGCAGATATACGTGAATTCTATATGAAACAATGAATTATGTCTTACCACTTTTGACCTTGGATCCCTTACGGGACAGGACACTCAATGTTGTTACTGGGGTTAATGCTTATTGGCAAAATTTAAATTTTGGGGCACATTCATTTGGGCAAATTGAATAAAATGCATCGATTAGAGAGTTTGCCAATGGGGCAACATTAATTACTGTTCAGAAGTTACACTAAATGCAATCAGTAGCTTGCCTTACATAAGCCATGTGAATATCTTAAAACACATTTACAGTGCACATATGTTTTTAAATTGACTTCCTTCCAGGAAGTACACCACTATCTTTGTTCATCATATTTTCATACCTGCCAACCTGTACGGTTTGCCCGTACTTTGTATTTTTTTACATTTTCGTTCGTGTACGGCCGTGCAAACGTTTCGTACGCTTTTTTTTTTTTTTTTTTTTTTGTCTCTGAAAAGCTTTTTTGTTAATTATTTACATTAACTGGCCCTATTCTAAAATTTTTTTGCGGATGTAATACCAAACATTTTACATTCATTCTATGGCTCGCGCCACCGTAGCAGAATCGTGGCAACCGCCGATGTACGTCACAGATTTTATTTTGGTTCTGCAGACAAAATGACATTCTCAGAACCAAATTAAAGCTCCTCTTGCGGACTTCCGATCATGGATGCAAGTTTTTTGTCTTCGGATGAAATTCAGTCTTCAAAACTTTCCTGAAACAAACTGAGATGGAGTGAAGATTTCTCCCGTAATTTTTTTTTTTTTTTCTTGCAATGTTTCCTTTTCCGATATTGCTAAATATCATTTTATTCCATCATGTTTCAGTCTGAAAACTGAGATAACTTCCAAAAATGGAAGTTAGACGCAGCCTTGTAATCTTAAATTCGTTTTGCACGATATTCCCTCTGTCCCGTTGGGTTAAGAATAATTT